>BSBM01001138.1:15657500-16857500 GCA_027924585.1 Larix kaempferi | reverse complement strand
TCATGGAAGAAAAGGTAGGGTCTTAGGACCTAAATGAAGCTTTTATGGCTCATGAGCTATAAATGAGTCCTTTAATCGCCACACATGCCTTCTAGATGGGATATTTGGCCTCTAGGTTGGGTATGGGTTCCATTATGAGGTTATGTGCATTGAGGATAGGTCTCGAGGTCTTAACCATGGGTATGGGTTGCATTATAAGGTTAAATGAGGTTTCAATAGTTGATATGCACTGAATCGCATGTGCGATATAATGCATGTGCGATATATCGCATATGCAATTTAGTGATCACGTTATACAAACTGGCCATTAGTAAAAAGCATAGAGTTCATATAGTAAAAAACATAGAGTTCATATCGCATATGCGTTAAAACGGATATGCGTTATATCGCATATGCGATATGTGTTTAATAAATAATCTTGGGTTGCGGGCCGTGGGCCAGTTTTACTTTACATCAAAAGACAAAATTCTTCTGAAACCCGCGCAAAGCGTACTGTTCAACCTGCAATTTAATCATTTATTACACAGATCCATAGGTTTTGTACAATTTTCGGTGGATTTCAATGGGGAATCTACGTAATAGAGGTCGGAAGTCAGTGAGGAAGATGCTTAGACCTGAAGAAGCTGAAATTAAAAAAGAAAAGAAGAGGGAACATTCAAGAAATCATGCGCATTCATTGGATGAGAAAATACTTCCCATTCCCACTCAACAGATACCTGACGAAGAGGCTGAGGAAGATATTGCAACTTGAATGCAAGCTGGTTATAACCAAGATGAAAATCTTGGTTCGTTATTAAGCGGACAACCCTTTGAAGAGTTCAATCATTGTGTTCCTGATGAGACTCCGCAACAACCATGCCAGGTGGTTCAATCTCCTAATCGAAGTTGTCAGCCTGTAGTGGATGTAAACGTCACTCCAGCATTTCAAACCACAAGAAATCTCACATCAAAATGAAAGAGAACTCCTAAACGCATACAAGTGGACGAGAGCGAATTGACTTCCATGGAAGGTAAGGTGGCTAAACGCACTATCCTTCGTCATTGTTTTCAAATAATGAAACAATATTTTGAACCAAAATCTGAAGCCGGTAAATGCCAATTGTTTTTAGCTTTGATTAAATCTAGAAGTATGGAAACTGTTAGAAAAAAGTTAGGCATAATAACATTGAATAATACCGAATCAAGTAATCACATTGTTAAATCTCTTGTTGCTACATTCACATCGATTGGTAAAAAAACTCATTCAAAAGACTGTAATGTGGCTCGCCGCGTATTTGCTGAATCAATTGTATCTAGATCCACAAGACAACGTCGTTTACTTAAATGCACATC
Source organism: Larix kaempferi (assembly GCA_027924585.1). Lineage (NCBI taxonomy): Eukaryota > Viridiplantae > Streptophyta > Pinopsida > Pinales > Pinaceae > Larix > Larix kaempferi. Next base: position 16,856,168 of record BSBM01001138.1, on the reverse strand, counting down.
AGAAATTGTCCCTTTACATCCAAAGACACTTAAAAAATATTCAGTAAGAAGAGACAACCTTGATGTAGAGGGACAAATGGAAACAATATGGGCATTTAGCGGTAGGTTGCCCCGCAAAGACATGAAGTTGGTCGAAGTAGTGAAGGGACTAGTGCACACTTTTTGGCACGATAACACTAGGCCTTCTTCTAACACAAAGGATGTGTTAAAACGTTGTAGGGGTTCTATGAACAATGAACCTCATGTTAAACATTATCTTGACATGACACAAACTCAACTATTCGAGATGTTTAAAGTTTCCCACGTAAAGCTAAGGCTTGGGCAAAGATCTTTTGAAAAATGAAAGTCTTGGTATGTTAGAATCAATAGAATCTAGAACACTTGTTGTTGTAGATACCACATAGAGTTTGATCTATATTATCATACATTTGCACATATACGTCATTTTTTGCATCCTAACCATGTGTAGGAATGCTCAAGTACAGTACTGCCAATGTCATCTAGATATTTCATCCATAGCATAATGTGTCCGAGGAAAGATGGGCAGACACATTACTTAAAACAATGTGTAGAGGGTTCTTGCAACAATTGTGGTGGGCTATCATTATGGTCCAATTGCATCCATGAGAGTGAATATCAAGCATTCGGGAATGCATATGTCGAGAAGCAGAACTTTCAGTATGAGAAATATCAGCTAAGTGATGGGAAAGAAAGCAAGAAGATTAAATTGGTGACTTCACAGGTGACAATCTACACGAATAATGTTCATTTAACTGAGTGTACATTGTTTATGTTGTTTTATAACATTGTTAAATATTGATGTATATTAATATTGATGTAAATCATTTTATGTTGGGATATAACATTGTTTATTTTTTTCCACCGGATGCAAGTATGTGATTTTATTCCAGAGTTCTATGGAAAGATCCAACGGTACATTCAACATGTCGATATGGCATGGTGGAAAGATATGCAATTCAAAATATGCCGGGAGACCTTCCCTCTCAGAACAATACTATCAGTGGTTGACTTTGCTGAAAATTACACCGTACAACCACAAAATGAAATAAAAAGTCAATACTACCACTCAGAGCAGGTGAGCATAATGGTCCATATCACTTATCGACATGGGCCAGATAGAAATGAAGAGAAGCATGTTATTTTGAAAGAAAGTCACTTTTACATAAGTGACGACCGGACCCATGACATCCATTACGTGCAACATTTCTTTCAATTGTTCTATGATCATGTGATAGCTATGGATATACCATTTTATCATCATTTGATTTGGTCAGATGGTTGTGCTGGACAGTTCAAGAATGCACGTGTATTTCAATGGTTGTGTTTGTTGCACATAAAATACAAGGTGCCACATACATGGAACTACTTTGAAACGGGTCATGGCAAAGGAGAGCACGATGGTGCTGGTGCATGCATAAAAACTGCCCTTCAAAGGGAAGAGATGAAGTTTACAGGTGCTCTCCTTCGAGACGCTTCATCTATAGTCAAATGGTGTGCATCTATGATGGGAGAACAAGCAACAAGGAAACACCTAGTGCGGAGAATATTCTGGGAGGTGACAGATGTGGACCGATCTCAAACACATCGGGTGAACACAGTGCATGGAACTCGAGGTTTTCATTCAATTAGAAGCTCAAACAACTCGGCCCTACAAATTTGGACAAGATTGAAGGCTTTCTTTTGCAGTTCCTGTAGCATCGATGAATGGGATGATTGTGAGTATACAGATACAATTGATACATGGGATCGAGTGACACTTGGCACCAATTTCAAGGGGATTAATGAAATAGACCATTTGGAAGATGATCAGACATATATTTCTACAGAATATGATCACATATCGGATCTCATACAAGTAGGTACAAAAAAGTAAATTAGTAGTACCTAAATCACTACAAGCCTTTACATTGAAATAAATTTTATTTATGTTACATGCAAGACCTTTTTTAATATTTATGTATTTTTAACCTTTTTCGATTTCCTTTCACAGGTCAAATATATGCAGTGGTTGCCCCAAAAAATAATGAATGGGGTTTTGACTATTGGTTGGCACGTTTCTTAGAGGGGAAACAAACCATTCTCAAACCTGTTACAGATGATGAAAATATTGAATTCCCAACTGGATCGATGGTTATAAAAGGGGATTACTTGACACTAGCAGCACAACAAAAAAGGAAGGGTGGGTATGTATATCAGGATTATAGACCATGAGCTATTGTATACCACTTCACCAACCTGGTAGTTGGTATAAACATCAAGCTGCGCACAATTTCGAACAAAAATAGGTCATTGGTATGATACTTGCTACCTCATTTAGAGCATGAGAGATTGATGGACACCATTGGAAACAGAGATGATCCATATGGCCTACTCGAGTGAGTGCATTGTCAAGTGTTACTAGATTGTCTAGTGTGGCTATATTGTCAGGTGCGTTAAATTTAATCCTCAAAGTGTGTACTGAAGCACAGTTTCAATTATTTAGCCTTTAGTTTATTCCCAATGTACTAACCTGTGATTGTCAGATACCATTCACAGACATAATTTACTATTCAGAGGATACTGGACACTATAAACACGATCCTACAACCTGAGGTGAGTTATCTATAAATAATGTTTGCACATTTTCATTGGGTTCTCTTTATTTTCTTATGAGAGTACTAATGTTTAGCCTTTTGTGTGCCTAGGATACAAACACTATCTATGGCACATTGGAGGCGCCAAGAACAACCGGTGTCTTTAGACACCACCAAATAGAAATCGGAAAATAACATGCTCTCGAGTCAAGTTTATCATCATCATCTTCATATGCCAAAAGTTCTATTGTATGTCAATTTTATGAATATATATGCCACTTTTTACATATGACCAATAAACCCTAAGATTATGAATGATCAATAAACCTTAACTAACCTACTGTTTCTCCTAAAATAAACGCAGACCTCAACTATTTTGCAGCCCTAACTAACCCTTATTTCCCACTCCTTAGGCTTCTAACATATCCTAGATACCTAGACGTACATCCCTAGTATCATAAGCCTTCAACGTAAGGCACTAGTTGCTGATTTTTTTGTGTGTCTAAACAACCTACAAGACTACCTCTTTTACTGACTGTAAATTCCCTTTTGGGTAGCCCTAAGTTCCTATTTTTACACCCTAAACTTTCCTAAACTGAACCTAGGACTGTCAAACATAAGTAATTTCCAGCTATAATGATGTTGATTTTTACAGTGGTATGCAAGTAAAATTTGAATTTGGAAATTGTAAAAGAAACTTGGTTTTGCCTCCATTGCTTGTAATTCACCCACTGTACTACTATTCCTTCTTCGCTTTGCACCCTTCTTTGTCTTTTGGGTAATATGTACTTCCTTACTTTCAATACCAACAATTATCGTAGTTTGTTAAAGGAACATGAGTTGGGAGCACATGGTCATGTGGTGAGTTGTTTAGGAGTCTAATGGAAAGGCTAAGATTGATACAAAAGTAGTGAAAGTGACTGATTGCCTAGATGTGTGTGAGGTCAGTTTTTCAATTGAGTTTGCTCAAACTTAAAATTCAGAATTTATTGTCACTTTCACACTCCCTCACATATTACTCACATGCCTACATTCCAATCTTGTGTTGTTGGTTTGTACCCTAGTTATAGTATGCAATTTGTAGTTCATCAAACCCTAGTTGGTTTTCATGTATGTGCATAATCTAGGTATATGGCCTTTTTGTTTCATGTATGTGCATAGCCTAGGTATATGGCATTTTGTTTCATGTATGTGCATATAATTCATGTACATGTGTTTCTACTTCTAAGTCATGTATGCATGCCCACTTCCACTTGTAATCCATGTTCAACCCTATTCATTTTGTTTCATGTATGTGCATAGCCTAGGTATATGGCCTTTTTGTTTCATGTATGTGCATCTAGCCTAGGTATATGGCATTTTGTTTCATGTATGTGCATATAATTCATGTACATGTGTTTCTACTTCTAAGTCATGCATGAATGTGAACTTCCACTTGTGATCCATGTTCAACCCTACTCATTTTGTTTCATGTATGTGCATAGCCTAGGTATATGGCCTTTTTGTTTAATGTATGTGCATAGCCTAGGTATATGGCATTTTGTTTCATGTATGTGCATATCCTATTCATTTTGTTTCATGTATGTGCATATCCTAGGTACATGATCTAAACCTAAAGAGTTCATAAAACCCTATTTTGTAGTTCCATGTCTCAATTTGTGAACCCTAGTTTTATTATGCAACATGTTTTGCGGAGTTGACCCACCAATGCGAGATTGCATTGAAGGAAACTGAGCAAAACCCTAGTTTACGAAATGAATGCACAATGAAGTCACTGGGCCATGAAAACACGAGGGATAGGGATACCCAGAGGTAATCGCATGCCAGGAGACCAACGGATTCGACGGTTCGTCGATCTGACCTCCGATTGCCGAGTTGCAAGTCGCATGAAAATGTCGTTCAGGGACACTTGGTGACTTTCAGTCCGGGAGCGAAAAAAAATGGAGCAACAAGATTGCATGACGTTGGATCCTGCAAGTGTGGATGGGAAATGCCGACGTGGGAACACTACCAACACTGGCTCGGTGGAGGGTTTTGCAAAGTTGACCCACCAATGCGAGATTGCATTGAAGGAAACTGAGCAAAACCCTAGTTTACGAAATGAATGCACAATGAAGTCACTGGGCCATGAAAACATGAGGGAGAGGGCTACCTAGAGGTAATCGCATGCCAGGAGACTAACAGAGTCAACGGTTCGTCGATCCGACCTCCGGTTGCCGAGTTATGTCGAGTTGCAAGTCACATGAAAATGTCGTTTAGGGACACTTGGTGACTTTCAGTATGGGAGCGAAAAAACAAACGAAGCAACAAGATTGTGTGTTTTTGGCTCCTGCAAGTGTGTATGGGCAATGCCGACGTGGGAACACTACCAACACTGGCTCGGTGGAGGTTTTTACAGAGTTGACCCACCAATGCGAGATTGCATTGAAGGAAATTGAGCAAAACCCTAGTTTACGAAATGAATGCACAATGAAGTCATTGGGCCATGAAAACATGAGGGAGAGGGCTACCTAGAGGTAATCGCATGCCAGGAGACCAATGGAGTCAACGGTTCATCGATCCAACCTCAGTTTTTCGAGTTATGTCGAGTTGCAAGTCGCATGAAAATGTCGTTCAGGGACACTTGGTGACTTTCGGTCCAGGAGCGAAAAAACAAACGGAGCAACAAGATTGTGTGCCGTTGGCTCCTACAAGTGTGTATGGGCAATGTCGGCGTGGGAACACTACCAACATTGGCTCGGTGGAGGGTTTTGTGGAGTTGACCCACCAATGCGATATTGAATTGAAGGAAACTGAGCAAAACCCTAGTTTATGAAATGAATGCACAATGAAGTCACTAAGCCATGAAAACACGAGGGAGAGGGATACCTAAAGGTAATTACATGTCAGGATACCAACGGAGTCGACGGTTCGTCGATCCGACCTCCGGTTGCCAAGTTATGTCGAGTTGCAAGTCGCATGAAAATGTTGTTTAGGGACATTTGGGCATTAAGCTCTTGTTTTAATAAAGCATATTCACCCTAACCAAGTGTTTTACATACTCTTGGTTAATTCTGGAAATTACATGTGCAAGGTACATAATCTATAAATTTTCATTGTGCACATTCAAGGTACATAATCTCGAAAATGCTAAATTACATTCATGGTTCTCACTTGATTTATTGGTTATGAGTTTATTTTAATAATTTATTGGTTACACTATTTCCTTGTAACTAACTATTTCATAATTTATTGGTTATACTAATTCCTTGTAAATCAACATTTACACATAGTTTACTTTCAGTTTTTCTTTCAAGATTTAAATTCTTGTTGCATTTCTTAAAGATCTAAAAGTGTTAAGAAAGGCAAATTTTTTATGCTAACTTGAGATGAGAATAAAGGTAGAATTGTTGTTTGACAGTCCTTAGAATGTTCTTGTAGCATGTTTGGGATGGCCAAGTTGTTGAAGACTTTAGGGAAGTGGACTTTCCTTCAAAGTTAAGTGGTCTTTTGGGAGTTAATGCAAGTAGATCACAGTTGTTGCAGACCGTTGGTATATGTGTTTAGTGTGAAGTTACTTGTTGGTCTTAAATATCCTAAAAGGGTTGGTTTTGATAATATTTGCAAACAAGTTTATTTTATGTGCACAACATTTTGAAAAAACAATTGCCTATTTAATGAGATCTTAAAAGTATTCTTTAACAATTATACAACCAAGTATGGAAACATTTTGGTGTTGCTCGTGAAGATGTTCGTTGAGTTTGTTTGAACTATTCTGTCAAACTTGTTTCAACCATCTCATTTAATTTTCAAGGCTTTCTTGGGACGGTTTTTTTTCAATATTTTAAACATCTAACGCAATAGCAACATCAAACAAACAAATTGCGACATAAATATAAAAAATAAAAATGATATATAAGATGTCAAGTGGTACATCACACTTTGTTATTGAAATATGATATCTAGATCCTAAGTCATAAGTCTTGGCAGGATGATACAAAATCACATCAAAATCACATAGTTGGCAGGATGATACAAAATCACATCAAAATCACATAGTTGGCAGGATGATACAAAATCACATCAAAATCACATAGTTGGCAGGATGATAAGTCAACCATATATATGTATCCAGTAAAAACCATGTAAAGTCAACCATATATATAAATCTGAACATTGCTTTATATTATATGTACATAATATAATGTTTTCAAAATTGGCATGCCATGGCCATAATACAAAATAGTGGATCATACTGTACATTTGTGTGTATATACAAACAAAATGGTACATGTATGTATCCCCCCTATACATGGATTCTATTTACCCCCCCTATACATGATTTCTATTTATCCCCATTTCATTGCCAATGTCAGTGGCTTTTGAGAAGTCAATCTTTCTTTTTCGGCTATTGGATGGCGTTCCCCAATGCTGAAGGGGAGGATTGATTCTCATTTCCGGAGACTGTACACACAAGTTACCAAACTTTGTAAGTTAGTTTAACAAGCTATAAAAATAAAAACAAATCTATGCACATTTGTTCAAATTCCAAGCAAATATAACATTTTTACTTACCATGAGTGTGTAAGTCAAGGTACTCGGCCGTGTAACTGCATGTACCTAGGGGGGGGCATGGAGGGTCATCAATGGCCCCAATTGGGTGCTCTTCAAGCACCATTGCATCACTAGATGCCTGCATAAAGTAACATATGGACCAATGTCAGCAAATACAAAGAAAATGAGACTGTATATACTATGTATGGACGTACAATGACCTTTTCAAAGAAAGAGAGACGTACACGTACCTGGGGGGGGAGGTGGGTCACCAACAACGTCAATTTGGTGCTCTTAAAGCACCATTGCATCACTAGATGCTTGCATAAAGTAACATATGGACCAATGTCAGCAAATACAAAGAAAATGAGACTGTATATACTACATGGATGTACAATGACCTTTTCAAAGAAAGAGAGACATGTACACGTACCTAGGGGGGGAGAGGTGGGTCACCACAACGTTGATTTGGTGCTCTTCAAGCACCATTGCATCACTAGATTCCTGCATAAAGTAACATATGGACCAATGTCAGCAAATACAAATAAAATGAGACTGTATATACTACATGGACGTACAATGACCTTTTCAAAGAAAGAGATACATACACATACCTGGGGGGGAGAGGTGGGTTACCAACAACGTCAATTTGGTGCTCTTCAAGCACCATTGCATCACTAGATGCCTGCATAAAGTAACATATGGACCAATGTCAGCAAATACAAAGAAAATGAGATTGTATATACTACATGGACGTACAATGGCCTTTTCAAAGAAAGAGAGACATAGACGTACCTGGGGGGGCGAGGTGGGTCACCAACAACGTCGATTTGGTGCTCTTCAAGCACCACTGCATCACTAGATGCCTGAATAAAGTAACATATATGTCAATGTCAACAAATACAAAGAGAACAAGACTGTATATATACTACATGGACGGACAATGACTTTTTAAAAGAAAGCGAGACATGTACATGTACCTGGGGGGGGGAGAGGGTCACCGGTGGGTGGACTAAATGACGTCGGCCTAAATAGACAGTGAAACATAGCCTAGTAACCATGCTACGTAACAAAACATAAAGATACAATTATAAAATTTCTAATAATTAAACGCATACATGTTTCAAATCATTAAAAGCATAATTAAAAGAATGCTTGAGTTTGGGAATCTTCCTCTACATGGGAGGGACTGACCTGGGATTCCACAAACTCATCATGCCTACCTTGCATAAAACATATTGTATCGATTTTAAGACGTATTGAATGTTGCAATCTCTAAATTATAAATATGTAAATCACTCGATGACAAATTAAAAAGTAAAGTTCTTACAGCTAATGGTGAAGCACCAAAATCATATGCAGCATTTACCGCTGCATCAATGACATCAGCATTAATGGCCGTATTATGTGAATATGGGGTGTCATTGGACACCAACTATATATCTGTTCACGTAAATTGTCAGATAATTATTTAAATAGAAATAAATTACGAAACAATTGAAAACTGTGATATAAAACAAAATATATACTATGTAAAGAATGAATTTTACTTACATATCGGAGTGATCCATCATCCCGAAACTCTGAAGCAGGCCCATAGCATATGCTTCGACACGATGTGCAAGGGTGTGGAATAACCCGATGCTCTGAAGACTCTGCGTCACCGGTGCGATGTGTAGCTCTAGTTTGGTCTGGGGACCTAAAAAGTGGATCCTCACTATGAGATGGTCCAACCCCAGATGGGCCAGCCTCGGAAGTGCCAACCCCTTAGCCTCTATTGCCTTCGACGACAATCCCATGTCGAAGCAATGTATCAGCCAAATCGAATAAGGCCTCCTGTGTATCTTCAATAACTGGATCGGCATGTGGATATACCCGAGGGGGGTTTGGTGTGTGTGGAGGGCATCGCACATGGTTAGGATCGGTCCTAGCCCTTTCCCTATCTTGGGGTATCCCATGACCTACACCCTGGAACTCTAGAATGTCAAAATAGTTCACATGTTTCCCTAGGATAAATTCTGCATATAGCTTCCTAAGGAAATAAAATGGGATGTCTCTATTCCCGTGAGGGTCTTCATCAAAGACCATGTACCAACGATCCATCCAATTAGCTTTAATATTTGGTTCCACGCACCAATCTATGGAAATGTGTGGTCGAATGGTGGGTGGAACCAATCCAGTGCTAGGGTCCCGGAATAATGAAAACAATTGGTCTTTGGTTATCTTTAGTTTTTTCACATCTCTGTAGCTCAACCCAGTGGAATAGTATTGCCTCTAGGAATCTCTGTACGAGCTAATGTTGTACAATGCTCCTTGGGCATTGGAAATTGTATTTGTTATGGAGTCTAGTGCCTCGACTAATGATTGTCTTAAGTGGTCCCTCCCTCTAAACAATGAGCTAAGGCGCCCCAATGAACCCAAATGAGCCAGAATCTATGAATTACGGTCGTGTTCCTCCTCGGTGTTTGGGTTTGTGTCTGGATTTTAGTTTGGGTTTGGGTTTGTGTTCTCTGTTAAGATTAAAACAACAAATGCACCATTTAATTAATAAATTTCATTGTTTGTTTTTTAATACATGTAACAAATTTTATTAAATTGGTTTAAAAAAAAACAAAAACTAGTAAATTAACAAACACAATAACGAAAATTTCAAAAGGAATTTGGTCATAAAGGACCACCTACCCTCCATTTTATCCGAATTGTGAATTGGCTTGCCTCCTCCTTCTCTCAAACACAAATCGACACTGCGTTTTATCGACTTCCCGATATTGCCGGCCTTTAACTGTGTAAATTGGGAAAATGAGGCCACGGGCCTCTGTTTTTTTTTTTTTTTTTGCATTACAAATCGCACTTGCGTTTTGTAACTCTATGAATCCTTTTTTACTCTTCGAAGTGGTATTTCTATTTTTTTTATAGTTTATTTAAAAAAGTAAATTATGAACATAGAAATGAGATTTAATTATGGATAAACATTAATTAAAAGAAGAATTGACACATTAAATGACATTATAAATTTATTAAAAAATATTTTTATTGAAAGATATCTCTATATTTATGCTTAGGTTTTTAAATCTATGTTCGATTCTCAAAATGCCCCCAAAGTTATACTGGTTAATTTCTTTCAATCGAATCTAGGTTTTTTCTTTATATGGCTACCACGGCCACAACTTGTTGGCCCACGACCATTGAATCCATGCATGGCCCCAAGGAATGTGGCCATGGGAAACCAACAACCCAAACACCATTGTTTTTTTTCTCTATCTTTTTTTATTTCCATATATATATATATATATGAATGAATAAATGATTGGGGATTTCCTTGGACCAACGACGAGGGAGACAAGGGCACATTGAATTCTACAAATCCATAATTAGTAGGTCGAAATCCCATCATTTGGACCTTCATTTTTGCTAATGTATAGGGATTTTCACCCCTTGCTCCTTGACTAGGGAGGGACAATTACAACTTTGTCACTCCTTGCAAGCCTACTAGGGAGTGATAATTACAACATTTTCACTCTATGTCGTGCCTTAGGGGAGCGATAATCATGTTTGCACCATTTGAGCTTGGATCTAGGATATTGATTTGGACATGATTTTGGGAGGTTTGTTGCATCTTTCGAGTATGATCTCATTTCTATTCGAGGCGTCCTTGATATCCTTGGATTCAAATTATCCTCCCTTAATCCACCCTATAAAATGAGGCAAATTCTTGAATGAAAACATCAGGACTTAGAGATACCATCCTTATGATTGCATGATTCTCAACACGGAAAATAGCTTAGAGAGATGGTCCTTATGGTCTTAAAGTGCTCAAGGGGATTCTAATTGAGAGCTTGGAGGAGATATTGCTGGTGCAAGATCAGGTATAATAATGTCATATTCTTGTTTCCTTTGGCTTTCTAATAAATGAACTTGGCATATTCTCCCAAATAGTGCTTCTAATGTCGAATGCATGTATTTGTTTAATTATTAGTGAATATATTTTGTTTGATACACTTGTTCTTGGAAGTTGCTTGTATTTTCCTTTTGCTTGTAGGCTCATCAACTTGGATCCTCAAGCTAGGAGTTGGATCAACAAGGAGCATCAAGGACAACCTTCAGGGCTGAGGTGGGACATCTACCCCTTCTCATGCATATGCTTGCTTGGATTGGCTTGTGTATAAACTGGATCTAGGAGAAAGTATAAACCATTTGTTTCTTTTCTATCTTGGGTTAGGTGTCTAGGGAACTTGCTTTATCCCAATAGGAACCCTGCTTTTCTTTTCTATCTTGGGTTAGGTGTCTTAAGAAACGCAATGAAACAATTTGTAGATGTTGTAACAAAGTTTTGGTATTCCAAATCGCACTTGCGATATAACACAAGTTCGATATATCGCACTTGTGATTTGTAACTCTTACAAAACGTAAGTCCGATATATCGCATATGCGATATAGGCTAACTAAGTTTAGCCTCAGTTTTGGGCTCGGGTTTGTCTGAACCTAGCCACAATAACGCATATGCGTTATGGATTTCCATTTCGAACGTGCGTTTTTTATTTCTAAAATAGCACTAAAAAATGGAACCAACTTCGTGTGAGCACCCTGATATATCTTCCAACAAAATTATGGTTACCTTCTAATATAATTACCTTATTCACACATTATGATTATCTTATAAAATAATTATTTATATTTAACAATTATTTTTTACATTATAATTGAATTGTTTTCACATTGAACGTGACTTTATGACTTTACACCTTAAAAGCTAAATGATAATTATATGAATGAGAACATAAATAGTTACATAAAGTGCACTATTGGACAACTCTTAACAATTTGACTTGTGACACTATGCTCGAAGTTAATAATTTAAAAAATAAACGATGCTCGAAGTTAATAATTTAAAAAATAAAAAGTCCAAAGAAAACCAGCAAAGATAAGACAAAAGGTTAAAGATAAATAGAATGGGATTTACCTTAATTAAAATTTGATCAAATTACATATATCTACACAATTATTTCATCCATGGAAGGACATAGCTTCATCCATCTTAACATGAGAGTATTTCATCCATAATGTTTATTGGATGCAAATTCTTGACATCCCAATGTCGATAACTCGACGACGTACAAGTGTTGAGCATGAGATTATCAAAGCAAATTTATATATTATTTCACTTTTTAACCGTATAATTTGTATACTTTACAAAGAAATAATCGATTGGTGGAAGTTTTTGTGAAACTAATTTCTTTTCATTTTGAGTGTAGGATTTTAGCGAAGGTCATAAGCAAAAGTTTTAGTAGACGGTTTTTCTTATGTGTATTTTTATTGTATAAACATATTAGTATGCTTCTATCACATATTAGTATGCTTCTATCACAAGTGTATTGGTGTGGAACTATGCCATAGGCATTAATACATGTCAAAAATGATTTTAAAAATATTGGTCATATTTAAAAAAAAAAATGAAGTTAAGTGTTTTTGTATATATTAACTATACTAATGTGTATATAGACAAGAGTATTAGTGCTCCACATATTTATAAAATAATTTGAGTGTCTTGATATCAAAAGCACTGAGGTAGCGTAAATAAAAAATTACCAGATTGAAAATTCATTTATAGCATTAACTCAATGTTTCACACACATACAAGCATTAATGCTTACTTTACTTCTCTGGACACCTCATTAACCAATATTATTGAATTGCTCAATTTCTCCATTCCTTCACTTCAATGGTCGACTTATGTTCGTTTTGGAATTTTCTAAACCCTACCCAATTTTTCATTTTTTCTCTACATCGTAACAATGCTTCATTGGTAGAGAAGAGACACCATAAATTAGTTATTATCCCTCAATTTACATAAATTAGTTATTATCCCTCAATTTACATTTTTAGTGGACTAAACATTGACATCAGACTTTATTTTCCAAAAACATTAAAAAACTTTTGAGTGGTGCGATCACAACTTTCAACCACCATAATCTTTTGGTGATTTTACAAGGCGCACCATATAGCGATGTTTATGTACAAGTGCATTGGAAAATTTTCTATTATTATTTGAAAATTTACAATGATATTCAAACTAGTAATTGATATATGAATGCTTTGTTGTCAATGTGCTAAGTTATTTAGGGATGCATCGACGCTCGATGCTTATTTATGATGCAATGATCAACATTGTGTCATTACCTCATAAGCACACCATGAAAATTATAAATATATTTAAAAGTAACCATGTAATATAATGCTTTAATATATTTGCTAAATGGGCCATAAGGACATATAGTGGAAGTTATATCTTTCTTTTTTGAGAAAATTAATTTGTAGATACACATAACTATTTTGTGAATTGTTTTTTTGAATATTATAAGAAGAATGTAGCATGTAATGTAATGTATAGAAGGGCATGATTGGTAGTTTAAGCTAGATGTTTAAAATGTATGGCTTCATTGCCTATAAACAATATGGTTCTATTTTAATAAAATTTGAGTTGTGATTTTTTTTCTTTGGAAAAAAACACACTGTAAGCGGTTCTTGACTTAAGTTTTGTGCACTGTTGGAAGTGAATTTTTTAATTAGAAGTGCACTAATATGTTAAAAAATAATTGACAACATGTTTCCCATGCTCTCCAGTGCACTAACTAATGTAGGTGTGTGAGCAAATGATTTAGAGTAATGTTAGTGTTGCATTATTATAATTCGGGATAGTAATGTCAAAGGGATGGTAGTGCTCTTTATCAACATTTGTAGCGATTTATACTATGTAAAGCACCGAATTTGAATTACATAGTTAATAAATCATATGCTTGTTATTTTACGAACACTTTGATCTTATGTTTATATATTTTTATAATAAAGTTTTTATTTGAACGAGGATACTCTACAAAAAAACTATGTGATTTTATGGCGTTGGAGGCATGTGATAGGGATTCATTGGCACATTTTATATTCTAGCTGAAAATTCACTATGTGGATTGGAAATTCATAATGTTTGGTAATATGTTTATGTATATGTGATTCAATGAATCATAGATTTCTTTCGACACAAATTCATTGTGTGTTGGAATTGGTTCATTGTGTTAGAGTTGAAGTCCCCTATAACCATGCAATATTTGATGGGTAAAACTATAAATATCACGTAAACAAAGTATACACAACAACTAAATTTACTAGACCAATTTTTTATTCTAGAACCTATGGGTTATGGATCCACCGTGCTCTCGCTACACAGCTTTGAATTTTCGATGGCATATTGAATTTCAATTATCTTATGAATCCTAATATATTGTATCACTCTATGTTTGAATTACTCAACATGCATGAAAAATATTATTTATTTTATCAATGAATTTGTGCATGTACTATAAATAGAATAATTCGCACTAGAAACTCAACGAATGGCTCACCTTTAAGCTATACTTCGAATTTATCGTGTGTGCTCTGCAATACACAAAATGAGGGCTCTGTGTATTATCTAACCTAGTCAAGAACATGATTTGAAAACACTGGTTATGAAAAAAATGCTACATAACAATTGATATAATTCACCGCAGTTCAATGCCCAATAATATTTACCAACAAGCCTAGAGGTGGTAGGAGCAAGCAAGGGGGGTGTTTCCTATATGTACATAAAGGAAATCAAGAGATAGGCTATGTTTTGGGCGTATGAACAATGACCTATAATCAAGAAGAAATTCATTCTATGTACTATGGGATTAGTATCCCATGTTCTTAGAAAATTGAGCTTATTGTATTTTTCAAGGACTCCTCATTAATCATCAACCTGGATAGGAAAAGGTGAATTGTCAAAGACTCTCCCCTATCTCGTATGTTGTTGGGAATCATTGATCTCCTATCCTCCTTTTGTAGTGTTTGTTTCTATTATGTTTCAAGGGAAAATAATAGTATTGCTAACTCCTTGGAAAACTTGGAAATTTGGTTAGGAAAAGGTATGCTTACAAATATGGGAGACCCCTTGAACAAGTTTGGATACCGTGGATTATTGATTTCAAACATAAACCATAGCATATACCATTTATCATCCACAAATTCGTTCATATCTTGGAGTGATCATGAATTTATGTGCACAAGCAATATCAGGCATGCCACACAAGTGGCAGCGAGCATTACTCCCAGAGTGAGGAATAAGGAAGGAACCTTAACTCCCCCTCGTGTCCCCGGTTCTCTCCCACAATAATTTTCACCTTGGAATGTTTGAGAATTTATGTTTAGAGTTATGGAGAAGCAAAGAGAAGGTGAGATATTTGTGTTTGTATTGGTGTTGATCAATTATTAAGATGTCATGTTGGAATTTGGACTGCCCCCCCAATTTGTTGGTTCCATCATTAGGTGTGAATGTGGTTGTGATGTTTTCATTAATAGTTGGGAGGATTTGACTTGGTCTAATAGAAGCAACAAAACAAGACAAGAGTGTCTTCTTTAGAGTTGCCTCTAAAGAGAGGACGAGAGAACTGGTACTCTTCAATTGTCATGTTGTAATGGCCAATGATTCTAGTTTTGGAGGCAACTCTGGTCATGGATTGCGTGATATTAGGAAAATTTTAAGGCATCTCTTCGACTAGTTGGAAGGAATGTGCCAAGCAATTGAATATCTTAACATTCATATGGAGAAACATGTAGCAAAGTAGGAAGAATTGGAGCTTCATCGTGAACAACAAAGCACAAAAGTTGAGAAAATTACAAACGATCTTGGTATGCACTATAATATAATATTAGGATTTGCAAGGAGCTCACAATCACTTGTTGCTCCATCCCTAGTGTCGATATGATAAATTAAGGAGCAATGTGTAGATGATGACACATTACAATAGTTGGAAGCAACATTATAACGATAGCAAAAAACCCCACATGATCATGGACTTGGGATGGAGAAAATTTCTGTGAAAGAAGCCCACAATAAACACTTTTTTCCCCAAGATTAACACAGTTGCATTTATTTACTTTTATTTTGTTATCTGATATTTTTGTTAAGCAATATAGTTTTATATGTTTTAAGATATAATCATTCACTTCTAGTTTGTAATAAGGATATTTTGAGACAATCTACAGATTTTGGTATGTAAGACAAATTTTGATCTTTTTGAACTCTATGTAACTTTGGTTGTTCAGCTCCTAACAAAATTTTTATATTAAAAATCCTTAACCATTTCTGTGGAAAAAATAACAATGATCAACAATCCTCTATTTATATCCAACTTCACTTTATAGTTGGTTTCCTTCATCCACAATCCACTACCTAAATACTTTAAATGAAACATTGCTTTCAATATCTTGTAATTCTCTTTGCCCAACTTCGATTTCTTTGTAAAATAATTAGGTGGTACAACACCTATAAACATGGTCTATGTCAAAATAACTTTGTTTTCGTAAATGAAAAGCTTCATTGCATCTTGTATCGATTATTATGGGTATTACTAGAAAAAGGATGTAAAAAATTACAAGTTTTCGGTGATTCAATGATGACTATAAATTGGTTCAATAAAATCCAAAGATGCTCAAATATACACCTGAGTCCTCCATTGGAGGAGATATAGGAAATTGCAAGAAATTTTAACACTCTCTCTTGCAATCATGTGTACAGGGAGCACAATCAGGAAGAAGACACATTATCTGAAGAGGGTATTCAATTGGGTAAAGGACAACTTAAAGTAATAGAGGAGAGGCGGGATCAATATTTTTAGTATTACCACCAACCATTTATGGAATCAATACCTGAGCAAAACAACATAAGAACAGATTGATCAGGACATATCTTTCAAGATAGGAAATGGACAAATTTTTAACAGTGAATCAGTTTTCAGGATGACCATATTTGGCCATGGTAGCACAATGATTTTCCAAGCTTTACAGTTTTTATACTCCACACTCTCCACTTTTTTGGAAAGAGACAATCTGGAGTGGTTTAAAGGATAGATTGTTTGAAAGCTTATTCAATGACAATTCTCCCGTTACTATAACAGAAGAATATTCGATACTTCCTCCAGATTGTTGGGACATACACATGGAAAATATATCTCCACAAAAGAATTTTTACTTTTTTTCTTTATGTATGGCTTACATACCAGAAGACCTTTGTATCCGAAAATATATGCCCAATATATATCTGCATATGTAATTTTATACTCAATTAATAAAATTACGATTTTTTCCAAGGGAAAACAATTATGGGTATTAACCCCTCTCCCCTCCCATTTGATGGTTTTTTTAATAAGTTTTTCTCTTTAAAATAAATGTTAAATTTTCTTCTTTTTTTGCATTTTATTATTTTTTCCTAGCTTTTCTAACATTTTATTTTTCGGTCTTTTCTTTTTAAATTCTCAAAAGTGTAAATTTTTTATTATATAAATTTCATTTTTCCATTTTTTCCTCTACTATTTTTTAAAATATGAGGTGAGAGAGGATCGAGGGAAAAATGAGTTTTTTCTAATAAAAAACATTGAAAAAACAAGAAAAACGTCATTTCAAAAAAAAAATTAGACATTCTAAACAAAAATGGAAACACAACATTTGTAAAAAAATTATCAACAATTTACAACTAGGAAAATTCAAAATGTCAAAAAATTATCTAAAAAAAATGTGATCATGTAGAACCACTTTTTGAAACAAGTGTAAAAAAAACCACTAAATGTGACCTCTAAAGAAAGAGAACTTTGGAAGATTCTGATAAAGTAATTGTGTTTCTAGTGTAGAATTTGGGCTAGCATTTGTCTCCTCAACTTCATTTCCAAAATCAACACCTCCCATCTCATTATTAATTTTGGTGGAATTCTTGGGGGTTCTCTCTATGGACCTATGACATAGGATGTGCATTCATAGAATATTAAATAATACCCCTAATTTCACTAGATAATTATGAATTCCTCCAAAAATATTTTTGTTGACCCCCCCCAAAAAAACACTTTTTCAATTAAAAAAAACCTTATTTTCATTAAATATCCTAGGTATCCATTTTTTCCATGACATTTTTAATATCCCTTTTTATTTTTATCCTAGTATGGTGATATAACATAATTGTGTGATATGCAGGGGCAAATAAGGCTAGACGGTAGGTTTTTTAGAGTTTATTAAATCTAATGTAAAATTGAGGCCAAAGGAGCCACTATAGATGAAGGGTGGTAGTGAAGGACGAGTGGAAAGAGAGGAGTTGGTGGAGTAGAGAAGGGATATGATGCTACCTCATGAACAAGAAGAAAGTGTGTGAGATTAGAAATATTTGTGGGCTTTCTATGTAGAAGTGATTGAGGAAGAAATGCTATATTCTCATCTACAATCCCAATAACACAAAGGGAGTCATGGAATGACGATGAGGGGGGACATTTTTGGGTTATGCAATGGATGGAGCAGTGGTGAAATTAACAAAAGGGGATCATTTAAAAATACTAGTGGTGAGGGTTTCCCTTCGAAGTACCAACGTTGTAGGTTGTAAACCCATATCTTTCCACCAATATATGGGAATGGCAATGACATCTAGAATATTGGTTTGGTTTGTCTATAGTTGTGAAGGGGGAGAGGTGCGAGGGAAAGGGATGTACTATAAACAATTACGAAGGAGAGGAACAAATCCCATATTGGTAGTATGAATCAATTCTATGCTAAGAAGGACTTGATGCCAATGACAAACATGACGTGATATTCCATAGGATTTTTACATCAAATTTGAATAATAAAGTTGAAACTAAAATAATAATCCCTTAGAGCTTGAAATGTCAAAAGCCACATATGCTTGTTGAGCAAAAGAAAGTAACTAAGGCTTGCTTCTCATCAAAAAAAGTATTTATGGATGTGTAGTAAGAATGAAAAATATCGTTGAAGTCTTGAGACGTTGTTAAAATTTATTACCAAAGGAGTGGATCCCTTTGTGACTCCATGGTGGAGGTGAAGGCTTCAAAGAAAAACTTGGAACTAAAATCTAAGAGGATTCTGGGTAGGCATTCAAGCCAAAAGAAACCAGATCTAAAGCAAAGTCCCCTCGAATAGTGAAGCAATCCCTAAAGAAGGAACCCAGTGTTGAAGATGAGAAATTATGGATAGGGGAGTGAGTTGAAAAGAAATTAGAATTTTTCTATGAATAAGGCCTAGTGTTAAAGATGAGAAATTATGGATATGCGAGTGAGTTGAAAAGGAATTAGAATTTTTCTATGAATAAGGCCTTGATCAAAGTCTCTTATACCAACTAATATGCCACAAATGAGGGAAGTAGCTAACAAGTAAACATGAACATTAACAACCATAATATTGGGTAGAAAATTACTCATATCATGTTTATTCATCTAAACCTTAAAATAACAATTGCAATTAGGTGGAGATAACATGAAGTCCATGTCTAACTATATATGTTTCATCATGGTTTTGAACCCATAATCTAGTCTTATAAAAGGTAGAATGTCACTTCTCTTTCGACAAAAAGTAGAAGGTTGTCTCTTTCAACCACAAAAAAGTAACCAATATCATATTTAGAGAATGAATACATAAAAATAATACAAAAGTTAATTTAGATTTTAACATTAAAAATATACATTATAATATATTATTATAACTATCAAAGTACAATACAAATAGCTAAAACATCTTATAAAAAATGATATTTTGATATAAATATGAATTCTACATACACTTTATCTTCCCCTCTCATGCATAGCATATGAAGCTAAGAGCTTTTTTTGGTTTAAAAAAAGCTAAAAGCTTTGGAGATATCACCTTGAATTTTCTTTAAATGCTTCCATCCCAGTTGGCCTCCACGAGATTACCAACTGCTTTCTTTATTATTAAAAATATCTTGTGTATGTACGAAGAAAGCAACTTGCATGTCAGGTGTGCTTTATCAAAATCTCCACTTTATGAGGATGCGAACAATCTTTGACTTTGTGGCCAGTTTGCAATTATGGTGGACAATGATATGTATCACACAATTCCCACCTCACCTAGGAAGATGACTTGAGTTGGACATAATTTGCAATCATGAAAATCCAATTTCTTCTTACAAGGTGGGACATGTTTTCAACATTGTTTAAATGTGCGCATATAAGAGTGACACGTCAATGTTGAGTGGGTGGGTTTTTCTTTTTCATTTCCTTCACGTATTATCCAACATTGATAAAACTCAAAGATTGACCGCTACGTTATCTCCATTATCATGCATAGGATACATACCATGCATTATGACATCCATGCATAGGAATCATATTGCACATACATAGAAACGTCAGTATCAAAAGAATATCTTAAACCGAAGTTAAAAACTCCCAAGGACAAAGGTTATTTTGATGGAGTCTCTTAAGGTTATGGAGTTTGATGTGTTTTATTTATGAAAGAATATTATAAAATATGTGTTATAGTTGTTTCAAGGAAGGGATAAATAATTGTGTTCAGTTGAATTATTTATGATGTCGATGAGGATAGTTTGAGAGAAAGAGTCAATTAAATTCAAATTTTGGATGACTTAAACTTGGTTATACAAAATTTGGATTACTTAAAATTGGTCATCGGATAAATATATCTGAATTTGTTTTTTTTTTTCATTTAAAAAAATATTTAATTATATATATAAATAAGCAAACTTTGTCATACAAGTGTATTCATTACAACAAAGAAGAAGCAAGAGTTTAAAATTTAGTTATCTTCAAATCCTTGCATGAGTAACTTTTTCTAAGAAGATGAACCACAAGAAAAGACCCACCTATTATGGGAATGAACAATCCTTTTTTTTCCAAAATGTAAATGTGAAGAAGTTTTGCACTTATTATATGGGAATTAACAATCCTTTGTTTTTCAAAATGTAAATGTGAAGAAGTTTTGCACTACCATAAGCATTTACTTTTTGGTTATGTATACTTTTTTGGTTATGCAACATAGTTTATATAATTATATGACGTAAATCTTAATACTGAAATTTATAAGTTTGAGAGCCTTTGTTTTTATAGGCTTTGTTGTTTTTTAAGAATATATATATATATATATATATTTCATTTCTTCTTGGGGTTGAGGGTAGGAGTCTTCGGTAGAGTCTGATGGTTGTCTCGATGGAAGTCTAGGTTTGAATCTCTTCGTGGGGAGGGGGGGGTGGGGTGGGGTCCACACAACTCATTTGTCAAGGCCTCACACAATCGCGATGGTGACCGTACTCCCGTTGATTACGTCATATCCAACATTAAGCCTAGCTGCGGGCCGTGAGTTTGGTCTCTGGGTGGCACAGTCGACAGAGATCGTTGGGTGGCTTGGAGAGGTTCTCACGGATATAAAAATAAATAAAAATTTATTTCTTCTTAAAATAGTAAATTTTTTTTTTTTTTTTGAAATATTTATATATAGAGAGAGGGGCTACACCATCACATATACATCATGATAAATTCATTTTAAGTTGAGATCTAATATGTATTATATAAAAGGGGAGTAACCCCAACATTGTCATATAAGAGAGATAGAAGAAAACATTATAAGTTTTTTGCCGAGTAATAATAAAAGATTGAAGTTACCATTACCCCATGGTTTTAGCTCCATATAGTAGGGTTTCCACATAAATCTTGTGTTCTATTGCTTATTGTTTTTTACATATTCTAAAAGAAGATTCCCTTCTTGGAGATGTATTGGAGATGGGTATAGGGAGGTCAATGATATTCCCTTATCCTTGTACTATCAAAGTCTTGAGGCATTCCCTTGCCCTCAAGATGGTAGACTATTGGTAGACTATTGATGATTTCTAGATAAAACCATGTAGGTGTAGGATTCGTCTAGTGTTTGGGTGAAAGAAGATGATATGGTTGCACATGAGGATGTCATTCAAGTCACATCATTGTAGATAAAAATTGTTGGTAAGCATATGCATCAATAGAGGGTTGTTTCCATGATGGGAAGCAATTGATCTTGGCATTAGAAATCAGTCCACACATCTTCTTGTGAAATTGCTACATGATGGCATGGTTTACTGGGATCACACTGAATAAGACTAGAATTCGACTTAGCTTCGACTGTCAAGAAGGACCATCTTCAAGACTGAGAATGTAAGAGGCTTGCATGCCGAAGATGGGAGTGAATTCTATTCAAAGAGTTTGGATCTACTAATTGCTTAGAGTTGAGAGTCTATGACTAGACTTTTGCAATGTAGGAACAAGTGAGCCGAGAACTAGAGCCATATATATTAGACAAAATCACGAGTCAAAATCAAATTTATACTTAAGAGATGGAGTTAGATCCATGTTCTAGAGAAGCAAGCGAAAGGCATACTACTCCAACTTGGTTCTCTAACATTTTGGAGACCAAAAATCCTCTCAATAGGGAGGTGTGATATGAAATGGATCCGAACCAAAAAATGGTTTTAAGACTCAATCATTAAAGAAAATTCAATAGTTAATGAAGGTTAGGAAAAATATAAAAGACAATGAAAGTGTAAAATAAACTAAATGAGACAAAAGGAGAGGAAAACAAATAATTAAGTAAAAGGGAAAATTTGAAAATTGGAGAGGCGAATAGGCACTAAAAGGTTAGCCTCTTTGGCATTCCCATTAACTCGATCCCTCCTATAACTTATTGTACTTTCATTCTCAAAGGGATTTTTTGCCTATTTTCTAGACAAGAGAGGAGAATGCTAAAGAGCCTAGAGTTGCATTCTAACCAAACATTGTCAAAATAGAGAACTAAGAAACCATTGAATATTGGTTTTCTCGTTTAAGATTCTAAAGTAAATATAATGTTCGTTATGTGATTGCTTTTGTTTATGATATAAATCTTTAAGATGTGTGTGATATATGGCTCATACTCATTTTAATGATTACATATATTTTAATGGAAAATGATATGTATTTAATTTATGCTTTATATTATGTTAAATGTGTGAGAATCCATAATATGTAGTAGTTTTGTATTTATCCACTTAGTTTTATTTTCTCAAACAAATGTAAACTCCGAGAACTATGTTTTTCTTTCTATTAGATGGATTTCAAAGCTCATAAATCAATTACTTTCATCTTAGCGTTGTTGCATATTATGTTAAAGGTGTGATAATCCATCCTATGTAATAATTTTGTGTTTCTCTACCTAGTTTTATTTTCTCAAACAAATATAAACTCCAACAAATATAAATTTATATAAATTAATGAAGTTGTAAAAAAGATGGGGTTGTCCCACTAATCATGAAGCAAATTATCATCTGCCAAGTATGTGATGTGGAGCGCATACCTTTGTGGCTATGCAATGGATAGGTACATATACGTCCATGCATTATAAACATGCTGATTCTTTGAATTAGAACTCACTTGATATCTAAACTTTGTATAATAGTGTGGGTTGTCTCGCATTCCCTCTACCATACATGGAGGTACCTATAGCCATCATTGGAGCTATTCCAAAAAATCATTAATCAATGCATATGAAACAATGAGCTCTCCATGTTGTGCATTGGGTTGAGTACCTTAAGCCAGCCTCCAAATATTCTTAAATATAGATCTATCGTTGGGATCTGGTGAGAAATCATGACAAAAGAGTGCCTTGTTCATGCTTTGACATTGAAGGTATGTTTTTAACAACGTGTCCTAACTAGAGTATGAGCATTCTATATTTAAAAAAAAACTAAAGATATATGCAAAGTATATCACCTAGTTGGCAAGTAAAAGCTAATATGGTTGAAGTGTATATACCACATCATTTATGGTAAAATGCTTTGGCCAATTGCCATAACATAATTATAAAGAGCTTATAGGATTAAACCTTTTGATGATGATTTGACCATAACATAGTAGTGTTGTTGTTAAAACTTCCATTCGGGAAAATAGAGCTTTAGGGATAGAATCGGATTTTCCTTTAGGTATCAACTTTGGTGTCTAAAGAAAACACATAGATTTGAAATCAATCTAAGTACAGAATAAGGAGGCTACCCATCTTGTTAAAGATTGTGCAACACTTTGGCCTTTATTGTCCTAGTAACTAGTTTCTTGTGAGCCTACCTAATGGGAATTACATAGAAACTAACTCAAGGTACTAATTATTATTTGCACGATATTTGGTTTTTGTGTGCATGCTAAATAAAGAATAGAGGTCTTACAACCATCATAAGGACATATATATCTATATAAGATTATGAACATTAGGTAAACATAATTTCACAAAGTATCCATGTTGATGAAGAGAGTGCTTATAAGTGTGTTGTTTACGAATCATAAACATGGGTACATATTAGGGAGGAGTGAATATTATATGGTGTTAAGATGGTCCCACACAAGTTTTTTCTATTTGCATTTTACAAGATAATATATATAGAGAGAGACATAAATATATTAATCATATTTGTATGTTTTTAATCACAAAGGCCGGCATGCCAAATAGGGTTCTCGAAAAGAATATTGGTCAGAGTGGTGGAAATGAAGTTGATAATATGCTCGTTGATAACAACCTCGGGGAAGATCAAAATATAATGGAAGAGAATGATGATGATATACTAGTGAATGATGGGATAAATAGTTTGATTCATGAAAAATTTGCACACATGGAGGATGATGCACCCATGGATAATGATGTGAGGATTCATGACAACTCTCTTATTGATCTAACAAATAAACCCCTATATGAAGGGTCAAAGATAAGTCTTATCTTCACCATTGTTTGTTGGTAAACATGAATGGTTTGTATGGTGTTTCAAATACGTTTTTTACATAGATCCCAAGGTATGGTTTGTATGGTGTTTCAAATACGTTTTTTACATAGATCCCAAGGTATGAAATGATTTATAAACATTTGAGTGCATGATTATTTTCATTTATTGTAATATGGATGCAATCATCAGTACTTTGACAAATATTTTTTGTTTATTTGTTTGTTGCAAATTGTTAGCTAATATTCTCCTACCAAAGTCAACTACTTTTTTACATACATTCCAAAAGTGTACTTTTTTACAACATACCATTTCATTTTTATTGTTTATTGCATATTATGATGCATACACAAGTTATCTAATACATTTGTTTTGAAATAAGTAGGAAAATATCAAGTTAGATATATGGGCGTGTATATTGAGCCTCTTATCGATGAACTTCAAAAATTATGGGTTGGGATCTTTATGTATAACATGTCCAAACCAATCAAGCAAAGATGATTCCAATTTCATACAAAATTTACATGAGCAATTCATGATGTGCATGGGCTATAACAATTTTTTGGTATGTAAAGTGCACTCTAACATCAACTCATTTATTATTATTTTTAATTTCATTAATTAATTGCAATTTGTTAACAATGCCATTGTATATATTGCAGGGATTCAAACAAAGAGAAAATATGGTTGTCCAATGTGTGGTCCAAAAACTACATCTTGATATTCAAGTAGTTTAGGAAAGGAGGTGTATGATAAGTACATACATTTCCTCCCAAAAATCATAGCCACCTGTTGTGGAAAAAATGGCTAAATGGTGAGCTAAATCTCCTTTCCTTGCAAGTTGCAACCAAGACAACAATACATGAGTGAGTTAGTATGAAAAATACTATAATGTCGAATCCATAAAACAAATAACAACAAACATAAGAGCTAGTTCTAAGATTAAACTTGTCAAAATGATATGGAAATAAAACAAAGAGATAAATTTCAACCAAACAATTAATGTCCAATGGAAAATGTTTGAATAAAATGGTATCACCTTGAGGATTTTAGCTTCCAAGGGGCAATGAACAATCCCTTTGGGAGGGTCCTTTGAATTCTCTCTAATTTATATCTAAATAACTTGGAATGGTGAAGGAAAACACTTGCTTCTTGAGGAAGAAGTCAAGGGATCTTGAAATGCCAATGAATGGTAAGAATGCGGATAGAAGATATGTCTTCCAAAACAAATTCTTGCAGCATAGCCTTGCTCTAGATTTTTCTTATGGAATGCATGCACATGGATTCCTTTTATAGCAAGATTGGATGTCTTCAAAGAACTAGTTCAATATGTGAATTCTCTTCTTCATGAAGTGACTTCTATATACAATTATGGGGTTATTGAATTCCTAAGTACCTGGCAGAAGCCAATTCAAACCTCTTTGGTGCTCAAAATGTAGTTGAGAAGCTTTGAATGGATCGTGGAATTTATTATTTTTCTTGTATGCACAACCATGCAGGTTTTGAAGGATTTTATGCATGATGTCGCATGGGTTCACTTTTTATGAATCCATGTGAGTCAACAAAAGTTTGACTATATAAAATAACTTCATTCCACATGTTGATTTTTTATGAAAATGAATATTTGTGAGTTCCATGCTGTATGTTGATGATGTATTTCCGTAACAAACACTGATTCAAATGTCGCAAGTATGCAAAATTTAGGAAATAACACTACCAAACAATGGAAAAAACATATTTTCAATGACAAGTAAGAGAATAGAACAAAACCTTGAAGAATAACACCTCAACAATGTAAGAAGGATTATGATAGAAGTCTCCATTACAAGTAATTTGTTTCAGTTACATTCACATATGTAATGTGTTAGTGGCTACCTTCATAGTTATTTTTTTACTAATACATGTGATTTGCTTTATGTTATCAATAGGGGGTGAATAGATTCCCTCGGGTATGAAATCATTTTCCATACAGTTCATCTGGCTCTCATACTATGAGCACCTTTCAATAACTCTTTTGCTTGACACATTACATACTAGGAAGAAGGTCACATAATTCCTATGGATGATGTTAGGTGGAAGGATTAAAAAAGATCAAGTTACCAAAGTTAGAGGTGACATCGAGGAAGCCAATGTGATACAACATTGAATCAATCTTCTAGTGGTGGATGGTTGTCAATTTTTCCATGGTTATTAATCAAGCAAAATATCAATGTGGTGAAAGACATTGTAAGGAACATTAAACATCCTGTTGGTTTTGCTAGAAACAATAAAAATATATTGATAATAATTTGTGATTTTGGGGACAAAAACACATGATTGACATACATTTATGAAGGTCTATCCTTTTGTAATATTCATGCTCTAAGTTATATAAACCATTCTCTTTTTTTATTTCGTTGTTTTTTATTCATTGAGAGAATATAATTTATCATTATATGTTTTAGTTTGCTCTACCTATAGTGTTCCTAGAGTGCTTTGACAACAACATAAAACAAATCGTATATAAACTAAGCAAGTACATGAGATGATTCATAATCTATAACTCAAATGTTATGGTTTGTATCTATTTGAAATCAAGACCTCCATATGATTACCCTTTGCATATATATCATTTTATTCAAATGTGTTTCACTATTACATGCACATAGTTTTCATCTAAGGAAATACATCAAGAAATAAAGTACTAAAGAGAACAATTCCTCATATAATGTGTGAAATACATAGGAATTTATCTCCGATCTTCTTCATTATACAATATCACTACGTCTTTAGCCTAATTGAGGACATTGAAATATGTGGACATGTTCACATAAGAGCAATCTAGTTGGTGGAGAGTAAATTGAAGGAATTAAAGGAATTTTTTAGACGGAGATCATGTCTTGAAGGGTTAATGGTTGAGGGATATGTTAATGCCTAAAATTCGCACACATGCGACATTTCGGCGATTCATCCAGTAAGGCGTCATCAACATAAAGAATGCATATCACCACAGGAATCCTCAACAAATACAAAACACGACATGAGTCCATAAGTGCCAAGAAACAGTCAAAACAAAGGGTAGCGTGGGTATTACACAGTTGACCCACGCTATAGCATAGGTTACCTGAATAATGCCCATGCTACACCGGCATAGATTTTCCTTCGATAGTCACGCTACTGTAAAAACAAGGGGACCACTCACTCCCAACGACGCATTAAAGAATCAATCCTCCCCAAGGATCATAATTCGGCTCCTCACACACTTGGAGCCATTAATAAGACCCCCATGTGTACCTTGAAACTAGTTCATGAAGGAGGAGAGTTCACATTTGGATCTAGTTGTTTGATGGCCACCTCTTGGCCTATAAAAGGAAGCCATTGGCATGCATTTTGTAGATATAAATTAGAACAAGGTTATGCTTCTAGATTTGCGTTGGAGCTTCCTCATAGCCCACCATCTCCTACCATTGTGAGCATTTCCAATCTTGCTTGCAACCTACCATCAAGGGGCAAGTGTTTCTCTCCATTGTTCTTCCGTCTACTTAACATTTACTTTGGACAAGAAAGGCCTCCCTAAGGGAGATTGTTGGCTTCCCTTGGATCCTTCACCTCCTAGGTGTTGTACAACTATTCCATTGGGAAATACAAGAGTGGTTTAGCATATCTTTGGTTGTTGTTGAAGTTTGCATATTCCCCTCGTCTCTTTCATTTTGTTTTATCAATATTTTCATGTTTGAATGTGAACTACACTAACAATCTCTTGCGGGATCACTTGGAGGAATACCAAACCACATAAAAAGGAGCTCCAAGGACTAAGGCCTTGCAACAACCTACACAACTTAGCCCCTTACCAAGTGGAAGAGTGTACTTGTGCAATTTTTTCCACAACAGTTCTAATGGCGACTATACTTATTTTTGTTCATTTATTATTAAACTAGGTTGTTTTATGCTAAGTAGATAATTATGGGTATTTTTCACTTGTAGGAGATCAAGTATTCCACCTCTTGCTTCCAAAATTTGGGCCCCATCACGGTCCCATTTATTTTTCTACAGCCGCGCGGTTCCTGGTGTCTCTATCGTGTTGATAGCGCAGAAACAACTCTGACAGTCGCGTGCATAGCGCAGGTTATCAGTGTCAGACCTACGCTACATCGCTCATCTCACCTGCGTGGAAGGTTAATGTATTACCTGCACTAAAACATGTCTGTTTTGTATTAACTCGCACAATACGCGCGACAAAGTCTGGTTTAGCCACACTACTATTTTTTATTTGCATAACTTAGTTTGGCATCCCAATTGCTACTTAATAGTGAACTTAAATTAAGGCTAATTCATTCAATTACTTAATGTTTTAGTAATTAGTGCACCTAGACCAATATTAGGAAGTAAAGAGTACATATCTCTTGAAACTTACCTAGGTAACCAACTTTGAGGCTTTCAACAGGCCCCATTGTTGTCACTAGTATTCAAGACCATTTCTTGTTTATGCATCAAATTGACATGTTGTTTTTAGTAGTATTGCTAGTGTAGAAAACAATTTTTGCACACAAGCAAGGACCTAAAGACACTTGTCGCCTGAAGTATGCTCTTCACCTCGCACTTCATGTGAGCTTGGTGAATTAGAAAAAGGGTCATAAGTATGAAATACCTCCATTGCACACTTGTCTATTAGTTAGAAATATTTGATTTTGCAAAGCGTCCTGAACATCTCTTAGAGTTAAAAGTACACATTACTTGATATACTCTTTTAGTTAATTTCTTGCGTGGTCTATGCAGCAGAGTCTGGTTTAGACGCGCTATTGTTTTTTTTTTTTATCTGCATAGCTTAGTTTGGTAGCCCAATTGCTGCTTAGTAGTGAACTTAAATTAAGGCTTATTCACCCAATTACTTAATTTTTTAGTAATTAGTGCACCTAGACCAATATTAGGAAGTAAAGAGTACATATCTATTGAAACTTACCTAGGTAACCAACTTTGAGGCTTTCAACGGGCCCCATTGTTGTCACTAGTATTCAAGACCATTTCTTGTTTATGCATCAAATCGACATGTTGTTTTTAGTAGTATTTCTAGTGTAGAAAACACTTTTTGCACACAAGCAAGGACCTAAAGACACTTGTTGCCCGAAGTATCCTCTTCACCTCACACTTATGTGATCTTGGTGAATCAAAAAAAGGGTTAGAAGTGTGAAATACCTCCATTGCACACTTGTCTATTAGTTAGAAATATTTGATTTTGCAAAGCGTCATGAGAATCTCTTAGATTTAAAAGTACACATTACTTGATATACTCTTTTAGTTAATTTGGTGATAAAATTGTTTTTTGCTTTCATCACATGTGTTTGCACCACTATCATACAATACAAGGCATAAAGACTCTTCCAATCCTAGTATGCTCTTCACCTCGCACTTCATGTGAGCTTGGTGAATCAAAAAGGTAGGGATTGTGAAATACCCATCTTACACTCCATAAGTGAAACATTCAAACCCCTTAAAATCAAAATTGTAATTGTATTAACCAACTAAAATCCTCCACATGAGCTCAAAAAACAATATTTTAGTTAGGTAGGATTGATTGGGATAGGCATCCATTAATGCCCACAATCTAGTTTCATTAGTGATATTTTGAAACATAGCATTGTTGTCTCATAGGGTACTTACAAAATCCTTCTATAAGCAAGTGTTGAAAGAAAACTCGAATCAGAAGTGCGTTGTGACCAAGGAGGTGAAGTCTGAGGTATAGCTTCCCTACTCTCCCCTACAATCCACTCAGCTTGTTTTAGGGAGACGACACTATACCATGCAGGCCAAACCATTGATCCACACTTGAAGAAAGGTATCTTAGTGCCCCAACTTAGGATATCACCAATGAGAAATTGTGAGTGCAATTGACTCCTGAAGTTAGCTATTTTCGTTGGGAGGTGTTTCCAAGTATTCTTGATTGGATCATTGGCACCATCGTTGGTAGAACTAGATCTTTGTTACCTCCACTAGTCGATTAGTGAGTGGATACCATTATCACCATCAATTGTGATTTTGGGAGGCCCAGTTACATTTGAGAGGAAGGACGTTAGGTATTCTAGGAAATCTACATTTACTTTATTTTTAACTACAAGTTCACTAAAATTGTAATAAAAATAACCTACATGTGGGGACTCATGCACTAAAACTGACATTGCACATATCACTCACTTATCGCACCATTTTGCATATTTTGTGGTTGACATATTTTTGCATTTGTTCAATTGTGTTTATTCCACTCTCACTATCATATTGACACAAAGACTTCACCATTAAGGAACAAAACAACATCCTAAGATAGTCTCGTAGACTATAAGGCCTACCCCCTCTCTCGAGGGACATTTTGACATTGTTTCCCCGTATTACACTTGGAGGGAATTCAAGATGGGGTCGTTCGCATGCATAATTGATAGGATCATCTAGTCAAGTCCAAGCTTTTCTAGGTACATTTTCTCTCCCTGGAGAATCTATTAATTACACCACTTCTTCCCCGATCGAAAGTAGTCCCCCGTTGGATTCTCCCCACGGAGATCCCAGGGATCCCTTTGACCCATCCTCTCTCATAGGAGGTCAACCATTGTTTACAACACCACCTGGGTCTCCCCCTTGTGGAAATCACATCCCAAACAGAATGGCAAGACCACCCGTCCCTACCTTACCATTTATGGATAGTTTAAATATACTAGATTTGGCCAAACTGACTAATGATCCCATCGCTCATGATGCAACATGGCCGACTATGCCCGACAAGCTTCCTTCCAACATTCCCAAATTTGAAGGAAAACAGGGAGACAATCCCTCCAACCACATTATGTCTTTCCACTTATGGTGTTCATCTAACAACATAGTGGATGACCTCGTGAGGCTTCGCCTCGTCCAACGTACCCTCACTAGAACAACAACAAAAAGGTATGGCAACCTAGAAAGTGGAACCCATTCTACATTTGTGACATTGGAAACCTCATTTCTTACGTACTTTCAACTGCCAATCCGACATGATCTAGCCCTCGGAATTATCACTGAGTTTCATCAAAATACTTCCACCCATATCGTAGATCACATCCACGAGTGGCGTAGACGCTGCACACTATGCAAGATCGAAATATAACCTCCCTTTTTGTTGGATTGGTTTATCAAATCTCTCCAACACGCCATAGATAAAGATGTCGCCATCTCCATATTGCCACAAAGAGAGGAAGAGGCCATTATGAAAGCACAACATTTCGACCTCATATATGCACAATTTGACTACCTTTACACAATCCTCCCTAATTCCCCTCAGCATCGGTCGTTGGATCCTACACCTTCAGGCTCGTCACATTCGACAAATGGGATTATTGGGTCCATTTCCCATATAGGAAAGGATCCTCCTACCACATTGGTGCCATTCAACATGGTTCTGTATTACCCATCCATGCCACCTGCGTCGGTACCCCCTACACCGGTACCAACACCATTAGTTGGTCAATTACAATATGGACCATATATTCCTACCTACCCAAACGTTATCCAAGCGATGACAGTTCCCACACCACCAATGGCACAAGTCGTTCCTTCGTCCACCTATTATGGAACACAAACTGCATTTATCCCACCACCGAGATATAACCCATATTATCCATTCCCATTCCCAAATAGTCAGTAACCAACACCCCACATGGGGCTTAACTTAGTTCAACCTTCTTATGTTCAACAAACTCAATAATTCGAGCAATTGAACGTCGCAAATCCTCAAAATACACAGAATCGGGGGAAAAAGAAAGGTAAGAACAAACCAAATCAGCAGCCAGGGCAAGGGGGCAATCCCCCTCCTCAGTGAAACCAGAATACGGGTGATCCAAATACATGGACTAACAACCCCCCCAAACAAGGGAAGAATCCCCCCCCTTAGAACCAATTATTCCTGCTCCATTTGCACTGATTATGGTCATTACACACATCATTGTCCTCTTATCCCTGAATGCCAACAGTTAGTGGAAGCCAAAAAGAAGACGGTGGTGAACCCTCCTCAGGCAGAGAATCCTCCCCAACTACAAACCATCGTGTTACAACAACCCTTTTCCAATCAAGGAGCAGTGACACAACAACAAGACCCTCACCCACTAGGTGATGGCTCTTTTCAAAATATCTATACACTAGATGTAAACCTCTAGACACAAATCGAAGGTTATGATGGGCCTCCTACCCCCCAAGCGGAAGGTGTTCCTATCCTCTTGGGGGGGCCTCTACAGATACCACGCCTGAATACCAAATAAATCCCACGGATTCTGAAAGTTCCACTTTGGCGTACCTCTAATAACCCTCACATGAAAGCCGCCCACAATTATAGTATTGTGGATGACTTCGCTCAATCCCCTGTAGCTATGTCCACATTAGAGGTGTTACAGTCTTTCCCAACACAGTGGAAGGAATTACTCAATGCATTTGGTGCATTTGATCCATCTGATTCGCACCTTATGACCTTTGATCTCAACAAAGGAGATCCACGACTACCATCGTCAGTCGCATTTCAAGTTTCAGTGACTGTAAAGAACATCATGATTCACCGATGTATCATCGATGAAGGTGCATCCACTTGCTTTATGTCTGTAAAAGTCTGGAAACGATTAGGATCTCTTGAGGTGGTCCCCTCGTCTATTGCTCTTCGCATGTATGATGGGAGACCATCCCAACCAAGATTATTGTACCAAAATGTCCCCATCGAGCTAGGGGGAAAGATGGTTATGATCAATATCGAAGTAGTTGACGCAGAACTGACTACAACATCCTCTTGGGGTGCATTTACATGTACACCATGAAGGAGGTTTCCTCCTTAGTCCTCTGTATCATAATGTTTCTCTTAAATGGGAAGGTAGTTACCCTAGACCAGCTTAAGTACTATGACCCTAATACCACAAGCAACCCTGACAATGTCGTACCAACTGTACTGGGCGATGATCAACCATAGGTTGGCATTGCCCCCAGTATGTACAAGGACTCCAATTTTCTAGGAGCATATACGAGACTACCACCTAATATCCTTACATCGACAGATGGACTAATGTGCACAATTTTCACCGTTGAAAATGTCACCACCTCCACCTCAACAACATCATCAGCACCACTGCTGAGTTATGGCATCGAACAAACGTTGAGTCCATCGGTACCACCTATTTTTCAAATCCCATTCTTGTATCCTCCCATGGGTGTACATGGGACACTGATTATGGATCAATTAACTCTACCTGGGCTAACTTTGGGAATCTCAATGTGGTACCTTATGCCACCCTTCCCAGAGATGGCTTCCAAACTAGTTTCCCATTATGAGTTTGTCCATGTTTCAGATAGTACGTCTGCAAGTCCCATAACACGTTCAGTTATGACATCCCAACCTATGACATCCGCAACTACACCACAATCGGTCGTTGCTAAGACTGCCAATGGGGGCACCAAACAACCTAAGTTGAAAGGTCCCCTATTACCTAACCCGACATCTGATTCAATAGAAACCTCTAAGCCTAAAGCAGGGGGAATTAACCATTAGGAGGTAAAAGCCTCAATTATGATCAATACTCCCACTCAAAGAGTTACACTAACATGTTCTCTTTGCAGGAAGCAAGGCCATGCAACCAACCTATGTCCTACTCTACCGGAGTTAAGGAATTTTCTTAACACCCCCGTTAGCATAACCCATGCTCCAATGACGAAAAAAGGGGGTAAATCCCCATCGCCCACATCTAAGACCAAAAACTTGCGTACGAATCACGCATGTTCCATATGTTCTCAATATGGGCACTATGCACATCATTGCCCTAATCTCCCTCGCTATCAGGAGGCCTTAGCAACTATTCGCCTCACTGAACCCTTGGAAGATACCTCACCTCCCTCATCTCTAGAAGAGGATCCTATCGGCATGGGTACTATAGTGATATCCAACTAATGGGCCATTGCAAATTATGTGACCAAATGTTGACCCTACCCCTAACGTACCAAAGGTGACTTTTTGTTGTAATGCACATAATCCTAATGCAAAGGTTTCCCATAAATATAGTATTGTAGACCCCCTGCTCCAATGTCAACCTTAGAAGTCCTCAAAATCTTCCATCACAATGTAAATCCTTAATTTCAACCTTGGGTACGATTAATCCATCCGATGCTTAGTTGATTACATTCGACTTAGATCGAGTTCTGTTGCATTTTAGTTATCTGTTACCATTAGAATCTAATTATTTACCATTACATTATCAATGAGGCAGCATGCACTTGCATTATATCCACTCACATTTGGATGAAGTTAGGATCCCCAAAGTTAATTCCATTACTTATGACTATTTGTGCGTATGATGATTGTCCTTCCCAACTCCGTAGTCTTTTTCAAAACATTCATGTTGAACTTACTAGCAATATTGTCGTGATTGATATTGAAGTTGTTGTATAAAAGGAGGATAACCGCATTAATATTTGTATACTCTCTACAATTTTGATCTTGCTCTATGACCAATTTTAATTACTTATGTGATTTTTTCCCTTTTCCTTCTACATAAGTAATTCAGATCATCTATATAAATATTGAAAGGAAAAATCCATTTTTTATCAATAAATAAATAAAATTTATCTCAATGAAAATTACAAAGAGAATAGTTGTAATGATTATTAGTATAGATTCATTTTAAATCCAAATTTATCGAGTAATTAGAGAGGGAGAAAAAAATAAAGCTCAAATTTAGTATTGTTTAAAAGATCAATTTTCGAACATATTTACTCACATCACCATCTCCTACACTAATCTCCCATGTGCTCCTTTCTTGAACTGCTCTTCATATTTTGTGAAAGATTGTTTTAGTTTGATTGTGAACTCAACAATGTAACCTTCTATGGTTGTATTCACCTAGGAATCAACCACTCTTGTGACTTCATGGTCAATCCTTTGTAATGCAATCAAGTTCTATGTGCTCCACTAAATTTAACACCTCCTTTTCCAGGATGTTCATGGATACTCCCCTAATCTCTTCAACCGTTCAACAAACACCACCAAGAATTATATCAAGATAAAATTTTTAGCTATCATGCTCATCATTCTTCCATTGAGATTGATTTCCTTTCACATGTTGTTCCTTAAAGTGGTCAATTTTCCCGAACCACCAATCCTCTATATAACTCTAGGTTAACTTGCCAACCATACTATTAGATTTCCATAAATGGAGTTTCAGGTCTCGAAAATGGAACCATTTGTTGGCTCAATTTCAGACTAGGGGCAATGGAGGTGTTCAGCAAGATGGTTCCAATGTATTCTAAGTGTTTATAAATACAATCCCTCAAAGGGGGAAGGTAATTAACCAAAATGTCAAAACCACCATTATCCCAACCAATAGACATAGAAAATAACACATTCATTATAACTATTCATCATATAAATTAAATAGAATTGAGCACATTATGAAATGCCATGATATATATAAAGATAGAGAGATTGCAACATCATCACCATATATAAAAAGGGCAAGAATTTTTTTAAAGGGAGCTCTTATTTCATTGTTGCGTAGAACAATCCAATACATTGTGAACCATTACAATTAGTTACAGAGATAAATCATTCTACTAGTATCATCATCCTCCTTAGGCTTAAGCCTTTACATCATATAAATTTCCTAGTGATGGGAAGGCACATGCAAAACTTATCTAGCACCATTGTATTTCTACTCAACTTGGATTGATTGACGCCTGATTTTCTTCTTCTTCCTTGGCTAGGTACCGCTCTCATGTCTCTACCTCTTCCTCAGCTGTCTAGGACCTTGCTTATTGCCAATCTCTTCTATTTGCATCCTTCTTTGCATCCAATGGTCTCAATCACAAATTTATATGTTTCAATCACAAATACCATCATTCCAAACGGGGCTTACAAAAACTATATTGATCAAAGTGGCGGAAATGAATTTGATAATATGATCGCCAATAACAACTTGGGGAAGACCAAAATATATTGGAAGATAATGATGATGATATACTAGCGAATGATTGAATAAATAGTTTGATTCATGAAACCTTTGCACCGATGGAGGATGATTCACCCATGGATAATGATGTTTGGATTCACGATAAGTCCCTTATTGATATAACTAATAAACCCTATTATGAAGGGTCAAAGGTAGGTATTCTATTTTCCATTGTTTGTTGGTAAACTTGAATGGTTTGAATGGTGTTTCACACACGTTTTTTACATAGATCCTAAAATATGAAATTCTTTATAAGCATTTAAGTTCATTATCATTTTCATTTATTGTAACAAAGATGTAATCAACAACATTTTGACAAATAATTTTTGTTTGTTTGTTTGTTGCAAACTATTAGCTAATATTATCCTACCAAAGTTAAATACTTTTCTACGTACATTCCAAAAAGTGTCTGCCATTATGAAATACATAGGAATGGAGTATAAAACAATTGATGCATTTCCTAATGATTGTATGGTATGTTATGGAGAAGGAAAATAAGATTTGAAGCATTTCCCCAAATGTAAAATTAGTAGATATTGCATATATCATGTGACAAGGAACATTTCCTAGAAGGTTCTTCATCATATCCTCATATTCCATGTTTTCAATCATTGTTCATGTGCAAGAACATAACACAATTGAAGGATTATCATGCTTGAATGAAGAGTCATGATGGTGTTTATATTGAGATGGTTGTATATGGTTCTGTATTTAGGTACATCAAGGAAAAATTGCCCAGCCTTAGAGATGAACCTTGTATGTTAAGATTTCCTTAGCAATTAATGGTGTTAATCCATTTACAGAGATGAGATCCATTTACTCAATGTGTTCAATGTTTGTTTTAAACAATAACCTTCCTCCAGTGAATGTTGAAAAAGGAGCACACGATGTTGTCATTAATAATTTTGGGTATTTATATTCCAAATATTTACAACATACCATCTCATCTTTATTGCTTGTTTCCCGTTATGATGTATACAAAAGGTATCTAATAAATATGTTTTGAAATAAGTAGGAAAATATCAAGTTAGATATATGGATGTGTATATTGAGCCTCTTATCGAAGGACTTCAAATTTATGGGCTAGGATCTTAATGTATGGCATATCCAAGCTAGTCATGCAAAGATAATTCCAATTTCATAGAATACTCACATAGGTGATTCCTGATGCACTGCATGTGCTATCACAATTATGTGGTACGTAAAGTGCACTCAGACATCAACTTATTTATTATTATTTATTATTTCATTAATTAATTGTAATTTACTAATAATACTATTATACATCTTGCAGGAATTCAAACAAAGAGTAAATATGGTTGTCCAATATGTGGACCAAAATCCACATCTTGATATTCAAGTAGTTTAGGAAATGAGGTGTATCATAAGTGCATACATTTCCTCACAAAAGACCATGACTACCAAATAATGGAAAAACATATTTTCAATGGTAAGTAAGAGAATATAACCAAATCATGAAGAATGACAACTCAAGAATGTAAGTTAGCACTAAGATCATTAGCTCCTTCAAAGAATTTCTCAAGGAGAAGGTTTGCAAAAAAACTCGGATACTTAGAATGCATGATTCTAAGGATGATATGCCTATGGTATATTTCGATGGTGCTACTAAAGAAGGTATCTGTGGTGCTGGTATGGTTCTTCAGGTAAAATCAAACCATCAAATCAAAATATGGATGGGAGATGGTTCCGACTCCAACATGAAAGCCGAGCTTATTGCTCTTTGGGGTTTGCTATGGTTCTCTCAGAAAAAGAGGGATATTAAATATCAGGAATTTTGGTGATTTGAAAGTAGCGATTGATTGGGTGGCTGGTAAGATTTCCCTTCTTGTGTACAATCTTGAGCAGTGGGCCTCTCGTACATGTGTGCTTATTTCCTCTTTCCCTCACATTTCTTTTTATCATATCTATAGGGAACTTAATAGTAGTGTTGAATTCCTTTCCAAATTGGCACTAGGGGAAATGGATGGATATCTTGATTTTGAATAATTTCTTGATGATCAGTTGGTGGACTCTGGATCCATTTATCTTTTTTGAACTCTGTAAAAACATTTTTGAGGATTTCAATCATGTTTTTTGATTAGTATCTAAAGGATGATAACTTTGATGTATTTAGAAGAAGGTTGGTTTGATAGGTAGTGTCTGAAGGATTTTCCAAAGACCTTGTTGGGGAAGCATTAAACTATATGTAACTTTTATTCATCCTATGGATAGCAAGTTGCAGTTTTTTCTGTTTTGAAAAAAAAAGAGCTTATGATTGAAGTCTCCATTACAAGCAATTGATTTCAATCATATTGATGTATGTAATGTTTTAGTGGTTACTTTTGTAGTTATTTTTTACTGATAAATGTGATTTATTTTACGTTATCAACATGAGTTGCAATGGGATTCCCTAAGGTGTGAAGTCATTTTCCATACAATAAAATTGACTCCCATATATAAGTACCTTTCAATAACTCTTGTTTTGACAAAATACATACTAGGAACATTGTCACACATTGGCTATGGATAATGTTAGGTGGAAGGAATAACAGAGATAAAATTACCCAAGTTAGAGGTGACATCAAGGAAGCCAATGTGATTCAAAATTTGAATCAGTCTTCTAGTTGTGGATGATTGGAAATTCTTCCATGGTTATTAATAAAGCAAAAGAGCATTGTGGTGAAAGACATTGTAAGGAACATTAAACTTCCTATTGGTTTTGATGAAAACATTAAAAATATATCGACAAAAACACATGATTGACATACCTTTATGAAGATATATCCTTTTATAATAGTCATGCTATTAATTATATAAATCATTCTCTTATTTTTATTTGGTTGTTTTTATTCATTGAGAGAATATAATTCATCATTATGCATTTTAGTTTTTTCTACCTGTAGCACTCCTAGAGAGCTTTGACAACAACATAAAACAAATCATATATAAACTAAGCAAGTACTGTGATGAGTTAGAAGCTATAATTCAAATGTTATGGTTAGTATCTATTTGAAATCAAGACCATCACATGATTATCTATCTATATACATACACATATATATATATACATATATATGAATAAAAATATTTTTTTCCTTTGGAAAAAGAAATACACACACACACACACACACACATATATATCATTTTATTGAATTGTGTTTCATGATTACATGCACATGGATGCCATCTAAGGTAATACATCAGGAATATAACAAGTACTAAAAAGAACAATCCCTCATCTAATGTGTGAAATGCAAAGAAAGTTATCTCCGAGATTCTTCATTGTACAAGAGCACTACCCCATTCACATAATTGAGGAGATTGAAATATGTGGACATGTTCACACAAGAGAAATTTGGTTGAAATATGGTTGGTGGAGAGGCAAATGAAGGCATTGAAAGCATTTGTTAGATAGAGATCACGCCTTGAGGGGTTAATGGTTTAGAGCTATATGGTTTATCATTCCATGGTGCATATTAGTGAGTACCTGCCTAAAGCAAATATTGATGTGCCTCACATATGTGATGGTAAGACACTAATAACTTTGAGTGGGGGGCCTTTCCTAGGAAAGGGATTGAGAAAAAGGTTAAAGGTGGGCACTTAAATATTTTCATATACATTCATAGTTAAATGAATTATAGTAACGAATGGTATTTAAATTTAATTATATTGTATTTCAAGTAGTGAACAATGGGATGCAAACCGTTTTTACATCAAAAGTAATATTGATTACATGAAGGTATGGATAGAAGGATGTGAAGAATTTAACAATGACCTATCATAGAATGGAGTGTTTGAATTAATTTGATAAGCATTATTGGACAAGGATCCCAATCTTATGCAGAAGGAAATTGATTAAGTATTTGGTGAAAAATATAGAAAGGCATGTGCTATCCTTTTTCTCATTTATTTTTCTTATAATGATTACTACCCATATCACGGACCACATTCATGAATGGTATAGAAGAAGGATCTTATGTAAAAACTAAGTTACACGGTTCCATATTTCTAAATTGGTTTATAAAATTTATCCTTCCTATCATGATAGCTAATGATGACATGTCAAACATACCCCAAACTGAGGAAGAGGCTACCGTGAAGGCTCAACGGTATGACCTTATCGATGCCCAGTTGGGTTACTTATTCTCTAATATTCTTGACGTCCCTTGCTCCAATTCTACCCATGGAGACTAGACAGGGACATCCCATGCCACATATGGGGTGATAGGATTGGTTACATCTACTTCTAATCCATACAACAAATGTCTTTTCTTAGTGGTAATAGTATGTGCAAAAATCACTATGGTTGCAAATGCCCTACATTCAACTTACCTTGGTATGGGCACCCACGTCCATACATATGGTCAGTCACGTTCATCATCCCATGCAAGAGCTAGTACTTCATGCTCAATTATTCCTACACAACCCAATGCCCATGGCCCTTCTTGTAGCAACACCACATGTAGTAGTGTATCCACTTCCTATGTAACTACACCAACTAATAATACTTATTACCCTTTTCCTAGTCCTCGGCCATGACCTTAAGTATAGTAGGTTCCAATTCCTCAACCGCAACCAAACCAATTTCAATAGAATTATCTTCCTCAAGGGTAGGCATTATGTCCAACAAAATGCACCCAACTTGAAGAATGCACAACCTAACAATAATAAACTAAAATAAACAAACAAAATCAAGGGAATGAAGGTAATTGACCTAATAAACCTGCTAATGTTGGGGGTGAACCAAATCCCACAAATCCCAACCAATGTTCCAATAAACCTCCTAAGCAAGGTAAAAATCCATAGTTATGAACAAATCACCCATGTTCATTTTGCAGAGTATATCAACATTACACTATCATTGTTCACATGTATCTTGAGTTCATTAGTTGTGGGAGGAAGTAGCTAATCATGAGTCTTACAATGCCTCTCAAGGTCATGATAGCACTCAACCTACCCCTCCTCCTACTTTCCAACCCATGGTGTTAAAAATACTTTCCCTCCATAGGGATGGATTACTTTCAAATCAACCAACGACACCTCATCCTAACCAACCATCTATGTCTACTCCCCCCCAAGACCCTTTATTTCAAAAAAATTACATGACTTCGATAAATATTAAACCTTCAGACTCAAGGACATAAATATGATATGCCACCTAAGCTTATGCCTTCTAATAAGGGGAATGAAACACCTATAACTAATGGGATATTGCAAATTCGGTGACCAAATGTTGAACCTACCCCTAAGGTACCAAAGGTGCCTTTGCATTGTAATGCACATAATCCTAATGCAAGGGTTTCCCATAACTATAGTATTATGGACGAATTCCAACACAATCCCCTACTACCATACCAACCTTAGAATTCCTTCAAAATGTTCCATTACAATGTAAATCCTTACTTTCAACCTTGGGTGCAGTTAATCCATACAATGCTCGGTTGATTACATTCAACTTAGATCGGTAAAAACCTCATCTTCCTTCTTATGTTGCATTATAGGTATCCAATGTTGATGTATATGTAACTTCGGAATGTATTTCACCTATGTATATTGTACTCCTATAGAGATGGTATTATTCCTCTATACGGAAGTGTCGTCATTTGTATTGACAAGTGTCGCAAGTGTCGTAACTTGTTGTGATGGGTTATTAGACCACCAAGTGTGGGGTCGGCCCAGATTAATGTAACCATGGATTAATGTAACTGAGTTACACAAGTCAGCCTTGTTAGTTTATTGGGCAGGACATGACAAGTAAAAATAGAGATCGAGAGATCTCTATTTGATCATCTCATTACTCACTCTTACATCACTTGGAAAGTGGCGCACTATTTGAGGAGGAGGAGTAGCTGCTATTAGAAGACTATCTCTTGTATTTGGTTGTATCATTTCTCTTTCTATCTCTGAGGAAGTTGTGGGGTTTTCACCTTTATGGTTTTCCCGAGTGAAACTCTGTGTCCATTGTCTTATGTGATTGCTTGATATGGTTGATACATGCTTGATATGATTGATATGTTGTACATGTTATTCTCTCAGAAAAGATCCTAGAGTATGTTGAATTAATGCTCAAAATCTAACATGGTATCAAAGCTTCCCTGAGAAGAAGACATTGTGCTGTGGCATAAACTAGGGTTTCTTGTTTATTGGGTTTCTCTCCACAGATTTTGGAAAAGCAGTAGGGTAGATTCACTCTACTCATCAAGGAGAATCTTTCTGTCCAATCAGAATTGAATTCTGAGCACTTTCAGTTTTGGCCCTAAAAATTAGGGTTTCCACAAAAATAGGAATTTCTGAAATCTAGAGACATAGTTGGAAGCTCCTTGGAAAAATCGAAGTTTAGATCGAGATTTGTGGTTGGGTGAAGCTCCGGGAAACTCAAACCCTAATTCAGGGTCCTCCCAAGTGAATCCGGGAAGACTAAAAGGCATTTATGAAGGGTGAAACTTTGCATATCTCAAATTCTGAATATACCAGGCTGATAAGCTCATCAAGGCGCATCTTTCTATCCTTTCAAAAGTTTGAAATTCAAAGTTTGAATTTTTAGGGTTTCTCTGACAAACCCTAATCCGGGACCATATCCAGTTTTCAACAAATTAAGTGGTAAGACCTAAATCCTTTCTATCTCCATTTGAAGTACTCTTTAAGATGTCTCACCACACCAAGCTTGAGGATAATCTTGAAGGGGCTGATAAGTTCTGAGCATGGAAGTATAGGATTGGGTTAATCCTGGAAGAAAATGAGTTGGACACTTATATAAGTGAAGTGGTCCCTATCCCAGAGGGAGAAGAGGCTAAGGCTCTTCACAAGAAGAACTTGGTCAAGGAAAAGAGGATCATTGTTGATTCTATCAAAGATCATCTCATACCCCATGCGTCATCCCTAAAGACACCAAAGGAGATGTTTGATTCCCTGGCCAAGTTATTTGAAGGGAAGAACATAAATCGGAAGACGACCTTGAGGAATCAATTGAAGAATGTCAAGATCCAGAATGCAGAGACTATGCAATATTATTTCTCAAGGGTCTCCCAGATAAAAAAAAAACTTGAAGTTATGGGAGAAGATATAGAAAATGGAGAA
Organism: Larix kaempferi; assembly: GCA_027924585.1. Lineage (NCBI taxonomy): Eukaryota > Viridiplantae > Streptophyta > Pinopsida > Pinales > Pinaceae > Larix > Larix kaempferi. Next base: position 16,812,408 of record BSBM01001138.1, on the reverse strand, counting down.
GTGCTAATGACCACTCTTAATGGCCTTCCTAGGTCATGGGATTCCTTCATCCAAGGGATTTGTGCTAGGAAGAAACTTATCACTTTCAGTAGACTGTGGGAAGAATGCTCACAGGAAGAAGCTCGAATTGTAGCTCGAGAAGAGAAGATGGGGAATGAAGACCAAGCTCTCACAACACACTCAAAAGACATGGTGACAAGAAGGCTCACCATCATGGCAAGAAAGAAAGACATCACCATCGGAATCAGAGAGGTAGTCCCAAACCTCGAAGGAACATGTCCTATGTCCGTTGCTATACATGTGTTGAGAAGGGACACTATTCCAGAGATTGTCCCAGAAATAAGAAAGATGGTTCTCACAAGAAGAAGAACTTCAAAAGAAGACATCATGTTCATGCTGCAAAGGATGATGAACCTCCCAGGAAGAGGGATAGAGAAGATAGTGAAGATTCTTCAAGTAATGAAGAATATGTTTTGATTTTTGCTCTCACTGGAACCATTACTCATGGAAGTAATGATTGGCTTATGGATAGTGGGGATTCTAAACACATGATAGGATTCAAGGAATCCTTTATGAACCTATCTGAACATGAATCACCCCACAAGGTGAAACTTGGGGATGACTACCAATATCCAATAAAAGGGAGTGGTGAAGCCTCCTATAAACTAGACTCTGGAAAGTCTATGAAGATGAAAGATGTACTATATGTTCCAGGTATCAAGAAGAATCTACTCTCCATATCTTCATTGGATGTAAAAGGCATGAGGGTTGCATTTGTAGATGGCCAAGTCCTAATGTGGCCAAAAGGTAAGACTATAGATGATGCAGTTGTGATTGGAGAGCAAGAGGGAGGATTATACAAATTGAAGGGACAAACAAAACAAGCCATGGTCCATGATTCAGTAGAGCCAAGTGAACTTTGGCATAGAAGGCTTGCACACATGCACTATAGGGCATTACCAATTGCAAGCAAAGCTGTAGAAGGTCTTCCTAAAATCCAGACAAAGCATGAAGGCATTTGCAAAGGTTGTGAAAAGGGAAAGAACACAAAGAAGACATTTCCAAGCAGTGAAAGCAAGGCAAAAAGAATCTTGGAAATCATCCACTCTGATGTATGCGGTCCGATGTCATCCAGTTCTCTGAGTGGGTATGTATACTATGTTTCCTTCATTGATGATTTCTCTAAGAAGACTTGGGTTTACTTGTTGAAGAACAAAGATGAAGTATTCAGAAAATTCAAGGAATTCAAAACCTTGATAGAAAACCACACTGAAAAGAAGATCAAGATCTTTAGATCCGACAATGGCGGAGAATTCACTTCAAGGGACTTCAAGAAGTTATGCAAGGATTAAGAGGGAGTTGACCACTCCTTACAATCCACAAGAGAAAGGAGTAGAAGAAGCTACTTCAGATTCGGACTCCAGCAGATCCTGCAAGGAAGCAAAGATTCAGAGGGAGTCCACCCAACAAACAAACAAAGATAAGTATTTGAATTGTCATTTATTATATAGATGATGTTGTTCAGTTATGCACATACTTATGTTCCTAAAGATAGGATATGTATTATGCATATTAGGATATGTGTATTAATGAACAAGATACTACTAATATAGTAATGGGTAAGTGGCCTATGGTACTGTACAACACTCCATTGGTACTTATCTAGAATGAAACCTCTTTGCTGACATGTTGGGAGTTGTGCACACTCTTAACAATGTTCTGGTAGAGATGGAAGGCATCTAGAAAGTTACGAAATATGGATAAATGTTGTATTGAAGCATTGGCTAAGATAATTGCATGATTGCATGACATATGTCTTTATGAGTAAGAACACTATCTATTGAAGATATTGAAGAATCTGAAGTTCCCAGGATTCAGGATGCAATAGTGGAAGAATGCCATGGTCGAGGAATACCAGTCGATCATGAAGAATGATGTTTGGGATGTGGTCCCAAGACCAGATGGAAAGTCTATGGTGACTTCCAAGTGGATCTATAAGATCAAGCATGCTGTAGATGGTAGCATAGAGAAATATAAAGCAAGGTTTGTAGCTCGTGGCTTCTCCCAGAAAGAAGGGATTGATGATGAAGATACTTTTTCTCCTGTGTCCAGATACACTTCCATTAGATCAGTACTTGCTCTGGCTGCAGTGATGAAATGGAAGGTACACCAGATGGATGTCAAGACAACTTTCTTGAATGGTGTAGTTGAAGAGGAAGTGTATGTGGAGTAGCCACTCGGATTTTAGACATATGACCGAGAGTCACATGTGTGCAAACTAAAGAAAGCCCTGTATGGTTTGAAACAGGCACCCAGGACCTGGTATGGCAGAATAGATGGCTTTCTATCCAGTTTGGGCTTTGCAGAGAGTAAAGCAGATTCCAACCTTTACTACAAGGTTGAGGAAGGCAATCCAGTGATACTACTATTGTATGTGGATGACCTGTTTGTAACAAGTGAGGATATATTGATTGCCGACACGAAGAGGAAGCTTGCTGCCGAGTTCAAGATGAAGGACTTGGGTATGATGCACTACTTTCTTGGTATGGAGGTGTGGCAGAGTGCAGATGGAATCTTCCTTGGACAAGGGAAGTATGCAGTAGAGATCCTGAAGAGGTTCGGGATGATGGACTGCAAGGCTATGGCCACACCTATGGCATCGAACCTGAAGCTTCTGTGTGATGCTTCTTCTGAGTCGGTTGATGCTACGTCGTATCGTCAGATGATTGGGTCCTTGATGTACCTGACGAAGACGAGACCATACATCTGCTTTGCGGTGAACACCTTGAGCTAGTACTTGATAGATCCAAGACATGTTCACCTGATAGCTACAGAGCATATTCTGAGGTACCTGAAGGGTACAGTTGACTATGGGCTCAAGTATGAGGTGAATCAAAAGTTTAACCTGGAGGGTTATGTTGATTCGGATTGGGAAGGCAGTGTCATTGATCGGAAGAGCACTTCGGGGTGCTGCTTCAATATGGGATCCGGTATGATCTCTTGGTTTAGCAAGAAGCAGTCCCATGTGGCACTGAGTACAGCCGAAGCAGAGTATGTCGCAGCTTGTTCGGCCAATTGTGAGGCAGTATGGCTTAGGAAGCTACTGCCTGATTTGTTTGATCTCCAGCTGGGTGCTACTTGTATATATTGCGACAACCAGAGTTGTGTGAAGTTGTCGGAGAACCCAGTGTTCCATGACAAGTCGAAGCACATTGAGATCAAGTATCACTATATCAGGGATATGGTGCAGAGAGGAGCAGTGAAGCTCCTGTATGTTGCGACGGACGAGCAGATAGCCGATGTGTTGACCAAGCCACTGTCTAGAGTGAAGTTTGAATACTTCAGAGGGAGACTTGGTGTACTTCATATCGAGATACCTTCCAAGGGGAAGTGATGAGTCCAGAGACACAGATGCACACAGGGCCATTCTCACATGGTTAGAGGAAAGTCCTTCCATGGTGAGATGTAAGGGCTGGGCCATTTTCACATGGTTAGAGGAAATTCCTTCCATGGTGAAATGTAAGGGCTGGGCGGAGCCATTCTCACATAGGTAGAGTAAAGTCCTTCTATGGTGAGATGTAAGGGCTGGGCCATTCTCGCATGGTTAGAGGAAAGTCCTTCCATGGAGAGATGTAAGTGTTGTGCGTGGCTTTTTCGACATGGTCAGAGGAAATTCCTTCCATGGTCGTGATGTAATTGCCTAGTTTTTTCGACATGGTCAAAGGAAAGTCCTTCCATGGTCGTGATGTAATTTTTGTAGCCGTTTCGACATGGTCCGAGGAAAGTCCTTCCATGGTCATCGATGTAAGTGTTGTGAGCCTTTCCCAGATGGTTAGAGGAAAGTCCTTCCATGCTGGTGAGTGTAAGTGCTGAGCCTTTCTCGAATGGTCAAAGGAAAGTCCTTCCATGCCGGTGAGTGTAAGTGTTGTGTGTGTGCATCTAGGTTGTGCTTCGTGGATGTGGGCGTGGACGATGACGATGATCTGAAGATGATGATGTGACAGTATGGTACACAGTTTTTGCAGAGGCATATGATCAGTCCTGAGATGCTCTTGCAGGTTTTTCAAAGGCAGTGTAATCAGTCTTGGGAGATCTTGCAGGTTTTGCAGAGGCAGTGTAATCAGTCCTGAGGTGTACCTACTTGATGGCTTGCTCGCAGAGATGTTGATGATGTACATCCAACATGAAAAAGGGATGGCTCTGTAGATGATGAAGACCTGCAGGTGGCGGGACTACATCCAGTATTAAAAAGGACTGGCTCTATAGAACTTCCTATGATGAGTAGATTGGATATTGATTGAGATAGCAGTAGCAGTGCTGATGACGATGATTCGATGACGATGATCCAGTGACAATGATCCAGAGAAGAAGACTTGTCCTAGCAGATCTGTGTCGAGAAATACCTTCCTAATTAAGAGGGAGTGTTGATGTATATGTAACTTCGGAATGTATTTCACTTATGTATATTGTACTCCTATAGAGATGGTATTATTCCTCTATACGGAAGTGTCGTCATTTGTATTGATAAGTGTCGCAAGTGTCGTAACTTGTTGTGATGGGTTATTAGACCACCAAGTGTGGGGTCGGCTTGGATTAATGTAACCATGGGTTATTAGACTGAGTTAGATAAGTCGGCCCTGTTAGTTTATTGGGTAGGACAGGACAAGTATAAATAGAGATCGGGAGATCTCTATTTGATCATCTCATTACTCACTCTTACATCACTCGGAAAGTGGCGCACTAGTTGAGGAGGAGGAGTAGCTACTAGTAGAAGACTATCTCTTGTATTTGGTTGTATCATTGCTCTTTCTATCTCTGAGGAAGTTGTGGGGTTTTTTACCTTTATGGTTTTTCCCAGTGAAACTCTATGTGTCCATTGTCTTATGTGATTGCTTGATATGCTTGATACATGCTTGATATTATTGATATGCTGTACATGTTATTCTCTCAGTAAATATCCTCGAGTATGTTGAATTAATGCTCAAAATCTAACATCCAATACCATTAAGAGTCTAATTTTTCACCATTGCATTATCAATGAGGTGGAATCCACTTACATTATATCCACTCAAATTTGGAAAAGGTTAGGATCCCCAAAGTTAATTTCCTTACTTATGCCTCTTTGCGTGTATAATGATTGTCCTTCCCAACTACAAGGACTTTTTCAAAACATTCATGTCGAGTTTACTTGCAAGATTGTCTCAATTGATATTAAGTTGTTGCAAGAAGGAAGGAGAACCGTATTAAGATTTTTATACTCTCTACAATTTTGATTTTTCTCTAGGATCATCATCAAGAGATCGAGAAGACTCTTTAAAGTTGATAAAATATTCAAGTATTAATAAATTTTATGCTATTAGAACCGACTCAAATATTAATAAGACATTTAAGGTTTTAACATTATTGATGAATGTTATTTCTACAATAATTTTGTAGCCTTCAAATTAAGGGATTCCAAACATCACTTTGTTTTTTGTAAGCTAGTACCCACATGGATTTGAACTTGTGACATTCCATTTACAACTTATCATCTCAATTATTCATTACCAATTCCAAACATCACTTAATTTTGCACCATCATCCCTATTAATATTATTTGGGTGTAATTTGATTTCTAGGGTTTCCCTAATCTTCCTTTTTACATGATTCCCTTCATTAGCAATGGTTTTTCCATTTTCTACACAAATTTAGTGACTAGTATTGTGTGAGTGCTCAGTTAGTGCTGGCCTCTTGGTTCTATCATCTCTCAGGTCTACATAATGCTCTTTCAACCTCACCTAGATAGATCTTCATGTCTCGCTAATGCATATCTTACCACATGAAAACGATATGGAGTACACTCCTTTATACAGAGTGGGGTTCATTGGATCTTTCACTAAATCTACCATTATTCCAATAGTGTTGTCCAGGAAGAAAATTACCTTTATATTTCCTTTCTTTAGTACCTTCACAAGTTTGTCTATCATTCCTTGGATGTAAGGAAGACAAATCTGGGTGCCTCTTTCCTCAACAAGTCTTGAATGAGGCCCTCTACTTGATCTTCCCTTACTAATAAATTTCTCAATTTTCTTATTTGTATTACCATTCCTCCTAAATACACTTGAAAGATGGTTCATTCTTGTTCAATATGTTCTTCATAAGATATTCGAAGGGCCTTAGTCAACAATGTATTATCGCGCCAATTTTTTATGTAGGAAAGTGATGCGAGTTTGCATGTAAGTATCTATCAATATGGGTATTTTTCTTGTATACATGGATGATTAGAAATCCAGTATCTTTTATGGTTATCAACAGATCCAGAAAGGGTATGCTTTTATCCTCTTCTATTTCCATTGTAGACTTGATACTACTATCTTAATTGTTCAGGTGTTCAAAGAACTCATCCATTTTTTCCTTTCATCCACATATCATTTCCACATTTTAGGTTTAAAAAGAAAGGATTATAAAGCACTCTTTTCAAATATTTCCATGCATAAATTTGCAATAACATGCAAAAGGGGTGATCCCATGGAAATACCATCAATCTACTCATAGATTTCTCCCTGAAAACTAAAATAAGTGGATTTTAAACATACACTAATCATATTTTCCATTTCTTCATTAATTATGTCTCTTATTCCATTAGTGTCTTCCTAGATTGGAATTTGTGTGAACAAGGATACCACATCAAAGATTACCAATATGTCTTCTTCTTCCACTTTTTGGTCAAGTTTTATTTCCCTTACCCACTATGCCGAGTCTTTGAGGTTCTCCTATTGGAAAGGGCGTGCATGAAAATTACTCATCATAGCTTCCTTAAGAAGGGTTATTCCATGTTTTGTAGAGATAAGAAATTATTTAAACAACAATAAGAATATATCTAGGTTTTGGAGCTGAGTGTATCTCTATTTACAGAAAAAATCAAGAGGATGTGTCGTGACCTAGACTCATTGTCAAGCAAATCTTGCAAACTGCATTTAGATTTATCCAACACAATCCACATAAATATGTGGAATAGAATGGATACAACAATGGCTCATAAATGTGATAAGTTATTGAAGGAGACCACATGCAAGCAAAATCAAAAGTTTGCAAGACTATTATCCAAACAACACGATAGGAATAATATACAATCCAATGTAGTCAATGTATCAAATCAAAGTTTGGATGATTCCATTCGTAGGGTTTAAGATTATGCACTAAATTTTGAGTCACACCGAAAAATATTCCCATCAAAGATTTAACTTGCAACAAAGTAGCTATCGAAGATCTACCTTTAGACATGGATGAGGTAATAAAACATGAATGCATTGTACTAATAAGAAGAACAAAATAACCGAAAATAAATATCACTGAAGAGGACATCAAATTGTAAAGCTGACAAAGGGAATGCCACAAGTATTATGGAGACTTAGATAGAATATAATAGAAAAATGTTGTAGCTCTTATTAGATAATGGTAACTACAAAAAAATCAGAGATGGCCCTAGCAAGAGAACAATAAAAGAAGTAACATAGGTGATTATGAATACTCCTTGGAGTCATGATGATGTGAAGAAAAATATGACACCAAAAGATCCTATAATCCCACACATTTAGGATTTCCCAAGATTCACAAACAAGGAATACCTCTCACGACAATAGTTAACATGGTTGGATTACCAATTTACAAGATAGCCAAGTATTTAGCCATCAAAATAAAATTCTTGTTGGACATACCAATTCATTTTTCAAAGACTCAACATACTAGGTAAGTGAAGTAAAAGACAAAAAATGGAAGAAGAAAACATCTTAGTAAACTTTGATGTGGTATCCTTGTCTTATTAATATTCAGGTAAGATATAATAGCATAAAAGTTATCAATACCTAAAGTTTTGATTAGATTTAAGTGAGTTTTCACAGTCTCCTGATGATGATCATAGAGTATGATTGAAATCATAGAGAATATAAAAATATTTACAAGGTTGTCCTCCTTTCATGCAACAATTCTCACTACGTATATAAACATGTTTAATCTAATATTGAAGTTGTAAATGCCCAACTCGAGTATAGCATTCTATTAGGTTGTAGCTATTTGTATGCCATGAAAGTTGTTACATCTACAATATTTCATCTCATGATGTTTCTTCACCAAGGAAAGATCATGACACTTGATCATATTACTATCGTAATCCCGAGTCAACAATTATTCCTGGCATTTCCTTGTCGATGATTGAAGGTATCATTTCTATGTCTTCATTCACCGAAGTTGTTAGAGGAATTTTCCAAGATCTTATATAATTAGTAGTTTCTTTGGACCATCACCTTGTATTCCCTCAGAAGGAACATATCATATGTATATTATTACATCTATATACTCTTCTTTCCAATTGAAGATTCGACCTACTCCTCCTCCAGTAGAAAACAATCCATGGGTGGGATCACCTATAGGTTACATTCCTTTTTTATTTCCTCATTTAGGTATAGTTGGAACCCCTATGATGGCCACATTAAACATTCCAAGGCTCACCTTAGTCATCCTAGTGTTGTATCTTAGTCCACCAACCCCCCTTCCCACACCTCAATTAGTTTTAACTCCCATTCAACCAAAGGGGACTTTGAATGTCCCACCCCTCATGTTAAGTCAAGAGTGTATCCCCCCTACTTAGACTACTCAATCTAATAAGAATGTTGGGGGGAAAGCAATAATGTTGGGGACACCAACCCTCCAAAATTGGTTGTGACAAATCATAACATTGTGCCTAAGAATCCCTCTATGCCTTGTGTTATGTGTGATGTCTACAACCATGCCACACATTATTGCCCAAAACTCCTAGTTCTTATAGAGCCATCTCTAAGAGAAAGAGGAGGATTTTGATAAGTCCATCCTTGTGGTCCAAATTACTCTTCCTATTGTTGGCAAACAATGAAATAAGTCTTTCTGTACTAACCATCCTTGTGCATTATGCAACATCTATGGAAAACTCACACAATTGTTTCGAACTCCCTAAGTTTAGAACAACACTTGCATAGCTATGTCGGAACTCAACTATACTACAATTGCCAGTGATAGAAGAGGTTTTACTCCATAATAAATCAAGTGAGGGTACAATATTCATCTATTATATTTCATCCTTGATAGAATCATTGTCTCTTGATCATCCTTCGTGTTGTGCTTCAGTTACCTCAATACCTATTTTTGCTTCTACCATGAACTGTGGTTCCACCTAGTCATCTCATCATCCTTAGAGGTTGCTTATATCAGTCATACTTCACACTCCTTCAGACTTGTTATAGGTTACAACCCAAAATTTGAATCCTATTTAACCACTTCAATAGTGGCACTCAACACTCAGTAATCCCATTTTAATTATGATGTAGAAATTGTATAATTTTTTAAAATGTCATTTGCATCTACATCATTTGCTATCTTTTCAAATGTACTTTTACATCGTGGTCTTGTTTCCATGTGTGCAAGAAATTACTCAGAGTGTCATTTATGTTCCATTTTTTTACAATCAAGCTCATTGCTACTCTTTCAGGTACACTTCTTCAAACTATCGTATATGTAAGCTATCCCCTCTGAATATGTTACATTTGCCTTGTTTTTTACCCCCATTATGCCTATAGTAACCCTTCCCCCACATTCAGGTAAGTGGCCTAGCCCAACCATTCCTTGCATTCGCCCTTGCCTAGCAATATCACTTTACCTACATGGGTTTCCTCTTATTAGTAACCTTGTGCATATTGGCACCTATGCCATTGTTCCCCTTTTAGAATTGAGAGTATGTATCATCCATGACTTAGAGTTTAGCCTCATGCTCATTCTCAGCACCTTCATTGGCTTGTTTCCTGGAACACCCAAGCAGTTTATTATAATGACAACATTTGCTTTTATTTGCACTATACCATAAGCTTGTCGCTTCAACCATACTATGAAAATCACTTGCAATATTTTGTCACCATTCATAGGAGATTACTGTCAACGCCCACCCATTGGTTGTTTCCATATGCCACCACTCTATTCAAGTTAATTCACATGGTCATTTTTTGGGCACTTAATTATCCCCTTCCTTGTACAATCATCCCAATTCATTTATTCTTTGGGAAACCATAAAAGTGTACATTGGCACACTTGCGATTGCATATGACCTCTTTCAACAACATCCTTCATTGCATGTATTTAAAGCATCCTGCAATGAGTCGCCCTTGGTCTCAATCCCCAGTTTGCATTGATCCCAATTATAGCCCTCCTTGAGCCTCACTCATTTTATATAACCTTTCTTAGTCCCCCTTTGTATCCCTCTTCCAAGTTGTTGCATTTTCCCTTTAACCCTTTTTAACAGCTAATTGTGGACTTATACACTCACAACCATGTCAAACTTGCCTTTATGCTCATAACAAAGGAATTCTTGAATCCATTATTCTTTGCCCTCTTCATTCATTAGTGTCTCAATCCCAATCAATCTCATTCATTGCCCTTGGCTCATACCTCACGCTAGTATGCAAAGGCTTCCATATACTTTGCTTCCAGTAGACCTTCACCTATCAACTTAAGCACCTATATTCTAAGGGTTTAATCTAGAGGCCTTGTGTATCTTGGCCCCATTTTCATCACCAATGGGTTATGTCAGACTAGGCAAGGGGAGTCATCTTTACCCCTTGACTTAGTTGGTTCTCATGTACTCAACTCCAACTCACTATTGCATTGTTGAGAATTGTACACTAGCAATGGTACCAATAACTCAATATTGGTGAAAGACCTTGAACATGTGTGGCTATGTTCATCCCTTGTTTGAGTCTCTTAGAAAGCTATCAATTACATTGTTTGAATTGTGTTGGCAACAATCAGCCAAATTCAATCACAGTTCTCTACATCTAATCAACTTTGTTCCATATCATTTAAGCCACCTATGATAAAGTTCTTGTTCTTATTTACTCCTTCCATATCTTGAACCTCTACATTGTTCAACATAAACCATTCCAAAGTAAGCTAAGCAAATTATAAATTGATTTAAATACACTACCTAATTTACTCTCTCATCCATAGGAAGCTAAAGCTAAAATCTTTATATATAAATGCTTCAATCCCACTCGGCCTCCACGAGATTTCCAACTACTTTCTTTATTATTAAAAGTCTATTTTATGTACAAAGAAAGCATCTTCCATGCCCATATTGAAAACTCCACTTTATGAAGATGACAACAACCTCAACTTTTGACTACGTAGATATTTTGCAATGATTGTGGACAACAACCTCAACTTTTGACTATGTGTATATTTTGCAATTATTGACTTTTGAGTACGTGTATATATCCTTCTCCCTTGGAACACTGAAATGGACGTTTCGGTGGATTTTTCATTTTATTTCTTGTTTTAATCCAAAGATTGGCCGCTACGCTATCGCCATAGTCACATAGTGTGTGCATGATGGTGCCATCTCACATACATAGAAACGTCAAAATGGAGAAAAGAGGTACGTCCCACGTTATTTCCATTCACTTCCACCGAAGAGTATTTCGTCGAGATTCAAAGAGACGTACACGCGATGGATTCTCGGTGAATGGAGCGAAGCTTCTCGAGGCTTCTAAGATATGATGCAGTGTGTAGGTGATGATGAAAAATATTTGATTCATTGTCCTTTGAAGACTATGGATAGTTGGAAATGGGGACCATGGGATTGGATTTTTAGTTAATATCAATTGGTTGGCATGGATAGTTGGAAATGGGGACCATGGGATTGGATTTGTTAGTTAATATCAATTGTTTAAAATTTTAATTAATAATCTAAATTTGCAATGTATTTGAGCTATTTGGTACATGCAGCATCTATATGGAATCAAGGGTGGAAAAGGGAAACGGGTTTAGGGCTTCATGGAGAGGAGACATAAATCTATATTCAATATGTATAAAGATTAAAACTTGGTATTATAAGATGGGATGATGAAGATGAAATAATTTGGTCCACAATACAGTGCATTGAGATGGTTAATGCCTAGTTAGGATACAAGGGAATGTTTTTGGTGGAAGAAGTGGAGGAATAATTGTGTTAGTGAAAGCGCTTATGTAAGACTAAGGCACCATTGAAAACTAGACTGTTCTTACTGTCATCTCACTCAAGCAAAGTTATCACATGAGAAATATGTAAGAAGAGACCATGGCAAGGGCCATGAACATGCACTTTATGTAAAGAAGATGATAAGACTATAGATCACCTATTTGTGTTATGCACTTATAATAAAGAGATTTGAAAGAAAGCTTTACATTTGTTTAGAGGTCTAGGTTTCTTAGCAAGAAATATCTTTAATATATTGTTGGAAAAAATGGCTTAAGGACAAATTAGTTAAAGATCACATGGCTTTATCATGTGTAGTCTCTTGGACACTTTGGCTTGCCAAAACTGAAATGTTTTCCCAAGGTAACCACATCCCTCTTATTTAGGTTATTCACCAAATTAGTTTTTCTTATGAAACCTAAGAAGGTAAAGCCTTCAAGGACAATTATAAGTCCAAATTTGGATAGATCTTATGCATGAGTTACTTCAATGGAGCCTATCAAGGTGATACTAGGAAATGTGCACTAGGGCATGTTTTACATATGAAAGAAGACCATAAAATATGTTTTAAAGTTGCTTTAGGGGAAGGGACAAATAATTGGCTTGAGTTGAATTCTTTATAGATACTGATGAGGATAGTTTGATCAACTCAAATTTTGGGTGACTCAAACCTAGTCATTGATTGGATAGATGGTAGAGATAATATCCAAAATTTGACCCTTTCTCCAATATTGCAAAAAATCAAGGCTAAAAAAACTTTATCCCAAAAAATTCTTTCCAACCAATATGTAAAGAACTCAATGAAAGAGTTGATGAGATTTCTAAGCAAGCTCTACACAAGCGTATTCACTACAATGGATGAAGAGGCAAGAGCTTAGCATCCCGTCATCTTAAGATCCTCATATGAGTAACATTCTCTAAGGATACTAGCCACAAAAGAAGACGAATCCCTCTATGGGAAAGTTGAACAATCAATTTTTTGTATTTGTTTTTATATTTTCAAATGTAATTTTGAAGAAATTATGCATTGTAATAGGTATTTACCTTTTTGGCTTTATAGTAGAGCATATATGGCTATATGATGGAAATCTTAATGATGAAGATTATAAGTCAACCTAAAAAAAGGGAAGTTCTTCAAATATAAAAGTTGGCAGCCATATGATCCTCCTTTGAAGGATGAAGAAGAGGAGAGTAAGGAAAATTTTCCCACTATTGAGGTTGAGAAAATCAGTAAAGAATAATCTCAAAGAAAGAATGATGAAATAAGAGACACAATAGAGAATATACAACCTTCGTATTTCTTTCCTCAAGTGGTTGTCATAACTATAGGATACTTCGTTGGGAAGAATGAAGAGAGCAGGTGAATCATAGAGTTTTGATATGAGAAAGAATATGTTCCTATGATGAATAATGGCTCTTATAAATTGATTTAAAATGGTAGTTGTAGATCAATCACCAGGGGAGTGGACCGATCTTAACAAAAAAAGGAAGAAAAACAAGATTGTGGATTTATTTATTGTTCTTTTATGGATCCATTTGATTGATTATCTTTGCATTCTTTAAGAGCATATCTATGTAATGTGTTATATGCACCTGAAGAAATGTAACTTTTTCCATGGAAAATAAATCATGGAATTCACACACACATACACTATCTTGTATGTAGCAAGTCAAGGTACCAACAACATGGTTGAAACCTATGCTATGTGGGTTTTATTAAAAGTAATGGTGGATACAGGTACAAAATTTCTCCAAGACTTTGGTGACTCCAAGCTTATGATAGATTGGGTATATTGTTGGTGCAACATTAATATTTGGGACCATCTCACATCCTGCAGCATATAAGGGAAAAATTGGATCTTGTAATGACACTGATTTTACTTATATTTATCGAGATTACAATACCAAAGCAAATGCTCTATCAAAAGAGGCCTTGGATGTGTAGGAGGGTACATTGAAGGTCATGGAATTTAGAGGAGGTACACTCATCAAAATGAGAGTCATATTTATATTAGTTCATCTCTGCAATTAAGTTTTTTGGGAATATGTAATGTTTAATACATTGATTTTGTATGTTTTTAGTTGAAGAGTAGGTATAACCTACAGTTTTGGTTGTAAAACAGTTTGGTCATTTCTATTGAAAATAATATGTAGTTCAAGGTCTTATGCGAGGCTTGATCACAGAAGTTGTCTTTCTTTTTAGTTTACTATGTCCTATCTAGATAGTCCAATGTATATTGGATTTATCTCTTAGAAATATAAGGTTTTTCACACACACACACACACACCCACCATGCCGTCACATATACACCATGGTAAATTCATTTTAATTTGGAATCACTTTAGAACATAAAGATTTGTGTTTCAAATTCTTTTTTATCCTTCTCTATGCTTAATAAATCTATAGCTAAGACTAAATTAAACCCTGGTCTATATTCCATACAGATCCTCAACTTATAAATGTATCAATGCTAAAGTTAGTCCTATAAAAGTGGTGAAATAATAACTATTTATGTGATTTTATTCACTTTCACTTTATAACAGTAACTAAGATCATCCATAGAAATATTGAAATAAAAAAAATCAGTCCAATTAATATAACAAGGAAAATAGTTGTAATAATTGTTAGTATAGATTCATCCTAAATTGGGGAGGCACGCGTGGGAGGGGTTATTTTTTCCCTTGAAACATTATGAAATCATTTGCTTGGTATATTGAAGTAAAACAAATAATCAAGCGGAATGGCTTGCCTTAGTGCAAGGGGTGGAGCTTATAGCTTCTTTAGAGCTTTAAAAAATCATCATATTTGGAGACTCCAAAGTAGTAATAAGAAAAATGCATAAAATCATTCAAGGGAAAGAACCCAACCATGGGAGCATGCAAAAAAGGATCGTGAATCTCCTCATTAATTTGAAATCAGTGTCTTTGTACCACATAAGAAGAAAAAACAATGGGAAAGCTAACGAGTTGGAAAATCGGGGTTCCAGATCACAGGAAGGATGGATCACTTTAGACAATCAACCCCTAATTAAGAAATGGATTCCATGCAATTAAAAGCAATTTTCTCCATAAGAGAGGAATTTATTTACCAAAGGCTTAAAAGGATCATGGTCAAAATGTTCGCTTGGTCTAATGGGGATCCCTTTCTTAAGAAGGGCGGATCTTCCTCCCATCATCCCACCAAAGGTGTCATAGGAACCCTCGTGAAGATGCTAGGTGGCTCCCTTCGAATTGTATGCCTTGCACAAGTGAAGTTAAAGAAATGAAAGTCCTAGGGTTTTTCAAGATGCAAATGGACTCCACAGACGATTTAGGCCCAAACAGAGACAAGAACGAAGCTTTTCTTTCCCTAAACAAGAGGAGAGCTTGAGTCTTCAATTCGCTTCAGTCAGTCTGCCGCAAAAATTTTGTAGGAAACATATCAAGCCTAAGGAGGACTTAGATTGTCTAAGAGGAAGCTTACAAGAGGGTTTCTATTCTAGCCTCAAATCTCCATGTGTTGGTGTATATGTAACTTCGGAATGTATTTCATCCATGTATTTCATTTATATATTATTGTACTCCTATAAAGATGTGTCATTCCTCTATACCGAAGTGTCGTCATGTGTATTGACAAGTGTCGCAAGTATGTTAACTTGCCGATGGGTTATTAGACCACCATGTGTGGGGTCGGCCCTGATTTATATATTATATGGTGGATGTACCTAGCTAGAAAATTTGGCCCCATAAGGTTATTGGGAAAACAGGTCAAGTATAAATAGAGATCGGGAGATCTCTATTTGGATCATTCGGAAACTCATTCTTCCTTCACTCAGAAAGTGGCACACTAGTGAGGAGGAGGATCATCTGCTACTAGGAGACTATCTCTGTGTATTTTGGTTGTACTTTGGTTGAGCCATTGCTCTCTCTATCTCTGAGGAAGTTGTGGGGTTTTTCACCTTAGGGTTTTCCCCACGGAAACTCTATGTCTCTTGTCTCTCATGCTTTTGCTTCTTGTGATGATTGACATGCTTGTTATGATTGATATGCATTGATATACTGTACATGTTATTCTCTCAGTAAAGATCCTAGAGTATTGTGAATCAATGCTCAAAATTTAACATGGTATCAGAGCTAACCTGAGAAGAAGACATTGTGCAATGACGGAAACCAAGGGTTTCTTGTTTATTGGGTTTCTCTCCACAGATTTTGGAAAAGCAGTATAGTAGATTGACTCTACTCATCAATGAGAATCTATTTGTCCAATCATAATTCAATTCTAAGCATTTTCAGATTTGGCCCTAAAAATTAGGGTTTCCACAAAAATAGGAATTCCTGGAATCTAAAGATATAGCTAGAAGCTTCTTGCAAAAATTGAAGTTTAGAGCTTTGGATCGAGATTTTTGGCTGGGTAGATCTCTGAGAAACTCAAACCCTAATTCAGGGTCCTCCTTAGTAAAACCGGGAAGACAAAAAGGCATTTCTGAAGGGTGAAACGTTGCAGATCTCAAATTCTGAATACACCAGGCTGATCAGCTCTTCAAGGCACATCTTTCTACCCTTTCAGAAAATTGAAATTCATATTTTGAATTTTTAGGGTTTTTCCGACAAACCCTAATCCGGGACCAGATCCAGTTTTCAGCCAGTCAAGTGGTAAGACCTAAATCTTTTCTATTTCCATTTGAAGTACTCTTTAAGATGTCTCACCACACCAAGCTTAAGGATAAGCTTGAAGGGGCTGATAAATTCCGAGCCTGGAAGTATAGGATTGGATTAATCCTAGAAGAGAATGAGTTGGACTCATATGTAAAAGAAGACATCCCTATCCCAGAGGATGAAGAGGCTAAGATATTGCATAAGATGAACTTGATCAAGGCAAAGAGAATCATTGTTGATTCTATCAAGGACCATCTCATCCCCCATGTGTCATCTCTGAAGACACCCAAAGAGATGTTTGACTCCCTGACCAAGTTATTTGAAGGGAAGAACATAAATCGGAAGATGACTCTGCGGAATCAATTGAAAGGGGTCAAGATGTTGAATGGAGAGACCATTCAATCTTACTTCTCCAAAGTCTCTCTAATCAAGGAACAACTTGAAGCTGTGGATGAAGTAGTGGACAATGGTGAAGTAATTATGACCACTCTGAATGGCCTACCTAGGTCATGGGACTCCTTTATTCAAGGAATCTTTGCAAGAAAGAAATTGATCGCTTTCGGTAAACTGTGGGAGGAATGCTCTCAAGAAGAAGCTAGGCTTGTATCTCAAGAAGAAAAGATGGGAGGTGAAGATCAAGCTCTCGTAGCTCACACCAAAAGAAGCAAGCCCAAGAGGGAGCACTCTCACTATAAGAGATCCTATCACAACCAACAAAAGAATAAGAAGGATCTAAGATGTTTCACATGCAATGAGAAGGGTCACTTTGCTTCATAATGTCCTAAGAACAAAAGGGATAACAACAACTCCAACAAGAAGAAGAAGGGAAACAAAAGAAGGTTCCATGCTCATGCTGCCGAAGATGATGAACCTCCAAAGAAGAAGGCTAGGGCAGAAAGTGATGATGACTCATCAAGTGAAGAAGAGTATGTTCTAATCTTTGCTCTCACAGGTACTATCTCTCATGGTTGTAATGATTGGTTAATTGACAGTGGGGCTTCCAAACACATGACTAGGTTTAAAGAATCTTTTGTAAATCTATCTGAACATGAATCACCCCATAAAGTGAAACTTGGGGATGACTATCAATACCCCATCAAAGGAAGTGGTGAAGCCTCCTACAACCTAGATTCTGGAAAGTCTTTGAAGATGAAAGAAGTTCTTTATGTAGTTGAGCTCAAGAAGAATCTTCTCTCCATATCCACATTAGATGCAAAAGGTATGAGGGTTCCATTTGTGGATGGCCAAGTTCTAATGTGGCCAAAGGGTAAAACTATTGATGATGCAGTGGTGATTGGAGAGCAAGAGGGAGGATTGTACAAATTGAAGGGACAGCCTAAACATGCTATGGTGACATGAAGACAAGGATTCATCCATAGTCATGGATCACATAGAGGTATGTATAATTTGTTTTTGCAAAGGTTAACTAATGAGTTATGCAGGTCATTGAAGAGAACAAGAACACATTGCTAGACATAACTAGCAAATATGATGAGCAGGTATTTTTTTGTTATATATATCGTATACTTTGACATGAATGATAATGATTACTCTTGAAGTTACAAGTTTGAGTAATCACGGGTTTAGGTATATTATGTTTTTGACTAACCATAAGAATGCTTATTATTTCTGTTTGAAATGATCCTCACTATACATGCTTGAGATTATTGTGTTTTGATAATATTAAGATTATACTAATGAATGTTTGATTATGTATGATACCTCGAGGATAACACAATGATGGTACTAATAAGCATGCATATGGATCAAGAATGAATATAAGTTCAAGAACATGTAATCTAGGAAGCAAAGATCAAAAGGGAGCACACTCCAGTGGTTTCTGCAAGGATGCAGATATTCAGAGGGAGTTGACCATCTCTCTACATTCCACAACAGAAAGGTGTAGAAGAAGCCACTTCAGATTAGGACTCCAGCAGCCCCTGCAAGGAAGCAAAGACTCAGAGGGAGTCCACCCAACAAACAAACAAAGATAAGTATTTTAATTGTCATTTATTGCATATTTGTTTGTGTAAATAATATTGTTCAAATGATGTATATGCTTATGTTCCTAGATTTAGGATGTGTATTATGCATATTAGAATAATTGCATTAATGAACAACTTACTACTAATATGCATTTAATGGGTAAGTAGGCCTATGGAACGGTACAACATTCCATTGCTACTTATCTAGAATGAAACCTCTTTGCTGACATGTTGGGAGCTATGCAAACTCTTAACAATGTTTTGGTAGAGACTGGACGGCATCTAGAAAGTTATGGAACATGGATAAATGTTGTATTGAAGCATTGGCTAAGATAATTGCATGACTATATGACATATTTCCTTATGTGTAAGAATTTGTTCTGAACATTATGAGATGTTTCTAATCATGCAATTTAACTTGTTTTGTAGGAAAGACCATATACCTTCACCTACAAAAGAAGGACTACAACATTTGTTCCAGCAACAAATATATCTATTGAAGATATTGAAGTTCCCAGGATCTGGGATGAAGAAATAGAAGAATGCCATGATCTGTCGATCATGAAGAATGATGTTTGGGATGCAGTACCAAGACATGAAGTGGAATCTGTGGTGACTTCCAAGAGGATCTACAAGATCAAGCATATTGTAGATGGCAGCATAGAGAAGTATAAAAGTGATGAAATGAAAGACACACCAGATGGATTTCAAGACAACTTTCTTGAATGGTGTAGTTGAAGAAGAAGTATGTGTGGAGCAGCCACTTGGTTCTGAGGAACATGACAAGGAGTCATATATGTGCAGAACTTGGTAGGATAGACAACTTTCTATCCAGTTTGGGCTTTACCAAGAGTAAAGCAGGTGCCAACCTTTACTATAAGGTTGAGGAATGCAATCCAGTGATACTACTTTTGTATGTGGATGACCTGTTTGTAACAGGAGATGATAGATTGATTGCCGACACGCAGCGGAAGCTTGCTGCCGAGTTCGAGATGAAGAACTTGTGGATGATGCACTACTTTCTTGGTATGAAGGTGTGGCAGAGTGTAGATGGAATCTTCCTTGGACAAAGGGAAGTATGCAGTAGAGATCCTGAAGAGGTTCGGGATGATGGATTGCAAGGACATGGCCACGCCTATGGCATCGAACCTGAAGCTTTTGTGTGATGCTTCATCTGAGCCGGTTATTGTCACTATGTATCGTCAGATGATTGGGTTCTTGATGTACCTGATGAACACTAGACCAAATATTTGCTTTGCGGTGAACACATTGAGCCAGTTCCTGACGGATCCGAGGAGTGTTCACCTGGTTGCTGTAAAGCATATTCTGAGGTACCTGAAGGGTACAGTTGATTAAGGGTTCAAGTATGAAGCGAATCAAAAGTTTAACCTACAGGGTCATGTTGATTCAGATTGGGCAGGCAGTGCTGCATATAGGAAGAGCACATCTAGGTGTTGCTTTAGTATGCGATCAGGTGTGATCTCTTGGTTTAGCAGGAAGCAGTCCTGCGTAGCACTGACTACGGTCTAGGTAGAGTATGTCACAATCTATTCGTTTAGTTGTGAGGCAGTATGGCTTCAGAAGCTACTGTCTGAGTTATTTGATCTCCCGTTGGATGCTACTAGTATCTTCTGTGATAACCAGAGTTGTGTGAAGCTATCTGAGAACCCAGTGTTTCATGACAGGTCGAAACATATAGATCAAATATCACTATATTAGGGATATGGTGCAGTGAGGAGCAGTGAAGCTCCTGTATGTTGTGACGGACAAGCAGATTGCAGTGTGCTAACGAAACCACTAGCCAGAGTGAAGTTCGAGTACTTCAGAGAGAGGCTTGTTGTTCTTCAGATTGATGACACTTAGAGGAAGAAGTGATGGACACATTTGCAGAAGACATTCCAAGCATGTTGGAAGGAGGATCCTTAACATGGCTGTGGATGTAAGCACTGGATGATGAGCATCAGGATGATGCTCTAGCTACTGCTCTGTATATGCATCAGGATGATGCTGGATATGATCAGTTGGATCATTTATATGTATATGTATGTACGCATCATGTTGGATGCTTGGACCATGTATTTGTATATATATCAGGTGGATACATTGTGTGGATCATGTATCTGTGTATGTATTAGGAGGATACATTATATGATCAGGTGGATCATGTATGATGATATGTATCAGGTAGATACTTGGTATGCATCAGGTAGATGCATTGTATGATTAGGATGATCATGGATGACGAGCTTTAGGATGTTGCTTCAGATATGCATCAGGACGATGCAGTGATGAGTATCAGGACGATACTCTAGATGATATGCATCAGGATGATGCTATGATGATGATTAGGATGATCATATGTATCAGGTGGATACATTACATAATCAGTTGGATTATGTGTGATGAGTTCCGAAGACACAGATGCATAGTGCCTTTTCGACATGGTGGTAGATGTGTTCTCCCATGTGCGTTGATGTAAGTGCATAGCCTTTCCGACATGGTGGTAGATGTGTTCTCCCATGTGCATTGATGTAAGTGCAGAGCCTTTCCGACATGGTGGTAGATGTGTTCTCCCATGTGCGTTGATGTAAGTGCAGATCCTTTCCAACATGGTGGTAGATGTGTTCTCCCATGTGCGTTGATGTAAGTGCAGAGCCTTTACGACATGGTGGCAGATGTGTTCTCCCATGGTTGTTGATGTAAGTGCTGTGAGCCTTTCACGGATGGTGGTAGGTTGTTCCTCCCATGCTGGTGAGTGTAAGTGCTATGTGTGTGCATCTGGGTTGTGCTTCGTGATACTTTGTGGCTGTGGACAGGTTGTGCAGTAGCATGTAAAAGGTCCTGGGAGATCCGATAGGTTGAGCTGTGTGCTTGTAATCAGTCCTGGGATGATCTTTTGAGGTTTTGTTGACTCACGTAATAAGTCCTGAGGATTACACAGTATGGCCAGTGATGATGAAGACCTGCAGGTGGTGGGCCTACATCTAGTATGAAAAAGGACTAGCTCTGTAGAACTTCCTATTGCGAGTAGATCTAGAGATTGATTGAGATAGCAGTAGATGTGACGATGACGATGATTCGAGGACGATGCATTGATGACGATGATCCAGAGAAGAAGACTTGTGGTAGCTGATCTGTGTCGATAAATACCTTCCTAGTTAAGAGGAGTGTTGATGTATATGTAACTTCGGAATGTATTTCATCCATGTATTTCATTTATATATTACTGTACTCCTATAGAGATGTGTCATTCCTCTATACGGAAGTGTCGTCATGTGTATCGACAAGTGTCGCAAGTATGTTAACTTGTCGATGGGTTATTAGACCACCATGTGTGGGGTCGGCCCTGATTTATATATTATATGGTGGATGTACCTAGCTAGACAAGTCGGCCCCATAAGGTTATTGGGAAAACAGGTCAAGTATAAATAGAGATCAGGAGATCTCTATTTGGATCATTCAGAAACTCATTCTTCACTCAGAAAGTGGCACACTAGTGAGGGGGAGGATCATCTGCTACTAGGAGACTATCTCTGTGTATTTTGGTTGTACTTTGGTTGAGCCATTACTCTCTCTATCTCTGAGGAAGTTGTGGGTTTTTTCACCTTAGGGTTTTCCCCACGGAAACTCTGTGTCTCTTGTCTCTCATGCTTTTGCTTCTTGTGATGATTGACATGCTTGTTATGATTGATATGCATTGATATACTGTACATGTTATTCTCTCAGTAAAGATCCTAGAGTTTTGTGAATTAATGCTCAAAATTTAACACCATGATCCTACATCTTATGTATTTGTTTTTTTTGCTCAGGGGTCAATTTGTAAAAGTTTACGGTACTAAAGTATTTGTAATAGACGGGAAATTTGTAACAGATATTTTAAGTCAAGCAGAGCCATCTTTTCAGGCTCTGCCTATTCAAACCTGGTTCTTGGTTTTTTTATTTTGGAAAACATTTGAAGCTCTATACAATATTTAGTTCGTCACAATCTTTTAATACAAATCTCTTTTAGTTTCTATTTAAACAAATAGATTCATTTTAATTCCAAATTGATTAAGTACATAGATATATTAAACAGAAACATCTTAAATTTATTAATGCTTCAAGTCTAAGTTGCTAGGAAACGTGGGTATGGGGACGGGTACTAGTACGAGGACGGGGACGGGGATGCCACTTTTTGAAACATGGTACTTGGGTACGTCGGGGGTACTGTATATATATATATATATATATATTAAAATCTATAAAAATAAAACATGTCACACTCACATCATACATGTATATTTGATATTTCTAAATTCAATGATTCATATGAACATTCACATTGAAAATTTGAAACATAAAATAATAAATTTAATAAATCATATGACATAGACTCATAGTAGATATCAAGTGGAAGACTGGAAGACTGAATGGCATTTCCAGACATGAAAAAGAAAGTTCAAAACTTCAAAATAGTAAACATTGAACAATGAACAAGATAATTGATTTGGCTTCCTCAAGCCATGTCATCAACGTCCTCAGGATCAATGTCATCAGCATCACCAAGCTCCTCTATCAGCAAGCTCTCTAGATAGGCATCGCTGGCGTAGTGAGCACAGAGCACTGGCAGTGAGAAATGGAGTGCCGCGCAGGTTTAGGTAAGGGGTAAGTGCTTACATAACATGTGTTTCAGCGTTTTAATTTTTAATTTTTAAAATTTTAAACTTCAAACATTGCGAATCGACCCCCCTCGACCGGCGAGCTAAGGTAAATTTCCCAACGGTCGTAGCTCCCGCATACCCAAACATGCGGTACGGCGTACCGAAATCCATGCAAGTACCATGTTTTCATAAGTAAAGTACCTAGTACGTGAGGTTAAATTTGGCTACGGCTGGGAACGTACCATTGGAGTACCCAAGTACCCAGTACGGGTTCGTGTACCCGACCCCCTGGTACGGGTACCCATGCAATATAGCTTAAAGTATTAAAGTATATATATATGTGTGTGTTTATTTTTAATATTGTAATTTTAAATACAAAATATATGTTGAAGAAATCAATAATGGTACTATATCTTGGGAAATCCTTTAAAGTTTAAGATCTATACAACAATATTTTCATTAAGAATTCAACGTATCACTTACAAAAAAAATCTTGAATAGAAAAAATAATGCTCCTCCTTATTATTATTATATATTTTAAATTATTAAAATAATTATTTTTATTTTTAGATTACACCTTCAAATTTCAATTTCAAATATTAAAATTAACTTACACATTTTAAAGTATATTACGCTTTGGTTTCTTCAATTAAACCAGAGCTGCATGCAGCTTAATCCCTTACACGCAACATAAAATTATATATATATATATATATATATATATATATATATATATATATATATATATATATATATAATCAATAAATATTACTTATCAATGAATTGCTATTTATTAAAAAAAAATGTTATTGAGTTGACAAAATTAATATTCATTTGGAACACAACAAGGCACTAGGCACGGCGACGACAATTTTACGAAGGAAAACTTTGTTTACATGTAAATCTATCTATCGTCATTAAAATTAATAGTCGCTTTAGCCATTTGAACTTTTGAGCATTCTAGAGACTTGTATTTATATTTTATTTTCATGGAAAAAAAAGCCACTTCATCTTTTGCATTTTTTATGGCTATGAATAATGTCCCATGTTTCATCAATTAAAAACTTTCTCAATTCAAGCTCTAAGAACGTACACTAAAAGGTGATTGAACAAAAGTACAATTATAGATAGTCACAAGCACTACTAAAGCATGCTAGTCTTGTGAATAACATAAAACCTCTTGTAACGACCAATGCATAAATAAAGTCCTCCATTAAGCTCATATCCTAAATTGTGTCATACCATAACAAATCCACTAAAAAAAAAAGACTTCAACATTGATATAACATGGGCATTATCCTATATACTAAAATATTTTGGCTTTCATTCTTCTCGTTTTGGAACCAAAATTTGAGTTGCTAGAGCATGAAAATCAAAATACAATCATCTCAAAATCAAATAAGATAACACGATATTGAAGTCAAAATAAGGTCACAAAATATCCTTGTTCATGATTCATTTGTGGAATATTTTAGATTGTGCTTCAAACGACATGCAATCAATCTTTTGAAGAAAACACAAATAACTACCTTAAAAAATTTGCTTTGTATATTCCTCGGTCGACACTATCAATCATTTTTCTTTGTATTGCCCAACTTATATATATATATATATATATATATATATATATATTAATTAAAAAATACCAAACAAAATTATTTACTTCAAACCAAAAACATATCATCCCTACTCATTAAATATTAATAAAAAAACTCTTAAAATCAAATTATCCCAACAACTATTATAGCACAATATTGTAACAATTATAAATTATAAAATCAATTCTTAATAAACAAATAAACATCATTCAAACACTTATTATTTTATGTTAATAAATCATTGCTTAAATTACAAAGGAATGTCCATGATAGAGAAAGGATGTTTAACTTAACCACGCATTTATGGAAATGTAAGCTATTGGCAATTGAACCAAGTCACCAGCTTAAGCAATTACAACAATTTCATTTGATAACATACCCAACAACCTGTTGATATTTTATGTAGCTTCGGAAGATATTCTTATGGCGGCACAAAATATTCTAGAAGAATAATAAATAAAAGAATATTATAATGTTACTTAGACAAGTTGGCCTAGTGAAAATAAACAAGTTGGCCCCAAGGGTAAAACTGCCCCAAAACTGGGTAAAACTGCCCCAGGAAAGTCGGCCTTGTCACCCAAGTGAAGTTGGCCCCACAATGAAAAAGTTGGCCAGAAATAAGTATAAATAGAGGGTGATGCCCTCCTCATTTTTACATCAAGCAAGTTTGCATCAAGTCAATGAGACAAGTGCGCAAGAGAGAGAAGTAGTAATTGGAGGAAGGCTAATATCTCAAGTTTTATCTTATCTTTGTATATAGGTTATCTTTCTATGTGAGAGCTTTAGCTCTTCATTGTTTTGACATTGTACTTTGTTGATGAATCTATATTGAAGAAGTTTTGCTAGGTTTTCTTCGCCAAGAGGGTTTCCCAGGATAAATATTTGTGTATGCTGTCAATGTCTTTCTTTTAGTGATCCTTATGCATGCAGTTATTATGATATTGTATAAATTGAATTAATGTCTAAATAATTCTAAATAAGTCCAAATTCCATTTTTGAAAACTTTCATTTCTGTCATATTTTTTAAGCTTGGACAAAATGACAAACAACATCAAGCTTGATGAGAAGCTTGAAGGGGTTGATAAATTTTGAGCATGGAAGTATAGGGTGCTTCTCATTCTAGAAGAGAATGATTTGGAAAAATATTTTGAAGAAGAGGTTGATGATCCAGAGGGAGATGAAGTTAAGGCAAGGAACAAGAAGAACATGATTAGGGAAAAGAGAATCATTGCAGAGTCTATCAAGGATAACTTGATCCCTCGTGTCTCATTATTGAAGACTCCAAAGCAGATGTTTGATGCCTTGTCCCAGTTGTTTGAAGGCAAGAATATCAACCGGAAGACGACATTGAGGAAACAACTCAAGAATGTGAAAATGAAGAATTCAGAAACCATTCAATCCTACTTCACAAGGGCATCTCAAATCAAAGAACAACTTGAAGCCATTGGGGAAACAATTGATGAAGTTGAGATAGTGATGACTACATTGAATGGTATCCCATGGTATTAGGAACCATTTATTCAAGGAATTTGTTCCAAAAGGAAGCTAACAAAGTTCAACAGGCTATGGGAAGAGTGCACACAAGAAGAAGCTAGATTGGTAGTAAGAAAAGAAAGTTGGGTGATGATGAAGATCAAGCACTAGCAACACATGCAAGAAAAGGGAAAAGAAACAAAGAATCCCATTCCCGCAAAAGGTTTTAGAAGACACAAAAGGTAGAAAAAGATTACTAAAATTACAAATGATACTGCTTCCAGAAGATGGGATACATTGCAAGAAACTGTCCTCACATAAAAGATCAGATCAGAAAAGGAAAGAATAAAATACATCATGCTCATGCCACAGAAGATGATGAACCTGTTCAGAAGAAAGCAAGAGAATAAGATTCAAGTGAAGAATATGTGTTAATATAAGCTCTTATAGGGACAATCACTCATGGAAGTGACACATGGCTTGTTGATAGTGGTTCTTCTAAGCACATGACCGGTTACAAGAATTCTCCCACAAATTTGGTCCAGAAGGATTCACCTCATAAGGTGAAGCTCGGTGATGATTACCAGTATCCCATAAAAGGGTTAGGAGAAGCCTCCTACAAGTTGGATTCCATAAATCCTATGAAGATGAAAGATGTATTGTATGTACCTGGTTTCAAGAAGAATCTCCCCTCCATCACAACATTAGAGGAATGCGGATATAGAGTTGATTTCGTTGATGGCCAAGTTCTTGTGTGGCCAAAAGGAAATACTATTGATGATGCTATTGTGACTGGTGTTCAAGGGGGAGGCCTGTATAAGCTGAAGGGACAATTATTTCAAGCATTGGTACATAACACTGTGAATCCGAGTGATCTATGGCATAGAATACTTGCCCACATACACTACAAAGCATTGCCAATCATAAGCAAGATGGTTACACGTATACCATAGATTCAGGTGAATCATGATGGTATATGCAAGGGATGTGCTCAAGGAAAGAACGCGGAGAGTATGTTTCAAAGCAATGACAACAAAGCAAAATCAATATTGGACATAGTACATTCGGACGTGTGTGTACCGATGTCATCAACATCACTTAGCGGGTACATATATTATATTTCATTTATTGATGATTACTCACGTAAAAATTGGATCTATTTCTTGAAAGAAAAAAGTGAAGTGTTCAACAAGTTCAAGGAATTCAAATCCCTTGTAGAGAATATCTCTAAAAAGAATATAAAGACATTAAGGTTAGGTAACGGCGGAGAATTCACATCATATGCACTCAAGACACTATGCATAGAAGTTGGGATTAAGAGGGATATGTGCACTCCCTACAATCCTCAGTAGAATGCCATGGAAGAAATAAAGAATCAGATGATAATGGAAGCATTGAAGGCTATGATTCATGATCAAGATTTACCATTTCACTTATGGGGAGAGGAAACAAGAACCGTTTTATATGTGCAAAATAGAACTCCTCACTATGTACTTGGGAACAAGATGCTAGAAGAAATGTTTATAGGATAGAAGCCAGAGGTCATCCACCTGTGGATATTTGGATGTCCTGTATATGTACATGTTACCAAGGATAAGAGAATGAAGTTGGATCCTTCAGGAAAGAAGGGTATATTTGTTGGATATAGTGAGTAATCAAAGGCATACATAGTCTACATTCCTTGTTACAGGTAGATTGACACTAGCAGAGATGTCACCTTCTATGAGGATGCATATTTTAGTAGATCAAGGCACACTCATACAGATGAGGTCCATGATGAGGATCCCAAAGCTCCTAGATTCACAAAAACTAGTACAGAAGATGATGTTGTACCAAAAGAATATGTTATGGAGGATCATGATATGGAAGAATTATAGATACTTGTAGATCCACCCCGAGAAATGATTACACATCAGATAAGACCAGCTTGGGCTCAGGAGATTATTCAAGATGTAGAGAAATATGGTGCTCCGGATGGGTCTTTCATAGAGAGAAAGAGACCTCGATCATATTCCTGCTACGTGGCATTACTATGTGACATCATTGATGCAGAGCCTTCTAGTTATGAAGAAGTAGATGATAAGAAAGTATGGAAGGATTCCATGATCAAGGAATACTAGTCCATTATGAAGAATGATGTTTGGGATGTGGTTCCAAGACCTAAAGGGAAGTCAGTGGTGACTTCCAAATGGATCTACAAGACGAAGCATGGATCATATGGCAGTGTCGAGAAGTACAAGGCAAGTTTCATGGCTCGTGGTTTCTCCCATAAAGAAGGCATAGATTACGAGGAGACATTCTCTCTTATGGCGAGATACACTTCGATTAGAGCTATACTTGCAATAGTTGCAGTGATGAAATGGAAGCTACATCATATGGATGTAAAGAAATCCTTCCTGAATGGTGTAGTGTACATGGAACAACCACAAGTATTCAAGACACATGACAAGTAGACCCATGTGTGCAGATTGAAGAAGGCTTTGTATGGACTAAAGAAGGCACCGATGATGTGGTATGGCAGAATTGACAGTTTTCTATTGAGCTTGGGATTTATTAAGAGTAAAGAAGATTCAAACCTTTACTACAAGGTTGTGAATGGTGGACCAATGATATTACTACTATATGTGGATTACATGTTTCTAACAGGGGACGAGAAGCTCATCACAAGGTGCAAGAGGGAGCTCACTGCAGAGTTCGAGATGAAAGACCTTGGTATGATGCACTATTTCTTGGGTCTAGAGGTGTGGCGAAGACATGATGAGATTTTCCTTAGACAAGGAAAATATGCTATATAAATCCTGAAGAGATTCAGGATTATGGATTGTAAACCCATGCCTACACTGATGGTAACGAACTTCAAGTTATTGAGTGATACTTCTTTAGATATAGTGGATGCCACCATGTACAAACATATGATTGGTTCGTTGATGTATTTGACAAACACAAGACTAGATATATGCTTTGCGGTGAACACATTGAGTCAGTATATGGTTGAGCCAAGACATGTTCACTTGATTGCAGCAAAACATGTGATGAGGTACCTGAAAGGTACAGTTGACTATGGAATCATATATGTTTCGGATCGTGAGATAATACTGCAAGGCTATACTGATTCATATTGGGGCAATAGTGTCACAGATCGGAAGAGTACATTAGGATGTTGCTTCAATTTGGGATCAGCTATGATCTCGTGGATCAACAGGAAGCAAACTAGTGTGGCACTCAATACAGTCGAGGCAGAGTATATAACGACATGTTCAACTAATAGCAAGGCTTTGTGGCTTCGAAAGTTGCTTGTGGGATTGTTTGATCTCGAGTTGGAAGTGACTTGTATCTTCTGTGACAACCGGAATTGCATTAATTTGTCTAAGAACCCTATGTTTCATGACAAGTCCAAGAATATTGAGATCAAGTACCAATATATTTGAGACATGGTGCAGAAGGGAGCTATAAAAATCTAGTATATTGCGACAGACGAGCATATAGCTGATGTGTTGACCAAGCCTCTGTCAAAGATAAAGTTTGAGTATTTCAGGGACAAGCTTGGTGTGGTGCAGAATAACTTCCCTCATTGAAAGGGAGTGTTGAGTTACAGATGTGATTCCAGGGGTGGTAGCATATACAGTGTGGCAACAACGGGTAGTAATTCATGAGAAAATTACCAATTGAGGCACAAGTCGTCCTGACCTCGCATAGGATCAGGATACCCAGTCTTCGGGGGTGGAATATTAGTCATGTGGGCTGGAGGATGCCCAACTTTTGAGTTGGAGGGCCAACCTGTGTGGTTGGGGATTCATAGCCTTGGGCTAGATGGCTGGTGTGTGCACACGGGATTGTCTAACCCTTGTAGTTAGATGCCCAGTCACTATGGGATGGATTCCTAGTGGTGCCAACTAGAGGGGATAGATTTTAGGCTAGTTTCCTAGTTTTGTATGAGATGGATAGTTACCCAGATTCTGTGTGAGATGGATGCCCATTTATATGTGATATGGATGCCTAGATTCTATGTGAGATAGATACCTAGTTCTGTGTGAACTAGATGAAGTCCTGTAATGACATAAGGTCTGAAAGGATGTCGAGACCCATCAGGTCCGAAAGGATGATGAGGTTGTTCCCAATAGAGAGATGCTACGTATAATAATACGGTCTTGGATGCATGAAGTGGTTGATAGCTTGCTCGTACATAAATTCTAGTGATGGATAGATTCGCGGAAGATCAACAAGTAAATGGTGAAGTACGGGTCAGCAGAAGCAGTATTGAAGATCACGTAAGAAGAATATCTTCCTTGCTAAGAGGGAGTGTTGATATTTTATGTAGCTTCGAAAGATATTCTTATGTCGGCACAAAATATTCCAGAAGAATAATAAATAAAAGAATATTATATTGTTACTCAGACAAGTCAACCCAGTGAAAATAACAAGTCGTCCCCATGGTAAAACTACCCCAAAAATGGGTAAAATTGCCCCAGAAAAGTCGGCCCAATCACCCAAGTGAAGTCGATCCCATTGTGAAAAAGTCAATCAAAAAAAAGTATAAATATAGGATGACACCCTCCTCATTTGTACATCAAGCAAGTTCGCATAAATTCAATGAGACAAGTGCGCAAGAGAGAGAAGCAGTAGCTGGAGGAAGGATAATATCTCAGGTTTTATCTTATCTTTGTATATGGGTTATATTTATCTTTGTACTTTGTTGATGAATCTATATTGAAGAAGTTCTGGTGGGTTTTCTTTCCCAAGAGGGTTTCCCAGGATAAATCTTTGTGTATGTTGTGAATGTCTTTCTTTCAATGATCCTTATGCATGAAGTTATTATGATATGGTATAATTGAATTAAAGTCTAAATAATTATGAATAACATATTTGCTTAAGTACAATATCAACACAACTACCAATTTTACACCAATGAATATTAATAATAAAGAACAAATCCAACCAAAAAACAATTCTCTAACTATTGTTACTTCAAAATTTGGTTAAAACCTTTGAGTCCTTGCCCAAATGTGTTTCAATAGCACATTGAAAACTCAAGGGTTCACTTGGTACACTTTTCAAGGGAACACCATTAGGTGAAAAAAATAGGTCGATAATTTTCCATACATGTGGTGATGTGCCTCACCTTGTTTGCAAGGCTTCTAAGATTCATATTTCATCATCACACCCAAGAGTAGGCCCATTTCCCACAATCACTTTGTTAGGAGGCATAATTATGGCTTTCTCTTTCTTCAATAGCAATGAATATCCTACTCAACTATAGTCATTGAATATAATCTCTGCAATAAATGTGTCTACGGACTCAACTAGTTCAACACATAATGAAGTAATTATTTCACCCCAATAAGTCCCTACGAAATGAGGATGAATCTATGGAAACTCTCCCATAGAAGACACCATTATAGCCACAACATAACCCAATGCATCTTGTAATTCCACATATGCACATTTTCGTGAGCAACCCTTGGCTTTGGTCCACCTTTTTCCTCAGAAAAAAACTCATATTTGATAATCCAAAACTGAAACTAAATACATTCTTCGATATTCTCAAAATAATTCAGTCTTATCCAAACTGTAAAAAGTTCATGAAGACTTAAACAAACTACAAAATATGCCTATCTTTCTTGTATATAAGCTATAGTAAATCAAATAAGGATCAAAACCTACCTACCAACACTGGCTTAACTACTGCAATTAGGAATAAGGATCAAAACACACCTACCAACACTGACTTAACTACTGCAATTAGAAATTATGTTGTAATTTCCAACGTACCTTCCAAACTCTTTGGATCGTTTAGCCTACACAATTGATATAGTCCAAAAAAAAACATGTCAAATAAAATTGAGATTAACTAAATATAAAAAATCAATAAAAATTTAGTATTTTAAACATAGAGCCAAAACTAGTTTTAGAAACTTTGAAAAAAATTAAAAATTAACAAAATAAAATTAACTAAAAGTAAACTTCATAGAAAAACTAGGAAATGCATCAACTAAAATCACCTTAGGAGCATCATACATACAATGTCTCACCTCAAGAACATTATACATACAAAGTTAAGATAGATAGTCAAAATACCTTACCTATTAGAATATATAAAGAATTTTGAACTTATCAAATATAGCACAATCCATAAACTCCTAACTTTTAAATTCCTTATAAAATTGAAAAAAAAAGAGATACCTAAATTAAATGAATTAAAAAATCTAACCACACATAATTCACATAGTATAGTAGTATAATGTAAAAATTAAATACACGTAGAGATGTTAAAAAAAAGATGGATGAAAAGAATAAAAAAATCTAACTATATTTTAAGAATTTAAATCCACAAAGATTGGTGCATAGGTATATTTTAAGAATTTAAATATGAAGTCAGCTTCCATTTTATCAATGTGACAAATTTATTTTCGAAATATGACGAGTGCAATTAAACTTTCATTGTGATTGTACATTGTGGTAACTAGTAACTAGATGTTTGTTGTGATTTTGCATTGTTTGTTGTGATTTTGCATTGTTTGTACCCTTTAAGGTGAAGATTTTTTCTTATTCTCGTGGGATTTTAAATATAATTAACCTGTTTTTAAAATTTTTGAAATAAGAAATATTTTTATTATGAAGAAACAAAGAGGAGTATATATAGAACAATAATTTCACAGAATTGTGATCCTGGTTTAAAGTAAGAGGACGAAATGATGTTTGAGTAGGGAGCATGGATCAAATAATCCTTGTAATTTGATTTGATAAGATGAATAACAAGGATGAACAAAGAATACATATCTTTGTAAAATGATAGAGATGGAATACCGAACTTGAGACTAATATGTAAAAATTATTGATTAATCCAGTTCATATACATTGATTTTAAAACTAGTGAACTGTAAAAACAAATTAAAGTTGAAACTATTCATAAGGTTAACATTTTTGGCATAAGATGAAGTTATGAGACAATTTACGTCATATCCTTTGACTCTCATTTGAATTCGTTTGGCCTTCAGCTTATGAATTCTTCATAATTAGACTGCCATGGAATCAAACAGAAAAAAAAAAAAACCAAGTGTGTAGTACACAATACTCTTGTAATAATTCTTGGCATCTGTTTACAAATATCTATCCTAGAAAAAAGCGGGGTGGATTTTAAGAAAAAACACCTAACGAAAGAGAACGGAATATCGTAGCTTATTTATGCAAATAGATTTAAGATATCAAAGATGACCATCTTTGTCCAATAAACCAAACACTTGTACATAAAATCGTCAAGTTCAAATAATGGCTAAGCGAGTAGAACACCAATGCAAAACATAAAATGCAAAATCTCCACAATATTGTTTATCGAGTAAAGAACTGGACGAAACCTAGATTGTAGCACATGAAAACACACACAAAACACATTATCTTAGACCATCAATTCGAGAAATTGTTTTTTCTTCAGGTAAGAAAACCCGCTACTATAGTCAAGAAATCTCTTACCTATTAAACCTCGCCCTTATCAACCCCTGAAGCTTCTATCCATCTCCAATGAACAAGCCTACAACTGCCACTTGTAATGACCACCTTTCTCTTTTACCCCCCAAAATTCTCACCTAGCTCACAGATGAATCCACACAGTCTACAAATGCTACAGATCATAACTGCGAGATCTCCCTACAAACTACATGGTAGTGTCCACCATAACTGAAATTGAACCAAAAATTAACCCCCCAAAAAACCCTAAGATAACATTTAGAAAAGCATAGGTAAAAAAAATAAAAAACAAAGGAGATCCATACATGGTGAAACCTTAGGTTGAAGGCCATGCTCTTGCTCTTATAGGTGATCCATTTCAGTTGCCATCAAACATTTTGGAAACAAAATAAAATCCACAAAGATGTTGAGTCTCTTTAGCATAAGGGTTTATTAAAGAACCTCTCCACTAGCAAATGTAGGAAAAATATGGATTAAAAGCCCCCACTACCATGATTATGGAAGTTCTCTCTTATTTAGATTCATCATTTTTAGGTTTATTAACAAGAGAACTACAGGCTCGAGTCAAGGGAGGAACAAATTCATATTCGCATTCATACTCATTCTCTGTATCATAGTACTCATCCTCAGACTCTTCAATTGTCTGTTTACCCAACGCTTTCTTTTTTCTTGCGTTGAAACAAAAATCCTAGTTACTTACAAGCAAGTAAAGAAACCATCCATCTAAACATAAATACATAGGGAATACTTGTACCTACACTTGTTTTTCCCGCGAATCGAACACAACATTTACCAAAACTTTGTAGCTTTCGATCTATGTGAGAGGCCACTCATATTCAGATACTTGTAACAGCAGACCCAAAATCAAAATGCAATAACCATCATACATACATTTATACAACTCAAATGAAGAATCCCATTAAACCTACATACATTTATACAACTCAAATGAAGAATCCCATTAAACCTGCCAAGGGTTTGAAAGCCACACACTCACTCCCACATACTCCACACACACTCACTCCCACATACTCCACAACAAGTACCTGCATGCATAGATTTTTTTGTCATAGAATATCAAAGCAGAATAGATATGGCCTTGTATGTGCTCAAGTGCATGGCTCTCATATTTTCAATGGCTTTGATAGTGATGGCACATATTGTGTGGGTTGTATACAAGTGTGGCAATACATCAGTAGAAGCCGTAGCTCTGAAAATGGAGGCCTGTGTAGCCTGTGTAGAGGCAAGCCAGGATGCTCACAACTGGATTGGCTCCGGAATTGTCTAAAAACATCTAAATATAAATTCATAAATATTTGTAAATGCATAGAATGACAACCCAATGTAAGAGTCCCTGCTAACTTCATGGTGAAGAAATCTGGTTTGGGCAGCCTTACCCTGCTCCCTGGTGGCCCGAGGTTATACATCCTCCTTCTTTCCTTTCATCACGTTATCCACCTTCCTCCCTCCAGTTTCCATTCTACCTCACAAGCTTCGCACCAAACAAACCTTCTGAACTCTTCCCATGTCAAACACAAGATAAAATAGTCCGAGACTCACCCCCACAAGATGCCTGCATCCGTTGTATAATAGAAATCCTCCATAAATTGTCATAAAATCCCTGGCGACTCAGAATGAATGCAAACCTCGACCAACTAATTTATCTTCCTGAACACTGCCGACTCTCATACCTCCTCGTTCGGGCACTTCCAGATTCTTCATGCATAGACTATCAACCTTCATTGAATAAGACCACTAGGATAATGTCGGCACATGGTTGATCTCCCTCTCCATTTTCTCAATCGGTGGCGTCCTCTCACTCGCATCCGGGTATTAAATTTTTATTGACATGAGTGAAAAATTCTGTTTTGCATGACACGACTTAAATTCAATATGTCAGCTCTATCCACAAATTTAAATGCAACCCTATCTTCCCATTTTACTTGTACTATTATTCTTCACATAATTCAATGAAGATATTGTATGCTTATACACACACACTATCTTAATGAATGTTTTAATAGTATATCATATATTTTTACCTACACATATGTAATGTTTCAACCATATTTAAATTTAAAAGTATCTAACATATCAATAATTCTTGTAAAACTTGAAAGTATATGTTTATAAATACAAGCACACTACTCATTAGTTTAATCTCAACCAAATCATTAATAAATACTTACTAACCGAACATAATATTATACTCGTGCAAGGTGCGTATAAGTGGTCAGCGTATATACTTCTCGCACATATACTAATAGTCAACATCCAATGCCCCTAATGCAAATTCCAAAACTTGTATATGTTGGAAATCAAATTGTAGAAGCATAATTATATAAATCAGCATTCATCATTTGTTACTAATTAAAATTTACAACTATTTAGCACTCATCGATATTCATTGGGAAAGTAACTAGGTGAGAAAAATTCATCCAATTTAGGTTAATCCGAAAAAGGGTCTTGCTGGCGATGTTGAATCCTAACCTTCATGTAGTTCAAGTTAGTAAATCCTATCACACTGGGATGGGTGATAAAAAGCCTAATGCAATAAAGTCGTTTGATTGAAGGGATTGAACCACGATTTATTAAAATAGTTAGTGAGTGAATGTATTGGCAACCGTGACATGAAAAATTTGCTCGCGAACGATAGGGAGGGTTTGGAGTCAAACTTGTAGAGCAATTTAGAAATTCGAAAAAATAGAATTGGATTGTATAAACACATTCAACACTCTATGCATACAATCACAAAGGTTTATAATGATTTTGAATAACACCCTCCAATCCCATCGAGATCCCATCCATATCCACAAGTACTCCACATACCTAGTCACCACTACTTCCATCCTTGACCTCTCCATCCCATTCTCTATCGCAATATGTTGTGGCGTCGACTATACCAACCTAACCACTAATAGAACCCGTAAGCGGAAGTGTCTAGTATATCGACCAAGCTTTCCCAGTAGGCAAATGATATTCATTGTCAGGAATCTAGGTGAGTGTGACTCTGCACAACCCTCCCATGACTCTAGGTTTCAAAGGATCCATGGTGGGAAATGCCCCCACCCCCCCGATATCACTAGGGTCAACACCCTTCATCAACCATACTGTCCAATCATTGTTCTAAGAGTCTTGTCATTGAACAACCACTCTGGGCAAGCTGCAAGTCCCGTCAAAACCCACACTAACCTGTAAGTCATAGCAATATTGGAGTTCACAACTAAATCATAATAAATCTAATATCACATCATTATCCTCTTGATGTGTCAGACATCTCATGCCCCTTGCCACTTTAGGAATCTAGCTATCTCTTAGCCATTCAACATATGGGTTAGTTCACCATTAACATAAATACCAAGTATAAACATAACCAACTCTTTTAGGTGATAATCTATATCACTAAAATGACATTTAAATAATCATGTAAGCTCCTTTGCATCATATATTTTATTTGTTCTATATCTAAAGTACAAACTAAATTGGCATCCACATATCAATATTCCACATTCAGTTTGTATGTTCAAATGAAATAACATATCCATCACCATTAATAAAATAAAATGATAATTCCATTTACTATCCACACATAAGGAGTCCATATTTTCACATAACAACGGTTTGAATCAAATTATCTAGCTTAGTCCAATAGATGATAAGCAAATAAAAATGCTAAGCTAATTCACATTAGAGTTTTAATTATCGAATGCCAAAATATGGGGCATTGCACATCAACAATGTAGAACAAGTTGTAATGGGGTGATTTTACAAGATACATGGATTGTTATGTGTAATATCTATGGGGGTGTTTATCTTTTTAAATTAAATATTAAAAAAATTATATTTAAATTTTTTTACTACTTTTTAGTTTATGTTTATATTAGTGTAGATTTATTTTATTTTTTGTTGTGTTAAAATCAAGAGCAATTAAATTTATGGAGGTGCAATATTTTTTTAGGGAGTTGAAAGAATGATAAGAAGAAGTTTCCATAGTCCTGAGGTAGACAATATTGAGATAAAGACATTGAGCTATCAGTTCTAGGTATAGTAGCAGTAGAGGAGGTAGCAACATGAGTAGCAAGGGAAGGTGCATCATTATAGGCCAAACAAATAGTTCGATATCCAACAACATACCTAGAAGCATACTGAGGGATAAGGGATACAAAAAGAAGAGAGAAGGGAGGAGAGAGCCTTTGCTTGACAGAGAGAAGGGTTGGAGAGAACTCCATAGTAGAGTCACCAAATGTAGTGAACAAATGGATTCCAATTACCATATAGCATGAGGGAAGGGATGGAAGACCACCCATACACACATTACTAAAAGGGGGAAATACAAGAGTGGAATCGCCACTCGTTTGTAGGGCTAAACTAAAAAAACCTATGGTAAGACAAAAGGTGTGGAAAATAGGGAGGTAAGACACTAGATTAATCAGGAACTTAGGGTCTTTCTACTAATAAATTAAGGATATAGGTGATTACAGTGATTTGAATAGGTTTCATATTAGGTTTTAAGAACAAAAAAAATGAGGAAAATGAGTGAACTAACTAGGGTTAATTAACCAACAATTCCTTTAATGGCCTAGAAACCTTAATTCTAGAAGTGGAAAGAGAAAATGAAATAGAAATCATCCAAATTTTGTTGTTGTAGATGATGAAGGTCTGTGGGCTAAGGTAGAGAATTGTGACAATCCTCAAAGAGTGAGTGATCCACATGTTGGAATGACCTACACTCTCAACTCCAAATTCTTACAAGAGAATACTTGCCCCAATTCTCTCTCTCTCTCTCTCTCTCTCTCTCTCTCTCTCTCTCTCTCTCTCTCTCTCTCTCTCTCTCTCTCTATATATATATATATATATATATATATAACCAATAAACACCAGATCTACTATTGTAAATATAACTAAATAAAATATGCAAAGTAAAGAGACTTGATGCACTTAGTGGGGATTGTTAACACCCAAATTTGTCCATTGGCCATGTCATCAATCCAATTTCCCACATACATAATCATTTAATATAATTTTCACATCATTTACACCTATTGGACCTTGAAAACATGTTATAAAATCTAAAAAACCAAAGTCAATCACCAAAATGGGCCATTTTAGAATTAGGTCGCTCATATTCCTAGGAAATGTGTGACCAAGGTTTCAAAAAACCCTCTTAAATAAGTAACGTCACACAAAACCCTTTGAAATAAGAGATGTTGCACAAAATCCTTCGAAATAAGCGACCCAAGTGACACAAAAACTCAAAAAGTAAGTGACCTCACCCCCGATTGATTTTTGGTTGTTTATGCTTTTATCCCAACAAAAAAGAGGAAAAGTGGGCACAAATATTGGCATGGCCCAAATTGGATAATGGATCTTAACTCAAAAATCATCCAAAAATCATAAATAAAAAAATATCAACTTGATCCTTATCCCAAAGCCATCGCCATGCCTATAAAATAAACCTCAAGGTCCCTCATAAAATATAATTCTCCATTCATTCGCTCAAGTTGTCATTCTACCCAAATTTCCCTAGCAGTAGAGTCGATCTTCTTTGTTCATGTCCCACCTTGCTGGAGATCACTATTGTGACATGTGGTTGGAGGATCGTGGACTGCTAGGAGATCAAATAGACCCTCCCTTG
This sequence comes from Larix kaempferi, assembly GCA_027924585.1. Taxonomy (NCBI): domain Eukaryota; kingdom Viridiplantae; phylum Streptophyta; class Pinopsida; order Pinales; family Pinaceae; genus Larix; species Larix kaempferi. The sequence goes on along the minus strand of BSBM01001138.1, from coordinate 16,772,968 downwards.
GATAGTTGTAGGGTCCCCTTCCACTTCTCTTACAAGGTGACTCTTACTCATGTACCACTTAATTTAATATGAAAAACACATTCTTTATTCCTTATATGGTGATGTTTTTGTCTATACTTTTTGTTGAAGAATGTGCAAAAATATAAGTCTATATTTATTTCAATATTGTTTTTATGCCTGCATGCTAGTTAGTTTCACATTCTTGTTTCGTTTATTTTCATTTTTCCTTTCGAAACTATACTAAGGTATGCACAACCCTTAGTAGTTTCATGTTGGCACGGGCATGTGTGAAATCACATGCTACAGGGATGATCTATGCTTTTCCTTAGTTGTGATGGAACCTCCCTTAAGGTTGTAGGGTTGAGGATTATAAGGTATGAATGGAATCGTGCCAATGATGTCACATACCTGGTGACCTCACAGTGCGTTTGGGGCCATGGGATACTCAAACTATTAACTGAAATCCCTTATGGTACTCAATTTCGTTTTTCTATTGATTTAATGATTAGTTATAGTGGAATTATTTATATAAATTATTTTCCAGAATTTGTATAAACATATATAAAAATATTACAAGCAATTCCTACATGAATGCATTCACACAATGTCAATAATTCCATGCATTCAAATCATCAGATAACAATAATTAAGTAAAATACATAACAAAGATAAATAGCAAACATCTTATACATAGATGGAAAATTATTTGAAAATATAAGGGCCAACTGACTACAAACCAAAGATGTTCCTCCCATCCATAGGCACTTTGTTATCGGTCATGTACCCGGTGACCTCACAGTGCCTTTGGGGCCATGGGATACTTAAACTATTGACTGAAATCCCTTATAAAACTCAATTTCTTTTTTATATTGATTTAATTATTAGTTACAATGGAATTCATTATATAAATGATCACCCAAAATTAATATAAACATATATAAAAACGTTACATACAGTTCCTACATGAATGCATTCACACAATGCCAATAATTACATACATTCAAATCATCATATAACAATAATTAAGTAAAACACATGACAGAGATAAATACAAAACATTTTATACATAGATGGAAACTTATCTAAAAATATAATCCAATTGGATGTAGACCAGGGATGTTCCTGCCAATCGTATGCACTCCGGTATGCTAGTTCTCTTTATAGAAAAGGCCACCCTCAAGTTGGGAATATAAATCCACAAGAAGGTGTTGAACTTACCCTCTATAGTTATCCCAATTTTCTAGCACTCCTCTTGGCCCATCAGCTTGCACAACCCAAGGAATGGGGTTCTCTTTGCTAAGTTAACAGTCCCTCGGGATATTTTTCACCGATTCCCTTCTAGGGATACAACACAGTCTATCCAGGGACTCTCTATGTTGAAACTCCAGGGAACTCCTCCATTCTCGAGTATGGATCCAAACAATAGTATGGGTGATGGCTCCAAGCTATGGTATAAGTGATGGATCTCTGATGCAAGAATGATGATATCTCAATGATAGCATATTGATGAATGAACTCATTGATTCTCATTAATTATATTCATGTTGAGAACTAGCCAAGTGACATGCATGGGTGATGAGAACTATACAAGTGGAAACCATGGGAATCTCACCTTTTTGTCTCCACTGATCCTCAAGTTTAGGATAATCAATCTAGGTTCAGGCTAATGCATTTTAATTAAAGTGGATTTATAAAACTTAAGATAAAAGGGAATAATAAAGATAGTGACTTAAATTATAAGCCACTAGGATAATCCCCCCCTTAAACCCACTTCTCACTCTCCCTCTTGTGGAATTATAGCCCCTTGTCTCTTCTTTGTCCTTCTTATCCTGCAGTAGTCATGATTTTTATATTAAATGTAAAATGTGCATAATTACATCATATGGTCACAATAGACCATTCACGCCCATCTTTTAGCCATTTCATCAATATTTACATAACTACATCATTACATATTGAGGTAAAAAACGAGGTGCTACAAATGAAGATGCCCTAAGATGAATTAATCAAACCTATAAGATTGGAACCAAGCTAGCCAAAGACATCCCTATAGAGGTGTTAGGATGAAAAGGGTAAGTAGTTCCAAGGGCTAGGGAGAGGTGGAAGGAGTTCAATTGCTAATTTGAGTGTGTACCCATAAATTAGGGTTTTCAAAGATAGAATAATCTAAAAGAGTGTAAGAGGTTTTACAAAGAGAAATTTGGGTTAGCCATTGGGGTACCCAAGTCATACATAACTATCATACCACATATGTTGACTACATGTCATGGATATGGTATAGTAGTAGTACAGGCTTTGAGGCCCATATCAACTCTCTGTTATAAAAATTGTAGATTCATAGTCATGGTACTCCAAGGAAACCCACAATATACTTATTGTCAAGAGATTAGGTATTGTTTAGAGTTTCAACCCGAATTGGCTCTGTAAATAAAAATTCCAAAGTAGGTTTGGAAGCTATGGACCCAATTTAAGGCATCCTAAGTTAACATAGTCCCAACTGGGGGGTTCACAACCCCAATGGACCAATGAAGTTAGGGAATGGCTCCAATGGGTGCCCCAAGTGGTTAAATTGAGTCAAACAAGAGACCAAAGGCTAGAGATCAAATTGGAACAAGGATATAAGGAAACCACCTAAGCACTAGACATTCCAATGAGGTCACATGTCTAGACTAAGGTGAGAGGAACTATAAGAAGGTGATCCACCACATTAGAGAAATAGTTGAGAGGTATTGTAACAATGCAGGGGTGGACCGTGCACCTCCCATTGGGTAGGATTATTTGAGTACCAAAGTGCAAATCTCAAATGCTACAATGAATGCCAATCACTTGTAAATTTCTATATTATATTGAATTATGGTATTTTATGAATACATACATTTTTTTTCAAAAAAATATCACAGCTCTTTATTTTTAAAAGGTGCATACTATGTACATGCTTGTATGAACCAGTCTTTACAGAAAACCAAAGTGCTTATAATATTTCTTGAGCCCTAAGGCTTAATACCTCATCCGAAGACACAACCACTAACACCAAGTGCTAAAAAGTTACATTCCATGGACACTAATGACTCAAAATAAACCAATAAAAAAACTATCTCACATGTAAGAGATTGACCACTAAAACACTCGTAGGGGTTTGATACCACATGTATCCAAAACATAACAAAAAAGGAGATGAGTATTGCCAAAAATGTTGAGAAACTGAAATCTATCCATTTCAATAAACCAAGTTTAAAATTAGAGGGGCCCTAGTCTTGAATTGGCTAGAGGCTAGGGTCACATATTACTAGTTTTCAAGAGATGTCAATGAGGCTAGGGTCACATACTACTATTTTTTAAGAGATGATGTTGAGGCGGGTTCCATGGAGGCTAAGATTTCTACCACAAACATTGTGTCTCCTTAAGAGACACTGGCAAACATAAACCTCTTTGTGCGGTCATTTTCAATCCGTTGAGAACATATCAACAGAGAAGTCAAGCACCAAATAGAGACAACTGAAGAAGAAAAAAAGACCAAGAGCACACCGAATATAGACCACAAAGAAATGAAAACCCAAGTAGAGACATAACACAATTTAAACCAAAAACAACCTCTAAGAAAAAACCAAGAGCCACTCATCCCACCATTGATAGAGACCCTTGAGAGGATGAACTCGCTACCCGAATCCCCTCTATTGAAATAATTGTTATCTAGTTGTTCCCAAAATGTGAAACCCCATGTGATTTTCCATACCCTTCACATTGTCAAGGTTTCCCTCCCCTTGCCTCACTTTACATTAATAAATTCATACATTTAAATTTTGAAATGCATTTTATATTCTATATCTTATGTATACATGTTAATGTGCACTTACCTTAATGTAAAGTTGCACAATCATGGGAAAGAAAGAATGAAACAAGCTATCCTTTTATCAATTATATATAATCGATTGTCGTCAATGTACTTGGGTGTTGGGCTAGTTTTGTCTCAACAAATTTTTGATTCAAATACCCCTAGGTGAGGTGCACTAGTTTACACTAATGGATTTACTAAGGACATAATCCATGAATGCAGGGAAGCATCTCTTGGATTTCCTTGTGAAGTTTTCCTTGGAGAAAAAATATAATAAAGGAAAGTATTTAATATATTTATATATGGTGAATAAGTATTTAAGATGGTGTGTGTGTGTGTAACAACCCAGTATGGATGAGTATGTAAGTGTGCTTGTAAATCAAAATATTTAAAAATAAAATCTATAACATAAAAAGGAAAATTAGGAGTGGCGAGTGCAAGGAGGATTATTCTAGATCTCGGAGGAATGTGATTTCACTTGGGCTAGGAATTGCTTTAAATAATGAGGTTGAAGCCTTAACAACATTCCAAGGATTGTATCAATAGAAGGTATTTGGAATCAAGTGCATCATTGTTATTCAGTATTCCTCCATCATCATTTGACTTCTTCTTAGGGATTTTGTCCCATGTTTAATTGGTTTAAAAATAATAATCCAAAGAATTCATGGCTTGGTAGATCATTTTGATACTATATCCTACTATCAATTCCTACACCATCTCAACAAAGGGTATATCAACTTGCTAATAAAAAATAAATATTAAATGAAGGAAGCCTAAGTGTAAAGTCGGGGTGGGATAAAATCAATCTCCACACCCATCCCTTGAATCTATTGCAAATTTAAATGGTGTTGATGGTATTGGACAAGTGGAAGAACATTCATGGAGGTTAGGATTGTAATGTCCCCTCCCATCATACCGGCATGATGGAGAGAACGTGATGCTAAAGCTGGGCATTTGGCCCCATAATTACTAAATAAACATTCACATAATATAGAGAGACATATGCAGATGTATAAATGTAAGTCATAGCGGAAATAGATTCAATTCCACATCCATCATACATTCAAGTTATTCATGAGATTCATCAATTAAAGACAATACAGAATTAACAGAAGAGAGTACTTATCTTAAAGCAAAGTAGTCCCGAGCAACTGGCTATGCAACTGCAACGTTCCACCCAACCATAGGTCAATTGTGTTCATCAATCTCTCATCACAATTGCCACCCTCGAGCTGAGCATGATTTCTACAAGGAAACAGGGAACAACAAACTCACACATAGCCAAACATACACCCAAAATGAGCCAAGCCAATCTGCAATTGGGTTTATCAGGCTACTGAGGAAATGGAAAGGAATGAATTGCTAAGCTATTGGTTCATCCACAGAGCTATGGACACCCTCTGCAAGATCTATCTAGCTTGGTCCCCACAATCCCTACACACCTGGAACAAGAAATTATTTCCTTCACTATTACATAGTCCCTCAGGCCATACCTTCCATTCTAGTGTTCTTCAAGGTGTGCATAGAAGAGCAACCAGCCCTTTTGATACTCTTGAGAGGATACCTCCTCACTAGGTTTATCAAGCCAATTCTAGTCCACTTCCACTCCTAATTCTTGCTCACAATTTCAACCAACATAGGGATGCACCCAACAACGAAACACAATTGCTGAAAAACATGGGAAACCAAAACGAACTGGTAGATGGGGAAAAAGAAACCCTAGGAGAGCAATTCATTTTTAGAAAATGTTTATATGCCTTCCAGGGGCAGAAACGACTTCTATAAATCCCCAAAATGTGACTCCCTTTCCCCCAGCCACTTTGCAACACAAAAACGAGTTCCCAGGCATGGAAAATATAGGAAAATAGTAGAAAACGTGAAGGAGACAGACTCAGCTACCTCAAACTGCGTGAGAGAGGAAAGACAATGGGTGAAGAATGGATTTGGGCACCATTTCGTGGGTGTTTTCTTGCCCCATAAGAAAAAGTACATTTTCCCAGGTTGATGGCTTGTCCATGCACAAAATTGGCTGCCATACCTCTTCATTCCCAAGGTTTTAACTACCTCAACCAACTCTTGGAAGAATTTAATGATTGGGTGCATAAGCCAAAATGGGTAGTTGAGGGTTTATTCATTGACATTTGGCTTATCACCATTGTCTCAAGGGTTTGAATAATTTCCCTCCCTATTCCTTGTAGAATCATGCCCCCATCTATTTGTTGCATTGCATAGCTAGTTGTGGGTATTTCATTAAAATTCCTATTTACATGATGTCTTAATTTACATTGTGCATGTCCAACACAAGAACCATAGGCATCTATTTTTAATTGCCGATACATAAAACGCTAAATCAACGGTGGGGCCTTGGCCTTGAGCTCCTCACCATGATTAAATAACAATATTTACATCATTTAGGATTTAATGCAAAGGGGGTCAAAATGGGGGCATTACATTCCCCTCCCCTTACATTAGCACTGTCCTTAGTGCTCATCAAAATTGAACAAAAATGGATATGCCACCCTCATGGCATCCTCCAGCTCCCATGTAGCCTCATCGGAACCGTAGTGCTTCCATTGCACCTTTACCTGTCCGATGGCTCAGTTCCAGAGCAATGTTACCTTCTTGTCTAGGATGCACAATAGATCGGTTTGGAACTCTCCCTCGGGTTCCACCTGGATCACATCCCAATTAATCACATGGTTAGGATCATGTACATATTTTTTAAGCAAAGAGACATGAAAAACATTATGAGCTTTAGTGCTAGCAGACAATGCAAGTCTATATGCAACTGGCCCTATTCTTTCAAGCACTTCAAATGGCCCACAATATCTAGGTGATAGCTTGGCACAACTCCCAAGCTTCAAGGAACTCTTCCTTGACCTCACTCTAAGATAGACATGATCCCCAACATTGAATTCCCTATGCACTCTATGCTTATTTGCATAGCTTTTCTGTCTATCCTGGGCTGTTTTTAAATTCTGTCCGATCTTGGCAACCTATTGCTCCATTTCCTTAAGCAATTCTTGCCCAAGTACAATTATGTTCACTGGATTGTCCCAAGTCACTGGTGTCCTACACCTTCTGCCGTACAAAGCCTCATAAGGACTCATTCCCAACGATGCTTGTTTCCCATTGTTATATGCAAATTCTACCAAGTGTAGATAATCCTCCCACTTGGATGGTTTGTCCATTACATACATGTGGAGCATGTCTTCAAGCACCCGATTTACTCTTTTTGTTTGCCCATCTATTTGAGGATGGTATGCGATACTAAAGCTTAGCTGTGTACCCAAATCTGCAAAGAGACCTTTCCAAAAATTGGAATTGAACTTGGTATCCCTGTCAGAAATTATTGCCTTAGGCAACCCATGTAATCTGAAAATTTTCTTCATGAAAATATTTGCAATGGTATCGGCTTTATGTGTGGACTTAACCGGTATAAAATGTGTTGCCTTTGTTAACTTGTCCACCACAACCATGATGGAATCGTGTTGTCTCACAGTCATTGGCAATCCTGTAATAAAGTCCATGGATATTACTTCCCATTTCCATTCTGGAATTGGCACTGGGAGCAATAAACCTGCTGGGTGTTGGTGTTCACTCTTCACCTGCTGACATTCCATGCACTTAGAAATGTATTCAGCGATGTTCTTCTTCATGCCTGGGAAGAAATAATTTTTTCTTGTTGTAGCAATTGTTTTCTGATATCCTGGGTGACCAGAGTATGGAGCTTTATGGATTTCATCCATAACAATCCTCCTCAAATCTGCCGCATTTGGAATATAGACTCTATTCTTATAAGTAAGAAGTCCGTCTTCTTCCAAATTATATCCTTCATACTTTTTTTCAAGGTTTTGATGCTGCAATTTGTCTTTTATCTGCACATACGCTTCATCCTCAGCAATATGGTTAACAATCTGCTGCCTTAAGTCTGGTTGGCAAGTGCTAAGTGTTGCCACATGCATTTCATGTACTTTCCTGTTGAGTGCATCAACCACCTTGTTTTCTTTCCCTTTTATGTGTTTGATTTCAAAATCAAATTCACACAAAAATTCCAACGATCTCACTTGCCTAGCATTCAAATTTGGCCGATCAAATAAGTATTTCAGACCACAATGGTCTGTCCTTAGCTCAAATTTCCTTCCCATTAAGTAATGCCTCCACATCTTTAAAGCATGTACTATGGTTGCAAGTTCTAAATCATGAGTAGCATAGTTTTTCTCGTGCTCCTTCAACTTTCTCGACTCATAGCATACCACGTGGTTGTCTTGCATAAGAACTCCTCCGAGTCCTTGATTGCATGCATCAATGCACACCACAAAGTCTTTTTTTGGGTCTGCAATATTCAAATTTGGTGCACTCGTAAGAAGATTCTTCAACCGTTGGAAACTTTCCTCACATCTGGGAGACCATTCAAACTTTATCCCCTTCTTTTGCAAAGAAGTGATCGGGTTTGTGACCTTGGAGAATCCTTCAATAAACCTCCTGTAGTAACCAACAAGGCCCATAAAAGATCTCACATCTGTCACATTTCTTGGAGTTGGCCAATTCATGATGGCTTCAATCTTCTCAGGGTCTACAGATATTCCTTCATCGGAGATGATGTGACCCAAATAATGAATTCTATCTTTATAAAAGTCACATTTGCTCAACTTTTCATACAACTTATGCTCTCTTAGCAATTGCAATGTCATTCTCAAATGTTCTTCATGCTCTTCTTCATTCTTAGAATAGATAAGAATGACATATAGAAATACAAGAACAAACTTGTCCAAATACTTGCTAAAAACATTATTCATGAGACACATGAATGTAGATGGTGCATTTGTGAGACCAAATGGTACCACTACAAACTCATAGTGTCCATACCTCGTTCTAAAGGTTGTCTTATGAATATATTCTTCTTTGATCCTTACCTGATGGTAACCAGACCTCAAGTCAATCTATGAAAATAGCTTTGCTCCTCTCATTTGATCAAAAAGGTCATCAATTCGGGGCAATGGGTATTTGTTCTTAACAATGACTTTGTTCAACTGCCTGTAGTCAATACATAACCTGAGTGTTTCGTCTTTCTTTTTCACAAATAGAATAGGTGCTCCCCACGGGGACACACTTGGCCTGATATATTTCTTTTCCAACAACTCTTGTAATTGCATTTTCAATTCTAGCAATTCCGGTGTACTCATCCTGTAGGGTGTCTTAGACACTGGTGCAGCTCCTGGCATAAGTTCAATTGTAAAATCAATGTCTCTCTTTGGAGGGAGTCCTAGAATCTCATCAGGAAAAACATCCCTAAATTCTTGCAATACATGATAGTCCTCCAATTTAAGAGTTTCATTCTCTGCTGCCTCTAAAATGTGGGTTGCATACAATTGACATCCCTTCCTACAGAACTTCTTCAGTTGCATGGCTGAAACCTGCCTAACAGAAGTCACCTTTGGAATGCCTTTTACAACCCTTGGGTTTCCTTCTTCGTCCATGCATTAAAATGTCTTATTGTAGCAGTCGAGTTTAACCCTGTGTGCTTCTAACCAATCCATTCCAATGAGAATATCATAGGAACCCAGTGGTAGAATATTTAGATTTGCATAAGTGAATAACCCATCCATCTCTAATGGACATTTCTCTACGATTTCACTAACTTTTCTCTTAGTTCCAGTGGCTAGTTGAACTAACCAAGATTTACTATGCTTTAATTTCTTAAAAGCACAAATCTCAACAATTCTAGGAGTGACATAACTGTGAGTGGATCCAGGATCAATCAAAATAGAGACAGATTGCTTAGCAATCTTACCTTCAACTTCAACCACAGTTGATTGATGATCTTCCTGGCGGTCTTCTAGTGCTGCATAAATTCTAGGGATTGTCCTCGCCACTTGACCCACAGTTTCAGCTCCCTCGATGTTGTGAACTTGACTTGGATTCCCATTCCGATGTGGACAGTTCCTAAGCATGTGGTCCCCTCCACAACCCCAACATTGAAGTGGTTCTCTTGGCTTGTCTCCCATCATCCTAGTTGGCTTAATCACAACCTGTGATGGCTGCCTTTGCTGATTCTTGAATTGAGGAGGCTTGAACCCCTTCTTCCTTTGATCAAACTTTTCATTTTTCTTATCCTTCCATGCCCTATGGAATTCTGGTTTGCTTTTGTTTTGATCAAAGCAATACTTGGCCTTTCTTATGGCCTCCTCTAGAGTTCGAGGTTCATCAAACTCAATTCTATCTTTATATGACTGGGGCAGTCCACTTAGGAAATGCTGAATTTTCACCTTATCATCTCGAATATACCTGACATACCTCAGCAGCTCCAAGAATTTGTTTGCATATTCTTCCATGGTCGATTGTCCTAATTTCAGCTCATGGAACTCTTTGATCTTATCATCATAGTACCTATCAGAGAGGTACTTCTGCTTGAAGTATTTCTTGAACTGCTTCCACACAATCTTCATTTCATTGATCTTCCTCACTTGCCTAATGTGTTCCCACCATATAGATACTTTTCCATTCAAGTAAAAGATGGCTACCCTTGCCTTCATATTTCCAGAGTAGTCTTGGACTTGGAAATACTTTCTCATCCCAAGAAGCCAAGCTTCAACTTCTTGACCAGATTTTACCTCTCCATCAAACGCAGGAGGTTTTGCCTTCTTAAATTCCCCATGTGAATTGTTCTTGTAATGCTTCTTTCTGTTATTCTTGCGGGATGAAGAACTTGAACCTTCAACGGATTTCTCTGAGTTAGATGATCCATTAGAAGAGTTTTCTGGAGTATATATTCTATCTGTGGAAAATCCTATTGAGCTACTAGCCCTCTTGCGGGAGTTCCTCCTAGAACTACTCCCACCCCTTTCTGGATTTGATGTCTGATGCCCAGAGTTTATTTGCCTTTGGATGTCTGTTAAACTCTGTAGCATGGCTGCATTCAATTGATTTTGTTCTTCCTGAATTTTAATCATACTTTCATTATCTTCTCTGCAACTTTGCAACTCCACTCTTAGGCTTCTCATGGTGGCTGCAATACCTGGAGGAGTCTCTTTGTTTCTTCTCCCATTAGATTATGTTTCAGCATTTTCAACATGTATGTTCTCCCCCATGGCATCTATCTCAGGCTCATAGGGATCTTGTGCATCATCCATGATGTTGACCCTCTTGGCCCAACCAAGACGGAAGCTTTCCTACTGCCCTATCCATAATGCTTCCTGTGACTATGATTATGCAAAATGTGTTCATCAACACAATTGTTAGTTGCATTTTATTCTCAGAAATTCATAAATTACTTCATGCACGTGGAAAAATATTATATTGACAATTTGTCAAATCATAGAATTTTCTCACAATCAACGACATATGAGGGGGGACGACGGGGGTCAAGGGGGATTGCCCCCTTGTGGCTTCCCCGCCACTGTAGGGCGGGTCAAGGGCAGTGCCCTTGTTTTTTTGTTTTTTTTAATTCTTCAATTTCGCGCAATCTGGCGCATAAGTTTCATGGCAATTTTTCTGTTTTCGACACTTGAGAATCTCACTGAAAAACTATGAAAATTATCTGTTTCGGAGCAATTCACCGAGTTCTTCCGACCCGTTTCGGATCAACTCATTGATTTCTTCCGCCGTGGAGGACCAACTCGCTGAGTTCTTCCGAAAATTCCTTTTCGATGCTGAAAAACACTTAGAAAATTTTCCGTCGTTTCGGGCCAACTTTCCAAGTTCTTCTGCCGTTGTGGACCAACTCGCTGAGTTCTTCCGAAAATTCCTCTTCGACGCCGAAAAACACTTAGAAAATTTTCCACTGTTTCGGGCCAACTTGCCGAGTTCTTCCGCCGTTGCGGACCAACTCACTGAGTTCTTCCGGATATTCCTCTTCGACGCCGAAAAACACTTAGAAAAATTTTCGCTGTTTCGGGCCAACTTGCCGAGTTCTTCCGTCGTCGCGAACCAACTCGCTGAGTTCTTCTGAAAATTCCTCTCCAACGTCGAAAAACACTTAGGAAAATTTGAAATCTTTCCTTCTTTCTGTGATGACTGCTGCTTAGCAGGAGGTGATCTTACCTCTGTAATTTTATTCAACTTAGCCAGTTTAGGCCCGATGCTGATACCTGTGGTGATTAGGAAGGGACCTTCCCATGTGACTGTAATCAGATTTGGCCCATATAGGTCCAATGCTACAGCCAGCAGCTCTGATACCAAATGTAATGTCCCCTCCCATCATACCGGCATGATGGAGAGAACGTGATGCTAAAGCTGGGCATTTGGCCCCATAATTACAAAATAAACATTCACATAATATAGAGAGACATATGCAGATCTATAAATGTAAGTCATAGCGGAAATAGATTCAATTACACATCCATCATACATTCAAGTTATTCATGAGATTCATCAATTAAAGACACTACATAGTTAACACAAGAGAGTACTTATCTTAAAGTAAAGTAGTCCCGAGCAACTGGCTATGCGACTGCAACGTTCCACCCAACCATAGGCCAATTGTGTTCATCAATCTCTCATCACAACTGCCACCCCTGAGCTGAGCATGATTTCTACAAGGAACCAGGGAACAACAGACTCACACATAGCCAAACATACACCCAAAATTAGCCAAGCCAATCTGCAATTGGGTTTATGAGGCTACTGAGGAAATGGAAAGGAATGAATTGCTAAGCTAGTGGCTCATCCACAGAGCTATGGACACCCTCTGCAAGATCTATCTAGCTTGGTCCCCACAACACCTACAGACCTGGCACAAGGAAGTATTCCCTTCACTATTACACAGTCCCTCAGGCCATACCTTCCATTCTAGTGTTCTTCAAGGTGTGCATAGAAGAGCAACCATCCCTTTTGATATTCTTGAGAGGCTATCTCCTCACTAGGTTTATCAAGCCAATTTTAGTCCACTTCCACTCCTAATTCTTGCTCACAATTTCAACCGACATAGGGATGCACCCAACAACGAAACACAACTGTTGAAAAACGTGGGCAACCAAAACGAATTGGTAGATGGGGAAAAAGAAACCCTAGGAGAGCAATTCGTTTTCAGAAAACGTTTATATAGCTTCCAGGGGCAGAAATGACCTCTATAAATCCCCAAAACGTGACTCCCTTTCCCCCGGCCACTGTGCAACACAAAAACGAGTTCCCAGGCATGGAAAATACAGGAAAATGGTAGAAAACGTGAAGGAGACATACTCAACTCCCTCAGACTACGTGAGAGAGGAAAGACAATGGGTTAAGAATGGCTTTGGGCACCATTTCATGGGTGTTTTCTTGCCCCATAAGAAAAAGTACGTTTTCCCAGGTTGATGGCTTGCCCATGCACGAAATTGGCTGCCATACCTCTTCATTCCCAAGGTATTAACTACCTCAACCAACTCTTGGAAGAATTTAATGATTGGGTGCATAAGCCAAAATGGGTAGTTGAGGGTTTATTCATTGACATTTGGCTTATCGCCATTGGCTCAAGGGTTTGAATAATTTCCCTCCCTATTCCTTGTAGAATCATGCCCCCATCTCTTTGTTGCATTGCATAGCTAGTTGTGTGTATTTCATTAAAATTCCTATTTACATGGTGTCTTAATTTACATTGTGCATGTCCAGCACAAGAACCATAGGCATCTATTTTTAATTGCCGATACATAAAACGCTAAATCAACGGTGGGGCCTTGGACTTGAGCTCCTCACCATGATTAAATAACAATATTTACATCATTTACGATTTAATGCAAAGGGGGTCAAAATGGGGACATTACAAGGACAAGGATTTATTTCCACCCTCCCTACCTCCAATTTCATGTACATTATCGATGGTGACGACTAATATATGGCATAGATTGAAGAGAGCTCCAAATTCGTGTGGAAACTTTTGGTATCAGTGGCATCCTTCAATCTTACTCTAGACCCTTCTATGCAAGCATAGCCTTGAGGGATTTCTCCTCTCAATTCATAGGAAGGGTTTGTGATTCAGATGGATAGAGTTGTGGCTTGGGAAAGATTTCCATATGATTGTAGGTATGGTTCCTTGCAACAATAAGTGGTGTGCTATGTGAAAATTGGTAGAACTCAGACATCAAATGAGAGTGTAAGAGAAGGGTATGGAAGAGGTGAAAGTTATAAACCTGTTTAAGTGTAACAATGCATACAATTCTTAATCAAAACAAAAAGTAAACTATGGCATTCCCACATAGTACACAAAAATTTACCTTGGAAACCCTGAAGGGAAAAACTAGCTTAACTTAGACCTTCACTGCTCTCTTTGTTTCTGTTTTTTCATTGTATTAATTCAACCATTTACATTACAATATAAGGCATTCACCAACATATGAAACCCTAATTCCCAAACCATAATTAGATTACAATGGGCCGGAAATCATTGGCCAAAAACAACTAAAAATAGATCAAAAACAACCCAATTTTTTTTTCTTGAGGGCTCTGCTCCCAAACCCCTAGATGGGGGCCTGCTGCCCATCATGACCCCCATCCAAGGGGTTGGGTCCCCCCTAAACCCCCACCCGAAGGGAGGTAGTCATGCAGAGAATATAACACATACCAAACAAGAGGCACAACATGAAGTACACATTGTGGTTTTGTAATAGAATGATTAGCACCAAAGGTGGGAAGACAAATTTCTAGTGGCAGCACAAGAGAGGATGAGGCATGTAAAAGAGACTGGGGTGCAAATTTGAAGTTTGTGAGTGATGGATAAAGAGTGGTGGTATTTTATGATCACTTAGGAAGCTATAAATTAGGCGTTTGTGGAAAAATAGAACTTTTTGAAAGCAAGGGTGTAAGGCATTGAGCATTCTCTAAATTTGACTAGGAAGGACTGCTACACAACTCTACCCCAATAGTTAATGAAGCATATATATATGGGTATGAAATGGTAAAAGATGAGAAGGTTTTGGAAACAATGGAAATAGTAGTGGATCCTACATCTCATCCAAGGAAAGGGAGCAACGGGAACAACGGGTTGAGCACCACCATGTGCTAGAAGGAGCCATCTACATGCTAGCATTTTAAACTCTTCAAATAAGCTTTAATGCATTGTAAATTTGTGCTCATCTTGGGATAGTTTGTTTGGAATTATACATGTCATATTAGAACTGATGGTTTTTTCTCAGGCAGATTAAATATATTTTGAAAACCCAAACTTGAAATTTGGGCAATAGGTTGTGACTTACCTATTTTTTTTTATTTTGTATTACAATGTGAACTTGTTATGTTGCAACCCTTTCTAATACAAAAATATTCGATGGTGTAGCTCAAGTGGTTGAGAGGAAAGTTGTTATCCTCCCCAAGTCAAGTTCAAATCCCATTATGTGACATGCTTTCTATCTTCTTGAGCCAATTATTGATTGTTGACATGGATTTGAGCCCTAACGAATCCAATTTACCTTGGGTACCATCCTCAAAATAGGGGGATGTAACCAATGGGTTTCCCCAAAAAATGCTTTATATAGAATGAATATATATATATAACGACCATCGTAGATTCATATTAATTGGAAGCTTTTAAGTATAGAAACATTTGCATCTCAATTTATTTTTAATCTCTCTTAGTATTTAATAGATCCATAATTAGAATGAATCGGTATTTATGTGAACACTAATAGGTTTTTTTTTCCTCACAGGACCGAGGAGGAATTTTTAAAAGATAATACAATTGTTAAAAATTTAAAAATATCTAACTTTATTCAAATTAAAATTTTAAATATATATTTTATTTTGTTAAAAAAACCAATTAATTTCCTAATAAATAAATAATTACATTTTTTATCGAAAAGATTATTATTATAAGAAAACTATAATCTAATTCTAATAAGTTTAATCTTCAACCATTTAACTCTATGAAATTAAGGAAAAATATAATTAATATAAAAGAAGAAGAAACGTAATCACTTGAAACTGTTGTCAATATGATTTTGAGTGTGCCTAATGTTTAAGAACATGTGCTTTCTTCTAGGAGGTCATAGGTTCAAATGCGGAAGGGGGTAGAGTATGCACACCTCTTTAAACTTTAGTAATTAAATTGTTGCACGAAGGAGGTCCCTTGTCCTACAAACAAGATAAATAGCAATGTTCATAATAAGTTTGCATCATTTAGATAGAGAGAAACTTAGTTTTTTCATGAAATACTATCTTGGGGAAACCCACCAAGTAACTTTCCCTCATTTCGAGGATGGTACCCAATCCCGATTGGATAGGGTAACAATCATTCCTCCCAACCACCCGAGCTAGACCCAATTGACAAATAGAGAGAGCATTATATTATTATTTTTTATTTTATTAATTTATAAAGAGTTTAAATTTTAATTATATATCCATATGATATAAATTGAGGTTTAAAGGGTATGGATTCAACAATGAGAAATAGAGAGTTTTTCAGTGGTGATTAAGGTTTAGGGAGAGAGCATTATATTATTATTTTTTATTTTATTAATTTATAAAGAGTTTAAATTTTTAATTATATATTCATATGATAAAAATTGAGGTTTAAAGGGTATGGATTCAACAATGAGAAATATAGAGTTTTTCATTGGTGATTAAGGTTTAGTTCCTATGAGAGTATCTAATTTATGAGGTTATCAAAGGGACATTTTGAGGTAATGGTCAAATGTGTGGAGCTTACATTGCACTCCCACGTATATATAAATGTATCAAAACCCACAATTTTAGCAAAATCTTGTCAACTAATATATACTCTAATAATAAACATATAAAACCTTTTCATTACTAAACCCAAATTTAACTCCCATTTATTAAGAAAATCCTCATAATAACATATCCAAAACAAAATTCTATTAATTTTTATCAACCTTTAAAAAATTACACATTATAACCCACTGGTAAACCTCGCATTACTGATACCCCATAAATTTCTTTTTTTTTACTCGTCTTGCCCATGATATTTCCTTCATCACTCATCTCTTTATGATGGGATTGAAGTAAGCACAATCTTCTTTACATACTATTTGGATCAGAATATCATCACTAAAACATACCAATATTTTAAAATCATAAAAGTGCTTATGAATAATATTTCAGGATTATAACAATATTTCGTAAGCAAGATTATCTAGCCATTGAATATAAAGGTTGGGCTTTGGAAAAATCACCTTAGCGTATAAGTCAATTGGATATAGGTTATTATTATAACATAAACATATATAGGTAGGTAGCGTCATTTCTTCTGTGGAAAAAAAAGTAGCGTCATTTCAATGTCCAAAATTGCATAGGGACGAGTTTGTTATAATGATGGCTAAAAATGCTCTTTCATGTTGCTTTGATATAATATAACATTACAATGTCCAAAATGGCATAGGGATGAGTTTCTAACAATGATCTCGCTAAAAATGCTCTTTCATGTTGCTTTAATATAATATAATAATAATAAGTAAAGTTGGTTTTTTGGATATTTTATTTGCTTTGATATGGATATAATAATAAGTAATTGGTCTTTTTGGATTTCTTAATCTGATTGTGCTGTGATTTTTTATTTGAAATCTATGAATAATAAACATGATAAATTGTTAATATTTAAGTTTTAAATATTTAATTTCGAGGAGATTTAGAGAATTGAACCTGTAACTTTATTTTTAATTTTTGGAGAGATCTTATATCTGATTCATAATTACTTAAGTTAACTTTTAAGATTTTTAAATATGAAAGATATGGAAGTGACTTTTGATCCACTTATTTACGAGAGTTGAACCTTACTTATTATTGAAAAACTCCTCACTCTTCAGCCTCACCAATGGGTCCAACCATTTTAGGATAATAAATGTAGATATACAGTTAAATTGATTATATTAAAACCAATATAAAGCCTAATTAACTTTAGATCTATTAATCACCGAGAGATCAAATCTCTTGAGATATAAGTTTTTTAGTTGTATTCTCATCCAATCTTATAAAACTTAAACTCACAACTCACAACTTATGCATATATATTTATAATATTTATGTTTGTATAAATACGATATCTTTCTTTTTATTTCTATATAATAATTTTATATTAGTTATACACATTAAATCACTTTCTTTTCCATTTGTATTTATATTTAGTTAACATAAATTATTTATTATAAGTATTATATATATTTTTAAAATTCAGCATATGATTATATAAGCATTTTAAATTGTACATGCAATTCGTTACTCTTGATCCAATTATTTTCTAACTTATATATAATTATATTAAAATTAATTATTATGTTTTTAAATTTATAAATTTTTTATTCGATTAGTTTAATTAATTTAAACATAAATTATAAAATCTCAAATTTTAATTTTATATAATTACACTATAAAATCACAAAATTCTCATATATATATATATATATATATTCAAGAGGAAAAGGAAATACACTCTTCGAGTGTTAAAGCACAAAAGCAAAAAATTATAGACCACTCCTATAATGCCTATCAACACTACAATTAACGAGCTATGATGTTTTGACCGAATTGTCAATCATTTCTACATACTACAACAACATTACATATAAAATACAAATGGATAATACATAACTTTAAACCAAATAGAATAAGTCCTGTTGGCAATCATGTGACCTACTCAGAACTTGTCCGTGTATAGATTCCCGACATCTAGTGATAAAGCTTGTTTAGATAATAAGTCTGTTGGAGTATTATGTCTACTATAGATGTGCTCATCGTAGACCTCTTGGAACCGATTGTTGAACTCCTTCAAGTGATGAGCCAAATGAAACATCCCAATATCATGTAACTATCATTCGTTATTCATCCATTTAATCACAAATGAGGAATCCCAAAACACTTGTAGGTTCTCCATTCCCCGTTCCTTTGCCAACTTTAACAACTGAAAAAGAGCACAAAGTTTGGTGCAATTATTTGTATCGGGCCCCAAATGTGCCCCAAATTTGCCTTCCCACATAAATAATGTGCATTTGATATCAACAAAATTACAAACCCATTACCACCAAACCAATCAACCCCTTGGTATGCACCATTGAAGAAAGACCACACAACTACTTTATTGATTCTCAATTCCCCTATGACTTGTTTCTCCCTTGTGGTGCAATCTAGTTGAAGTGTTCAAGTAGAGCAATAACCTATGTCGAAATCTTAAAGGTTGGGTGCAATTTCTCCTCAAAGATAACAACATTGTGGGCCAACCCGATTCCCCTATTGGTTAAGAGAGGAAGAGAGTGTATCGACTTTAGCTCACGCGGTGTGAAATAATCATCCAAACAACCCTTGACAGTATCTCGATCCCACAACTGATGCAAATTTAACTAAGTTTCAATTTCTTTCCAAATGTGTTTAGTATAGGCACAGTGAAAAAAGACATGGTCATTAGTTTCATCATAAGATCTGCACATCATGCGAATTCCCGGACTTTGGATGTCGCACTTCTACGTCCTATCCTAGGTCAATACGCATTGAGATAAAATTAACCACAAAAAGAGCACGCTCTTTGGATGAGTTGCTACCTTCCAAAGGTTTTTCCACCACCAATGATTCTCCCTATATTCCGAGATAGTTAAGGAAAGGCATCCAAGGCTGGTCGAGTATTGGCTCCCTAGATTGTTGTACATCCACACCAACTCATCCTCTTCCTCATTTATACATATATGTGCTTTTATAAGTTTCATGACATACTACTCCCATTGATTTTCCTAATCCCCAACCAACCCAAGGTCCCAAGGCTAATACCAACCTTGATTCCACATGTCCATTATATGAGGATGATCAAATCTATTCAAGGTACAACACTCAATTCATTGAAAGTGCAGGACCATCTCATTCAGGAGTCGCATGCTACTTCCACAACCTATTATTGAGTCCACACCTACTCTAACCATCACACCTGAACTCACCCACCAAAAAAGAAACCGTTCGAGCATCGAAAAGGCCAAGGATAACACCTTCCATTGATTTAATATGAGTTGAATAGAATTGACCCTTCACCTAATCCAATAAAAAATCGTGATCAGGCAATGTATTTGGCAGTCAAACTCCTTCACCAAAGGTTGTCACAAGTCACAAAGTTCCACTAAGACTTTGCTGCTAAAACTTGGTTGAAGTAAAAAATGTTTTTAATCCCCCATCCACCACAAGCTTTTAGGGAGGCTATCACCTTCCAATTCGCTAAATGGATCCCTTTCCACAAGCAATTAAAGCAAATTTGCTTAATCCTATCAAGAACACCATTGGAAATGTATACCATCAAATTCCAGTAAACTACCATAACCCCAATACAAACTTATCTAACACCAACTGACCCCATGTGATATCCACTAATTACACAAACAATTCACCCTCTTCTTTATCTTAACAATAAGCCATGAGCAATGAACTTTACCATATTTATTGGGTTTGAGCATATACCCCAAACTATTTGATACCCTCCTCCAAATTATGCACAACAAAAAGGGAAAAATATCTCTTATAAATTTCTCCTATCCCCAATATTACTAGAACAGTAAAATATTGAATTTCAACATTAATCTCCATTCCAATCGCGTAGCAGAATAACTCAATAATAATTTTATAATCCATATATAGATTTTATATTTATATAAACATATTTATTTATTTTTATTATTTTTTAACTTTCTATTTCAATAAAATTGAGAATACAAATCCAAAGATGTTGACCACACTAAATCGTCCTAGCCTAACATCCCATATAAAGATAATAATATAAAATTTATATTTATATAAAACATGATAAGTGTAACAGAGAATCCCTTAACTTTCTTATTGGTTTACACGTGGCTCTTCCATGATTGATTTTTGGCCTTTAAATAAAGCCCTTGTGATCTCATAATGGTGACAAATGGGACATTGCCTTCTAAGTGAGAGGCATACTATCAAATTCCTTTATGTCATTCTCCTCATAATTTTTATGTCGCTCTCCTCATAATTTAATGATAGCGATATGTTACATAAATTTTCTAATAATAACAATTTCTCAGATTTAATTTATAGAAAAAGAAAAGCAAATTTGCATATTATTGAACATTAAAGGCGTTGAATGTTTAAGACTTTGTAGAAGTTGAGAAGAACTTTATATTATTGAAATATAATTTACTAATAGATAGGAAAAGTTTTAAATATATTCTCCTATATAAAAGTCATACTTGGATTTACACAAATAATTAATAAATTGCATTATGAGTTTGAAAGCACCCGAATAGTCCATTAGCTCCTTTGGAAAATTGGATCTACCTTAATTAATTTGGAAAGCAACTTTACTTGTTTTTAAATATTTTAAGCCTGAAATACTGATATTTAAAATTTAAAAAACTTATTGTAAACTTAATTGATTTTTCTTAATTTGATTTATTAGTCCAATAAAATAAAATGATGTCTCAAATAATATTTTCATTAAATACTTAAAAGTATTAATCAAATTTAATATTTTAAAGTTTGAGGGGTGTTGGTTGCGAGGGCATCATCTTTAATTTGGAAGGAGATGAAGAAGTAAGTTTTGGATAAGGTTTAGGTGAAACTAGTAACGATCAAGATGAGGTACCGACTCTCTATCAAGGGTTTATAATTCTAAACTTGATGCAAATTAGGAAACTAATTGTCATTGGAGACTTAACAATAGTTATGAGACTTATGAATATTCCTCTCACTATGTTAAATGACAAACTTACAAGGCTCATTTTGAGAATCCAAAAGGAGGCTAGTTGCTTTAAGTCATAGGATTGATCATTCAACCAATGCAGCCTCTCATTTAGAAGTTGGAACACTAAGAGAAAAATGGGGGTATCCTTTATCCCAATTCCATAATTTAGTTTCAATGAATTATCCAAAGTTTCGCATGTCATCCATGATTCAAGGCAAGTGACGTGGTGAAATTAATATGGAAGAGTGAATGCAAAGGCCATCATGACCCATGTACCATCACACACTTCAAATGGAGGACTAACAAATTCAAATGTTTTTATTATGACTCTAAGCACATGTGAGATAATGGTGGATTTTAATGGATGAATGGTCACCAGTTTCATTAATTTTACTTGGCACCCTGTTCTAAGAAGTGTTTCTTTAAATTGGGATTTGGATGCATCCATTGGTGGCTTGTTCCTTCTCAGAATTCCCCTTCATTCCTCCTCCAATATGAAGGCGATTCCACTTATTCTTGTAGACATTAGGAATCAACCCTTCTAAACCTTGTTAGTTGTGGAGGTGAGTTATAGTGATTATGTGTGTAATTGTGCAGTTAGAGATCATTCCTCTATGCTCTTTGATATTGGGTTGGTGTGGAGTTTTGATTGGGTTTAAGTGTGGGTTGAAGGTGATAAAGAAGGAAATTGGAAGCACTTTTTTTGGTTTCTCTGGAGAATGGATATTATGGGAAGTCGCTCCCATCCTTGGCATTTCCCATTTTCCTCAACATTCATCATGATCATGTCTTGTGAAGGTGGGAGGACCTTATAGCATATATAACTAGACATCAATTTTCTCTATTATAGGTAAAATTCACGCTTAGGAGAAAATTTACGATAATGTGTATGTAGTTTTAATGGAGACTTTGCTACAATAAAATAGAGAAATACAAGGTTTAGAGGCTAAGTACAATATGTTGCGTTATATGATTTTAAATCTAGCTAGGGACTCTTAGTCCACTGCCTCCAATTTCATAATATCAACACATTTAATTCCTAGGGGTTTGAAGGAACGTAAGATTGTTTATCAATTACCTAGAGATGCAGACATGGTTGGCATGAATTAGGGTCCTAGCCTTCACTTATGGAATAAGAAGAAGCTCACAACAAGAATGATTTTCTTTGATCTCAGGTTCTATTATATCTAACAAAGTAGGTCTTCTTTTAGGTACCTTTTTTAGGGTTTGTACTAGCAAAAACTGTTGGAGATCCTCTTTGAAAGATAGCAATGCTTTTATAGTTAATTTCCAAAAAAGTTGACAACAATGTTTTTATAGTTAATTTCCAAAAAAATTGACAAATTTTGAGTCATAAACTGTTAGTCGGTCTTACACTTTTTGAAATATTATGCTTATTGGTTACAACAATTTTTTTTTACAAAATTTAACCCTTTCATTTAAAAAAATAATAATATAAAGTTTATTAACATTGAAACAACAACAAAAAAATCACATTTCAGTTCTACACTAGTTTTATTCTGTAATGTCCCCATTTTGACCCCCTTTGTATTAAATCGTAAATGATGTAAATATTGTGATTTAATCATGGTGAGAAGCTCAAGGCCAAGGCCCCACCATTGATTTAGCGTTTCATGTATCGACAATTAAAGAAATAGATGCCTATGGTTCTTGTGCTAGATAGGCACAATGTAAATAAGACATCATGTAAATACGAATTTTAATGAAAATACCCACAACTAGCTATGCAATGCAACAAAGAGATGGGGGCATGATTCTACAAGGAATAGGGAGGGAAATTATTCAAACCCTTGAGCCAATGGTGTAATCCATGTGTCAATGAGAAAACCCATAAAATACCAACTACCCATTTTGGGTTATGGACCCAATCATTTAATTCTTCCAAGAGTTGGTTGAGGCAGTTAATGCCTTGGGAATGAAGAGGTATGGCAGCCAATTTCGTGCATGGGCAAGCCATCAACCTGGAAAATCATGTTTTGTCTCCTTGGGAAAGAAAACACCCACGAAATGGTGCCCAAAGCCATTCTGAACAGTCAGTCTTTTCCTCTCTCATGCAGTTTGAGCTAGCTGGGTCTTTCCCTACACGTTTTTCATTCATTTTCTGCATTTTTCCATGCCTGGGAGCTCGTTTTTGCACTGTACAGCAGCAGGGAAGGGCCACGAGTTGGGACCGTGATGGAGGTCGTTTTTGCCCCAAAATGCCCATGGATGTTTTTCTGAAAACGATTTCTGCTCTCCAGGGTTGTTCCCCAATTGCCATTTTCGTTTTTAAGCTTTCCCACGTTTTTCTGGGTTGGTAGAAACCCCATATTTGGGAATCTCACTGGAAAAACGTTTTGATTATGCCCAACACTTATACTTCTGCTGTTATGTGCATCCTTGTCTTGGTTTGAATCTATGAGCAAGAGATTGGAGTGGTAGTGGACAGAGAGGGCTTGATAAACCTAGTGGGGGAGATAACCTCTCAAGAAGATCAAGAGGGCTTTGGCTACTTTTCTATGCACACCTTGAGAGCACTAGATGGGGAAGGTATGGCTTGAGGGACTATACAACAGTGAAAAGAATACTTCCTTGTGCTGGGTGTGTAGGTATTGTGGGTACCAAGCTAGATAGATCTTGTAAGGTTGCCCCTGGCTCTGTGCTTGAGCTCACTAGCTTAGCCACTCTTCCTTTCCATTTCCTAGCAGCCTGATAAACCCAATTGTAAATTGGCTTGGCTCATTTTGGTGTATGCTTGGCTATGTGTAAGTCTGTTGTTCCCTGGTTCCTTGTAGTAATCATGCCCAGCTCGGGGGTGGCAGTTTTATCAAGAGGTTGATAAGCACAACTAGCCTATGGTTGGGTGGAACATTGCAGTTGCATAGCCAGTTGCTTGGGACTACTTTGTTATAAGATAAATATTCTCCTGTGTTAACTTGCAATTATTTATTTGTTTGATGAAATTATGAATGTATGATGGATGTGTTATTGATAGTATTTCCGCTGTGACTTTCTTATAATCATACAATCCATATGTCTTTTATATTATGTGAATGCTTAGTACAAAGTTCATGGGGCTAGTTTCCCGGATTTAGCGTCATGTCCTCTCTATCATGCTGGTATGGTAGGAGGGGACGTTACATTTTGGTATCAGAGCTGCTAGTTGCAGCATTGGACCTCTATGGGCCAAATCCAATCATAGCCACATGGGAAGGTCCCTTCCTGATCACCATAGGTCTCAGTATTGGGCCTAAACAGGCTAAGTTGGATAGATTACAGAGGTAAGATCACCTCCTGCTGAGCAGCAGTCATCATTGAAAGAAGGGAAGATTTCAAAAAATTTCTTAAGAGTTTTTGGAAATTTTTGTTTAAGTCTATTTCGGGAAGAGTTCGAGAAATCATTCCGAAATTTGCGGAAGAGTTCCACGAACCGCCCCGAAACTGCGGAAGGAATTCCCTTCCGAAATTGCGGAAGGAATTCTCTTCCGAAAATTGCGAAAAAAATTTCTAAGTGTTCGGTGTCGAAAGGAAATTTTTGAAAGGAATTCTCTTCCAAAATTGCGGAAGGAATTCTCTTCCGAAACTGCGGAAGACTTCGGCGAATCGTTCCGCAACTGCGGAAGAATTCGGCGAATCGTTCCGCAACTGCGGAAGACTTCAGCGAATCGTTCCGCAATTGCGGAAGCATTCCGCAAGTCGTTCCACAATTGCGGAAGCATTTCGCAAAACGCCCCGCAATTGCGGAAGGATTCCGCGAACCGGCCCGAAACTGCGGAAAGAATTTCCCAGTGTCTTCTGAAATTGCGGAAGCATTCCATGAGTGGCTCCGCAACTGCGGAAGCATTCGGTGAATCGCTCCGAACTGCAGAGGCATTCGGCAAATCGCTCCCAACTGCGGAAGCATTCGTCGAATCGCTCCGCAACTGCGGAAGCGTTCGGCGAACCGCCCCGCAACGACGGCATAATTTGTAAAAAAAAAAAAATGAGGGTGCTGCCCTCGACCCGCCCTGCAGTGGCGAGCCACAAGGGGGAAATCCCCCTTGACCCCCTTTGTCCACCCTCATATGTCGTTGATTGTGAGAAAATTAGATGATTTGACAAATTGTCAACATAATATTTTCCCACGTGCATGAAAGTAATTTATGAATTCCTGAGAATATAATGCAACTAACAATTGTGTAGATGAACACATTTTGCAGAATTACAGTTACATCAGGGCAGTACTCTAGATAGTACAGTTGAAAAGTTTTGGATCTTGGTTGGGCCAAGAAAATCAATATTATGGATGATGCACAAGATCCCTATGAGTCTGAGACAGATGCCATGGGGGAGAACATACATGTTGAAAATGCTGAAACAGAATCTAATGGGAGAAGAAATCAAGAGACTCCTCCAGGTATTGCAGCCACCATGAGAATCCTAAGGGTGGAGTTGCAAAGTTGTAGGGAAGATAATGAAAGGATGATTAAGGCTCAGGAAGAACAAAATCAGTTGAATGTAGCCATGCTACAGAGTTTGACAGACATCCAAAGGAAAATAAACTCTGGGCATCAGACATCAAATCCAGAAAGGGGTGGGAGTAGTTCTAGAAGGAATTCCTGTAAGAGGGACAGTATCTCAAGAAGAGTTTCTACAGACAGAACATATACTCCGGAAATCTCTTCTAATGAATCATCCGACTCCGAAGAATCCATTGAGGGTTCAAGCTCTTCATCTCGTAGAAGTAAGAGGAAGAAGCACTACAAGAACAATTCACATGGGGAATTTTAGAAGGCAAAACCTCCTACATTTGATGGAGAGGTAAAGTCCGGTCAAGAAGCTGAAGCTTGGATTCTTGGGATGAGAAAATATTTTCAAGTCCAAGACTACTCAGGAAATATGAAGGCAAGGGTTTCCATCTTCAACTTGAATGGAAGAGCATCTATTGGTGGGAACACATCAGGCAAGTGAAGAAGATCAATGAAAGGAAGATTGTGTGGAAGTAGTTCAAGAAATACTTCAAGCAGAAGTACCTCTCTCATAGGTACTATGATGATAAGATCAAAGAGTTCCATGAGCTGAGATTGGGACAATTGACCATGGAAGAATATGCAAACAAATTCTTGGAGCTGCTAAGATATGTCAGGTACATTCGAGATGATAAGGTGAAAATTCAGCGTTTCCTAAGTGGACTACCCCAGTCATATAAGGATATAATTGAGTTTGATGAACCTCGAACTCTAAAGGAGGCCATAAGAAAGGCCAAGTATTGCTTTGATCAAAACAGAAGCAAACCAGAATTCCATAAGGCATGGAAGGATAAGAAAAATGAAAAGTTTGATCAAAGGAAGAAGGGGTTCAAGCCTCCTCAATTCCGGAATCAGCAAAGGAAACCATCACAGGTTGTGACTAAGCCAACTAGGATGATGGGAGACAAGCCAAGAGATCCAAAGGAGCCAAGAGAACCACTTCAATGTTGGGGTTGTGGAGGAGACCACATGCTTAGGAACTGTCCACATCGGAATGAGAATGCAAATCAAGTCCACAACATCCAGGGAGCTAAAATTGTGGGTCAAGTGGCGAGGACAATCCCTAGAATCTATGCAGCACTAGACAACCGCCAGACAGATCATCAATCAACTGTGGTTGAAGTTGAAGGTAAGATTGCTAAGCAATCTGTTTCTATTTTGATTGATCCTGGATCTACTCACAGTTATGTCACTCCTAGAATTGTTGAGATTTGTGCTTTCAAGAAATTAAATCATAGTAAATCATGGTTAGTTCAACTAGCCACTGGAACCAAGAGAAAAGTTAGTGAAATAGTAGAGAAATGTCCATTAGAGATGGATGGGCTATTCACTTATGCAGATCTGAATATTCTACCACTGGGTTCCTATGATATTCTCATTGGAATGGATTGGTAAGAAGCACACAGGGTTAAACTTGACTGCTACAATAAGACATTTGAATGCATGGATGAAGAAGGAAACCCGAGGGTTGTAAAAGGTATTCCAAAGGTAACTTTTGTTAGACAGGTTTCAGCCATGCAGCTGAAGAGGTTCTGTAGGAAGGGATGTCAACTGTATGCAACCCACATTTTAGAGGCAGTAGAGAATGAAACTCTTAAATTGGAGGACTATCATGTATTGCAAGAATTCAGGGATGTTTTTCCTGATGAGATTCCAGGACTCCCTCCAAAGAGAGACATTGAATTTACAATTGAACTTGTGCCAGGAGCGACACCAATGTCTAAGACACCCTACAGGATGAGTACACCGGACTTGCTAGAATTGAAAATGCAATTACAAGAGTTGCTGGAAAAGAAATATATTAGGCCAAGTGTGTCCCCGTGGGGAGTACCTGTTCTATTTGTGAAAAAGAAAGATGGAACACTCAGGTTATGTATTGACTACAGGCAGTTGAACAAAGTCACTGTGAAGAACAAATACCCATTGCCCCAAATTGATGACCTTTTTGACCAAATGAGAGGAGCAAAGGTATTTTCAAAGATTGAATTGAGGTCTAGTTACCATCAGGTAAGAATCAAAGAAGAAGATATTCATAAGACTGCCTTTAGAACGAGGTATGGACACTATGAATTTGTAGTGGTACCATTCGGTCTCACAAATGCACCAGCTACATTCATGTGTCTCATGAATAATGTTTTTAGCAAGTATTTGGACAAGTTTGTTCTTGTATTCCTAGACGACATTCTCATCTATTCTAAGAATGAAGAAGAGCATGAAGAACATTTGAGAATGACAATGCAATTACTAAGGGAGCATAAGCTGTATGCAAAGTTGAGCAAATGTGACTTTTATAAAGATAGAATTCATTATTTGGTTCACATCATCTCCGACGAAGGAATATCTGTAGACCCTGAGAAGATTGAAACCATTATGAATTGGCCAACTCCAAGGAATGTGACTGATGTGAGATCTTTTATGGGCCTTGCTGGTTACTACAGGAGGTTTATCGAAGGATTCTCCAAGGTTGAAAACCCAATCACTTCTTTGCAAAAGAAGGGGATAAAGTTTGAATGGTCACCAAGATGTGAGGAAAGTTTTCGACGGTTGAAGAATCTTCTTACCAGTGCACCAATTTTGAAAATTGCGGACCCAGAAAAAGACTTTGTGGTGTGTACCGATGCATGCAATCAAGGACTTGGAGGATTTCTTATGCAAGACCACCACGTGATATGCTATGAGTCAAGAAAGTTGAAGGAGCATGAGAAGAACTATGCTACTCATGATATAGAACTTGCAGCCATAGTACATGCCTTAAAGATGTGGAGGCATTACTTAATGGGAAGAAAATTTGAGTTAAGGACATACCATTGTGGTCTGAAATACTTGTTTGATCAGCCAACTGTAAATGCTAGGAAAGCTAGATGGTTGAAATTTTTGTGTGAATTTGATTTTGAAATCAGACACATAAAAGGGAAAGAAAACAAGGTGGCTGATGCACTCAGCAGGAAGGTGCATGAAATGCATGTGGCAGCGCTTAGTACTTGCCAACCAGATTTGAGACAACAGATTGTTAACCATATTGTTGAGGATGAAGTGTACATGCATATAAGGGACAAATTGCAACAGCAAGACCTTGGCAAGAAGTATGAGGGTTATCATTTGGAGGAAGACAGACTTCTTACCTATAAAAATAGAGTTTATATTCCAAATGCGACAGATTTGAGGAGGATTGTTATGGATGAAATCCATAAAGCTCCATGCTCTGGTCACCCAGGATATCAGAAAACAATTGCTACAACAAGAAAATACTATTTCTGTCCAGGCATGAAGAAGGACGTCGCTGAATACATTTCTAAGTACATGGAATGTCAGCAGGTGAAAAGTGAACACCAACATCCAGTAGGTTTATTGCTTCCAGTTCCAATTCCAGAATGGAAATGGGAAGTAATATCCATAGACTTTATTACAGGATTGCCAATGACTGTGAGACAACATGATTCCATCATGGTTGTGGTGGACAAGTTAACAAAGGAAACACATTTCATACCAGTTAAGTCCACACATAAAGCCGATGGCATTGCAAATATTTTCATGAAGGAAATTTTCAGATTACATGGGTTTCCTAAGGCAATAATTTCTGACAGGGATACCAAGTTCACTTCCAATTTTTGGAAAGGTCTCTTTGCAGATCTGGGTACACCGCTAAGCTTTAGTACCGCATACCATCCTCAAACAGATGGGAAAACAGAAAGAGTAAATCGGGTGCTTGAAGACATGCTCCGCATGTATGTAATGGACAAACCATCCAAGTGGGAGGATTATCTACACTTGGTAGAATTTGCATATAACAATGGGCAGCAAGAATCGTTGGGAATGAGTCCTTATGAGGCTTTGTACGGAAAAAGGTGTAGGACACCAGTGACTTGGGACAATCCAGTGAACAAAATTGTACTTGGGCCAGAATCGCTCAAGGAAATGGAGCAAGAAGTTTCCAAGATCAGACAAAATTTAAAAGTAGCCCAGGATAGACAAAAAAACTATGCGGATAAACATAGAATGCATAGGGAATTCAATGTTGGAGATCATGTGTATCTTAGAGTGAGATCAAGGAAGAGTTCCTTGAAGCTTGGGAGTTGTGCCAAGCTATCACCTAGATATTGTGGGCCATTTGAAGTGCTTGAAAGAATAGGACCAATTGCATATAGACTTGCATTGCCTGCTAGCACTAAAGCTCATAATGTTTTTCATGTCTCTTTGCTTAAGAAATATGTACATGATCCTAACCATGTGATTAATTGGGATGTGATCCAGGTGGAACCCGAGGGAGAATTTCAAACCGACCCATTGCGCATCCTAGACAAGAAGGTAACATTGCTCTGGAATCGAGCCATCGGACAGGTAAAGGTGCAATGGAAGCACTACGGTCTCGATGAGGCTACATGGGAGCTGGAGGATGCCATGAGGGTGGCATATCCATTTTTGTTCAATTTTGATGAGCACTGAGGACAGTGCTAGTGTAAGGGGAGGGGACTGTAATGTCCCCATTTTGACCCCCTTTGTATTAAATCGTAAATGATGTAAATATTGTGATTTAATCATGGTGAGGAGCTCAAGGCCAAGGCCCCACCATTGATTTAGAGTTTCATGTATCGACAATTAAAGAAATAGATGCCTATGGTTCCTGTGCTAGATAGGCACAATGTAAATAAGACATCATGTAAATACGAATTTTAATGAAAATACCCACAACTAGCTATGCAATGCAACAAAGAGATGGGGCCATGATTCTACAAGGAATAGGGAGGAAAATTATTCAAACCCTTGAGCCAATGGTGTAATCCATGTGTCAATGAGAAAAGCCATAAAATACCAACTACCCATTTTGGGTTATGGACCCAATCATTTAATTCTTCCAAGAGTTGGTTGAGGCAGTTAATGCCTTGGGAATGAAGAGGTATGGCAGCCAATTTCGTGCATGGGCAAACCATCAAACTGGAAAATCGTGTTTTGTCTCCTTGGGCAAGAAAACACCCACGAAATGGTGCCCAAATCCATTCTGAACAGTCAGTATTTTCCTCTCTCATGCAGTTTGAGCTAGCTGGGTCTTTCCCTACATGTTTTTCATTCATTTTCTGCATTTTTCCATGCCTAGGAGCTCGTTTTTGCACTGTACAACAACTGGGAGGGAAGGGCCACGAGTTGGGACCGTGATGGAGGTCGTTTTTGCCCCAAAATGCCCATGGACGTTTTTCTGAAAATGATTTCTGCTCTCCAGGGTTGTTCCCCAATTGTCATTTTCGTTTTTAAGCTTTCCCATGTTTTTCTGGGTTGGTAGAAACCCCATCTTTGGGCATCTCACTGGAAAAACGTTTTGATCATGCCCAGCACTTATACTTCTGCTGTTATGTGCATCCTTGTCTTGGTTTGAATCTGTGAGCAAGAGATTGGAGTGGTAGTGGACAGAGAGGGCTTGATAAACCTAGTGGGGGAGATAACCTCTCAAGAAGATCAAGAGGGCTTTGGCTACTCTTCTATGCACACCCTGAGAGCACTAGATGGGGAAGGTATGGCTTGAGGGACTATACAGTAGTGAAAAGAATACTTCCTTGTGCTGGGTGTGTAGGTATTGTGGGTACCAAGCTAGATAGATCTTGTAAGGTTACCCCTGGCTCTGTGATTGAGCTCACTAGCTTAGCCACTCTTCCTTTCCATTTCCTAGCAGCCTGATAAACCCAATTGTAAATTGGCTTGGCTCATTTTGGTGTATGCTTGGCTATGTGTAAGTCTGTTGTTCCCTGGTTCCTTGTAGTAATCATGTCCAGCTCGGGGGTGGCAGTTTTATCAAGAGGTTGATAAGCACAACTAGCCTATGGTTGGGTGGAACGTTGTAGTTGCATAGCCAGTTGCTTGGGACTACTTTGTTATAAGATAAGTATTCTCCTGTGTTAACTTGCAATTATTTATTTGTTTGATGAAATTATGAATGTAGGATTTGTTATTGATAGTATTTCCGCTGTGACTTTCTTATAATCATACAATCCATATGTCTTTTATATTATGTGAATGCTTAGTACAAAGTTCATGGGGCTAGTTTCCCGGATTTAGCGTCACGTCCTCTCTATCATGCTGGTATGGTAGGAGGGGACGTTACAGATTCACACATGTTTATACTAAAGGCGTCTTTATGTTCATGTCACTCGTTGATATCCATTAGGACAATGGTCGATGCAACTTCTACCAAACACAATAATCTTGCCACGTGGCTTTTGTGACATGGTTACATGTAGAATGCTAGAAGTAATACCTTGAGGTACCACGCAGACGCTGGATAGTACATACCCCAACTTGTCACAATGATGTCATTCATTTCACATAAATTGCGTTAATAACATGGAAATTTGTCTGTTTCACAACTTTATTGGATTATTTTTTTTCACATGGAAAAACTAGCCTTAATATTAATAGAAAGCTGACCACAAGTAGTGATCTACAGTAATAACCATCCCACCCAACGATTAAAATTGAAGTCGTCACTGCCCTTCCAAAGCCTTCCAGCTCGTTATAGAAGAGTAAATTATTTTTTCCTATGAAAATGAAATTTAAAATAAAAAATTACTTGTCAAATTTGAAATAAAGATTATTTTTTATTTTTGCATTTGAAGGGTAGAAAAATTTCCTATAATATATCATACTTTTCATTGATTTTTTATATGCATCATAAAAAAAATTACCATTTAAAAAAATATTAAATTAATATATCATATTTTTCATAAATTCTTAATCTACATACCATACAAAAACTTACATATCATATCATAAAAGAATGTTGCTAATTTTTTTTTAAATAATTAGAATAGTATTTAACATTTTTAGAAAAAGCTCATGTAAAGCAATTTTGCATAGCTATGTTACTATTAAAGCATACACTTTAGTTATTTATGATATCCTTAGCCACTCACTCAATGCACTCAAATCCAAAGGATTGGAATTTGGCATTGAAGTGTGTTTCTCTTTACTGTATCTAACACATCCTCTATTAATCAGAGGTCTTGTGGGTGAATGCTTCACATCTAGCTTGGCTCTAAGGAATCAGAGTTGAAGAACGCCCAACCTTCTGTTATGCGACCTGTATGGGTTCGATCATTGTACCGTACAAATCTTACAATACTCCTCGACCTCTGATAAGATCTTCGTGTGATGAGTCTCTGCAGTTTTTGTTTGGGAATGTCATAGCTAGCTAGAGCATTATATTTGTAAAATTGTATGTATCTATTTTCTGCGCAAATGTGATCACGTAGGAGAAGGTTTCGTTTTTACAGTCAGTGAATATTTATCTTCATTATTTTATTTATGTTTAGTCTCAAAAGCACATAGAATGCATTCATTCTGTTATGCCAATGGTTTGAAATCCATTGCGGGTATTATAGCCCGACTGCTTCTGATTTGTTTTTATGATTTATGACCTCTGTAATTTTTAGCTTAACCGGGTCTTGCTCGAGAGCATGGATCCGTGCAAGAATTGGATTATTCTTATATGCTCTAAATGTTTAATATGGAGCTGGGTGGTTTCATATGGTTTCATAAATATTTCGTTAGTTTTTTATTTTATATGCTCTGAATTTTTAATATGGACCTGCGTGGTTTTATTCATAAATATTTAGTTGGGTTCATCATTTGCTTTGAGTTTTTAGGTTCTTATAACTTCTGTTGCTTGATTGCTGCTTCAATTTTGGGCTAAACTTAATAAGTTAGAGGTGTTTTATTGGGTTTTGGGATTGAGTATGTGACTAAGTGAGCAGATGCTTATATTTCAAATTTGCGATATTTTAAATTATTTATATATATTTTTTTAAAATGAAATTTAATTATTTATTTGTTTTTAGTTCTAATTCAAGGTTTCAGGGTTTACTTGGAGGCTGGAGGTGATTGAAATTGGAATTCAATTACTTTTACTGGATTTAACTTATTGTTAATTTTTATAAATTTTAGCATCCTAAATTTATCAATTATCTTCATTTTTTTTATAGACTGTGATCAATAGTAATACTAGTAATGTTATGTAGAATATTTTTATTAATTTATGTTTTTTCCTATGTTTCTTTCAATTTGTTTTTGAGTAAATATTTTTATCAAATTTTCTTTTATACTTCTATTGTGGGCGGTTTCTATTAATGCCCAAGATGAAAGTGCATAAGTTATACATAAATAAATTGATAACATCAAATTATGTTTGGAAAATTTACATAGTAAATTTGGTTTTTTCACAATTATATTAGTATAGAAAAATTGAGTCTAAAAATTGAAAAGATATCTATTGTTTCTTAAAAAAGACTCAATAAATTCCTAACTATAGCTGAAGCTAAGATTTTCTTTATGTTCTGGAATTGGCTTTATTTCATATAAATTTATGTTTTTGAAAGATTTAATAAGCTTCTCTTTTTATGTTCTAGAATGGTTTTGCTTCACATAAATTTATGATTTTTAAAAGATTTAGCAAACTTCATTTTATATGTTCTGGAAAATTGGAAATGATTTTGGTTTTACATAAACTTATGATTTTTGAAATACTTGGTAAATAGTTTTTTTTTAATTATATTGACAATTTATTAAAAGTATATTATATCATTTTTTATTACATTAGAGTTTTTATATATATAACTTATAAAATAAATAAACTTTAAAATTGTTTTTTAAATTTTATATATTAACTGTTTTTTAGATTTTTGAAGTATCAAAATTAATGCTATTCTAAGATAAATGTATTGCAAGTTAATTGTAATTTTATATATTATGTTTGGAAATGGTTTTATGTTTTGATGATTATAAGTTGAAATTTTTGCTATTATTATGTTTTGGTTACTGTTTTATATATTTGAAATTTTCTATATTTTTATTTTCATATGAAAAGAATAAATTATTTTAGCTTGTCACAATAGAAGGGTTATTATGATGTTAGCCCTTCAGATCGAAATATAACCTTTCCCTTCAAATTTGATCCCTGATCCCACCTGTATCGAAATCAATGACAAATCAAAACTTATATTGTGCCGTTAGCTCCGACAGTCTGGATAGAGCAGGGAAGCAACATGACCAAAACAGTAAAAAAACCAAATTACAAACCAACATGATCTGGATAGGCGCATAACCGAACCCGTGAAACAAATATTACATATCCGGTGTTCGTCATAGACTGACCAAAAAACATAACTCTGCTATCAGCAAGATAATTTATGAAAATTCAGAACAACTTCAAGAGGCGAGAAGATTGGAGCGCATCCCCTCTGAATTCCTCACGGAGTAACAAGCCGTCCATAGTGCCCATGAATTTGCGGGAGAGCATGTCTGCAGTCGAGTTGAACTCCTGATATATATGATGGATATTGATAGAATCAAAGGAAGAAAGAAGCCTTTCCACCCTGCACATCCAGTGATTCAGCAGAATCGATGAGAGCTTAGCTTTTTTGGCGGCCCAATCAACAATACATCTAGAATCTCCAAATATCCAAAGAGAGTTGATTGTGGAGTATTGTGCAAACCAAAGGAGAATCCATAATGCTATAAGTTCAGAGCGAGTATTGGTACCCACACCCGCAGCAGTAGAAAGGTGGTATATAAGTTTAGAGCGAGTATTGGTACCCACACCCGCAGCAGTAGAAAGGTGGTAGGATGTCAAAGGAGATAAAAATAAAATCGCTCCAGCTCCACAAGAGCCCCTCTGCTCGGCCCCGTCAAAGTAACCCCGTGGATAAGGATAATCGGCAGCTAGGAAAGAAAGACACCTCAGTTTTGGAAAAGTAGGCTTCCCCGCCATAGCTCTGCACAACACCGCAATGGAATTTACTACCCGCGGAATAGAAGGATCCAGATCATTGAACAGAGCATGATTCCGAGAAATCCAGATGTGCCATAAACCGAGAGGAACCAGTTCAATGTGCTTCTGCCGCATAGAGACCCATGCAAATAAATTGTCAAGATAAGAGACACGGTGCCAGGAAAAATGTACATCGAATAACAATAAAATTTCACTCATCACAGCCCGAGTGAATGAGCACTCTCCGAAAATATGCGCAGATGAATCACATGCCAGGGAACACAGGAAGCACTGGCTTGGTCCGGAGAATCCTCTTTTAGTGATGTTTTCCCAGGTTAGGACCTTATCATTGAACGCAAGCCAGCAGAATAGTCTGATCTTTAAGGACACCGAAACCTTCCATAACCATGGGATCCATCAAGAACGGCGGCCAAGAGTGGATGAACCAAAAAAGGAGTGATAAACCAATGACGCAGTGACTTCACCAGATGCCTCATTAACAGTCCAGACCAGTCGGTCAGGATACTCCCAAAGTAGGACGCCAGCGTAAGATAATCAACTAGAGTAATGATCCCAGTCCACAGCGAGATCACCTTCCAAATGAAGTTCTTCCGAGCTAAGCCACCGCTACTGAGCATCCGGTAACATGTGGCAGAACTGGCGTATCACCGTGAGCTGTCTCTCATTGAAGAACTTAATCAGTGCAAGCGACAGTGAATAATTATCATAAAGCCCCGAGATTGGGTCAATACCAACATAAACCAAATTACCATGGCCCACATCCCACGCAAGGGATTGCTGAATCACAGGGAGCGATTTGAGTAGACTACGCCAAATAGTAGAAGACCCACCAGGTTGAATAGAGTGGTCACAAAGAAAATAATACACTGGTAGCCTCTTTAAGTATTTCATGTGAATGATCCTTCCCCATAGACCGCCTGAGAGCAGGGCATGCCAAAGACTTTTGGTGCAGAGTGCTCTATTAAATAAGCCCAACTATTTAATTCCCCAACCTCCCACAGCTTTGGGCTGAGACAGGACATCCCACGAAGCCAAGTGGAATTTGTGGCAATCCAGTTTTCCAGCCCAGAGGAAATGGAAGAACACATTTCGTAACAGGGCAATAACACCGGCAGGAACATAAAATAGGGAAAACCAGAAAACATACATTCCTTGCAGAACAGATGATAGGAGAGTGAGCCGTCCTCCAAGAGATAACCACCAGGAAGACCACGAATGAATCCGTTTATGAACCTTAGTGACCAGCCAATGCCAGTCAGACTTATGGTAGCAGTTCGACTTAAGGTAGAAGCCCAGGTACTTGAACCCAACATCAATATCCACTTAGTGGTATGGTAAAATAAGACGAAGATCCACATAAATATCCTCTTGAAAAATCAGATGAATGAGTGTTGAATTGGGAACACTGACTTCCATGCCTGAGGCCTTGCAGAAGGTTGAAATGATCCCATTGAACGCTCACCATTCGTTCATCAAGGCTTCCCCGAAGAGTAACACATCGTCCACAAAGAGCGCATGGGTGGTGTAGCAGGGGCCAGCCACCTTAACCCCACAGATGATACCATTGGCCTTAGCATCCTTGATTAAGAGGTTGAGGCCCTCTATCGCCAGGACAAAAAGGTAGGGGGAGAGAGGGCACCCCTGCCGAATGCCACGGTTTCCCTGAAAGTGAGGAGGTGGTGATCCATTGATTAACACAGCAAAACCAGTTGACGTGACGCAAGCCATAATCCACCCAACAATCTCCGCAGAGAGACCGATTTGGACCAGGATGAAACATAGATAGTCCCAATCAATCCGGTCGTAATCCTTAACCAGATCGAGCTTTAAGATGGATGCCTCAAGGTATTCATTTTAATGGAGTGCAAACCCTCCCGTGCCACACTGACAGCATCAAGAATTTGTCTGTCGGGAAAAAAACCAAATTGCTCTTCAGATATAAACTTTCCCAAATGCGACTTTAGGCGGTCGGCGAGAATCTTAGCAATGATCTTGTAGAATAGATTACATAGGGAGATCGGGCGGAAGTCGTTGAAGTCTACAGGCCGATCCTTCTTAGGTATAAGAGTCACATAGGTTGAATTCACAAAAGTGGGGACCGAAGCAGAAGTCCTGGTTTCGTTGATAGCCTCGGTAACCTCATCCCCGATGAGATCAAAAGAATGCACAAAGAACTTGGTGGTCCAGCCATCCAGGCTAGGGCTCTTGTCTCGGGCGAAACCATTTAGTACGGCAAGGACCTCACTGTTCTCAACTTCCTTACCAATCTCTGCACAGTCTTCCGGACTGAAGTACCGCGAAAATTTGAGCATCGTCTCCGCTGACATACGAGGTCGGGATTTTCCTTCTTAGAAAATACATCCTTGAAATGCTCCACTGCCGCCACTTTAAGAGACTTCTGGTCACATATAGAGCGCCCATCGATATTTAAATACCAAATGACGTTGTTTAGTCTACGTTGATTGGCAAAATTCTAAAAAAACCTAGTGTTATTATCGCCCGCCTTTAGCCATAGCACTCGGCTCTTTAGTCTCCAGGACTCTTCCATGAAAAGTAATAGCTTAACCGGGTCAGCTTCCAACTTTGCAAGGCGGGTACGTCTCCCCTTAGAGAAAAGGTCCTCATCCGACAGGATAGATAAAGAGTCAATTTCATTTTCCAAACGAACCAGTTCAGAATGCCTTGAACGTTTCATATTGATATCCCACCTCCGGACTTCCTTCTGTAGAAGAGACAATTTTTGCCACAAATATTTCAGAGAGGATCCAAACCCCCTCGAAGGTTGGGTGTTCCATAAAAGGTGCACGAAATCATAGAATGAGGAGTCATCCAACCAAGCCGCATTAAACTTGAAAGGGTACAAACAAAAAACACCCTCGAAATCAAACTGCAGAATAATGGCACAGTGGTCCGAGAAACCCATTGGCTGAGTCCAAGACCTGAAACGGTGAACCTCATGACAAAAACGATCCGACACATAAAACCGATCAATCCTCTTGGAAATACCCTCCGAGTCCATCCGCTTGTTGGACCATGTGGGGGATAGAATGGCAGGCTTCACATCAACTAAGTTTTCCTTCTAAAAGAAATGAACAAAGTAATCAGCCAAAGGGTCGACCGGTTTACCCCGACCCCAAATTTCCCCCGTAGATACCGTGAAGTTTAGGTTTCCCGCAACAATAGTGTAATCACCAGTCAAAATGCCCGAAACTTTTACCTGATCCCAAAATTCCACCCTGTGGCTATAGGGCCCATAAATATTAAAAATGCGAACCTGCTGGGGGAAACCCTTCAAGAAACCTTTCACCATAATACCTGCACACGTATTGTATGCCCACAAATTAACCATGCTAGGGTTCCATGTGAGCAATGTACCTCCCGAAAGACCAATGGCATCTAGACCAGTGGCCAGCCAGCCCGACTTGAGATTGAGGAAAAAGTTGACAGCCGAGACACACGAAATCATGGTCTCTTGGAGCAAAACAACATGTGGATTGATAGTAGAAAGTAGGCGTTTTAACGCAGCACGCTTAGGACCGCTGCAAAGTCCTATGACATTTAGGGATAACAAGTTCATGAGGTAGCCCCAGCATGGGCCAAGTCTCTAAGAGCCCCAGAACAAGGAGAGCCGGACAGAGAGTCTGAAGGAAGGCCATGATAAAAAAGGGAAGTCAATGCAGGGTTTTCCCAGGTACCCCTACAAGTGTCTTTGAGCTTAGGGCCACGACGGGATTTGCGGATAGTAACATTTACTCGTTGGATAGAGTTAATGGGTACAATAGCAGGGTCCGTCTGGGGCTCAGCGGTGAAGATAGGGGGAGAGGTTAAATGCGGGTCACCAATGGGAGAGGAGGAAGGGGGTGACAAATGGTCAGAAAGGGAGGATGGTGAGAGGAAAATATCCAACGACTTACGTCGGCCAACAAGGAGAGGAGGGAAGCTCTCAAGGGAATCAAGATCCAAAACGGGCACATAAATAAGTGGGGGAAACAAGGGATGGGGTAGCCGCTCGTCAGGCAGCTGTCGAGGAGCAGGGACCAGAGTAGAAGAGACGACCGTAGGAGACACCGGGGCGGTTGCAACTGAAGGAGAGACCACCCTAGACGGACTAGAAGGTGCAGTAACAGGTGTGGATAGACACCCACTCAGGGGTCTCGAAGCAAGGACACCAGTCAATTCATCAATAGATAAAAATTTCAGAATTGAGGGAATGGTCGAATTGAACTTACCAATGATCTCAGTTGCAGATGTGTGGTCAAGTGGAATGAGGGCATCAAGAGGGTCATTAGCCGACTGAATTAACTCCCACCCCTTGTCCTCACCATCCACCTTCGTGGACCGAGCCCGATATCGTTGATTTGGGTGACCCACCCCTTGGCAGCCATGACAGTGAAACAATACCTTCCAGTAATCCAAGGGCTGGATAAACGAACCACCATCCCAAATAACCTCGAGCTCACTCAGTAGACCATCGGAGGCGTCAATCTCGACAAGTACCCATGGAGTCCTCCACTCGCAACCGCAAAGTAAATCCTCCTCTAGCATGATAAAGTGGCCGATGGAATTTGCAATAGCAGTGAAACCCTTCAATGACCAGCATTGTAGTGGCAGGCCCGACAGCATGACCCAAAGATGTCGTTTAAGTAATATATCCTTCCGGGGTCAAAGATCGAATACCACTGAATGAGAACCAGTGAGCCATGTCCAATCACCCTGAAACGACATTCAATATTGTTGCAATCCTCCACCGAGAGAAAATGGAAGAGAATCCAACCATTTGATAGCAACAGAACCCTAGGAATGTTCTTGATGAAGGGTTTCCACTGTCGTCGAATCCATTCGAGCATGTCAGGTCGGTTTAAGGAGACATACTCAAACTTACCAATGAGGGCCTGTTCACTGAGAGCCAACACCATATCACAAGTGATGTCCTTTCCTAAAACGCATAAAGCACGACCTTTTTTCGTCAGCTCGAATGGAAGAAAATGAGAGTCCCTGGCCGGTTTATTAGCAGAGAAATCACGGTGAGACGGGACACCAACCAAACCGAAAACCCGTTCCAGCGAGCCCTTACCGGAAGAAACCACGTCAGAGGCGCCGAAGGGCTGCGAGGCATCTTGGATAACAGGGTTTTAAAAAACGATGGGTAGTGAGGGGTTTAAGACAACCCAAAAGGGTTCCAAGCCCGACATGGTTCAGGCACACTGGAGCCTAGGGCAATAGCCCAGCAAGAAAACCCAGATGCAGTACAAGGAACGGAAAGAGAGCTAAACCAAAATGAAAAGCAGAAATCTCGTGAAGACAGAGGAAAAACAGGGAAGAGAAAACCCCGACCTAACAACAATCCGCCAAAGGAAACCGAAATCGGTGCAAAAATTCCCACTTTTTTAGCCTAGTTGGTATTGGGTCTACTGCCAGTCAGTAGACTTGAATCCAGGTAGAACCATCACAAGGAAACAAACTGACAAGAGAAGAGAAAAACGGAACCGCCCTAGCCCCCAAACAAACGAGAAAACCGCAAGACAAATGTCAACCAGGTTCCATCGTAAGACAAGGGACAAACCATGAAAAAAATTCCAGCCACTAGTCCATCAAGAAAGTCACGAGCTGGTGAGAAAATGCTCCAAACCTGTAAGTCAGGAGTAGGAGGAAGAGCCTCCAGCAGGCCGAAAAAACCCTGCTCGAACCAGAGCAGTAAGCCTCCTGGATTAATTCCTTCCTCCCACCACACAATAAAATATAAAACATTTATTTATTCCTTAAACCAGGAGGCTTGATTTTTTCAGTGAACACAAATCAATATCGTGGTAACTGATCACATGTTTTTTTGATAAATTAGAGAGACGAAGACTCTAAGCCAATGAGATGGGTAACCTTATGGTGTCATCACACACTTTGTTCTTTAGGAATATGGGTTGCTTGGCATTTTTTGGTTGGCTTATTTTGATTTAATGTATGTTTGGTGGCTTCGAGGACATATTTTTGTCACATATATTCCACGTATGCATAGTTTATATATATATATAATCTACTCATTTTATTTAAAAATAAATACTTAGGGAAGGTTTTGCATCCTAAAACATCATATGTCAATCTTAAAACACTGTATGTTTTTATTAATATTTTGTAGTAGATCTACAAATGGTGGTAGGAAATAGTAGTTTCATTACATGCTTAATACAATTGAGTGATGATTATTTATCAGCATAGATCTATCTTAAAAGGGGATCAACCAAGCGCTGAGAGGGATCGAATCTCTCGAGGTGCAAACCCTTCCTCAACATTTACCCTCTTTAGATCAAGTGTATAATGCGATGTTAATGGTTTTAATTTATCTAATCTTTGTAATTTTATTTCTAAATGTTTTAAATCTAATTTGAACCCACATGTTATTTTTTATAATATTTTATTATTTTTTATAAAGGACATGTGTCAACTCCACGATGAGCACGGAAGGATTTACACATCCCCCTACTGGGTTGTAGAATGTGCCTCTTCAGCGCAATGAATAATAGTTTCCTTCACCTGCCAAAGAGATTTAAAATAAGAAAAAAATTATAAAAATATATCAAAAATATTTTGATCTTGACTTCCATATGTACAAAAATGTTGCCAGGATTGTGATGTGGAGACTTTCTTAGATATGTTCTCTATATGTTGTATGTTTAGATCCAAGTGAATTATGTCTTTTGTTAGTGAGTTAGCAATAGTGTTCAACTCTCGTAGATATATGTGAAACATAATTTATGATACCTTGTATTATTTTCCTTGGTTGCCCTCGTGCTTACTTGATGCATTATACTTGTTAATTGTAAGGAACATTGTAGTCATACTATTATGATTTTTGAATCACCATATATATTTATAATTCTTATGCCAAAATACTAGGCCAAATCAAGTAGGGTGCTTAGCTACAAAGAGTTTTGCTCCATTGTTGATGGTTCGTCCTATACCTAATTCGAAAATAAATTTATCTTTGTCAAGTAGAAGAATCCAACCTCTTGCACCATTGAATCTTGGGTTGTCTTGTGAGTCTCCATTTAAATATACCATTGTGTGGGAGGTGTCATATTTTGGATGTAGGAGACGTCTCGAGGGCATAAGAGGCTTTGGGGTTGAACGTTGTAATCTACTTGCTTTTAATATGTAAAATAACGTGCATGGGATTGAAACTTAACTCTAGAAAATGCATTCATTTATAGCAGGCCATGTTGACCACATTACCTTCAAAACCATTCCTTTGTTAGAATATGTTGAATTGATTAGTTCTTTACGGACTATTCAATCGATGTAGACAAAGACTGAACTCCCTAGTCCAAATGGTTTGGATCTAGAACAAAACAACACAAAAATACAAACCTTTCTCTAGATCAATCAAATTACTGAAGGATGAAGAAAGTACATACCTTTTTACTGAAGGTTTTCCTCGCTAACTTGAAGCTCTTGTAGTCATGCTCCTTAGATCAAATAGATAACCTATAGAAGATCCAAAAGAAAACAAGACCAAGTGAAGGCTACAAAATATAACTTGATTAATCTAAGCAAATGACCAAGGAGAAATGTTCTAAATGGAATTCAATGTCATTTATGAGAAAATAAATGTATTGATGTATTAACAATAAGGAAAGAAGTACAACCAAAACGCCTTGGTGTTGTAGGTCCCTTCCAATGAATCCTTTGCCTCAAATCGCCACCTTGCTCCAAGAGGATGGCTACCAAAGGTTCATCTCTCTAGCACAACTACTCCAGCATGTAGCTATCATAGACTCCTCCCTCCTCACCCATGGGCATGAGATTGCTTTTATAGGGAAAAGGGGATAAGAAGGAGATGAGAGATAAGAGGAGAAGGATAGGGAAAGACCCCAACAAGCTAGGGGTTCGACTGAGATCCATCATAATAGAAGGGGATATCCATCCATGAGGGCTTCGCTTTAAAAGATCCTTGAAGCTTTTCTTTTTCCATTCCAACGAGCAGTGTCGCACCCTGGTCAATAACAACTTGCGGCATATGAGGGTGTCGCATGTTGTATAAAAGCAACCTGCGAAACTGTCTCAGGTTGTCAGAAAGCAACCTGTGACAATGAGTAGTGTTGCAGGTTGTCCAACAACAAGCGGCGACAATGTTGTCAAATAAGTTGTTTAAAGGGAAAAACTCTCATCTTCTTAACAAGTTTGATCAAAGGTACTTTAGGGATTGTGGAAAAGTTGAAGGTACAAGGTTCATGACGAAATTTCCATGGAACATTAGCCAATTGTGAAGAGTTGTGTTGGTGTTATGACCTATCCATCTATGAGGTTGAGATATGAGCATTTAGGGTATTTCCCAAATTTCTTAGTGAAGTGGTAGTGAAGTGGTAGTGAACTAGTAGGTGTGATATTAATTCTGTATGATCCTCACATAAGGGACATATGTTGGGCCTGCCATCCTTTCCTTTTCACAATGTCCCATGTGGGGACAACACCTTTGATGGATAACCATGCAAATAAAAAAGTTTTTAGTTTACATTATTTTTTAGTTTAGTTCATTTCCATTATAGTTGGCATAGTTTTTTTATTGCATTACATGATAGTTGCTCGACCATATGGTTTTGTGTGTTCTTTGCTTTGAATAAGTATATAACTTATTTCTTTCTCCAGATTCACTTAGTGAATTCCTAGATAATAAATAAGTTTTGAATGTGTGTAGATGTTATTGCTCTATCCAAATTCAATTAGTGAATGAAAATATAATAACTAATTTTGTAGTTTTTCTCATTTTCTCATTG
This sequence comes from Larix kaempferi, assembly GCA_027924585.1. Classification (NCBI taxonomy): domain Eukaryota; kingdom Viridiplantae; phylum Streptophyta; class Pinopsida; order Pinales; family Pinaceae; genus Larix; species Larix kaempferi. The sequence goes on along the minus strand of BSBM01001138.1, from coordinate 16,728,486 downwards.
ATTGGAGCCATGATATGAAACATTGTTTGATTTCATGTAACTACATGAGCAAATGGTGAGAATAATTTCTCCAAGAGATGTTTGAATAAAACTTTATTTATTTATTTCGTAGGTGGTTAATTACTTCAGTGTTGCATCATATATCTAAGAATTTACGACCTTTCAACATCTTAAATCTCAATGGATTAAATATTTTTAGTTTGCGTACATAGTGCACACCATCTCTAAAAGTGTGTACACCGCCTGGTGGATAATAATTAAAGTGAGATACGGAATTCAATACTTTAATATTATAATTATGTATCCCAAACTCTCTACAACACAAAGAGAAAGGATTGAACAACCTAATGCATTGGATGTAATAAGGCAACAAGCCCTATTTCACAATGAAATGACTCAAAAAAAATGCTAAGTAGCATGACAAGTTTATCAAGATTAAAAAGTTCAAAGAATGGGATTGGCTTTGTTGTATGACTCCTAGTTTAAAGATATCAAAGACAAATTGAGAAAAATATGGCTAGGGACCTATCATATAAATAGTTGTTTTGTCCTCTTCTAGTCGATGGACACAGACTCAATCTTTACAAGAATCCATTCACAAAGGATGAGCTCATTTTAAAGCTTTAAGAATGACATTTGTATCTATTTGAAAATATTATTACTTTCAACTCTTCTTAAGATATTTAAACCATCTCATAAAATATTAAAATTAATTAATTAATTAATATTAAAATTTAATAATAATGATAATAATTTGTACGATGAAAACCTTATTGAGGTATCACAAAGAAATATGTTGATTTGAAACCCAATTTTTCTAACAAGCCTTTATCTACCAAATAAAATTAAAAATAATAATCCTATGGTAAAAACCTCTCTAGGGCATATTTAAAAACCAATTCCTTAGCAAACATGTTTTGAATAGAGAGATACTCAATATTCTACTAATCATTTTTATAGTTTCCATCTATAGACTTCCCATATTAATGGTTTCCATCTACATAGTTCCCATATTAAATTTGCATGGATTATTACTAATATAATCACCCTAACTTTGTATAACTTCAAATATAATCACCCTAGAAAATCCAAATATCTATAAAAATTCTCCAACAATACTCAACAATAAAAAAAAGTGCAAGCTCTAGTCAAAGTATCATAATGGATCAAATATTATCCAAGCTCTAAGATCAAACAAGTGCCAGCTACACATAATTCATATTATGATATCAATGCCATCACTCTCCAACTCTCTACCATTTTCAAATTCACTTCAACATATACTCAAAGCATGATCATCGAGTATCTCTGAACATTTCTTTAAATTAATGTCAAACCATTGTTTAAAACATTTGTTAATATAATATTTTAATGGATGTTAAAACCCTCCTAGCCACAACCTCATCTCATACCTATCATAATATTTTTGAACAAGGGTGTTTGACACTTAATGATGCAGGAGCATCAATGCTAAGCCAACAATGTGATTGAGTGTTCACATGTTGTGGCTAGCGATGGGACAAGTTTCCCTGAGATGTGCAAGATAGTTTGTTTACTAAGTATTTTAATATTTGCAAAGTATGTAACCGACTAGTGTGTTGTTAGTTTTTGACAAATAGGACTTAATGGCGAGTTGATACTCCCTGCGTGGAGATCAAGCCAGATAGGCAGTTTGTTGATGAATGATAGTGACTCCTTTAGTGATGGAGGAGAGTTTGTTAGTTAGTTTGTTTTTCTGTTCAACCATTCGGTTTTGGGCGATGCACAAATGGATGAAAAGGGTGGCGCGAGAGCCCTGCGTGAGGGAGAGTTGGGGGATATTTTCTTGAATACCATAGGAAAACATGATTGGATGGATGTTTTTGCTAACAGTTAATGAAATTAGCAAGTTCTGTGTGTTCAATAGTGTCACTGTACATGTGAATGAGAGATGAGATGAGATTCTATCAGGTAGAGCTGTGTGAAAGCGTTAACCTGACGTTTGTGTGAATGAATCTCCATTTTTCTGCTTGTGTGAACTCTCATGTATAGTTAAGAACACCCAAGTCATTCGCAAACCAACTATCATTAAGTAACATAGGTCATTTCTTGTTGTATTTAGTCTTACATTAGATCTGGATGAAGGACGAACTGGATTGATCGATTCCCAAATCAATCAATGAAGAAAAATTGCAGAGTTACAATCGATTCAATTAGCAGAGGTTGGATGGCTCAGATCAAATCCAAAAAGAAGATCGACGACGGGGATGGGATCCGCAAAGTGAATGTGCTTGGAAGTAAACATTCCCACAAGACGATGTGAAGTACTTTGCATTGATCATAGATCAATGGACGAGATCAAATCTGAAAGGTATCTAAGGTTGATACAGCGTTCCGCAGAAGGAAGGAGCTCGAGGGGAGTTAACGGCGAGAGTTGCGGAAGTCACGTTGTGGGAGAGTTGTTGCGGAAGTATTTTCGAGAGATTGCGAAGAGCGCACCCGGAATCTGCAATCCGCAAATTGCGGAAAGGAAGCGTCCTCATTGCGAGAGTGAGAATTGCAGAGAGGTTATTGTGGAAAGGCTTTTGCGGAAGGGTGCGTTGCGGAAAGATAATTCCAGAAGGACGATGTAATTGCGGAAAGTAGGAATTCCACAAGGTTGTTGTGGAAGGCTCTTTCTGACAAGCAAACCATTGCGGGAGGCCGATTTTGAACGTAAGACCCATCACTGAGAAGGACCTAGCGGGTTTTTAGCTAAGGTTAGTGGTTCGATTTTAGAGAATCACGAGATTTCCCGGGAGATGCGGGTTGGATTGGATTTTGTCATTCCTGCCTGCATCACTTAAGTTGTGGGGGGAATTGATAATCTAATCCATAGTCATAAATAGTCATATCGCCAAAATCAAAAGCGTATAGTCATGTAACCTTAAACAAAAAATCTTACAATAGAGGAATCATATGATATTAAAAAAGTGCAATGATCGGCAGTAGAGTGTCGGCTTCCTGCTTCTTGGCTATCCTAGGTCCCGGGGAATGGTCGCCAGTTTCGTCTAGGAGAGGATCCTATCCTAGGAGGTCCTGCTTGCTACTCATTCTCTCCGGAACTTAGGTTCTTGTTGATATCTAAGGGATATTATACACTGAATCGGATTGTGACTTTCAATCCATTGAGAAGGAGTCACCATTCTTGGATTTCGGCTAATCAGCTGGGTGTTTTTAGCCAGCTGGGGGCGGAATGGACGAAGTATATTTTGTGTCTCAAAAGAATAAATCTTCAGCTGTGTGAGGAACCTGACAAAGTGGTGTGGTCCTGGAATAATTTGGCGGGGGTGGCCTCGACTCATCTAGAATATGATTCTCTGGTCCTGTCGATTGTTCCCCCTTTGCAGTGGTGGTATAAGATGGTATGGTCACTGAACGTTCTGCTCAAATTAAAATTATTTGTTTGGATGGTACTTGATAACAGGATCTTGACCTGGGATAACCTTATTAAACATGGTGGTTGTGGTCCGAATAGATGTGCCCTATGTGGTGCCGGTGATGAATCAATCAATCATTTGTTTTTCTCTTGCTCTTTCTCCCGATCTGTTTGGAGGGATATATGCAATAGGGATGGTGTTGTTTGCAGATGGATTCATGGTTCCTTTAATGAGAACTTCTGTGACTGGTCCAAATCTGATGGCCATTGGTTATCTCTTCCCATTTTTGCGGTGTGGGAGATTTCGAAAGCCCGCAACCACCTGATTTTTTAGGGGAAGTCTTCTAATTTCTACTGGTTAAGTAGCTGTGTTGTTTCCTCTTTCAATGAATTTACTGGTTTCTCTTCTACCAGTTTGCGTTGTATTGTCCATCATCAGGCTCCTTATGCAGTGGAGGCCCTCCCTTGGGGGGATTTTGATGGTGCTTCACAATAGTGTTTGCAGATTAATGGGGCTGGGGCGGTGATATACTTAGTGGATAATCGTATGCTCAAGTTATGAATGAAATGTGGCAGGGGGTTGAACACCATAAGCGAACTTGTTGCGCTATGGTTACTTCTTTTTGTTGCTAATTCCCGAAACATCCCTCTTCTACATATCCGTGGGGACTCTAGTGTGATCATTAGTTGGGCGCAGGGACATAGCTCACTTAAAGTCCTCCAGCTGGATTATTGGTTAAGGGATACTAGACGCCTCATCAACTGTTTCAGTCATATTTCCTTTGTACATGTCTTTAGAGAATATAATTCATTGGCTGACATGCTCTCCAAACAGGCTTTATCGTTTCCAGAGGGATCTATTTTTGTGGAGGATTGGTGTGACGACCTTTTATGCGATCATTCCACTTTGGAGTTTTTCTGAGTTTGGTATTTGAATCAGCATTTTTGTCCTTCATCATGCAGGTTATTAGCATTATGTTGGATGCTGGCTACGGGTCACTGTGTTGGTTGGTGTGTTGGGTTGGACTCCCTCTTTTCTCCTTGAGGAGTCTCTGATCTGCTGGCTCTTGTGGGGTCTTTTTCCTTTTCGGCTATGGGACTGTCTGGTCCTCAGTTTTTCCCCTTGTGGTTTTGGGATTTTTCATGTTTTATCTTATCTCTCTATGGTATTGGACACTATGTTGTTGTTTCTTTATGATATTTTGGGCCAATTTGTGTGGCCATTAGTTTTGTGCCTTCTGTGGTTGTTCTTGGTTGTAGAACTATGTATCACATTCTACTTTATTCTAATATAAATAGTACATATTTTTCTTGTGAAAAAAAGAGTGTTGGCTTCACAAGTCATAGTGAAAGATTTGAAATCATTAAAGGAGCCATCCACCGCAACATGACCCAAGAAACTTGAATTAGCACTTAGCTTGAATCTATCTCATTGCATTTATGTTTTTTTTTTCATTTAGTCTTGAGAAATCCACTCTTTGGTCTGAGTTTGAGTAATTAAATCATGACAGAGAAGAAGGAAACCAAGAATTATATTAGTTCCAAGTAGATATGGGAGGAGGACCTAATATAAAAGAGCCCATAGATACAACATCACTATATAGCAACCTTATGGACTTGAGGATATTTCAAGAAGCCAAGTGGTTGGAAAATTGTGATATATAGAATAGATGGATCTAATGATCAAATTTCAATGGAATTTTCATAAAATTTTAGAGCTAATGTCATAAGAGAAAATTACTACAACCAATGACTTAGAGATTAAGTTGGATGAAGAAATTGTCTCAAGGGTCCCAGGGATAGTAATTGGGAAGGTATGGAAAAAAGAGGATAGATCCATCATAGGAGGCTAAAGAAAATTCCTTCTTTCCTATGGAACCATGGAAGATACATGCTAGGGAGTGAAAAGAGCTAGTTTTCCATCTCCATGGGTAGCTATACATATCATTAATTTCATTACTTGTGAGGGTAGACAAAGGACCTTGATTACAATTGTACATATTGGTTCAATTAAAATATTTTTCATATATAAAAAGATGATTTTAGTATCACACACTTTCTATTGTAATCAATTAAGGAAATGGTTGTCAAAGTATAAGGTAAAGTAGCATCCTTAGGTCACCATGGCCTTACTACTTGTAATTTATGCATTAGCAAATCAACACGACATGGTCACCTGAAATAAATTTATCAAAATGAATTATGAAGAGTTCCAAGATTTAAAAAACACTAGAACTATAGAGGAAACCTCACAAGGGTAATCTCATGAGGACATGACAGAGATGCCTAAAAGGAAGCATATTAAGAAGAAACCTCTCAATAAAAACTCGGCTATTGAAGTGCATACAAGCGAGAAACATAATATTATTGAGAAGAATCTAAGGATGGATACATCCAAACCTCAAGGGGTCCTATTGAAAGAAAAAGGGGGACAAAACAAAAGGTGGATACAAAGGGGGGGAATACACAAGCTATAGGAATAAAGGAATCTATTCAAATTGGTACATACGTCTTAGTCATAATAGGAGGCTCACCACTCACCTCTACCTCGAACCTATAAACAAGACAAAAACATCCACGACAACAACAAAGAAGCTTCAAATTAGAAATCCTAAATTATAACAAGGGTGTAATCAAATTTCAAATCCTTACAAAAAAACCCTACAACACATTTGCAAGACATTGAAGAAAACATGGAAGCTACAACCATTCCCACAAATGAATTTGAACAATTCATGGAGCAACTCCAAAAAGTAAAAGTTGAGATTGATAAGTGGAAAGCAATGGTAATTTCTTCATTTTAAGAGAAGTATAACATCCCAAAATGAAGAACTTGGACTTAAACAAGAAAGTAGAAAATAAAAATATGTCCTTAAAGGAAGAACTAGAGATGCAGAAAGAGGATATTGAAGATGAGGATGATAAAATTGTTATGGTATAAAGTAAGTTTCAATGTTAGAGCTACAAAGTATGCAAAATAATCATTAGCTTATAAACCACCATTTAGAAACTACATATTGTATTTGAAGGAGTAATGGCACAAATTCCTATTACAAAGAATTGCATTCCACTTACCATTTTAGCCAAAACAAAATGAGAAACAATTCGCATAATTTTATCACATTGTGCTATGATAAGGAAAATAATATATTATGTGAATTTTGTCTCCATAATTATGCAATCCCCCATCCCCTTAAATGGCTTCACAATCCATACGTGGTGGATGTGTAGCTACAAGTTTTTTGCTCTTGGGTGCAAACTGAAGCGAGTAGGTTCATAGAGACTCACAGGTATAAAGAATAAGAACTTATTGCTAGTATTTGGGTGATGTTAGAGTTCACTAGACCATAGGATCTATTGACCAACCATGTTACCATGATTACATATGATTATTTGATTCATGTCTTGAAGGGGAGATGACATGAAACAATGGAGCAATATCACAAGATTATGAAGAATTGAGAGTATATTTTTTTGTATATATCTTGAGCTAAATGGGAGGATATGACACTTGAAATGAGGAGTGAAGAGCCACATTCCTTCCCAATATTTAGATTTTTCTTATCCATACCCAAGTTTTATATTGACACTCTTAAAAGAGTGAACTTGAATTGGATAGGCTTAAAATTTAGATTGTTGTTGTTATTTTATCCAACTACACCATGAAGAGGCTTATGAGAAATTGACATGAATGCATAAAACAAGATATGGGGTGAGGTAGAGAGAGAACTAGGTTATTACAACAAAGATACCATCACCCACTTCATGTCCTATGATATCAAGGAAATATGTAGAAAGGGACATACATAGCACAAGGAGTAGGGCCAGGGCACTTCATCACTTTTGATTTCATTTTTAATATGTTGCATAGAGGCATGAAACCCTTAAGTTGTGAGGTATGATGTACCCCATAATTGTCCAAGACTTCTCATACTTTCATACCTATTCATTTATGATCACTACTCGATGGCCCTCATTATACTTAAAATAACCAATTCAAATATAATTGGTTTCAACATTTGTTTTTTGAATTAATTATGTGCTTTTACTTAATTTCAGGGGGACATAATGAAAACATGGTGTGCCTTAAATGCTTGAGCTCATTATGTTGATTAATATGTTGTGCACCAACTTTGGTGGAAAATTAGGGTAACTTATATAGTCCAATATATTGATCATTGGAATTGTTTTTATGCATCTTCGACCAAAGGAAAGTTCAATTATTTATGTAGCCACTTCACTTATGAAAGTTACAGAGTCCTTTGACCTGGAAGCGGAAGGGGATATTCTTAGGATCCTCTCACCCCAACTCATGGTGTTGACACACCATGCTCTCAATCCTTAAGAGAAAACCCATTAATCCATTTTTAGTTTGAAATTTCAAACTTAGTCATAGTGTATGTCTAGTTAGGGAGACAAGTCAATAATTCCTAAACACATATGTGCCTAAAAAGAAGTTAAGTTAGATAGAGAATTTGCTTGATTTTAAGGATTATAATTATAGAGTTGTTGACATCTTTCATTTAATGATCCAAGGAATTTATACTATATACATGGCTTAGAATTGTAAAACTAGTCTCCCAATTTTTTTATTACTCTTGATCTTGTTAGTCTGGTCCAAACTTATCTTCAGCTATGAGCAGAGGATTTAGCTTAGAGAATTTATGTAGATTTTAATTTCTCAATTAAAAAATGTTTAGACCTAGTTCTAATTTAACAAGTTGTGACAAGGTTCGTGGGAATCCCTTGGGTAGGTCCCACTTAAGGGGATGACAATATGAACCCCCTATTCTTTTTTAGTTCATTTTGTTTACATTCTTGTTTAGTTGATTTGTTTACATTCTTATTTAGTTCAATTCATTTGCAATCTTGTTGGCATAGTTCCTGACTATTTTACTTAACAATCACTTAATCATATAATTTTATGAATCCTTTGCTTTGAATGAGTATAGGTGTTATTTCTTTGTTAAGTTTCAATTAGTGGACAAACAATAACTAAGTTTGAAAGTGTGTAGATTTTATTGCTCTGTCCATCTTCAATTACTGAATGCATATATGGTAACTAAGTTTGTTGTTTTCTTCATTCCCTCATTGATTGGAGTAACGATACAAAACATTGTTTGACTTCAAGAAACTACATGAAGAGATGGTGAGAAGAATCGTTTCTATAAGATATGTTTGAATAAAAATATATTGATTTATTTCGTATGTAGTTAATTACTTCATTGTTGCATTATATATTTAAGCATTTAAGTCTCTTCAACATCTTAGTTCTCAATGGATTAAATCTTTGTAGTTTAATTACTTTGTGCACAACACCTCTAAAATTTGGTATGCCCCATGGTTAATAATTAAAGTGAATTCTAAAGTTCAATCATTTATTATTGTAATTTTGTAGCCTTATAGTAGTCTAGGCATGGCTTAGGGATATATGGATAATAAGATGTTTTATGCCATTGAATGTTGGAGTTGGAGACAAGACATCAAATCTTGGAAATCCATAGTGTTATCCTAATATGATCAATCCTCTAAAATAGTAAGAACATAGTCATGTATAAATTGATCATAAATTAGTTGTCCCGCATGATTTGTAAACTATCATGGATATTCCATTGGAACAATTCATCACAATAGATATTACTATTTCTGTAAACTTTTAGTTATGCAATGTTTACTAAAGATTGAAGATTTATTGTGTTAGCTTAGTTCCACAAAATGCTAAAATAAACTAAAATGGAAAGGAAAATAGATAGAGAAAAATAACACATCCACACATCCAAGCAAATAACACAAGATATACCATAGGAAAATCCACTATGGGGAAAACCCAGCCAAAAGTGAGAACTATGCCTTGCTCTTTTCTTCTCTAATATGCAATGCAAATGCAAAGAAAGTGGTACTCTCCGTGGAGTTACTTTTGTGGGAATTTTTTCCTAACAGCTAGGGATGACTATTAAATCCATCTTAACTATGGCTCTACCAAGCTCCGAGAGGGAGAAAATCCCTTGAGATGCAAACCTTTCCTCAAGGATATTGCTCTAACTCTCTAAAAGGTGTTTACACATGAAGGGATTTGGTCCCTCTCAACATTTGGTAGAGCTAGAGTTAAAATAGATATATGCTAGTTTATTAATGCAAAGTTAAGGATGCCTAAGTGAATGCAAAATATCAGCTTACTTTATTTCCTTGTAATGTGAATGTTTTATTGCCCATATTTAATGGTAAGGAGAATACAAATTATTTAAGAACTTCAAATTTTTTGGAGATGTGGTCGGTGTGTATATGCATGTGTGTGTGTGTGCGCGCGCGCATGCGCAAGGCGCGTGCAACCTATTGACTTATATCAATCATTTTGATTATTCCTAAAAAGAATGGAACATGTAAATTTCATAATACAAACATTATTAGTTTTTATTTTTGTAGAATAAATGGAAATATACCCAAACCAGATATTCCCCTAAGCTAAGCTATGTTGAGTAGATACATTTTAGTTTTCAATTTATTAAGTTTTTTATTATGCTTTTTCATGCTATTTGAATATTACTAATTTTCTTAAATAATCACTTGAAAATAACATTTTTGGTCAATTAATTATGCTTATGCATTCTATTTGAGATTAATAATTTTAATCTTAAACAAAATGCTTCCCAAAACACACCAAAAAACAAATGTAAAAAAAGAGAGAACTAATGTTTGAACATACTTTAGTAGGTGTTGAATTGTTGTGTTGAATGCATGGACAATAGATGCAAACAGACACAAAGAGCTTAATAGTGAGAAGCATTACTCATCCGGGGAACATCTTGTGGGATTCTCTATCTTCCCCGGGATTCTCAAATGTGGATTTTCCGTTGAGATATCAATCCAAGTAGTATTTTGTTGGACCATGAATTGAACCCCAAGATAGCAGATTTCGGCATAGCAACACTTTTTCCTGAAGACATGACTCGCCTAAATACGATACATGTGGGAACTAGTTAATATTTTAAGACAACCACCACTCTCTTGCACTGTCAAAATCTATAAACACTGAAAGATGTATGCTTTTGAGCTAATGGTGCTTATATCTCAGGGAATTTACAATCGCGGTTCATATTTTTTACCGTGTAGGATCTAGTATCCTTCTTGACACAACTTTCACTTTATCATTATTCAAGTCCCAACATTTCCATCACTCTATATTTTCCATTGTAACTTGAATATGCATCTGCTATCTTGTGTATTGGTCTTTGCCACTAGATGTTGGACGTTGGAACTGAACGGGATAGACCTAAGTATAATTTTTTTTATTTTATATTTTAGAGACAACATGTCCCATGTCAGCGTGAAAGACGTGACACATCTCACTCACTTGGGTTGTAGAAAGAACATCTTCGATGCAACAAAGTAAGGGAGATACCACTACTACTATTCCCCTAGGGTAATTGGTCTATACTTGTAATACCATGTGCGTTAAGCCCCAGACATATGTAAATTGTAATTTGTTATACCTCAAATTATAACTTTGAGCGTCGTTTTGAGACTTCGTGTCATATCACCATGAAGAACGTAATGGTCATACCTCCTAAGAAGTGTTGATACTCATCTTCACCATGATCGTCCCCTCCTTAGTCTTACTTGGAGACAAATCCAACCCTTGATGGTCGAATGCCACCTCACCAAGCCCCCTTTTCCCATATTTTTGTGCCCTGCTAGTGGTGCAAGGTGCGAAAATACAACAATTTTGCGCTCTGCATGCCCGCAGGGGCGCAAAAATTACATCTTTTTCACATTATGCTCAGCCTTGAGGGCGCGAAAATACCTCAACAACTACATTCCTTGATCTTGGGATCTTGAATCTTAAGGATATTTTTATGGGATAGAGGTTCCTCTCGAATCTCCTATTACTCGGCTCCTTGATCCACCTTTTAATCACCTAAATATATTATTCTCTCTTAGTGGTTGGCCCCCCAAATCCTATAAGAACAAGGCCATCCATGAGCCAGGGGGAGAAATTTTGAAGGCATCAAACTTATGATGTCAGAAGTATTGTAGAGGTAGCAAAGGAGAGCTTGGAAGGAGGTGCTATCATCTTGGACATCAAGGTATAACATTGTAATTATCTTCTCTAGATTTCATAAATATAACTTGGCTTATTCTCCCATATCTTGTCTTTTATCTTTGGATGCATGATATGTTATTATAGATTAGATCTAGAATCAATACATCTATTGCTTGGAGGTTCTTTGTCTTTTGTCTTGCTCAAACAGATTCAACTTTTGGAGATTAAACTTGGAGTTGGAGCTAGGACAACCAACGAACTAGAGGTAAGTTCCATTATTTCCTTTCCTCCTTATGCATGATGATCTATGTATTGTGCTATATATAGGAGAATAAACAAGCATTTGTTTTGTTTCCGTCTTAGATTAAACATTTAAAGACTTAGTTTAATCTATGAGAGGGTTTAACTATCCATAGCACGAATTCTCTAACACAGAAATTGGAGACCATACTGGGGACATCTCAAATTTCATTTGCCATCAAATCTTTGAGATTTGATCTCCTACCTCTGCAAATCACTCATTGTTGATCTTTTTTGTCATTTTGATCTTCATTGCCGGTCTCTCTGAGTTTAAAAACTTCAGAAAGTGATAATTTTCATCTTATACTTTCTCCCTTGCCTCCCTAGAGTGTATTTTCGCGCCCCTCCTATGTACCACAGAGCGAAAATACTTGAATTTTCGTGCCTCTATAGTAGACTAGAGCACGAAAATACCTTAATTTCATGCATGGGTGGTATTCCAGGGAGAGAAAATTCCCCGTAGTTTACTCTGAAACTCAGTTTTTTGCTTGAATGATTTTTTTGGTTTTTGGCTTAATCTTAGCCATCTGATCCTAATAATATATGTGTGATCCCATCTTGATTTTCACATTTTTGGTTTTCTTTTTAACCCTCATTTGGATTGTAGAGTGAATTTGCAAAATTTATTAGTGTGTTTCCAAAATTAGAAGACTGTCATAGTCATCTCTACCATTTTCTTCACCTTCTTTAACTTGTGAATTTGGTGTGATAACTTACAAACTCTCCTGCTCCTAATCTGAAGGTATGAAAGTTTGCTTGGTTTGCTCAATTCTTTCATTTATGGTTTGGGTTTTTTTAGTTGAAGTGGCAGAAGTAATAGAGATTTTACTTGGATTTCTTGGGTTCATATTGCAAAAGTTATCATTTTGTTTAACTCAAGGAAATTATTGCACATCCATTTGCATCCTTGAAGAAGATTATTGGAAATTTTTTACTTTGTGAAGAATCTATGCATGTTTTGAATCCTTGAAATTTTCTTGGAAACTTTTCAAAACCTCTTTTTTCCTCTTCACTTAATGATTAAAAGATTTTTGCAATTATAGAACACTTTTTCCATTTACTTGTCATTTTTAAGCTCATTTGAAGTAGAAAAGAAAACAAGAAGTTTGTTTTTCAATTTGTTTTTGGATATATTCAATGTGAAAGAGTACTTCACATTTTGATTTGGCATATAAAATTGAAAAGGAAAAACAAAAAGTGAGTATTCTTCTTTCTCAAAAAGTTGCATTTTGTGTCTCTTTCATTTGGGAACGAAAAAGAACTCTCTCCTTTTGTAGCTAGAAGTTCATCGAAAGAAAAAAATTTGCATAGATTCATCCATATTTGCATGCTTTGAGTCGAGTCTAAACACCACCAAGTTGCACTTCCGCTACCTTTTGAGTAAAACAATAAGCCTTTAAAATTGTTTCCCTAACTAAACACACATTAACCTCATTTGAGGACACAAAATAACTATGTAGTTAGGTATGACATTGGGTATAGGAATCCAAATAATTCCTCCCTGTCGTTTTACATCTGAGACATAGTTGTTTTCTCTTAGGGTACTAAAATCCTCTTGTATTTTTTGACACGGTTATACACCAATTTGTTGGGGGCCTCCCATTTCACGAGGGTAAGCAGCGGGGACTGGTTCCGGGCGGACTTTGTGGAATACCACACTCCACTTAGTTCCTAAGGACATCAATCCATTGTCTTCCTTGTATTTCCCGGCTTCCATACTGGTTGTACACGGGACAAAAGGCAGAAGCTCCAGTAAAACTTCCCAAACATGTCATGAACGAGGTATCCTAGTGACCACCCTTCTAGGGATTTTTTACCTAGGATCCCTTTCGGTAGAGGGATATCCCTTCATATATATTGGTCTCTAACTTTGTATTGTTCGACTTGTATTTCATCACCTTGCAAAGGATACGATCTGTTGAGGTCTCTGGATATTATATATGATGATTGCTTGCTCTTATACCTTGTAGAGGGTATTTTTATTTTTAGTGTTGCTTGTTGGGTTTCTGTCCTCTTTCTATTGCTCACTTGCTATGGCATCGGTCATGGTAAATTTTTTCGAGCTTGCTTTTTGGCCTATGCTCCTCTTTTCCTTCTAGCTCCCCTTTTGCACATTCGGTTCCCTAAGGGTTTTTGAGTTCTTTTTTAGCGAGACTTTTCCCACATCACTTAGTCATGTTCCATGGTGGATCCAAGGAAATCACGAAGACAACAAGGGATGAGTCCTGAACCATTTGTTACTATATCCAGTTGACCACCACCTTCACGCATCCCCACTCCCCCCACTAGCAGACCAACTGGTCGGGGGACTGTCCCATAATCAACCAGTACGACACCACCAGTTGCTACAATATCACAAACTCCTACACTACTAGAAATTAGTGTAGTACTAGAAGTTAGCACAACATCAGAAAACCAATCTAGCACCTGAGATTAATGTCCCACCACAAACCAACGTTGTGCCAAAAGTTATTATTACTCTGGAAACTAGCATAGCTCCAGAGATGCCATCACTAAACGATCTCCCCGAAGGATATATTGAGATTATCGAGGAATCCGACCCTTTCCCTTCGTAACCTATCTGGTATCCGACGATTGAATTAGCTGCAAATCTTAACCAACCTTTAGTACAGTTGGTGACCCCACCTGTCATTCCTAATACCTCAGTTATACCCAGCTACGAATTTGGATATTCTAGTAACATAACATTCAGAATTCCTTCTCCTGATCTTCCTACGGGACATGAAATGATGGCATCCATACGAGCATAACTGGTTAGTTTAGACCACGAACATGCGGAAACAGACAGATTTAGACTCACAATTCCCACAAATAATGGCTCCAAACTCACAATTCCCATTGATGTCCACATCCGAAGTGGTAAACCCTCGTGATTCAAGAGACCTCCAATCCACTTCCTATGATTCTACCTATGTCACTTTGTTCGTAGGTCGATCTGCACCCATAGATTGGATCCATTCCGAACCTTTACCCAATGATTTAGGAACAAGACACGTTTTTTATCCATCTTCATCATTATGGAACACGACTCTGGGCCAAGCCCTCAATGATTTCCGCACTTTTCTAGTGCCTATGTAGTTAACACTGGAAACTCCCCTCCAACCTTCCCCTCATTTCCTACTAAATGAAATCCTTGGTTATTCTTCAAGGAAAATTTCTAGTCAGGGGACAAACTATACTTTCCCTCTGTTACCTATATCATATGGAATTCGTGCACACTCATCTTCACAAATCGTTACTAATCACGTAACCAACCAACCTGCACAACCAATATCTTCCAATGTTTCTGTTGGAAGGTCGTCTATTCCTACTATTAAAACACCCGTTGTGACTAGAAGTCAGTCTTCAACCAAAATCTACAATATCTCTGGAGGAAAACCTTTCATTGGTTCCCAAGCAGAACCAGTAACCAACCTCCTCCGTTAGGACCATCTGCTTCATGGGGATCACAAACCCCATCTATTGGAGGACAACCATTTGTTGGTGCCCCAAGTGGAACTAATAACCAACTTCCTCTGTTAGGTCCACTTGCTTCATGGGGACCAGAAATCCCACCTACTGGGGGGAAGATACATTTGGTAACCAAAATCCTACCAGGGGGCACACAAATCAATATCAATATTTTTACCCCCCTAACCCTAATCGGAATCCCGGGCTACCTTATCCTGGCGTCTCAAACAATCAATGGATCCCACCTCCCCAAACCCCGCTCCTTAACCAAATCCGAACAAATAATCCATGGGCTCCAACCCTTCAGACGCCTTCCCCTACTCAAGGTATGGTTAATCCACCCAATCAAGGATTTGTGAACCATACATGGGTCCCACTACCCCCTGTATCTATACCATTCAATCTCACCCAGCATCATTTTCAAAAAATGGTGTACAATTCGATTATGAATCAATTGGTAAATCCTATGATTCCCAACCAACAACCAGTTAAACCTATGGTCCCTAACCCACAGAACTTCCAAAAGTACCTCGCGGGTAATATGTATGGGTATAAAATGCCACAATTTGCAGTACTGGGCCCGATAGGTGTCCTAGCACCCCACCAATACTATTTGTACCTGCAACCTAATAGACAACTTCCCTTCCTGGAAACATTGGACCTACCTGATTTGTCGAGATTGATAAACGATCCCATTTGGCATGAACCACATTGGCCACCTATTCCTGCCAAACTACCATCAGATATCCCAAAATTCGATGCAAAACCTGGGGAATACCCAAAAAATCACGTTATGACATTCCATCTTTGGTGTTCTTTGAACTCATTGATGGATGACTCGATACGATTACGGATCTTCCAATGAACACTCACTGGAACGACATCTAAATGGTATATTGAGCTACCACAATACTCTTTCTAAGATTTCAACTCTCTTGCAATGCAGTTTTTGACGCATTTCTAGCTTCCCATTCGATATGAAACTGACACAGACCTATTAAATTCGTTGTGACAATCCACTTCCTTTAACATATTAGATCATATTCATGAGTGGACGAGACATTGAATTGATTAAGGATCCTATCCCTGACCAATTATTAGTCGATTGGTTCACAAAGTCATTACTGCCACCTATTGCTAGGGATGTTTCAATGGGAGGGGTTGTTACAGAAGAGAAAGTGATCAGTCTCTCTTAGTATCTGGACTTGGTTTACTCCCAATCTGAAACTCTATATGAACCGATCCCTCATGCCCCTCGCCCCACTGGCGATCCATCCAGGCCCGCTACCGAGCCTCCTATTGATGGCGTAGTTGGTTCCGTGAAGGCCCAGCCTACAACTAAATCCAGTGGACAACAAAACACTTATGCTCCAATTCAAAACCAGGTTGCATCCAAAAATACTACTTCTCCTGCTCATACCTCCGAGGTGAACGTAGTTCAATCCTCATCACAACAATCTGGAGGGAAAAAGAAGAATAATAAAGGGAAATCCAAAAAATATTCTCCTCAACAGGAAAATCCAAAACCACAACAAACCAATGCTGATAACAAACCCAAAGTTTCCCTGCCTTATTAGCCAGGAAGACCATTATACAAAATATTGTCCTTATCGTGAGGAAGTTAAAATTTTTGTGAAAGGCTCTTCTCGCCCGACAATCCTAACTAACCCTTTCCCATCTCAAAAACAGAAAATGGTCGCACATACCCCCCCCTCAAGGGATCACTCCAAAAGATCCCACTCAACTAGAGACATCCGCAAACCGTGACATCCTCATGATGAGCAATGAGACTGTGCATTTATCTAATAGGATAAAGACCTATGATTCTATTCCAAATTCAAACAAAAATGGGAATTTAAAACATAAATATCACATGGAAGATACTCCTTATACTCCTCCTCCTAATGGCCCTCTTCACATTGAAAGCCTCTTCCTGACATTGTGTTGCGCCCACCAAAGGCCACCATTTGAAAAGCGACATTCAATCCAAGCGCGCGAGCTACCCAAAATTACAATATTGTCGAGGATTTAGCTCAAGCAGCTTGTGCAATGTCTACTCTCGAAGTTCTACAACATTTACCTAGTCATCGTAGAACCTTTTTGTCAACACTTGGAGTTGTTGACCTAGACTCTTCCAACACAATATGTTTAATTTGGAATATTTTAAGCCAAGAATTTCTCACTAGTTGGCTTTTCAAATTCATACCAAGATTTGTGGAAACATCATCCATCATACCGTTTTGGACGAAGGTGCCTCCACTTCTATCATGTCTTTGTCTTGCTGGAGAGATATTGCCTCTCCAGAGGTAACTTAGTCTCCTACTACTTTGAAATATTTTGATGGCCATAGTTTCCAACCTTACAAACTCATACCATCACTTTCCATAGAACTAGGGGGAAAAACCGTATCCATCCACGTAGAAATTGTAGATGCTCCATTGGATTACAATATCCTACTTGGTCGTAATTGGTTTTATGCCATGACCATTGTGGCATCTTCAGTTTTTCGTTTGGTACAATTTACTCATCAAGGGAAAATTGTGACCATTGATCAGTTGGATTTTTGCACTTTGGATATCCATTCCAACACCACCAATAATGTCCTGTCGTTGACACAATCTCAGCATCATTATGAAGACATTGGTGTTGGTCTTTTGAAGGACTCTTCTATCATTGGATTATTCCTGGAGCTACCCCCCCAATATTTTTGATCAACATGATATATTCAAGTACCTTTCAATCCCATAAACCTAATGATTCTTGGGTTATACCGAGTCCCACTGAGTACGAAACCATTGGTGACTGCATGCCTCTAAACCTCAATCAAGCAACATACCATGCGATTCAATCCACTTTCAATTATATTGATTCTATTGACCACCAGCCGGTGGCACCTCTCCTATCTTGGATCGATTCATCCTTGCCCTCTTTTGATTCCATTTTACAGACTTTTACCTATGACGAGTCCATAATGGAAATCATGAGAATCGATGAACCTCCATGTAAATATCACCATCATCGATCATCTTTTCCTACGATCCATGCGGTAGACCCTAACAACAAAGTCACCATTTCACCTAATATTGTCCAAACATCTCAGATTTACATCCTCGTGCACAATGTGTTTTCCGAAGGAAATCTAGCTAATATCATGGAAACTTTTCCAATAGACATATCAGTGAAACCTAGTATTGTGGAACATATCCATTTAGGCAAAACTTGTACACCCACTGAGGTGGAATTTTATACAACCTTGTTTAAGGAGTTCCATGATGGTGGAATTTTATAAATGCCAGGAATTGACCCCCCTATAGTGGTCCATGAAATTAAGGTTTATCCCGGTGCATGACCAGTTCGGAAAAAAAAGTTGACCTGTTCATCCGAGAAAAAATACAACCATTAAGGCAAAAGTTGAAAAGCTCCTTCGAGCTGGTTTTATCTATCCTATCCCATTGACAGACTAGGTGTCTAACATCATTCCTGTAGCTAAGAAACAGGGAACGATTATATTTTGTGTTGATTATAGGGACCTGAACAAAGCTTGTCCTAAGGACAACTATCCAACCCCCTTCATCAACCAAATAATTGATAATTGTGCTGGGAGTGTCATATTTTCGTTCATGGATGGCTTCTCTGAGTATAATGAGATTGAGATACTCCCAGCAAACCAGCATAAGACTTATTTCATCTTCCCATGGGGAAATTTCGCATATTAGTTACCTTTTGGCCTCAAGAACGTTGGGGATACTTTTAAATGGGAAATGTCTTACGCATTTCACGATATCAATCATGTTGTGGAACCATACTTGGATGACTTACCCGCTCATTCTTCGGTGCGAGAAGATCATCCAAACCACCTAAGTTCCATATTCCTACGGTGCCGCCACTACAACATTCGCTTGAATCCTCACAAATGCGTATTTTGTGTTGAAGCCGGTAGATTGTTAGGGTTCATAATATCCAAATATGGCATTCGCCTTGATCCATTGAAGGTTGAATCTATTTTAGCTTTATGTTCACCTACTGATATTCCAAAACTCCAAAGTTTGCAAGGGCATGCAATATTTTTACGCCGCTTTGTCTGTAATTTTGCTGAGATCACTCAGGGCTACATGAGACTTCTCAAGAAGGATGTTCCCTTCATTTGGGATGATGAAGCTCAACAGTATTTTTATAATCTGAAAAAGGCCCTGACTAACGCTCCTGTGTTACAACCCCCCAATTATGCAAGGGACTATATTTTATATCTCGTTGCCTCTACTTCCACTATTGGAATGGTGTTAGTATAGGAAGACAGTAGTGTTCAAGAACATGTGGTCTACTATCTCAGTAAGAGTCTCATTGAATCTGAAACGCATTACTCGCATGTGGAGAAACTAGATCTGGCAACCATTTTTGCGGTCCAGATATTTCGACATTATATTTTACTCTGCAAGACCATTGTTATTGCCAACTTTAATCCAATGTATTATATCCTAACATGTCAAGTGCTAGGGGGAAAATACTCTCGTTGGATTGTCGTCCTCTAGGAGTTCAATTTGGAATTTTCCAAAGCGAAATCCAAAAAATACTTGGTCTTTGTTGTGATTATTTGTGCTCTGCCCCGTGTCAATGACCAATCTGATCCCATTGACTCTCTTCCAGACGATTCATTGTTCCTCATTGGCACGACTGATCCATGGTATGGAGATATTGTTTTATATATCCAAACCCAACGCTTTCGGTCCAATCTCAACCATGATGAGCAATGTCGCATACGACGCCATGACAAATATTATCTCATCATCAGTGATACTTTATACTGTCGTGGTATCGATTTGGTTTTACGTTGTTGCTTAACTCTTGATGAAGCCAAACGCGTACTCAATGAATGCCACTCTGGAGCTTGTGGCGGTCACCTTTTTGGGATGGTTACAACCCAGAAAATTTTGCGCGTGCGCTACTTTTGGCCTTCCATCTTCAAAGATTTTATTGAAGCAGTCAAGAAGTGCCCCCCATAAAAATTCTTCCATTCTAAGAAGCGTTCCCATCTAGCTCCACTTCGGTTAGGATATTTAGACACTTAGGAGTTAGTTAAGATCAACTTGTGTAATATATCCGTTAGGGATAGTGTGTTTCTTTAGTATGCATTAGTATGCATTTGTAAATACATAATCCGACAGTCACAATATGTTCCCGACATAGAGTGATCCGACGGCTCAACTTCTCTTAGATCAAACCTAACCTTGATTCGTGGATTAACACCCGATTGGTCCATGATATCTATTTAAAG
Organism: Larix kaempferi; assembly: GCA_027924585.1. Classification (NCBI taxonomy): domain Eukaryota; kingdom Viridiplantae; phylum Streptophyta; class Pinopsida; order Pinales; family Pinaceae; genus Larix; species Larix kaempferi. The sequence continues at coordinate 16,708,005 of BSBM01001138.1, read as the reverse complement.
AGCATGGAGGGTCATTGTTTAGTTGATCGATTATGAGAAACTCATTTGTAACTTTCTTTCTTTGCATAATAAATTGTCCCGTAGAAGCTATTTGGTTGGGGCCGTGGAGTGTTTCCCTCAAGAGGGTTTAAACCACGTCAAAACATCTGTGTGTTGATCTGTGATCTGTTTGTGTGAAGTGGTTGCTCTTGGTGTTCGGTCCTTTGGTAGTACCCTGTGTACCCAAACATGGTATCAAAGCTTTTATGAAGAGCCGCTTTCGGTTATGATCTAGATCTTGAACTATTGTTGCCGAAACTTGAAAGGGTTTCTGGTTCTGGTATTTTTGTGCATTTCTGGGCTGTGGGAGGTGTTCCATTGCATCTGGAGCGTCGTTTCCATTGGGAAATAGTTTTCGTTTGATTGAAAACGGTTCCCGGTTGCTCCAGAAACGCGTATTTCATCAGATCTGAAGGAAAAAGGGCAAGCACGCAAATCGAGCAAGAAGGGTTTAGAAAAAAAAAAACCCTTCCTCATTCCCATATTTTACATACCTTTTAATCTAGCTCACTTGGTTCAAAGTTGCTTTATTCCTTAATAGGTCTTGAGTTCAAGTCTTAGGAAGTTACTTTTAAAAGAAAAAGTGCATGCAATTTCTATTTTCAAGTTACTTTATTGTAAAAGTGCATCTCACTTAAAAAATAAAAAATAAAAATACAAGTGAGTCACTTAAGTTCTTTTTTATTGTTGCACTATTTAAAAGTAATGTCATTGTAAAAATGAAATCACTTATTTTACAAAAGTGGTTCACTTAAAGCAACTTTCTTGTAAAGTGATTGTCAAAAGGTTCATCTTGGGAAGAGGGGGGTTCTTTTTTTTGCTGGACAATCTGTAGCTGCCACGTCACTATTAGGGACATCTTCAACAGTGTCTTTGTTCAAGCATAACTTTATCATACAGAGTCAGTTTTCAGTGCCTTTTTTTTGAAACCGCCTATTTTTTCGAGCTCTTCACATCCAGACTATTGATTTTTGCTTTTACAGCCATTAATTTACAAATATGGCCTCCCCTTGTGATATTCTACTTAACAGTTCCAACTATTTATCATGGAAATCTCGTATGGAGGATGTTCTACGAAGTAGGAGACTTTTCATAATTACCTCAGGGAAAGAAACAGAACCCATTGATGATGATAAGAAAATAAAATGGGCAAATAGATGTGACGAAGCTCGTGGATTGATTGGGATGTCAATCTCTACTGATTTGCGATTCCACATATCTGGAATTGATGAACCTAATGCTGCTTGGGACAAGTCGAAATCTGTGTTTGGTAAACACAATGAAATTCGAGGTCACCAACTCGAAAATGAGTTGATTTCTTTAAATCCAAGTGACTTTTCATGCATTCAAGATTATTTATCTAAGTACAAAACTATTAAACTCTTATGTGCAGAATGTAAGATTAAGAGGGAAGACAAAAAATGCATTTATCATATTCTTTCCAAACTTGGACCTACATATTCTGTTTTTGTATCTATATTTTACTCCATGAAAGAATCCTTGAATGCAGCTAGCTATCAAGAGCCTAGTCTTGAATCCTTTTGCGATTCATTGATTAGAGAGCAAGATAAACTCATTCATCTTGGAATAATCAACAATGTAGATACATCTAGGAAAGCCTTATTGTCCCAACAGAAAGAAAAGTCCAAGCCTCCCAAGAAACAAAATTTTTCCAATAATAAGTCAAACAAGGGTCAAAAACCCTCTCAGTCAGCTCCTCCTTTAAAAAATGACAAAGGATCCAAGCCAAAAGGTAAGAAGACTGAGCGTCATTGCAACTATGGCGGGAAAGATAATCATGATGAATCTAAGTGTTTCAAGAAGATGATAGCCTTGGAAGTAGCAATGAAGAAGCACCACATCATCCTAGATTCGCCTTCAAAATATGCCTCTCATGGACATGCACTTTGTGCTTCTGGTTATTGTTATAATGCATCTTCTTCTTCTACTTCAAATGAATGGCTCATTGATTCTGGAGCATCTTATCATATGGATAAGGATCAAGCCATATTTTCTACTATGCATGAATGTAACACCAAACAAATATTTGTTGGTGATGATAGATCTCTAAGTGTTGTAGGAGCTGGAACAGTTCCAGTAGATAATGGTCATTTTAGTGATGTACTATGTGTTCCAAGAATTTCCTGCAATTTCTTATCAGTCTATCAGATCACTCATTCTGGTGAAGGTAAAACTGTGACCTTTACACCTCACCAAGTTGTATTCAAGGATTTTAAAGATCCTCAACAAGTCCTAGCTATCGGAATTGTTGATGATATTACCAGGTTGTACAAGTTTAACAACTTTGGGTCATCACCTTTCCCTTCAGTTTTTGTTGCTCATAGTGATAACTTGAGCAAACTTTGGCATGAGCGATTTGGTCACTTAAATTATCGCTCATTGCAACAACTATGTAAAGACAATATGGTGACAGGTCTTCCGATGGTATCTTGCAGGGATGGTGTTTGTTCCGGTTGTGTACTCGAAAAACATCATCGGGACAGTTTTGACAAACGTGCCTCTTGGCACGCCTCGGTTCCCTTGGAGCTTGTGCATGGTGACTTGTGTGGTCCTCTTCCATCTGCTTCCTTTTCTGATTTTAAATATTTCTTAACTTTCATTGATGATTACACCAGACGCACTTGGGTTTATTTCCTAAAATTTAAGAGCGAAGTATTTAACATGTTCTTGGCCTACAAGGCCCTTGCTGAAAAACAATCTGGTCATCAAATTATTAAGTTAAGATCTGACAATGGAGGAGAATATGTTAACAAAAAGTTCACTACTTTCTGCACTGAACAGGGCATCCAACAACAGCACACTGTTCCATATACACCACAATAAAATGGTGTAGCTGAGCGGAAGAACCGCACCTTAAAAGAAATGGCTAATTGTATGATCCAATCTAAGGGACTAAGTCTTCAATTTTGGGCTGAAGCCATTAATTGTGCAAATTACATAGTTAATCGCACCCCCACTAAAGCATTACAAGGTATAACACCGGAAGAAGCATGGAGTAAAACTAAACCTGATGTAAGTCACTTCTATGTGTTTGGTAGTGAAGCATGGGCTCACATTCCGGATGAAAAACGGAAAGCATTACAGCCTAAAAGTGAAAAGTGCATATTTGTTGGATATTCTGAAGATGTAAAAGGTTATAGAATTCTTCAACCACATTCTCATGATATAATCATTAGAAGTGATGTTAAATTTGATGAAAATCTCTTGGCCTGTGAGCCTAACTCGGTGATTGTGCCATCTTTGGTCTGCGATCCCGATTCGGCGTTTGTGCCTTCTTCTTCTTCTTCCAACTTCCTTGACAGGTTTCCAACTCCAGTTTCTGATGATGACAGTGAGGATGAAAATCCACCTCCGCCTGCTCATGTTCCTCCAGTTGCACCAGCACAAGTGCTTCCTCGATGGGTCCGTTCAACATGTGAAGCAGCTGGTGATCTTGCCGGTGATCCTAGAGATCAACGTCGAACACGTTCTCAGTTTCAATGAGCCTCTTCTCTTTTGGCTCAAGTTTCCGAGAATCATGATCCAGAAACTTTTGCATAAGCTTCAGGGAATCCAGATTGGGATGCATCCATGGATGAAGAATATTGTTCCTTAATGGTGAACGATACTTGGGATCTTGTACCTCTTCCAAAGGGAAGAAAACTTGTCAGATGTAAATGGGTCTACAGAACTAAGTATGCATCAGATGGAAGTGTTGAAAGACTTAAGGCAAGGTTAGGTGCCAAAGGTTTTTCCCAAGTTGAAGGGATTGACTACAATGAAACCTTTGCTCCTGTCACAAAAATGAACTCCATCCGCCTTATTCTTTCCCTTGCAGCCTTACATAACTGGGAATTCCATCAAATGGATGTCAAGTCTGTCTTCTTATATGGTGATTTACAAGAGGAAATTTACATGGAACAACCTCCTGGATATGTTCAGAATAACTCTATCCTTGTCTTCTGCCTTAAGAAATCTTTATATGGCCTTAAGTAAGCTCCTAGAGCTTGGTATGCCAAAATGAATAACTTTCTCCTTGACACTGGTTTTTCTAGATGCCATTTTGACCCCACTGTCTATACCAAGAAAGTAGGAAACCATCTCATCATACTTGTTCTATATGTTGATGACCTTATTCTTACTGGTAGTGACCCTAAGCTTATAACCCATGTGAAATCCAGTCTTAAACAAAATTTTGAAATGTCAGACTTAGGACATTTGCATTATTTTCTTGGTCTCCAAGTCTTGCAAACCAAAGAATGAATCTTTCTTTCTCAGTCTAAGTATTCTTGTAACCTTCTTCTTTGCTTTCACATGGAAGATTGTACACCAGCCCCTTCTCCCTTCCAGTCTGGAGTCAAACTTTCTGCCACTTGTACTTCACCTGAAGTCGATGCCACCTTGTATCGTCAGCTTGTTGGTAGTCTCTTATACTTGACTCATTCCCATCCTGACCTTTCCTTTGTCGTTGGTCGTGTTTCCCGTTATATGCAAACACCTCATGAAAGTCACTGGAAAGCAGCTAAAAGAATACTTCGATATATTCGAGGTACAGTTCAGTTTGGGATTCATTACAGTACAGGGGGGGAACCTTTGTTGGTTGGTTTCACTGATTCAGATTGGGCCGGCGATCTTGATGATCGAAAGTCTACTGCAGGTTATGTTTTCAGTCTGGGATCTGGACCTATCACTTGGGCTTGTAAGAAACAACAAGCTCTTGCTCTTTCTTCAGCAGAAGCAGAATATCGAGCCGTAGTTAATGCCAGTCAGGAAGCTTTATGGCTTCGACAGATCCTTTCAGAGTTTGGATTCGAGCAGTAGTAGCTTATTCCACTTTGGTGCGACAATCAAAGTGCCATCAAGCTTGCCAAAGATCCAGTTCTACATCAACGCAGCAAACACATTGAGCTACATATACACTTCATCAGAAATCTTGTTCATGATCGTGTTCTTGAAGTGCTCTTTTTCTCTACAGATGATCAAGTTGCAGACATCTTCACCAAGTCTCTTACAGAAGCGAAGTTTTCTAAACTTCAATCTATGTTAGGAGTTCAAGAACTTGTCATTAAGGGGAGATAGGCTCTAATGCCTCCTTCCTTCTCCTAATAGTGTCACTTTTGTAAATCCTTCAATCCTATCCCAAGTTGTTCTTAAGGGGGGATGTTAGGATATTTAGACACTTAAGAGTTAGTTAAGATCAACTTGTGTAATATATCCATTAGGGATAGTGTGTTTCTTTAGTATGCATTTGTAAATACTTAATCCGACGGTCACGATATGTTCCCGACATAGAGTGATCCGACGGCTCAACTTCTCTTAGATCAAACCTAACCTTGATCCGTGGCTTAACACCCGATTGGTCCATGATCTCTATTTAAAGAGCATGGAGGGTCATTGTTTAGTTGATCGATTATGAGAAGCTCATTTGTAACTTTCTTTCTTTGCATAATAAATTGTCCTGTAGAAGCTATTTGGCTGGGGCCGTGGAGTGTTTCCCTCAAGAGGGTTTAAACCACGTCAAAACATCTGTGTGTTGATCTGTGATCTGTTTGTGTGAAGTGGTTACTCTTGGTGTTCGGTCCTTTGGTAGTACCCTGTGTACCTGAACAACTTCATCTCATTATTGTTGTCGACCCCTTTGCCAAATGGGGCATTGATTTCATGCACTGTAAGCCTACTTCATCCGGGGGGCATAGTTATTTCATAATAGTTCTTGACTGTTTTACCAAATGAACTGAATCCATGCCTACAAATACAGAAGATGAAAAAATGATAACACTTTTCATATTCAATCATATCATCGCAAGGTTTGGAGTCCCTCAAGCCATTGTAACTGACCATGGTTCCCATTTCAGGAATCATATGATGGATGAACTAAGTTCCAAATTGGGTTTTCGTCACGAAAACACATCCCTTTATTACCCCCAGTAAAATGGACAAGTAGAGGCAATTAATAAAGTCTTGCAAAAAATGATCCAACGCATGGTGGGAACCCAAAAATCAAATTTGCACTTAGGACTATTTTAATCTCTTTGGGCCTACATGACTTCAATAAAAAATGCAACTGGGTTCACACCATTCCAATTAGTTTATGGCTTAGAAGTGATCCTTTTGATTGAATGTGAAATCTCATCCCTCAAATTTGTCGTTGAACTCTTACCTAATAGTACTACCGACGAAGAATGGTTTCTATACCTAACTAAGCTTGATGAAATTCGTCATGACATTGCACTCGCTAAAGAGGCTCATAAAAAGTGCGTTAAGGTTCAATATGATAAATCCGTCCAACCTCGTGTTTTTAATGAAGGTGACCTAGTCTTAACCTATGATCAAATGCAAGAAAAATTAGGTAAAGGAAAATTAGAATCCATGTGGTACGGTCCCTACATTATCAAACAAGTGTTAGATAAGGGAGCTTACAAGCTAGTTGATTATGATGGCACACCTTTGGGAGAGCCCCGAAATGGGCTTTACATGAAGAGATTTTATGCGTAGGTTCATCCTACGTAAAACACTTTGTATATAGTGTATCTATAGTGTGATTTTGATTCAATTTTTGCATGTCAGGATCCTATCTCGTTCACAACTATTTATCTCGACTTGTGATTCGTGCGTAGATGTCATCATACTTTGTATTTGCGGATGGTGCTAGTCGACATACCCAGAACCTTGCTTCTGCAGCATGGGTACTGTATTCCCCTACTAACAAGTTGATGTCCTCGGGTGGAACCTAGTTAGACCCCACAACGAATAACATAGCAGAGTATCATGTAGTCATTGGAATTCTGACTGAAGTATCTTCTCTTGGAAGCCATCATCTTATAGTCTACCTAGACTCTCAGCTTGTGGTATCTCAACTAAACCGCATCTATACCGTTCGCAATCCCACATTACTTCATTTATACATAAGGGTATGCCTCCTTGAACGATCATTTGATTATATTCTATATCAACATATACCAAGGCAATTGAACAGAGTAGCTGATTCGTTATCTAACTACATGTTGAATTGGCATCTAGTTCACACATAATCAATATCATCATGAAAAAACATGTAAAAATGTAACATACAAGTCATTATAGATAAACAGTAGAGATAGGTCCATGTATATATCATGTAAAAAAAATTTATCGTGTCACATATAGTATCAAGATGTGTCAAAAGACAAAAATTGGGATCATAACCCATACAAAAATTGGCACTCTGGCCTATATGTCATGTAAATTCCACTAACACTAAACAAAAGCTACAACTAAAATATATTCACGGGGAGCATGATGCTCATGATAGCACACCATTGACCTAGCAACACAACGGAGAAATCTGCCAATACGCTCTGTCACACCCACGGTATGCCTCTAAAGATGATAGGGAACCTAGGGCATCCTCATCGGAGGAATTCCCATGGTCAATCCCTCGATATTCTGCTCTACATCATGGAATCCCCCTGCCTCATATTACTCTTCCTGGTACTCTGCTCCTCGTCGTCGCAGTGGTGAAGATCCTATTGGTCTCACCGGTTCGCAATCTGTAGCATTACATACATATATATTAGATCTTTTACGCACTAAAAACAAACCAAAAAAAATATACAACTTGAAAAATTCAAAAACATGTTTGAAGGTCATATACCTAAATCGTCCCTAGTCATTATCCTATGGAAATGCTAAGTCAATGTCACCACGGAAGTCCACTCCCGCATAGGGATAGTCCTTAATCATAACGATCTACTCCTCAAGCAAGGAAAATAAGTTCTCGCCGAATGCTAGGACTTGTGGTCCACCAAGCCGCCCAACATAATCTATCCACCTCCCCATCTGTGGCTCAGATGGAGGATGGTGAGGTATCTCTATCTTTTGGCCCAGTAATGGTAACCTCTCTAAGAAGAAGGTAACCATGATACTCCCATATCCAAATTGTTTGATACTTTTGTTACTACATTTGGTCACTTGGTCCTTGATGTTGACCAACAACCCTTCACACTATTGAACAGCTTGGGTTCGAGACATTCCAAGGCATAGGTCATCTGAGCCTTGGTATCATGATGGGATCCCATTCTTCCCGCCACTCGAGCAAGAGTGTACAATATCGTCCTCAAATGAATATCTATCACATCGGCCATAAGCACCTTCCCACTTTTCTTGCACGATCCTTGTCTGTAGTATTGGGCTATATAATCTTCAATGGTCTCTTTAGTACTACGATGCCCTACCAAGTTGACTCGTGCCCCTCTTTTGGAGAGACTGGTCAAAAATATATATATCCTCAAGCTCTATCTCAAGGATGTGCTCACCAATTCAGAAGGCTTGTAGATCCGCATTTCACATCTCTATTATGTGATTCAGTAGCTTCCCTTGCTTTCGGATCCCTCTTGTCTTGAAGAATTTCAATGATCCACACTCTCTTAGTGCGGATAATGTGTTATCATCATTAAGAGCGTCTCGATCCTCCCCTTCATTTTCTCTTTCCTTCCACTCAATCATTCTCGCTTTTCTCTCTTGGAAACTCCTGAAAAATCATCAAGGGAACTTTCAGTTAAAATCTTGAAACCATTTTTTTCTAAATGAGATGGGGGCAAGCTTTTAAATTTTTTACTCTGCGGATTTTCGCGTCCTGGATGTTATGCAAAGCGCGGAAACTAATCAATTTTGTGCCCCTAGCACAGGCCATAGTGCGAAATTCCTGGAATTTTTGCGTCCTTCGATATAGAGGGGGCGCAAAAAATTTTGGGCGCAAGATTTATTTCCCTAGGACCCTTGCAAATCCCCAACTCAGCATGAAATTAAAAAGTAATGCATTGAATGAAAGAGGAGGATGAGAGGACCAACTTGCTTCAAACAGTGGCTCAAATGATGCCCTGGATCTCTCTATAATGTTCCCATTCAAATCAATCTCAAAAAGAGGAAATTACACCAATCTACTAGTTTCCTAGGTTGGGGTGGAAACATAAGATTTGGAATAAGGAGACTATAAAACCCCAAATGGACATTAGATTGACATAAATATATTAAAAGGGGTTAAATAAATATTTATGATAGGAAAATAAGGTGCCACTTGGTAATGGAGACACATTGGTGGTGTGGGACCCACTGAAAGCTAGATTAATCATGCCACATGGCATTCTATTCTCACCAATTCGAATCCATGGTGGATTCTAATGATATTGGGGATTTGGAAGGTCAATATACTTGTCATGACTCAATGAAGGTTGAATTGGATTGGAAGAGTAACTCCCATGGAAGAGGAAGAGGCATTTGAGAGATATTGAGACACTTGGGCTAGATTCCTTAGCTTCTATGACAACAATGATGAATATGTTATGAAACCTATGACACAAATCAGACCTGAATGCTGACATATGGAATATATGACATGTCAGGGCTAAAAATAGCCTCCAAGAAGGCGCATAAGGGAGTTAGGACAGACAAAGAGACACCCATTCGAATTAAGGGAAGATGGAGACTAGGAATTGTTGGACAAGTGGAACACATTGGAATCTCTTTCAAAATTGTGTTTGAATGAGGCTTTTGGAAGGAATTCAAATGGAGGACTTGAGAAGTTGATAAAAGACAATAACAAATAAGTAGATTGGCTTTTTATCATTTCTCATTTTGCATATTGGAGAGCATAGCTTGTCCATGCTTGTGGAGTGTTTACTCTACTTGCCTTAGTACCAATTTCGAGGGTGAAAGATTCCCATCCTAATTGGAAATTGGAGAGGCCATTCAGACCTTTCATTTTGAGATCCAATGGAGTCATTTGTTTCATGTTGAATCTATAGTTCCACTCGTGACATTCTCATCCTCAACTTGCTTCCACACCTTTCTCACTTTTCTCTTCATATTTTGGCTCTTGGAGGAAGGGCACACTTGGTGAGATGTTGTTATCTTTGGGGGATCTATTGTGGCCCCATTTATTTTTAATATGATTTATTTACTCTATATTTTCTTCTCATAATATCCTCAGGTCAAAATACCAATTGAAACTATGTCAAAATACCAAACAATGTGTAAATGGTGCCATTTTCCCCATATCTTGTTATGAAATCTTGAAGTTGCTTTATTTAGACTTGTATCAGCTCATCTCTGTGATTTTTATTATTTATGGAGATTAATTAATTTCTTGAATAAGTTTCATATACATTTCATAAGCCTTTGGAACATAAATCTCGAATTTCATGGCAAATGGTGAAGTTTCCTATCATTCCCCCCTATGTGAAGACATGTCCACAAACCTATGATTTATGGGAGTTGCAGAAGCCTATAGAAACTAATTGATGTTTCATTTGGGATCCCATTGAAGTAATTTAACAGTACCATGTATCTTTTTCTAAAATTTGGGAAGTTCGTACAACGTTTGGAAAGCCATCTTTGTCCCCTACCCTTAGGGGTTTTGAACCTCGATTTGACTAGCAAATTTTCCTATTTTTCCCTGAATGTAAATGAATGTTGCAGAAGTATTTTGAGAGTTTCCAAGCATACATCAGCCTCATTTCATGTCTTAATACCTTCCAAACACATTCAGACCCAATTCGGAATCATTTGGAAGCATTTGAGTCATTACTAGTCTAAGGGTCGAATTGGACAAAAAGTGCAATTTTTCCAATTTTACCAAATTTATTAAAAAGGTACACTACAAGTGTTATTAGAGCATGGTCCTTTAACCTTATGTGGATGACCATTCATGAGGAAAATAAGTCAGAAAAAAAATCCCCCACGCTTAGAAACTGAAATTGGAAGTATTTTTGGTGAAAGAGAAGAAGTGCATTCTTTTGAAACCATGAGTAAAGATGAGAGAGGAAACTTAGAGGAGAGGGATGAATTTAGTAAATTCATGAAACCATTATTTGATGACATGAAAAAATAGATCATGAAAGGGTTCGAACTATTGGATAGTCAAATTGGAAGCAAAGTGGCAGTAGGAGGCAGCAGTAGTTCTCTTTATGAGGAAAAGAATCCAATGGGTGAAAATATTTTCTCAAAGACAGGGCCTCATAATCGACCTAATGAATTTCAGATTTCAATAAGGCCTACTACACCTAAATTTCTTGATTCCAAAGAATATCCTAACACCCAATATGATATGCCGGAATTTATGACAGAATGGCAGTAGTTGAGTGAAGATTGTAGAAGAACCCTACCATTTGATCAATACTTTACTATTGAAAACAAGCCCAAAATGAGGGGAGGTAATAGGACCCCCTTTCAAAATAAAGAATTGAATTATGCAATAATTAAAATGCCAATTCCTACTTTTGATGGCTCATCTCAAAGTTCTGCAAATACTTGGATACAGAAACTAGATGTGTATTCTCAACTGAATCCAATGGCTAAAGGGGATGCTCTAAAAATGGCTATTTTGCATCCTGAGGGAGATGCCAATGATTGGTGGTTCCATGGAATTAAAAACTTTGGACATGATCATGTTACAACATATGAATAATTTGTTAACAGGGTATTGGAAATATTTGATAAAAAAGACCCAGAAATTCCTTTCAAAGAACTAGCACAGTTGAAGCAAAATGGAACACCGGATGAATACATGTTAGAATTTCAAAAATTATCAATTAAGGTGGCTGATATATCTATGGTCAGATTAGTATTTCTCTTTACTAATGGGTTGGATGAACCTTTGAATGGTTTGTTTAAGGCCCACAAACCTACTTCATTGAAAGATGCCATGAACTTGGCAAGAGACCTGCAAAATGTGCTACCCAAGACAAGGTATCCTCCCAAGCCCAACTTTCCTTCCCAATTCAGATTTGAAAAGAAGCCATGGAAAGAAGATTCATTTGGAAAGGATAATAAAGAGGGACTAAGCAAGGAAGAAATCCGAAGAAAGAAACAATGTTACACATGCTTCCAACCATGGGTACCAGGGCATAAATGTGCTAAGGGAAAGACACAATTCATTGAAGTATTTTCTGATGATGAGTATGAAGGGGGTATGGAGGAAGGAGGACATATTTCAGCCCAAGAAGATGGATATGCCACAGTAGAAGAAGAGAAACAAGATGAATATCATCCATTACCTGACAAAGGGATACTAGCAGTGCTTTCAGGAGTGCCTCGTTTCCACACTATTCGATGCCAGGGAGCTGTACAAGGACAAAGGGATTCGGTATTAGTAGATGGAGGAGAAACACATATATTCATTGATGCATCCATGGTGGAGAGGATAAATCTACCTGCTAAACCATTCGATGGCTTCACAGTCATCATTCCAGGTCACCATACTATGGAGTGCAAATCATGGATTCCAAAGCTTCATCTCACCATAGGTAATTACACATTTTTTGATAGATTTTATGTGGTTGATGTTGATGATACTAATTTGGTATTGGGAGTGCAATGGCTATACTCTATAGGGGAACATACAGTGAACTATCAAATCCCTAAAATGAGATTCAAAGATTCAGAAGGAAAACAAAGGGTATTGAGAGGAATGCACACCTATCTGAATCAAGCAGTGTCCTCCCACAATATGAAACACAAGAATGAAAAGATTTTGGGAGACCTTCCTCCTAGAAGGCCACCTGATAGAGGAGGAACAATTTTGTTGCATCTTAAATTGAAATTGCTTGAGGGCAAGCAATCTTGGGTGGGGAGGACTATAATGTCCCCATTCAAATAAATCTCAAAAAGAGGAAATTTCACCAATCTACTAGTTTCCTAGGTTGTGGTGGAAACATTAGATTTGGAATAAGGAGACTATAAAACCCCAAATGGACATTATATTGACATAAATATATTAAAATGGGTTAAATAAATATTTATGATAGGAAAATAAGGTGGCACTTGGTCATGTAGACACATTGGTGGTGCGGGACCCACACAAAGCTAGATTCCTCATACCACGTGGCATTCTATTCTCACCCATTTGAATCCAAGGTGGAGTCTAATGATCTTGGGGAGTTGGAAGGTCAATATACTTAGCATGACTCAATGAAGGTTGAATTGGAGTGGAATAGTAACTCCCATGGAAGAGGAAGAGGCATTTGAGAGACATTGAGACACTTGGGCTAGGTTCCCTAGCTTCTATGACAACAATGATGAAGATGCTATGACACCTATGACACAAATCAGACCTGAATGCTGATATCTGACATATATGACATGCCAGGGCTAAAAATAGCCTCCAAGAAGGTGCACAAGGGAGTTAGGGCAGCCAAAAAGACACCCATTCGAATTGAGGGAAGATGGAGACTAGGAATTGTTGGACAAGTGGCACACATTGGAATCTCTTCCCAAATTGAATTGGAATGAGGATTTTGGAAGGAATTCAACCCATGGAGGACTTGATAAGTTTATAAAAGAAAAGAATAAAGAAGGAGAGTGGATTTTGATCATTTCTCATTTTGCATATTGGAGAGCATAGCTTGTCCATGCTTGTGGAGTGTTTACTCTACTTGCCTTAGTATCAATTTTGAGGGTGAAAGACTCCAATCCTAATTGGAAATTGTTGGAATATTATCACCATCATTTTTATAGTTTGCATGCATGCATGCATCCAGTCATCAGTTTGGTGGTCCTCCCAGCACCTACAGCCTATCTTCAGCTCCCTAGAACCTGTCTTCAACCCCCAGTAGCCCTCCTACCTACTTGATGCACCTTGTTTTCCTCACCTGGATGACATATGCGCCTTATCTCACCTACCAGGAGTTTAACAGTCAGTTAGAGCATTTATTAACCAGTTGGTCCATTTATTGCTCAGTTTAACTACCTGTAGCTCCTAATTGTCTATTTTGGAGTGCCACTTGAGCTTCTGATAGCCTCATGCTCCCACCTTGGAGTCTCCATCCCCTGATTTGTGCTCACATGGATTAGTTAGACTCATTTAGACTCATTTGACTGAATCCTTTACTATTTGTGACTACTGTTACTGATTGGATGATGTCTCCGATGTTATCCAAGCTACACACTGAGGATAATTCGAATGACCTTTGGCCTATTCAAATTCTCTTGATAGTTATTGTATTGTATTCAGTTATTCAGAGTGCCAACTTATAGCTGATGTATGATTATACTGCTATTATCCATTTTCTGTGTTCATGAGTGATTATTGATTCTTCTTTCTTCTCTGCAGTTCATTAGTGATATTAGTGAGAACTGTTGTAGCTGTGAGATCTCCCTGCATACTATCACATGGTATCAAAGCTGGAAGTAGCTATTCGAATTGCAGCAGTAGTAGTTGCAACAATTCTTTGAGCAGCTATCTTTCATTGAGCACCAAAAGCCTCTGAGTTTCCACAACAAATCCTGGTGCTATTTCCTTGAATTCACTGTAGCAATCTAGTGAGGTCTATCCAGGTGTGAAGGACTTAGTCACATGTGCTCAGTTTCCTAATGAAGTGTTCAATTCGAATTGCACCGGTTCTCCATTTCATAATTCTCATTTGTTTTGCAGGACTATCCTCTCTTCAACTTCGAATTCTGCAGTATGATGGATCTCAAGTTGAATTAATTCAACTACTTCGAATGGAAGGAAAATATGGACATTTGCTTGAAGTCGAAGATCCTTTTCCAGAGTGGTGAATGGCTTTGCAGTTGATCCCATTGGTGCAGTAGAGAAATCCAAGTACTTAGACAAGCTTGACGAAGTAGTAGGACTACTGCTACTTAGCTTTTCCGAAAACCTACACTTTCATGTTATTGATCTGAAGACTCCAAAGGAGGTTTGGGACAAGCTCGAATCTCTTCTTGGCCAGAAGGATGACTTGAAGGGTCATAATATTGAAAATGATCTCATCTCCATGAGCCCAAGCAGTTTTGAAACTATCACTGAGTTTATCAACAAATTCAAGAACTTGATTTCACAATTGAAGAGGAATGGGATTGAGAAGCAAGAGAAACAAATCATCCTTGCCATTCTGTCAAAGCTAGGCCCTGATTGCTCAGTGTTTGTTTCAACCTTCTAGTCAGCAAGATTTTTGATTCCAAAATGGAAGTTCCCTTCGCTTAAAGACTTCATCCAATCCCTCACACTTGAGGAGGAGAAGCTAGTACACATGGGAGTGATAAAAACCAAGTTGGATTCATCTCTTGCAACCATTGAGATGAGAAGAGAGAATGGTAAAGGGAAACAAAAAGTTTCTAAAAGGAGGTCAAATGACCAAAAGCAGAAGGAGGCTCCAAAACATTCAGATGGAGTTTCAAATCCTAAGAAGTACAAGCAAGATCATAAGGGGAAATCCAAATGCACATACTACAATAGAGGATATCATCCTGAGAGTTCATGTATGAATAAGACCATAGATCTCATGGCTTCACTTCTTGAGAAGAATAATCTTCCAGTACATGCATGTGCTAGGAAGAAAGAGAGTGAATCATCTAGATCTGAGGACAAAGAGAGATGCCATGCTCTCATGGCAGGAACATCATCACAATCCTCCTTCATCATAGATTCTGGAGCATCAAGACACATTTCTTCCTCCAAGGATCTCTTCAATGGTTTCGAATCTACTGTTGGACCATCCATCATGTTGGGGAATGATTCTGAAGTCTCTTCTAAAGGGATAGGAAGAATCAAACTTGATCATGGGTACTTCTCAGATGTGCTCTATGTCCCCACACTCACTGCCAATCTACTTTCAGTATATCAGATGACTCATACTAGAGAGCCCAAGAGGGTGATATTCTCTCCTAATGAGGTCGAAATTCAAGACATGGTATCAGGATCTACCATTGCAAAAGGTGTTTCAAATCATAAGTCGAAACTCTATGAGTTCTCACACTTCTTACCTCTCTCAAATCAGTCTTCTCTTCACACTCAATAAGAGACTAGGCTATGTCATCTCAGCTACAAACATTTACAGAGAATGCAAACTCAAAATTTAGTTGAAGATCCTCCCAATATCTGATTTTCCCAAGTCACCTGTAAAGGTTGCTTGAATGGAAAAAATCCAACAAGGAAAGTTGAGGAAATGAAGACTCAAAGAGTAGAGCGAAAGCTAGATCCAGATCCACAAGAACTTGAAGATATAGCACCTATTGGTTCAACTCCTATTTCAAAATGGACCACCACCACTATTGCATCCACCAGTGATCTTGTTGAAGATCCACCATCATCATGTCCTAGTTCATTTGGTAATGATCTCACCTATATTGGTTCAAAGGAGATATCAAAGAACTACATGCACATTCATGGAGCTGATCCTACCTCAGTTGGTGTGGGTCACATGTTTCAAAATGATATTCACATTTTTGGATTTGTTCTTACCATGTTTGGTCAAAAGAGCAAGTTCGGGAAGTCTCCAGATTCACTTGCTTCCACTGAGGGAAAAGTAAAGCACATTGTTAACACCTAAAAAGTGCTCACTAGCTCATTCCCTTACTCACATGACCCATTTGTCCACTTTTCCACCATCTGAGCCTCTGAAACCAACAAAAGGTCACCAAAAGACCTTAGTACACCCCTTTTTCCATTAAAAAAGATTATTTTTCCAAGAAAATCATAAAAAACCCTCAAAAAGGGTCCAAATTCCCAAAAATATTAAAAAGGGAATTAAAATATTATTTTTATTCAAAAAAGGAAAAAGGAGGGAAAATTACCTAAACTATGTTGGTCAATACCATTGGTTTCCATAAAACCACAAATGGTATTCCTCACCACCAAAACCTATAAAAAGGTGGTAGAGGCTCCTCATTTCACATCCTTCCATTATCTCATCCTTATGCTGCTGAAATCTCCCCTGAGCACTTTTAGCCATTGAAGCAACCTTGGAGAAAGAGACCTATTGGAGTTTGGAGCTACTCATCTTGGGAGTTGCTCAACATCAACCTTCACCATTGAAGGTAATATCGCAAGCACTTGCTTGCCCCCCACTTTTCAATACAAAAATTATTTCTTATGTTTCTTGTTCTTGATTTTTGAAATATTTAAATTATTTGATTAGATTCTTGCTTAGATCCATGAAAATTATTGTTTATTTAGTTTATTGTTTTTATTTCTATTGAAACTGCTGCTACTAGTTAGCAGGTGCCCATAGCACTAAGCTTGGTTGCAAAACCGAGCCAACAGTTTTTGGCGACTCCGCTTTGGTTTGAACTTTAGATCTCTAGCTTTGCCATTAAATCTTAGTTTTTATGAATTTTTAACCTTTAGATCCATAGATCTACCATCTTAGACAGCAGATCCATTGCTGTTCTGAGATTTGGCCCCATAAACAGCCCGAAATTTTCAATTTTCGGGTTCGTTTCTCGGTTTCCGTGCACGGCTTCCGCCTCGCGGATTTTTTACAGACAGTCGCGCGGTCCATCGCGACTTTTCGGCCTTTTTCCGCGCGGTCCATCGCGGATTTTTTACAGACAGTCGCGCGGTCCATCGCGACTTTTCTGTATTTTTCCGCGCTGCTCATCGCGGCTGTACGGCCAAAACCTGCGCGGCTCATCGCGGCTGTGCGGCCAAAACCTGCGCGGCTCATCGCGACTGTGCGGCCAAAACCCGCGCGGTCCATCGCGACTCTGCGGCCAAAACCCGCGCGGTCCATCGCGACTGTGCTGCCAAAACCCGCGCGGCCCATCGCGGCTGTTCGTCCAAAACCCGCGCGGCTGAATTTTTTCATTCGGCCATCCCGATTTTGAAAAATATTTTTTACTGTACTTTCTGCCCATAGCACATTTTTTTTTTTACAGTACTAAATTCTGCATAGTTTACAGATTTGAAAATTTTTTTTACTATTTAAAAGTGCATACCTAGAAATCCTTTTAAAAGTTTTCAAGAAAGTGAAAGGAAGACTCATTTTGCATTCTTTATCTAGATTCAAATTTTTTCTTGTTTACTTCTTTAGAATCTTGCCCTTAGCAATTTTTATTGAAACGAAGAAATCCATTTATTTCTTTTAAAAAGGAGTTTATTATTTGCTTTCATAAATCCAAGAAATCTTTTATTTTTTGAGTTATTTTTTGAAAAAGCATATTAATTCCTTTTAGTGAAAAAGTCTTAGACATTTGCTTTGTATTTTCGAAAAGTCCTTTATTTTTTGAAAATTTCCCTTAAAAGCATTTAATTTTTCCAAGTTCAGTTTACAACACCTCACGTGCACTCACACGATCACTTAATTGAACTAAGACTTAAAACTTACCCTAACTTGAACACACTATTAACCCCACTTGGGGAACACGAAAAGAATTCTTGTAGCTAGGTAGTATTGGGGGGATAGGTGTTCCAATAACACCCCTCAGTTCATACATCTGAGACATAGAAGTTGTCCAATTAGGGAGCTAAAATCTCTTAGTACTTTTTGGCGCGGTCACAACCGGTTTGTGGGAAGGCCTCTCCCCTAGGAGGGTTGAAGTCGCGAGGATGGTTCCGGAAGCCTGAGTGGGATACCGAAACCCATTCAGTAACCGAAGGGCTACCATTCGCAGTTCTCGGGATATCCCTGTATTGGGATATTGCGATCAAAGGACCAAACGGCAGATTTACCTTTTCTCGACGCGTCATGAACGGAGTATCCTAGTAGCCTGTCTTTTTAGGATTGATTACCCGGTGTCCCTCCCGGTAGGGGGATATCTAGCCGTTGTCTCTACATTCATATTGTCTGACTTGGATTTCATCACCTTGCAGGGGATATCGTCTGTTTGAGTCACAATACTTTTAGATTAGGTGTTTGCATGATCTTTACCACCTTTTGAGTCT
Source organism: Larix kaempferi (assembly GCA_027924585.1). NCBI lineage: Eukaryota > Viridiplantae > Streptophyta > Pinopsida > Pinales > Pinaceae > Larix > Larix kaempferi. The sequence goes on along the minus strand of BSBM01001138.1, from coordinate 16,689,326 downwards.
AGTTACACCTATTTTTTCTAGGAGCCGTTTGCATGTTGGTATTCTGACCGGTTGTTGCATTCCTCCACTTATTGTAGCACAGCTGCTAGAATAAGTGCATTTTTTGAGGATTGATTTTTTGGCCTGTGAGCCTTCTTTTTTCACTCCCCTTTTTGCACCCTTGGTTGCATTAGGGTTTTTTGAGTCTTTTACATATATATCACCACCTGATACTTAAAACAATTTTTAAATAAAAAACATATTCTCACCATTGAGAATTCTAGACGTTCTCGTCGTCTACAGGGCGAACTCCCAGAGTTTAGTCCACTTGGCTCTCCATGTCACGGACGCAGAGCATTATCCCTTGATTCGACACATCGTCGATCATCTAGACGGTCATCCGATTCTGACATACCCCACTTCACCTTTGATTTGGAGGTAGAATCCGAAAACCCCACAGAGTTACCACCAACCACAATTATGTCTGGAACACCAGTTGATCCACTATATACGTTAACCATAGGTCAGACATCCGCAGACCCTTCCGCGGTAGTACCATCAACGGCAACCGCCACCCCCTTGGGTATGCCCAACATGGGTAACACTCCACATTCAGGAATGCCTAACACAGGACCACCACCTGTCATGGGCATGCCCAACATGGGGGTCATACCCCCTTCGGTTTCCACAAACCCTATCCCAGGAATCCCTAGTGCGATTCCTAACCCAAGTGTAACTCCTGTTGCACTTGGGAGTGCTTTCCTAGGAATCCCTAGTGCGATTCCTAACCCAAGTGTAACTCATGTTGCACTCGGTAGTGCTATACCAGGAATCCCTAGTGCGATTCCTAACCCAAGTGTAACCCAAGTTGCACTTGGGAGTGCTAACCCATATCAGGCCACACCTTTTGGAGGGCACATACCCTCCATACCTAGCATACCTATAGGCGCTACTGGACCCCTACACCATACCACAATGGCTAGGCAGGTCCCGGTTCCGGTCACCACATCCGCTAGTCTACCATACATGGCAAGTCTCAACCTGCCAGATTTAGCTAGGCTCACAAATGACCCCATCAGGCATGATCCTGCTTGGCCCCATATGCCCACTAAGCTTCCCTCTGACATCCCTAAGTTTGAGGGAAAGGCCGGAGAAGACCCCCAGAACCACATCATGTCCTTCCATTTATGGTGTTCCTCCAACTCCATAGTGGACGACTCTGTCCGCCTCCGTTTATTACAGCGCACCTTCACTGGCTCTGCAGCCAAATGGTATATCGAGCAACCCCATGGGACGCATTCCACATTTACCTCCCTTGCCTCGACCTTCCTGCAGTTCTTTTAGCTACCAGTCCGCTATGATGCGGGCGTCGAGATCCTACTGTCTTGCAGACAAAACACGGCCACGCATATCACTAACCATATTCATGATTGGCGTCGGTGCCGAAGCCTATGCAAGATCAAATTAGACGACCGAATCTTTTTAGACTGGTTCCTTAAATCCCTCCTTCCTCTCATTGCGAAGGATGTAGCATCTGAAAGACCCCAGTCTGAGGAGGAGGCCATCCTTAAGGCCCAACAGTTTGATCTTATCTATGCCCAATCGGGTTACTTATACACGATCATACCGGACGCCCCACGAGGTGACTCTGCACGCGGTGACACACCGGGGGCATCACATGCCGCTGATGGCATTATTGGCCAAATTACACCGCAAGCAAAACCTTTCAGTATGGTGAGCACCATGCCCGCCCCAGACCTTTCTAGGGCTACATCTAGTTCCGGAGCGACGACTTCCTATGCTCCAACAAACCAGACCCATCACGTTCATGGACCCTCTTGTCCACAACATTGTTATGGCCAAGCGCCATCAGCATATGTACCTCCTACATACTATGCTCAACCTACGGTACAGACCCCCATGCAGTTCCCACAACAGCCCATGCATTACCCACAACCGGTTGCACCAGCTAACCTCACACCTCCACCAGCTCAGGGGTACCAACAACCCCAGCAGGCAACTGGACCACCTCCAGCTCCACCTGCGTACTATCCACCGCAACCTGCTCCCGCACCTGCGGCTCCTCAGAATCCCCCTAACGCTCAAGGGCATGTGTACGCACAACAACATCAGCCCCAATACCAAAATAACCAACGCAACCAGGGTGGGCAACCAAACCGCGGAAGAGGACGCAACCATGGAAACAATCAAAACCGTAACCAAGCTCCACAACCTACCCATCCTCCGCAAAACAATAACGCGGCGCCTGCTCATCAGAATCCTGATCAACCACCTAAGCAAGCCAAAAATGCTAATTTACGAACAAACCATCCTTGTTCCATTTGCGGTGTCTATGGTCACTATACCCACGCTTTCCCACATCTGGAGCGAGCTCGACAACTATGGACAAATGACGCCCATCGTCAAGGGCAGGCGGCTCCTCAGCCGCCACCCAACCCTCCACCACCTCAACATCAACCCTTGGTACTGCAAAACCCCTTTCCAAACCAGGGTGTAGTGAACACTCAGCCGTTAGTCCCACCTCAGGGCAACGTGCCACCACAGCAGATCACTTATGCAGCCCCTGATCAACCCATGTTCGATTCAGGCACTCACCATTTGTTGATGATGTCGACTGCCGCTGCCAACCTCCAAACCCGTCGGAACCAATATGGCTCCACCTCTGAAGCCCCTCCCGCCGACAAAAACACTAACGTTAATCCAACAGATCAAACGTTACGTATACCTCCGGCTCCACTTGATGGCGCTTCCAAAGCACCTCGCTTCCCACTTCGTCGCATCAACAGTAATCCCAATGCTCGCGCTGCGTCAAATTACAACATTGTCGACAACTTAGCCCAGTCTCCTGCAGCCATGTCTGCTTTAGAAGTTTTGAAAAACTGTCCTTCGCAGCGCAAAACTTTGCTCTCTGCCATTGGCGCCATTGACCCCAATGATTCGCAGTTGATCGCATTCGATTCAGACCAGTCTGAACCCCGCCTGCCTTCCTCTTTAGCATTCCAAGTTTATGTTTCTGTTCGGAATCTTGTCATCCATCGGTGCATTATCGATGAAGGGGCCTCCACATGCGTCATGTCCACATTTGTTTGGCAGAAGTTGGGATCCCCTACTCTCCAGCAGTCCACCACTGCATTACGAGCTTATGACGGCCGTTCGGCTCAACCCCTAGGTCTGTTAGCCAATGTCCCTGTCCAGCTGGCGGGTAAAACCGTGCTCATTGACATTGAGGTCATCAATGCCCCACTAGACTATAACCTTTTACTTGGTCGCAACTACATGTACGCCATGAAAGCGGTTGCCTCATCCGTTTTTCGTACCATGATGTTCCCCCATGAGGGACGCGTGGTCAAGGTCGACCAGCTCACCTATTACGATCCCAAGGCCCCTACCACACCTGAAAATGGTCTCACCATGGTTGAACAACCTATTTGTGGTGCAACTACCTCATTCATTTCCTCAGTAGGACCCAGACTTTACTCCGAGGCGTCGATAACCTCTACATTCCAGGCCATTCCACCACCGTCACCGGAGACCCAGGTCGCTAACCTCTGCACTCTTTCACAAACACCCGGTAATCAACCCTCCTTGTTACCCAAACCACCATTGGTCCCTAGTCACATCGGTGTTACACCTATCCACACAATCCCCTTTCTATTTCCTCCTTCGGGTGTAGTAAGCGCCCCGTTTATGGCTACCCTTAGTCTCCCCGAGTTAACATTAGGATTACCCGTGTGGTATATTACGCCTCCCGTTCCTCCACCGACACCAAATGTCATCCTACAACCGGTGCAACCCATTGTTACTTCTACCCAACCACCTCCCGGTATCACGACTCCTTCGTCGTCGACGAATCCCCCTCCATTCGTCAGGCCCACTGGGGGCAGAGGCCCACAACCATACACTGCGGTTCCCCCACCCAAGGCAGTTAAACCTCCCCCCATATTTCGTGCTCCTCCAAAATGCTCGCTGTTTGATGAGTTAGGCCATCCAACCCATCAGTGCCCACAGTTACCTGCATTGCAGGAACACATGCAAATGTTGGACGACGACCCCAACATCCCGGTGGTCAAACTAGATCCAAACCCTATGCCTCGTGATAAATCACTGCGTACCAACCACCCATGTGCGATATGCGGTATTTATGGCCACTACTCGCATAACTGTCCTGACATCCCAGACTACAGAGCAGCTCTCTACGAGATGAACAATTTGGACCTAGAGACGGCACCCTCTACTATCGAGGAGATCTACCCTCCCGCATCATCCTCATCCGGAGAGATTAACACCATCTACATGATCTCTTCGACTACCACTACCTCATCACTCGATTTGACCACTCAAAGGTCCCGCAATGATGAAGAGGTTCTCGAGACTCCTACTACCTTTGATTATCCCGGGGAAGACATGCACCATCGTCCATACTTCCTCCTGGAAGAGACTTCATCCACCACCGCTACCCAATCCGCGGTTGAGTCCAAGGATTTCCTTCCTACTAAAATCGACTGGTTAACGGATCCCATGGCCGATATTTCTCCCGTCATCCACATTGACATCTCTGACCCACTTGGTGCCCTTCATACCATCACATTAGGAACCTCCCACAGTGAGCATGAGATCGGAGAATACCAACAACTGTTCCAAGAATTCACTGATGTCTTTACTTGGTCAGATACCGAAATGCCTGGCCTTGACCCCGCCATTTATATGATCTCCACTGGATACCCCTCTGTCCGGTCGGCCCCTTCCATTGATCCCTTTGACACACAGGTTAAACCCTTTCAAATCAACCAGGAAACCACATGTCCACAACATGGGGGCATGCCCAAAACCTTGCCTACTCATCATCACCGTGATCCTCGTCGGAGATACTGGGGGCATCCACCCCACAAAGGGAATCCCCCATCATCATATCATCACTTCAGTATGCCACCACGACCCACAGCCTCATGGTATAACACCCCGCCAGCAGTTGCTCAATGCCCTATTGATCTCTCTATGAGACAACATCTGCACCACATTGACACCTCTGAGTTAGGGGGCATAATAGATTACCTCGACCCCAGGATAGGGGGCATGATCAATCATTTTGAACCTTCCCCATCATCTCTATCTCAACACCTCAATGAGCCCATCGTTCAAACCAACACATATGTGATCCACAATCACAAACCCCATGCACATAGCATGGGGGCAGGTCATTAACCCTGCTCACTTTTTCATATTCGTGATCTCAACCATTTTTGAGGTCATGTGTCACTTGTATATTTCAGTTGATTTGATACACCTAGTATTTTGCCCCCACGGGTCATCATTTCTCCCCACCACTGCATCCTTCGCTTGGTGGGATCACCTTTATTTATAGCCATTTTTTAACCTAGTTCTTTCCTTTAACCATTCCGGAGTCCTTATGACCTCCGTTTTTCGCACCATTTGCACTATCGGATTCATTTTTCCGCGCTCTTAATGATGCTAGAGATCATTTCTCGCTCTCACCTTTAGATTTTCCGGGCATTTTTTCCACGCCCCCTCGTCACCTCGGTTTACGTGCCACATCGGCCGTTCTCCGTTTTCGACAATCCTTATGTCACCGGATCCAGTTTTCCGCACAGATGACGATGCTTGAGACCTTTTCTCACCTTCATCAATCCATTTTTGTTCGGTATAATTTTATCCCTTTTTCGGGCCGAGCAAACCCTTTGACGAAAAAGGCACTTAGGGAGTTTCTGTTAAGCTCTTTTCTGACTCCTAAAACAATGAAAAGATCGCCGAGCAATCTTGCTTCCTTTCATGCTCGCTAAACGTATCTGAAAGGGCGTCTACCTGGTATAAGTTTACCCCTTTTCCGGACCTCGTAGACTAATTACGAAAAAGGTATACTCTAGTCACATCGGCTAGAAGAGTTCTCCATCCGCATCATTTTATGCTTTTTTGGGCCTTGGAGACTAAACTTACGAAAAAGAAACACCAACAGAGTCCACTTACCGTTTTCAGACTCTCTAAACATGAAAGCAACCATGAGCATGTGCCGTCCTGGGCTCACAAAATCCACAGGACCGTACCATTTTAGAGCACACTTTTATCCCTTCTTGGAGCTCATTAAAACTACGAAGAAGGAAGAATGGTGCCTCTTGGCGCCACGACAGACCATGTCTACTCACATAGCAGCTTCCCCATTCTGGTCGCCTTTGTTCAGAGCATTCTGCAGTATGTCACCAGGAAACTCCCTCGACAGCTACCATCAGCTTCACCCACCCAGAGTCAGTACATACCCTTCAGTCCCTAAAAGATGATCCCCACACCTACAAGTCAGTCCCCTACGCTGCCAGGTCAACCATGTCATCATGCTCTGAACAAAGGAAGTTTGAGTCTACCCATTTTTTGACCCAGTTATTTCCCATCCCCACAAGTATGTCAGTCCTACCAGCAATACTACATCACTTCAGTTCTACACCTCGTGCTCCTATCAAGGAAACATCATTTCCTTGTTAGTTGCTGGTCTCCCTCTGTCGACGACAACCACATTGATTCCAGAGGATAGACCTAGAGGTCCCTGTGTCTTGGACTCATTACCATTTATGATGAGTGCCTACGAATCATTTCGAGAGGAATCCTCAGTGCCTCTCCAAATGGTTGTTTCTCACATGCTCGACTTCAACACCTTGATCGCATCGTTGAGACTCGCACAGGGTATTGGTCCGTTCAGTTATTAGTCGAAGACCCCGGACACTACCTGACTCCTCCACATTTGAGAGTCTACCTATGGATACAACCAGTTACATTTTTTCTATACATATCCGGGTTGCGTATGGCGACAGTATTCAGATGTACCCCAGTTTTATACTCCCTCGAGTATACAGATACAAATACTTCTCAGAGATGGCTCACAGTCTTTGAGTCCCTACAGATGTTGGACACCTTTAGTTTCAGCAGTTCAACAGTTATTCCGTTGTATCAGTTATTGAGATCAGCCATGATCATGAGTATATCCCACAATCATGTCCCCTCTGGACCATTATGATGTACCAGTATATTTCTTTACGTATTAGATCCCCCTTCTTGGGACTAATTGTTTTGTATATGTCTTGATACGAGCATGGGAATGCCCGCCTCGTCCTTTATCAGAGATTATACCTCATTCATATTGAGGCAATGTAATATTTTTTGTTTTTGCAGCTTCCAAGGGCCGTGGCTCCAGTCTCCAACCGGTCTCTTCTCTCCCCTAAAACCCAGAAAAAGGACAAAAGAACTATGATGTCTATCGGCCATACGATGAGCTCCTGCCCTCACACATCAGGGGGCAATCTGTTAACACCTAAAAAGTGCTCACTAGCTCATTCCCTTACTCACATGACCCATTTGTCCACTTTTCCACCATCTGAGCCTCTGAAACCAACAAAAGGTCACCAAAAGACCTTAGTACACCCCTTTTTCCATTAAAAAAGATTATTTTTCCAAGAAAATCATAAAAAACCCTCAAAAAGGGTCCAAATTCCCAAAAATATTAAAAAGGGAATTAAAATATTATTTTTATTCAAAAAAGGAAAAAGGAGGGAAAATTACCTAAACTATGTTGGTCAATACCATTGGTTTCCACAAAACCACAAATGGTATTCCTCACCACCAAAACCTATAAAAAGGTGGTAGAGGCTCCTCATTTCACATCCTTCCATTATCTCATCCTTATGCTGCTGAAATCTCCCCTGAGCACTTTTAGCCATTGAAGCAACCTTGGAGAAAGAGACCTATTGGAGTTTGGAGCTACTCATCTTGGGAGTTGCTCAACATCAACCTTCACCATTGAAGGTAATATCGCAAGCACTTGCTTGCCCCCCACTTTTCAATACAAAAATTATTTCTTATGTTTCTTGTTCTTGATTTTTGAAATATTTAAATTATTTGATTAGATTCTTGCTTAGATCCATGAAAAGTATTGTTTATTTAGTTTATTGTTTTTATTTCTATTGAAACTGCTGCTACTAGTTAGCAGGTGCCCATAGCACTAAGCTTGGTTGCAAAACCGAGCCAACACACATGTTCTTGGAACATGATCCACCTTCAGATTCAGTGTTTGGAAGTGATGATGAGCAAGAGAGAAAATCTCCATCACATGAGATTTCAGATTCAGAGTTTGGAAGTGATTATGAGCCAGAGAGCAAAGCTCCATCACATGAGATCTCAGATTCAGAGTTTGGAAGTGATGATGAGAAAGAGAGCAAACTTTCATCACATGACAGTTTAGATTCAAAGTATGAGAGTGATGATGATGAAGAGAGAATGCTAGATCCATATCCACAAGAACCTGAAGATCTAGCAACTGATTCAGAAAATGACCGAATGGGAGATCTGGTTCCATAAGAACCTGATGATCTCTCACCTGATGATCCTCCTCTTCCAAGATGGGAATCCACTACTCTCATATATGTCGGAGATCTTGTTGGTGATCCAACTGATCAACAGAGAACCAGATCAGATTATAAGAGTGGAAGGTTTCATCCTTCTCACATTACTGATCTATTTCAGGTCGATCGATCCTTCTTTGGAAAAGAAGGACACTTTCCTCCTTCCGGGGTGAGTGATTCCATGCTACATTAGCATCCTTCAGTCTATTTTGAGGGAGGGCTTTCTTCCCACTGGGTTTTCCCTCTTTCCTCATTTATTATTTATATTGTTGTACGGGGTGACCTTTGGTATCAGTCACCAGGGCCCTATTTTCAGTTACTACCTCATAGTATAGCTTGCATGGGGGTGTTGGATTATTTTCACCATCATTTTTATATTTTGCATGCATGCATGCATCCATTCATCATGCATGCATCTTCGTGCATCCAGTCATCATTTGGTGGTCCTCCCATCACCTAGAGCCTATCTTTAGCTCCCTAGAGCTCGTCTTCAGCCCCCAGTAGCCCTCCTACCTACTTGAAGTGCCTTGTTTTCCTCACCTGGCTGACATATGCGCCTTATCTCACCTACCGGGAGTTTAACAGTTAGTTAGATCATTTATTAACCAGTTGGTCCATTTATTGCTAAGTTTAACTGCCTATAGCTCCCAGTTGACTATTTTGGAGTGCCACTTGACCTTCTGACAGCCTCATGCTCCCACCTTGGAGTCTCCATCCCCTGATTTGTGCTCACATGACTCAGCTAGACTCAGTTAGACTCATTTGACCAACTTCTTGACTATTTGTGACTACTGCTACTGATTGGATGATGTCTCCAATGTTATCCAAGCTACACACTGAGGATAATTCGAATGACCTTTGGCCTATTCGAATTCTATTGACAGTTATCGTATTGTATTCAGTTATTCAGAGTGCCAACTTATAGCTGATTTATGATTATACTGCTATTCTCCATTTTCTGTGTTCATGAGTGATTGTTGATTCTTCTTTCTTCTCTACAATTCATTAGTGAGATTAGTGAGAACTGTTGTAGTTGTGAGATCTCCCTGCAGATTATCACAGAAATTGGAGAGGCCATTCAGACCTTCATTTGGAGATACAATGGAGTCACTTGTTGTAGGTTTAAGCTACAGGGCTGCTCGTGACATTCTCATCCTCAACTTTCTTCCACACCTTTCTCAATTTTCTCTTCATATTTTGTCTCTTGGAGGAAGGGCACACTTGGTGAGATGTTGTTATCTTTGGGGGATCTATTGTGGCCCCATGTATTTTTAATATGATGTATTTAATCTGTATTTTCTGATTAGAATGTCCTCGGGTCGAAATACCAATTGAAACTATGTCAAAATACCAAACAATGTGTAAATGGTGCCATTTTCCCCATATCTTGTTATGAAATCTTGAAGTTGCTTTATTTAGACTTGTATCAGCTCATCTCTGTGATTTTTATTATTTGTGGAGATTAATTAATTTCTTGAATAAGTTTCATATACATTTCATAATCCTTTGGAACATAAATCTCGAATTTCATGGCAAATGGTGAAGTTTCCTATCATTCCCCCTATGTGAAGACATGTCCACAAATCTCTGATTTATGGGAGTTGCAGAAGCCTATAGTAACTGATTGATGATGAATTTGGGAGCCCATTGAAGTCCTTTAATATTTCCATTTCTCTGTTCTGAAATTTGGGAAGGTCCTACAGCATTTTTAAATCCATCTTTGTCCCCTACCCTTGGGGGTTTTGAACCTTGATTTGACTAGCAAATTTCCCTATTTTTCCGTAATTGTAAATGAATGTTGCAGAAGTATTTTGAGAGTTTCCAAGAATCCATAAGCCTCATTTTTATGTCTTAATACCTTCCAAACACATTCAGACCCAATTCGGAAGCATTTGGAGCCATTTGGAAGCATTTGAGGAATTACTAGTCTAAGGGTCGAATTGGCCAAAAAGTGCAATTTTTCCAATTTTACCAAATTTATTAAAAAGGGACACTACAATCTCGGTATCTTTAGTTGAATTTTGGCTCCCAACCAAGGTAAAAAATCTCTTTGAGGTGCAAATGACCAAGTGACAATGAGTAATTTCTCATTTTACCCTCTTTTATATAATGCAACTAGTCATTTTTACCTATTTTCATATTAATGACCTTTGTTTAAAGCCTATTTTCACATTTATTATCTTCTAATGTCATTTTCTAGGGTTTTGACTAGGTTTCGACAGGTTCATCCAAGTTATTCACACCGGTGGATTTGTTTATCTGACCTTCTTCGAGCTCACTTTCTCTCTTTCGTGCTCTGGACCTGAAATATGAAAGAGATTCCAAGCACTTTTCACACTTGAGTCATGCTTGTTAAACTTAAGAAAAATAGTGTCGAGCTCAGTCTGCTTTACTCATGCTCATAAAACGATGAGGAAAGTATCATCTTAGTATTATTTTATACCTTTTTTCGGACTAAGGTGATTAAGTCACGAAAACAGAACCCCTAGAGTCTTCTTTATGCTCCTTTCAAACTCCTAGATTAAGAAAAGATTTCCAAGTGCACTTGTCTCTTTCACACTTGTAAAAGCATTTGAAAGGTCATCTATTTGGTGGTAGGTTATCCCTTTTTCAGACCGTTTATACTATTGATAAGAAAGGTACACCTTTGTCAAAATTTGACTTAGAGAGTTCCTCCAGATATTATTTTACACATTTTTGGGTCTGGGGACTAACTTTTACAAAAAATTCATAACATGGAGTCCTCTTTAGATTATTTCAGACTCCCTAAAGATGAAAAATCACCGAGTTTTCCTTCCTTAGACTCGTGAAATTAAACATCAAAGGATCCTTATGGAACCAAACCTCTCCTTCCTTGGGTTCACACGTACAAGGTTGGACTCATCTATCGATGAGCTATATCGAGCATCTTTTATCCTCCTCAAGATCGTTAAAAAACAAAGAGGTACTCGTCATACATGACGGGGGAGAGTGGGGGAATACGCCGAGTCTACCGTTTGTTGCAACTTATGAGTCATTAAATTTGAACATGGCATGCATCAGTACCTTGTATTATTATTTGGGTATTCAGTATATATCTGGGTCATAACTACAATCGTGAGTCGTCTCTCATGTGAGCATCATCTAATGATTCTCCCAACTTGTGTCATCTCACCTTTTGGTTGTTACCTACGTTGATCCCTGCTTCCAAGTAGTGTATCATGTTGTTATATGTTCAAAGGATCAGTGTTAACCTGAGTCAACCTTCTGCAATATTGTCGACCTTCATCTTTTTGTGTCAGTCCATACTCATCTGATTCATTACTTCACACCACATTCCTATATCCGTTTCGTGTCAATGATGTGGGATTCAATATGGCTCTCCTTCGACGAGTCTATTCATGTCGACGTCAGCTCATTAATACAGGAATTAGGCTTAGGAACCAACCGTATTACCTTGGTACCTGCATGCCTCAATGGAAATTTTCCTCATATTCGACAGTAGGTTTCCATCATTGACCTATGATTGGATAATCCCTCGAATGTTCGACTTCAACACCCTTATTCACATCCGTTGGGTTGTATTAGAGATGCCTTGGGGATCATTTTTATAATTGGTGATTTCCCTCGTACTTGTTAATGGTTCACATCATTGGTTGGTAATCAAGTAGTCTCTACCATGTTCGGCTTCAACACCTTGTAATCACATGGTTAGATTTGTATCGCTTTGGGATCGGGTAGAAGACATTGGATGATTCTGATATTTATTTCACATGCAGGCCGTGATGGTGATCTTTGAGTAGTTTCTCACATAGACATTATGTGGGTGACCTCATCTATGTACTTTCACATAGATCCACTTTTGTGTTGGTCGTGGCTGTGTCCTTATATTTTCATGGATCTAATTTTGTCGTCTAGTAGCCATGATCTATCTTCATTGTTTGTTGAGTCAGTACTATCATGGATCTGCATTGTATTGGTCGGTAGCCATGCTTTGAGTCTGTTGTTCTGAGCATGGGTATGCCTGCCTCGGGGTTATTAAACATATGGTTGATGTTTCCTTGCAACTCCTATCCAGTCTCCTTTCAGTTATCTCTACAGAATTATTTATTGGTAAAGTGTTTCGGTCATCAATTTCCTTCTGACCTCACACTTTAGGGGGCATCTGTTTTACCTCAAATTATCACTTTGAGTGTCGTTTCGAGTCTTCGTGTCATATCACCATGAAGAACATAATGGTCATACCTCCTAAGAAGTGTTGAGACTCATCTTCACCATGTTGATCCCCTCCCTAGTCTTACTTGGAGACAAATCCAACCCTTGATGGTCGAATGCCACCTCACCAAGCCCACTTTTACCATATTTGCGCGACCTGCTAGTGGTGCAAGGCACGAAAATACAACATTTTCACGATTTGCATGCCTGCAGGGGCGCAAAAATTACATCTTTTTCACGCTATGCTAAGCCTTGATGGTGCGAAAATCCCTCAACAACTACATTCCTTGATCTTGGGATCTTGAATCTCGAGGATATTTTTATGGGATAGAGGTTCCTCTTGAATCTCACCTCACCCTCCTTCCTTGGTATGATTCAGCTCCTTGATCCACCTTTTACTCACCTAGATCCATTATTCTCTCTTAATGGTTGGCCTCCAAATCCTATAAGATGAAGGCCATCCGTGAGAAAAGGGGAGAAATTTTGGAGGCATCAAACTTATGATGTTAGAAATCTTGCAGAGGTAGCAAAGGAGAGATTGGAAGGAGGTGCTATCATCTTTGACATCAAGGTATAACATTGTAATTATCTTCTCTAGCTTTCATAAATATAACTTGGATTATTCTCCCATATCTTGTCTATTATATTTGGATGCATGATATGTTATTATAGATTAGATCTAGAATCAATACATCTATTGATTGGAGGTTCTTTTTCTTTTGTCTTGCTCAAACAGATTCAACTTTTGGAGATTAAACATGGAGCTGGAGCTAGGACAACCAACGAACTAGAGGTAAGTTCCATTATTTCCTTTCCTCCTTATGCTTGATGATCTATGTATTGTGCTATATATAGGAGAATAAACAAGCATTTGTTTTGTTTCTGTCTTAGATTAAAGATTTAAAGACTTGGTTTAATCTATGCGAGGGTTTAACTATCTGTAGCACGAATTCTCTAACACATAATTGTTTATTATTGTGGCACTAGGTGCCAAGACAAGGGTCTTTAAGGACCGAGAGACATTATTATTATTATTATTGTTATTATTGTTATTGTTATAATTAATTAATAAAAATAACTGGCACAATAGGGACCACTAAAAGAGTATGAGAATCCTAGATCCAAAAGGTGAGGGGGAATGGGGACATTCCTAGCACTTTAGAATTTTTTTGGTTGAGCTTGGTTTGTATTTATGCTTTGGTGACTTTATTAGTTAATGATCACCCAAACATTGTACAAAAAAACCCAAATTTTTATTATTTTAGCCAATGTTGGTAATTTTGAGCCTAATTCATGATTTAGTGGGTGCTTGGGTGGATTCCACTTGTTGATTGGGCCCCTTTGGTGGGTTTGTAACTCCTTTTTGGAGGTTACACTTGGTTTTGTAACCCCCATTTTCACAAGTGCACCTTCACTGGCTATTTTTAGCCATGACACCTCAAAATTTAAGTAACTCCTTGTGTAACCCATCCTTTGTTATTTTTGGAAGATGCCTTGGTTTGTGTAACACCTCACCAAACTAATTTTTATTCCTCTTCAGGGATGATGTGTCCACACATGAATTTGAGTTGGGTGGAATGGCTTGGAGTCACTCTCCTTGAAATTTAAATTGCTTGGGTTGGATTAGAGTTAACCTCTTGTGGTTGAGTTACCCCCCTTGGTCTATTGACTCAAGTTGGCTTATCTTGGTTTGTTTTAACCCCTTGGGTTCGAATTGCCTCCTTTGGTCTATAAATCCATGGTGTATATCCTTGGTTAAGGTTGTTGATTGTTGTTGATTATTGATAGTTGTTCTTGGTTTTTCATGCCATTGATGTTGAGAGCTTGGTAAGCTTATGAGATTGGGAATCCATGTATGCTCTATTATGTGAATGAACCTTATGCTTGAAGCATTGTGATCTTGTATGGTGTTTGTGGAAATCCTAAACAGATCTGGTATAGTTCCTTTTTGTTCATTTCTTGTCTTTGTCTTGGACCTGCACATAAATCCTGATGGTGAATGGTGATGTCTTGGGGAACCTAGGGGGTGAAGGGATTACCATTGCACTTGTTAGTGGGGTGGAGGAGAAAGCAGGTGGTGATGAATTGAGTTGTGGCTTCTCAAACTGATACTTTATATATCCTTGAGTGCACCTTTGTTGTGGATCTATGGCCTTAGATTGGGGGTGGCCTATCAAAGTGAGATGTGGCTTGGTAGTGCCTTTGGTTGGGTGGAATGTGGTCTAGTTGATTCTAGTTGCACATTAATAAGATAAGTGGTTTGTTTTTATTTATGTAAATTCATATTTTTACATGATTTTTCCATTGTTTCCATAACTTAACTTTTTTCTGTTGATGAGCATGGTAGTTGTATCAATGGTTGGATGTAGATCTGATGGTTTAAATGCTTGGAAATTAGTGATTTCTCCTCTATTTGATATATGATATTGATGGAAAATTTAAAATATGTCTATTCATGTTTTATTGGTTGTATATTACTCTAAAAGAGAGCCCTCCATGGCTGATTAGATCAATAGATAAATTTACAGTTGAAGTTGCTGGGGTTTTGGAACTCTAGTTGAGGAAATCTTGCTTGGAAATTGGGGTGTTCTCCTTGTTTTGGGATCCAATATTATGGTAATATTGAAATATGTTATTTATGGGTTTAAATTATGCATCTTACTCTGCAAATTCTCCCTCTGTGGCTGATCAAATATATAGATAAATTTGTAATTGCAATTGCTTGGTTTTTGGAACTCTAGTTGAGGAATCTTGCTTGGAAAATTGGTGTTTTTATATTCTATTGGAGATATGATCTTACTGGGAAATTGAAATGTTTAATCATGTCTTATTTTCTGTATCATTCTCTGGAAGTGCATCCCCCATGGCTAATCAGATTTGTTCTATGATTCCACAATTGAAATTACTGAGTTTTGATCACTCGTTGATGGGTTTTTCTCCTTGGAAATTGGATTGAACTGATAGTTTCTCTTTAGATCTGATTATCAGATGTTGTATGTCTATATATGAAATATGAAGTGTGACCTTGGTGGCTATATAGTGCCTCATATAGATGGTATTATTTTTATTTGGGACTCCCAATTGGTTTTGTGGGGATTTGGATGCTTACCGGATGATCCGGTAGTGATTTTTATAACGATAGTAGATCTTATATTTGTATGAATTAATGGATGTATATGATAGCTTTGTATATGTCATTTTACATTATTGAATGGTTTTAGGTGTTAGTTTCATATATAACTTGATGAGCAATGCAAAACTATTAATAAAAGTGTAATAAATTGGATTGACGAGAGTGCCATAAGTTGCATAGTTTTATGGCGGAAAGATATAGTTTGTAATTGTTTGCAAACACTAGTACATTTGGACCAAATTTTGACGATCATTTCGTCTCACTTCCGACCTCAAACCATCAGTATTTCGACAAATCGTGGTTGGCCCAAACATCATTTCACATGCCATCACAATTCCGATGTCTCTGAAATCGTCGCAAGCCCGATGTCAAGTATTTTCCATTGTTTTCTCACTTCCGACGTTTTTCACGTCGCAGTTGCAACTAAACCTAAAAATTGTTTTCAACCCAAAATCTACTTGTGATCGTCACAGTTGTGACGAACGTAAGTCGCAATTGCAATAGGACGAAATCCAATGTTGCGATGGAAGGAAGTCGTAGTTCCGACGTGTAGGAAGTCACCTTTGCGATGGAATGAAGTCGTGTGTGCGACAATAGGAAGTCGCAGTTGCGACAGACAGAAATTCATGGTTGTGATGGAATGAATTCGTAGTTCCGACACATAGGAAATCACCTTTGCAATAGAATGAAGTGGCAGGTGAGACGATAGGAAGTCGTAGTTATGACGGGATGAAGTCGCACTAGCGATGGTAGAAATTCGTTGTTGCAACATTTTGGCATTGCAATGGCGACACCATTAAGTAGCAATTCTGACGGTATTGTTATACTAATGACAGTTGTGTTCATCGCAATTGTGACGATGTGAACTTTTTAAAAATATATATAAATTTAATGTTTCACTTATAAGCATCACTAGAATGATGAAAATCTCCAATAGTCAAGATATGTATCATTTATATAAATAATGGTGAAAATATGTAGCATCACTAGACGCCTCAACAATGCCCCTCCAGACTAAGAGTGGTCCAAAGTCTAGTATTCAAGACATAAAACTAATCATGTTTTGCAATGAGACCCTTTTTGTCTACCATATAGGAAGGAAAGGGTCCAGAAAGGTGAATTCAATAATTTCTTTCAACCCAATATCAAGCTACAATTTTAATTCCATGTGGTTAAAAACAAACACTTTCATTTACCTTGAAAATGAAGTCAACTAGCATAGCTGATAACTAAGACCAATACTAAGAAAAATTACGAGTGTTGAAATGTTACTAAAATAACTAATGAATAGATATTACATTCCATATCCATTGTTCTACGTTTGAAAGTGATACATGTTGGTCAAAATATCATTCCACATCTATTGTTCTATGTTTCAAAGCGATACATGTTGGTCAAAAGAACATCCAAAATATAACCCAATCAGTTTTAGACTGAATAATGAGATTTTTTGGAGAGAGGAGAAATGCATTCTTAATGTTGTGGAATACATTGGTCTAGATCCATAATGTTATGGTGTTTTGTGCCAAACCTATTTTTTTTTTAAATTAATTAACTTTGTGATTCAAATTTGTTTAATGTATTATTAATATTTGTCCAAGGATAATGGCTATGCTACTTGAAGTACTTATATCGTTGAAATTTAAATTTGGAAACTGCACAAGATATATGGAAACAATTTATATTCCATATTACAAAATTGCATAAGGTAAACCCAAGTGAATTTCCAGAATTATCTAGAATACAAAAATGAACAAAATAAACACTAAAATCTACCTGAAACTCGATGAAACAACCCATATTTTAATGTGGTTAATATAGCACAAAACCTTAATAAAAAACACATTTTATGAAGCATTAGGAGAATATTTAATTATGTTTTACTTGATGTTAGGAAATTGATGCAGTATATAAATAATTTAATAAAAACAAGCCTAAAAATTATGCAGAAGGTTATATTTTACCTAGCCTTGATGGCTTAGAAATTTTGAAAATAAACCACCCCTATAATATTCATATTTCTAGCTAACAAAAGGCAAACATAAAAGAAAATATTTTTTTGTTTTTATGGTTGGTGAGATTGAAAATGACAAGTGCCTTGAATCCTTTGGTTCATGGGGTCTTAGAGATAGCCCTCCTTGGACTTAGTTTGAAATTACTTGGAGCTGGAATACTTGCAAAATACATGCAATTCCATCCCAAGCCTTTGGGGTTTGATGAAAAATATTTCCATGGAAGGGTCACCGTATAGAGTGCTCCATCAATGCATGTAACCAACTCCTTAAATTGTGTTTGATTTCACATAAATGATGACATGATAGGTACAACATGTAACAAACTCCTCCAAAATAGGTGCCAATGTGCAATGAATGGCCCAAAAAAATTCCAACTACCTCCCACATGCCAAGAAGTCATCATCCATCATCTAGGCACCATATGCACCACCATATGTGTGTGAGCAAAAGGGGCACCCAACATAATGTACCTAGGCATCCTCAACATGTGTCATAGAAAGTGTTATATTGTGAAAATACTAGATCTTAAGTGATAAAGGGGTCAACCAATATCTAACTTAGGAAATGCATCCAAATATGAAGATAATAAATGAAATAAACTAGATCCCTAAGTTGGTGAAGGTGATGCACTAAATGTGGTACGTATGAAAGAGAGGAGGTCTTTGCAAGTTAACCATGATAGAAATTGAGTGTAATAGTTCTACCCTTAGCTTTCAAGAGCTAGGGTTATAGATAGTTCTTCTACATTTGTGCCTTATGAAAATGGGTGTTTTATCATGGTTACCCTTTCCTTGTGCCTCTGTTTGTGATCCCTTTATTTTATTTTCTTTTTTCATTTATTTCATTAGCCTTTTCATTAGCTTATTCCCTTTACTTTAGGTTTATCTTTGATAACCTAGGACATAGGGAACTTGGCTTTTAGGAAGGGGGTGGTTCTCATGTTCCTTTCCATTTAAGTTAAAAACTTCACCCTTAGAGTACTATACTTTTTTAGCTTTAATTTAGGCATTCATATATGGGAATAGTTATGAGACCTTGAATAATTACTAGTGACAAATCACTTACAAAGGGGCAAACGATGGAAATGGATGAAAGGGCTAGTGAAATGAAAAATGGCTAGGAAAAATGTTGTGAAATGGATGTAACACCAACTTAGTTAATTAGGGTACAACTCAACATTCAGAGACGATGCACTTCCTAATGCAAAATTATGATAACACCATGGTATGCCTAAGTAATGAGCAGCAATTCAAATTTTATGAGTCATTATCCAAGCATAAAAGCAACATCCCATAGTCAAATCAACACAAAAGAAAACATTCCAAGTGTCAATGAGGGTGAGATATATCACAACACTAGCGCATTTGACACCATCTCCACTAGGTACATCCAAGGCACATGAACCATCTGAGCATGCTTCAAGGGGACTAATGATATAGATGAAACCACAAATATCATCTCATGAACAATGGTTGTGATATGATTGCAGACCATGATTTATCAACATATGACCCTTGCTAATAAAGGGGTGACAAATTAAATTTAAGGATTATTGGTGTAGGGTTTTTGTCTGTTTTGGATTTGTGCATTTTTAAAGAAACCGTCTACATGTCATATCAAGGCTTGAAATTTTTAGAAGGGATTGGTATTTGGGATCACTGACCTTTCAAAGAGAGAGGGATAGAAGAGCAGGTTTTAAGGAGTGAGGAGAGATGGTCAAGCTAAAAGTGTAAGGAGGGATTTTGTCTGTTTTGGCAATGTGATTTTTTAAAGAAACTGTCTACAAGTCATCTTGAGATTTGAAAGGTTTATAAGGGATTTGTATTTTGGGATCATTTACCTTTCTAAGAGAGAGAGAGAGAGAGAGAGAGAGAGAGATAGAGAGAGAGAGAGAGAGGAGCAGGGTTGAAGGATGAGTGAGGAGATATGTTCAAACCAAAAGGGTAAGGAGGGATTTTTATTATATTATAGAACATGAATGGTCTAATGAGTTACAAATGTGATACTTAGTATCTAATTTACAAGTGGGAAACTTATTGGCCATTTTTTCTTCCTATGGTTGTTTTGTTTAGGCTATAGGGGATAATATAGGATTGGGTAACAAAGAAGTGGCATTAATAGTTAGTGAGACATCTAGGTCCTTCTAGGTGAGGTCTAGCTACCCAAACTAGATTTGGCCCAAAGTGTTGGAGGCGTGTTTCCTTGGATATGTTTATATCCCTCATTGTTAGTATGTGGAAATAAAATTTGGTTACCTATATAGAAAAGGGATTCCATGTTTGAGTTGTGTTGTATATTTTCCCAAAATCTCATCTAGTCATTTTGGGGGATTGGATTATGTCATGCTCCAAGCACTAGAGATTTCAGATAGGTTTGAAGGATTCAATGGTTTGAGAGTGGTTGGAAATAGTAGGACCTTCCACTCTCCTACCAAGGTGTCATCCAAATGAGGAAGGCATATGATATAGTGTCAAGTTGTCCAATAACTAGTTTGTTCTCGGCTCTAATTCCTTAGGTGGTGTAGCCAAAATTTAAGAAAGTGGATAACCTAGTTGTGAAGTAATTTTGAACTTCCATAGAGTTAATACTAGCTTAGATCCATCATAACCCCATATCTATCAAGCATCGATAGGGCCCAAATCTCTTAAGGTGCAAAAATTAACTTAATTCTTTACACCCTTAAAAAGGTTTGCACCTCGAGCAATTTGATCTATCCTGGTACTTGATAGATCAGAGGTTAAAGTGGATCAACGCTAGTTGGGAATAATAAGTTGGCCTGTATTATTATTATTATTATTATTAAGTAATAGTTTTTACATACATATCCCACATTAGCATTACAAACATGCATGACACATTATCTTGTACTGGGTTGTATATTGTGCCTCTTTACACAAAGAAGGAGGCACAAACCTAAGCCTTGTAAATTTGTCCAAGAGCTTTACAATTGTTGTGTAGCGATATTGCATTATGAGGAGCTTGTTTTGAACCCATCCCCACAAGGAGATATGTGAGACAAGTTTATTGTACTGTGTTTCCCACATTTTTTTCATTGACATCATAAAATGAAACACCTTGAATATTTTGATGCCTTTATGCCTGGTTCGATAGAAAATCCCCAATTTCTCTTTGTTGGCAACTTTGAATTTTTTGCAGATTTGGAATACGATCTCAAGGAGATGTCCAAGAGAGTGCATGGTAGGGCCAAAATATAGTGGTATGGACTGCATGATAGACAATATCAAGGTTATTGTTGTATAGGGTATCTAAAACACCATGTGTGTCAAAGAGATTATCCTCGGGAGGGTAGTTGATGAGTGTATGAGTGTTAGATACTTGGGAAGAGAGGTTGCCTCTCAATTGCCTAGCATGAGTCATTTTCTTATTTCTAGAAGAGTCTCTACTTATTCTTTGGTCTTGGATTTTTAGGTCCCGATTCACTAGGTGCCCATTTTTGGAACTTAGTTGGCATAGCCCAACAAAACTTGTTGAGAATATTTGTTTTGAAGGTGTGAAGTGGATTGCTAGAAATCCAACTAGAAGATGGGTTTGATTTTTTGCATAGAAAGTTGAACATTACCCTGGTTTCAATATTCAACATAGGAGATAGGGTCTTAGTCTTCTTCAAATATAGGGGTCAAGAATTAGAATGTTTCCTTGGTGAATAGTAAGCCACCCCATAGGAGTGGGGACTCTAGATTTCAATAAATATTGAAGCAAAAGCCTTATCATTGTACAATGGGCCTACTAATTCTCAAGGACAAATGGATTTGGATGATAGTCGTGGTAGAAGACTCAACTATGATCTCAAGTGTTGTTTAGTGTAAAATCCTTACAATCATTCCCACCCTTTCTTGATTAGTGCAACGTATCCTTCTAGGAATAAATTCAATCTTGGGAATAAAATAAGAACCTCTAGACACATTTGGGCCTCAAATTATCAGATATGATGAGGGATGGATCATGCACAAGAGGGAGGAGAGAGGTTGTGAACTCAATTCTAACCACGGTGATTTAGTAAAGGTCATAAATGGATATAATACAATTATTGTTTAGGTCATTTTTTATGTAGGAGCATATGTGAACTTGATCTGATCATGTAGTTTAGGGGACTACTCTTAGAGATCACCTAAGGATATGGTATCAATTTTGAAAGTTGAAACATTAACTTTAACACGGTGATCATTGGGGAGTGTTAAAGTTGAAAAAGATGAAAATTATGTTTAAATTTGTCTTATTAAATTTAATACTACTGTTGTACTATTTTCTCCTTCAAAACCTAACCTAACCATAATTTTAGCATTAGATACCATTAGGCCTTGATGAGTCATTTATTTCACTTCTAGCCTACTTACATAAGTGCAATCAACATCTTGGAGGTTTTCAAGCAGTAAGAATTCGTTCATTTTGGCTTACTACCCTTATAGACTGGTTTCAAATAGTCCATGCTCGCTACATATTTGATTTTTTGGAAAAACACTTATACTTTCATGGTCGTGGAACTATACATGAGTTTTGAAATTCAAAGTAACATGAACATAATCTGGAATGAAATACATAACATGAACATAATATGGCCTGAAATACATAACATGAACATAATCTGGAATGAAATTGGAAACACCATACATCCCCTCATCACAGCCCATCCATCGTTATGTTTGTTTAGTACTTGCAATGCCAAATCATTTAACCTCTATAAATATATACAAAATCAATACAAGTCATATTTGTACCATTATTTACTAGTCTAAGATGCATATTTATGAGAATGTCAACATACTTTTACAATGTTTCCCATCACCTTTTGAGCCTTCTTTTTGGACTAGCCCCTCATCATCCTGGATTCAAACATGGATTAACTCGATGATAACAAACTAAAAAACCTAATAGATAAATAAATAAATAACACTCATGAATAAGCTCCTCTTGGTTTCGAGAATGATTTATTGGAGCCGTCTAATATCGGATCAAACCTCCCTCGATCTGGAGCAGCATTAACGAAGTGAACATTGACTTCGATGCTACTCCGTTTGATTGAGGGAGGTTTTATCCAAGATTAAATGGCTCCAATAAATTATTCTGTACTGAACATGGCCAGACACGTGAAGGAGGAATCTCTTATGTCCCCTCCCTCCCCACCCTCACATCTCTCTAAATTGATAGAATGTAATTGTAAAGGTAAGAAAGAACATTGAGATAAAATAAGGTACACAATTGTTTGATTTCCTTTTGTTTTTAACATAATTAAGTACTAACCATCTATATTTCATATTTTACCTTAATCAATACAAAAAAGTATGCAATAACTCATTCAAAGGGAATGCAAAAAAAAGTATGCAGGAATTCATTCAAAGGAAAACGTAAAAAAACTAGTTTTTATAAATGAGGTATATCATCCAAAATATGTTCCAAGTACAGTACATATGTCTATCTAATTATAATATTATCATACTTCACCATACATTCTTAGTCGTCTTGTTATAATTCTTAAGTAATTCATCATCTTCAATGTCGTCTTGATTTTCTGGGTGCTATTCAGAAGTTGTTTATGCTTGCAGCCTCTGACGCAATGTACGCTTGGTATGATACTCACGGTGTGGAAGCGGTTGTGATGGGGCATCGCCTAGAAAAACAAAAAATGTTAAATTTATAAGGCCGGTTTTTAAATATCAATGAAGTAGTTCAGTAATGTTAAAAAAATCTCTACAATGTAATTATTTACTTGGTGCACTGGTCAACATCATTGCAATCACTGCCCTATGCTCCTCTTCAGTTGTAGGACCCTCGATTACAACATTCTCTGCCATTGAAACAACATAATTTTTAAGGACACAATGCTAGATGTAAATGTTAAAAAAATAAGTACAAAATCAATAACTACAAAATTATTAAGTATATGATTAAGTTTCAACCATATTACCATCATGGAGCTCAGTCAACATAGCACCATTGTTCACAGTGCTTCTCGTGTCAAACATGAATGTTTTTTTTATAAGTGATGAAAGGTTAATGTGGATTGATTTTTATTTACCTTATATTGTACAATGGATATTGGGATCTTCCCCAAGATTTTCCGTTGTTCAACAACATCTTTATAGTCGGAACTGTAACCAAGCTTGAGGTCTTCCTCTATTGTTGAAGTTCTGAAGTCATTGCCCTGCATTGCATAAGAGTATATATTTTTTATGTTATTGGCTGCAATTACCCAAAAGTTGCAAGGCGATACAAATGATATATATTTTTTAACAGAAACAATTAAGGAGTTTTTATATAAAATGAAAAATAGATATTACAGAGATCTGAAAGCATACTATTCCCAAAGGAGGACTACATCCATGAATCCTTGTTCATCCTTTATCAGTCTATACTTATCATGGTACTTTCCTATTCTATGGAAATTGTATCTCCTTACAAACTTCCCAAGAAGGTAAGTACAAAAGCAAAACATTGCAGAAAGAAAATGACTTGTCTTACTGTCCAAAAGGAGTTCTAGACTACATCTTCTATAGACTAAAACAAAATTGCTCCTAAACTATACTTCTGATAACCTTGAGGTGCTACCATTGCCTCATAACCGAAAGGGACTAGAAGACTTTTACATATGGGGACCATTACAAAAATACCAAAAAAATCCAAGACCAAAACTGAAGAGCTAACACTAGCGATGAGATTCGTTCTGCTTGTGGAGAGTATCAACCTAAGACTCCTCATTACTTCCATCCATTCCACCTTTTCCTTCTTGCATATCCAGAGTGCTTTGCCTAATTTCATCTCTCATGATGTCGATCTTCGCTTCCACATCCATTACACTTCTATTAACAGTAGTAATTTTATAATCCAAATTGACAGAACCAGTAAATACCTTATCAACGGTTTCATCCACACTGGATACCTTCCCATTTATATGACTGCTACAGTTTCTGACCTCTGAATGCGAAGCTTGAGCAAGGGAATAGAGGTGAGTGATATCCCTCTTGATTTCAAAGTTCTCATTGTGAAGCAAATGTATCTGGTCCTCCATGCCCTTCATGTAATTTTTAACCTCAACCAAGAGACTATCGAACACCTGTGAAGAGCCATTGCTTCCACCACCTTCCCTGGCTAAAGGAAAGAGCAAGTTCTTTTCCATTCCCAGGAACTCAGACTTACAAGTTTCATGGAGAGAAAGGAAATCACTTACCGAGGAGCCTTCCTAAGTCGTCGCCTAGAGATCATCCTTCACGGAGAGCACCTTCAGGGTTTCCAAACTTGCAATTCCTCCTAAGTTTGATAAGGGCCTCCTACAACGCAGACACTGAGACAAGGATGGAGCCGGAGAGAAAACAAAAGGTTGCATAGAATCATCCATCTCACAGCTTGAAACTCCTGTTCTGTTTTTTCGCAAATGCCTCCTATCCAGACTCCCAAAACAAGAATTAATACAACCGCTCCCAGCATTAAAGCCTTTTCTGACCCAGCAATCCACCGCATTGAAGTTCAGCAATGTACAAAAGCATAAGACTAAATTGATTTCTCTTACAATCTCTCAAACCACCAAATGACATGCCAAAAGCATGCATGAAAATAAAATCTTTGAGAAGAAAACCCTCCCCATGAAAGGAAACTATTATCAAAGACATAGTTTTCAAGATAAGGAAAATAGATCCCTTAATATATTCTAGTATATATATATATATATATATATATATATATATATATATATATATATATATATATTGTGGTAGTTTATAGAATATCTAGAACCTATTGAAGACTCTCAACTAGGGAGGAATGGAAAACTAAATTCCATTGATTATGGACATACCACAAATCAGGTGATAACATATAGTTGTGACATCATCAATGTAAACACTTATGGCACAAGATTGCTACCAAATGTTAAGTTAAAATAGATAAAGAATGTATTATAATGTTGCTTCACTTTTACAAGGATGATCAAAACACTCTAGAATCTGTTAATTTTTTTTATCTTTAATTTGAAATTGCAGCAGTACTTGAAATCAATGAACAATCATAAACATAAGCAATCACATGCAACACATAAATTTACCCTGGGGAAACCCTCTATAACTTGAGGGAGAAAACCCCAGCAAAATATTCCTTAGTATATTGATTGATAGTAGAGAATGGCTTGCTTCACAATAACAAGATTACATAAATCACCACTGGCTCATATATCAGAGCAAGAGAGAATAAGGAAGAGTAGAACTCAAAATAATATCCTGCACAAAGAAAAGTGCATTCCCTTCAAGAGAGAAGAGAATTTTATTCACATTGAACTACATCAATCCTGTATAATATATATGTATATTCTTTGCATGCTTTGGCTTCTATTTTTATCTTCTAACTTCTGGATGAACTCGCCCTCCATCTGGATGCTATATCACTTAGTTAAGTGGCTAACTTAAGTGTCACCATGCAGGTGTTGTAACTCAAGTGATGTCTTTTAGTTTAACTCAAGTGTCGTCATGCAAACACTTAGTTAACTAGATCTTCTTTGTTATCACTTAGTTAACTCTTTTAACTAAAGTATTTATTTTTAACATCACTGAAGTGATCAATTCATGTTCTCCTTTAATTGATTGAAGTCTTCTTTGTTAATATCACCGAAGTTTAACAATTCGAGTTCTCTTTAGTTAACTGAAGTCTTCACTGAAGTGTGCAAATCAAATTCTCTCTTATCTTATCACATATTATCTTTATCTCTTGTCTTATCTGCATGGTCCACATGTTCCAGCTTAATTCATTATCATATAAAATATACTAAGGATATTTTCCCAATAATGTGATAGTCTTGTTCTACTATCGTTCCAAGTGGTCATATGCTAAAGTAATTCACTGTAGAAGTGGCCAATATCTAGAAGACACTTAATATATCAACCATGGTTATTATTACATCACACACCATTCATGCTTCGACATGCAAAGAATTACCTCAACACATGAGGATTTGTCTTGAAACACGAGACCTTAGCCTTGACAATCAAGATTGTACAACATCATCACTTTGACATTCAAAGTACTTACCTCAACACATGAGGCTTATCCATTCTTGAGTCCAACTCAAGATTCTTCTCCAATTTTACTGAGTCCAAATCGGGCTCCTATAAGGCACTACCTCGGCACACGAGGCTCAATATTTACACACAATATTGACTTGGAGAATGACTCATGATGTTGTAACTTTAACACTCCCTCTCAGTGAGGGAGGCATTCTCTACCATGCCAAGCTTGTCTTGGAATTACCTATACTTCGTCACAGATAGAAGCTTCGTCAACATATATGTTATCTACTCATGAGTAACAATGAATATGGAACCTCTCTGGACCATGTCTATGATGTAGTGGTACTTTATCTCAATGTGTTTTGATCTTTCATGAAACACAGGGTTTTATGAGAGCTTGATGCAACTCTGATTGTCAGAGCGAATGACAGTAGTCTCAAGATTCTCACCAAAAAACCCAGTAAGTAGCTTCCTAAGCCACACAACGTCTCTTCAAGCAGTACTAGTTGCAATATACTCTGCTTCTGTAGTACTTTGGGATACGGAGCTGTGCTTCCTTCTCTACCAAGAGATCATAGTTGATCCCAAACTAAAACAAAATCCAGATGTACTATTTTGGTCCACAATACTACCACCCCAGTCAAAGTCATCATAACCAAGTAGCATCACTCCTCCACTGGAAGCATATCCGAGTCCATAAGCAATAGTACTTTTAAGGTATCTAAGCACATGCATGGAAGCAACCCAATGTCTATTTATTGGATCAGACATGAACTGACTCAAGATACTCATTGGATAACATATTCTTGGTCTACTAAGTATCAAATACATCAAGGAACCAATGAGTTGTCCATACATGGTAGGATCCACTAGATATTATCCAAAATTTGACTCGTGTAGTTTCTTCATATTAGAAATCATTGGTGTAGACATGGATTTATAATCCATCTTACCAAACTTGCACAACACATCAACTGTGTACTTTCCTTGAGAGAGAAAGATCTCATATTTCCTTTTTCCAAAATTCTATACCAATAAAGTAGTGCATAAGACCCAAGTCTTTCATTTCGAACTCAGAAGTGAGCTCCCTCTTGCACCAAGCTATCTATTGCTCCTTTCCAGTAAGGAACAAGTCATCAACATAGAGAACCCGAATCAGTGGTTGGTTCTTCACAACCTTGAAGTACAGGTTGGGTTCAGCTTCGCTTTTGGAGAAGCCTAATCTATGAATATAGTTGTCAATCCTCTAATAGCAAGCCCCCGGGGCCTGCTTAATCCCATAGAAGGATTTCTTAAGTTTTCATGCATGGGACTCCTTACTGTGAACTACAAACCCCTCAGGTTGTTGTATGTATAATTCTTCCTCAACTTCACCATTGAGAAAGGAAGTCTTCACATCCATCTAGTGAATTTTCCACCCCAGAACTGAATCAAGGGAAATTATGGCTCAAATAGTAGTGTACCTGGCCATAAGAGAGAATGCCTCATCATAGTCCATTTCTTCTTTATGTGATAAACCACAAACCACAAATCTTGCTTTATACTTTTCAATACTGCTATCAACTGCATGTTTGATTTTATAAATCCACTTGGAATTTACTATTGACTTCCCTTCAGTTTTAGGAACCACTTCCCACACGTCATTCTTCATGATGGATTTATTTTCTTACACCATGGCATCTTTCCATACTTACCGCTTAGCAGCTTTTTCATATTAGGTGGGTTCTGAATCATTGATGTGACTCATCTGAGCTACATATATTGCACATCTGTCAGGTCTCTTTCATTCTTTGGATGTGCAATATGGTGCTCCATGATTTTATGCCTCTTGCAAAATGTCTCGACACCATGCATATCTCCTCTTAGTAAGAGGTTCATCAAGAGATATTTCTATAATTTCCAATGGCTCTTTAGGATCAAGCGGATCTATGGGATGTTCTTACTTCTCCCTATCAACATCTAAAAGGAGAGAATCAGAAGTTGGATCCTCCATCATAGGAGTATCATGCTCCTCTATATCTAAATCACAATGAAATTCTTTGGAACACTTAAAAGCAGCCTCTTCATGAAATGTTACATCTCTGTTGACTTCAATATTTATTTGTCCTGGAATATAGATTCTATAAGCTTTGGAGGATTCACTATATCCAACTAATGTTCCTTTCTTTTGGGATGGATCCATCTTTGTCCTTTTCTCTTTTGGTACATGAATGTAGATAGGACAACCGAAAATATTCAAGTGTTCAACATCTTCTTTTTAACCAGTGAAAACCTCTTCAGGAGTCTTTTCTCCCAAGATTGCATGAGGACTTATATTGTATATATAAATAGCAGTTCTAGAGGCTTCTTCCGATAAGGAGGTGGGAATATCCTGATCACACATCATATATTTTGGATCCTCACATAGTGTTATGTTCTTTATTTCAGCAACCCCATTTTGCTGGGGGTTGTAAGGTACAATCAGTTGTCTTGTTATTCATTTTACCATCTTCTGCAATCCAGGTAGTGCTTTGAAATAAAGATGACCAAGCCTCCTATGCCACATTTTACAAGGATTGACTGTGTCATGGATCATGGCTTGAATGATATTTCTAGAAACTTTGTAGAGACATCCCTCTCTAACTCCAAATACTGATGCAGAGTTCAAGTCTGCATGCTTAGGCCACAGGGGCGCTTTATTGTCCATAAAGATTACTTTTAATCCATTGTATTCTAGAATTAAAACATACATGAGGTTCTTGTTCAATTTGAGAACAAATAGGATGTCATTAACATGCAGTACATCTCCTGAATCCAACTAAAAAGAAGTGGATCCAACACCTTGGATCGAATAAGTTTTATTATCTCTGAGCTCCACCTGACAAGAGAAATTATTTTCCTTTAGATTTGAGATAAAACTCATATATACATTCATGTGATTATATGCACCACTATCCACTAGCCATGTCTCAGCACTTGTGGTAATGGATCCAAATAGGGCTAAGACAAGATAGTACTCCTTCCTTGTCTCCTGATCATTTGATGGATTCTTTCTTATAGGTTCATCTTCAGTAGCAGTAGAGGCATGAAACCTACCCTTGAAATTTCATATTTTCTTTTCATGACATTCTCTTGCATAGTGGCACTTGTTATTGCAATTGAAACATTTAACTTTAGAATTGATCAAAGTTCTTGTAATCATTTTCCTTTTGATGAGAAAAAATCTTATGATAAAAATATTTCTTTCTTCTCTTCGTCATGTTAAAGTTACAGTATCATGAGTCACTCTCCAAGTCAATCTTGTGTGTCAATATTGAGCCTTGTGTGTCGAGGTAGTGCCTTATAGGAGCCTGATTTGGACCCAGGAAACTTGGAGAAGAATCTTGATTTGGACTCAAGAATGAATAAACTTCATGTGTTGAGGTAAGTGCTTTGTATGTCAAAGTGATGGTGTTGTACAATATTGTTTGTCAAGACTAAGGTCTTGTGTGTCAAGACGGATCCTGATGTGTTGAGTTAATGCTTTGCATGTCGAAGCATGAATGGTGTGTGATGTACTACTAACCATGGTTGAGCTATTAAGTCTCCTCTAGAGATTGGCCACCTCTAGAGTGAATTAGTTTAGCATATGACCACTTGGAATGATAGTAGAACAAGATGATCACATCATTGGAAAAATATCCTTAGTATATTTGATATGATAGATAAATTAAATTTGGCACATGTGGACCATGCAAATAAGACAATAGATAAAGATAAGATGTGATAAGATAAGAGATAACTCAAATTGATCAATAATGATAAATACTTCAGTTAAAATATTTAACTAAGTTTGAATAAAAAAGATCTAGTTAACTAAAGTGTTTTTCATGTCAACACTTGAGTTAAAATAAAAGACGACACTTAGGTTGAACACTTGAGTTACGACACTTGAGTTACAACACTTTATTTACAACACTTAAGTTATGACACTTGAGTTAGCGTCCTAACTAAGTGACCTAGCATATAGATGAATGGAAAGTTCATTCTGAAGTCGGAAGATAAAAATAGAATCCAAAACATGAGAAGTATGATATATATATGTTATGCACAATTGATGAATTCAACATGAGAGAAAATTCTCTTCTCTCTTGAAGGAAATTCACATTCATTATACATGTGACCAAAATCAACGAATTGGTTTTGTGCAGGATATTATTATGAGTTCTATTCTTCCATCTTCTCTCTTGCTTTGTGATTGCACCAGGGGTGCCTAGTATTTCTCTCTGATAATGCACTAGGCGTGCTTGATGTAATATGCTCATTGTAAAGACATTCTCTGCTATCTATCAATATTCTAAGGAATATTTTGCTGTGGTTTTCTCCCTCAAGTACTAAAGGGTTTCCCGAGGATAAATACTGTGTCTCATGGGAATGCTTATGGTTGTTGATTATTCATTTGATTTCAAGTACTACTATAATTCCATATTAAGATAAAAAAATTAACACATATGTGTCGCAAGAGAACAGTTCTCTTCTTTGTAAGAAGTATATTTTCTTTGGATTCGCACTTCTTCTTGTAGGCAATCATGCCACAGTCTTTCGAATTTTGGTTGCACTTATCGACCATTTACTGCAGCCAAGAATGTCTCCCATGAAGATGGAAGGCCATCGACAGCAGTCTGTATGAGATCATCATCATCAACCGTTACACCAATGCTCATGATTTGATCTATTACTTGAGAGATATTTGTGAAGAAAGAAGCAACAGCTTCATCCTTCTCCATATTCATATTACAAAGCTTATTCTTCAATGCTCTCCTCTAACTGGGCACCTTCTTCTCATAAAGATTGGTCAATGTGTCGAAGCATTCCTTAGCGGTCTTCAATGGAGTGATTACAGGCATCAAATTGTATTTCACCAAATCATAAATGATCATCTTCTCTTTGGCTTGATTCTTCTTAATGTTGGAGCACCCTGCATTAATAGTAGGCTCTTCAATAACACTGGATACGTAGCCATCCAGATCATGCTCTTCCAATATATTCAGAATCCTAGCCTTCCAAGTATTGAAGTTTGAAGTTCCTTCATGTCGGTCTTCTGGTCTTACTGAGATTGAAGTCATTATTCTTCAAGTAATGTGCTTACTTGGGATCTATGTAGGCTCAATATTGACTACTGAAATTAGAGCTTCCATGCCCTGAGCTCTGATACCATGTTAATTTTTTATCTTTAATTCGAAATTGCAGTAGTACTTGAAATCAATGAACAATCATAAACATAAGAATTCACATGCGACACATAAATTTACCTTGGGGAAACCCTCTATAACTTGAGGGAGAAAACCCCAGGAAAATATTCCTTAGTATATTGATTGATAGTAAATAATGACTTGCTTCACAATAAGCAGATTACATCAAGCACCCATGGTGCATATATCAGAGCAAGAGAGAAGATGGAAGAATAGAACTCAGAATAATATCCTACACAAAGAAAAGCGTATTGCCACGGGTTGTTGTGGTAAGTTTGGCTATATAGTTTCTTTTGGAGACCTCTTTACTATTGTTTGGATTCAGTTAAGTTATTTTCATTCTCATTACTGATCAACTTTATGCACATTCACCTAGGAGGTTTGTTAGTTTTAGTTTTGGGTTATCTCTTTAATGTGGTTTCTTTAATTCCTTGTCTTTTCCTTCTCTCATTCCCATGGAAGGATGTTTATCCATCCTCATTTGGTAAATATTTGAGCTTCAAGAAGGGAGAGGTAAGGAAGGCAAGGAAATACAAGCCCCCACTCCTCAAATCAAAGGTAAAGAAACTTGTATGTTCATTGGGTGCCTCTGAAAGAACAATGCTCCCCTATCCATTAACATTGATGAATCCATTGATGATGATTCATAGGAGGGAATCTTTTAGAAGGGAATCCCACCTTTATTAGAATCCCACAACAAGTAGAAGCACTTTTCCTTCAAACACACTCGTTTTGAAGCAACCTACAATGTGGCTACGAGGTGGATGAGGAATCCTAATTGGTTCCCAAAGGAAAGCAAGTTTCGTATGTAAGGCTACATGAATACTCAAGGTAGACATGCCCTTTTCAAAAATTCTCTAGGAATGGTGTGTTATATTAGATATTTTATTGCCACTAGCCTAGATACTCGGAAACAATTCAAAGAGTTGGTTGGTGTATTTTTGAACATTTTCACACTCTTTCTTTTCAAGAATTTTGTATATTACCATACTCTACCCTTATATATATATGAGGGTAGAATAATTGAGGCTATGTGGAGACGGGAGCTCTGCAACTAGGGTTTTGAGTGTTGACTTTCGAAATGAACTTGGCGGCCATGGATCCTTCCATGGCCTCTTTCCTCCTCCTCCCCTGAGTTGCTATCTGTCAATGGTTGTCTGAAGAAGATTATAGACGGTTTATCCCTATGCTTGGTATGGTGGCGGCGCCTTCGCGTGGTGACCCATTGGGTAGTGGACTCCTCCTGCTTCCCAGTGGTGGTGGTGGTGGTTTTCTGTGTTGTGGAGAGAAGATCCAAGGAAGGGAATCCTGTAATTGGGCGATGATGGCATCAAGTGGAGCACACGGATTCCAACAACTACGGCGATTGCATCCATGATGGGGATGCCGATATCTGGGGTGCCCATGGCTCTGCGAATGTGTAGCATTCTCCTCTCTACTTTCGCGGGATCCATTTCGACGACGGCGGCAGCTTGGTGATTCGGATCTGCGCGTTTCTGTCAGCAGGTTTTTGCTTGCGGCGGCGGCTGCTCCCATGCCGAGGGGAGACGTTTGGTTGCCAGGAGCGGTTGTGGCTGACTACAGGATCATTTCAGTTAACCGGTGGCTTTGCTTTCTATCCATGTGTTCTAGGAATATCATTTTTTTTCTTGCTTTGGTTGGCATTACATGTGGCTTCTTTCTTAATATTATTTCTGCAGCTCTTTATGAGATGGGTTTTTACATTGTATATGAGCCAATCATGGCTGCCCTGATATAGGGAGTTTTAGACGTAGGTTTTTACTTTTCTGAGGTGCTTTGCTACCTACAATTCTTATTCTATGAAGCTGAAAAGTTGTTTCTGGAAAGGGCTCCTAGAAGCCTTTCTACAATATGCAATTTGATTACTCTTAATGAAATTACGCTTTTTTCCTTGGAAATATATATATATATATATATATATATATATATATATATATATATATATATATATATATATATATATATAATGAATTGTGGAGAAAGGGAAATAAGTGGGAGTTGTTGTTTTGGCCTAATCTTCTTAAGTTTATAGACTATCTATTTTATATGTGGCCTGGCTTATGGGTAAGAACCACAAAAACACATTTCAAGTTTTGAAACTTACAAAATACCATTAGCAACCATACTTCTCATTTCATGCAAAAGAGGTCAAAAAATAATGAAATCCTCTCTTCAAGAATTACATTCTTCATTATTGTTGGCAAATAAAAAATATGGTTGGATCAACTTGTCCTAGTCTTATGCTTGTGATAATTTCAAGTAAAAATACCAAAGTTGTTAATATAAGTATTTTCATTGCCATTTTTCATCTTGACAAGTTCATGTGCTTTGTATCCCTCAAAACTATCAACAACTAACATCTAAAGATATCAACTGAGCTCATCATCTCGTAAGGACCATATGTAAGGATACGAGAAACAAAATTGTCATCCATGAATATGTCTTTTGACCTAATATTCTCATGTATGATGGGTCTATGGAGTCTAATGTGAAGTAGAAAATACCTATAGCAATTCAAACAACAATTTTGTGTCACTTAAACCATCTAGAACATGCATGTATGTATCTATAATATGAACATAATATATAATGGAATAACTTCAAATGACATGGAATGATAATGAATGTATTTCAAATGAATCAAGATAAATGAAATGAATATATGCCACTTTGATTTTTACTAAGCCCGCAATAACGAACACCTACAAGTGACATTTGTAGATTGTCAAAACAATTCAAGGGGTAACAATGTGGATGTTAAATTTGTATGTTTTGTGCTTTATAACTCTAGATATTTTCCCTTATATATGGTATTACTTTTCCAGCTTTAATTATTTCTTCAAGTTGGTTAAATAATAAACCATTTTTATATACTATGAAAACAATAAAAACTAGGCTTGGGATAAGAACTTCACTGCAAGGGCATATTATGAGGAATTTGATTACATTTCTTTAATATGTGATATCTTTTTCAATTCTTATACTTTATTTTTATTTTTTATAAATGTACATTGCAAGTTGTAAAATTAAACAGGGCATCTTATTCACTGCCATTTGACCTTATGTAGATATCAAAGACTAACTAAAATGTAGGTTTAAACCAAACCAGTACAATATTAGCAATATTCATAAGAGATCAAAATAATTCTCACAAAAAGTTTCTTTTGATATCTAACGGACCTATGAAATGAAAATCAAAGAAAGGTTGATGATCTCGCTTGAGCTTAGTTTCTAAGAAAGGAATGCCTTGGTTGAAATATTGAAGGCACTTTAAATGTTTAAGCTTTGTTTTGTTTTGTTTTGTTTTGTTTTGTTTTGTTTCCACGACTTGAATGCCTTTGAAAATATTGAAGGCACTTTAAATTTTTGGATGCTCAATCAAAGGGTTTGGCTTAATAACTAATATTAATGTGCATTTTACATCTAGTCCATTTTCTTTTTTGGATGCTCAATCAAGGGGTTGTGAAAATATTTAAAGCACTTTATATTTTTGGATGCTCAATCAAGGGGTTTGGCTTAATAAACAATGTTACTGTGCATTTTACATCCAGTCTATTTTGAAAAAAGGGTTTAGCTTAATAACTAATGCTAAGTGCATTTTACAAATAGTCTATTTTCAAAGGGTTTGTTTAATTGGTGATAAACTCAAAGTATTAGTTTAGTTTAAGTGGTGATAAAAACTTTACTTTGTACTTTGAACTTAACATTTAGGGTAATTGGGATTTATGATCATTTAAAAATTTAATCTAATTTAACCTAAACATTGGAAAACATAGTACCTTCATTTGACATAAGCCATATAAATAACATTATAGCTTAGATACAACTTTATTATTATTAAAAGCCATACTTACATTATTATTATTAAAGATTGAACTTAATGCAAAGCCATATAAAAAAATGACATTATAACTTAAATACAACTTTATTATTATTAAATATCGGACTTAGTTTATTTTCATTAAAGATTGGAATTAACGTAGTGCTTGCAATTTTTGTCCTAAAATCTTTGAGTAATTTTATTAATGCTCAGTGCAAATTTTCTTGTTGGAATCAACCTGGAACAAAAATAATCGTTTAATAAATAATTATACATGTGTTACTTGCATGTCATGTATTAGATTTGAATACTAAGCTTTAATAAAACAAAAACAAAACCAATATATCATTAAATGGATAATTAGTTGGGACTTTATAGCCTGTTTGAAATTCTACAAGGTTTGTATGGTGTGGGGGCAATGGACTAGAATACCACTGAAAAAACCGATGTGCTTTGAGAAGTCAGAGATCATAGATTTAAACGTGAAAGGCTCATTCAAGTTAATATGAACACTCAGACTGCAAGGTTGATAAATATGCTAATAAGTTGTATTACATGGAATGTTTCCATTGATGTTTTCTAGTTCTGGACTATGAACTAGTAAGCCTCAATTCACCTCAAAAATTGTCTGTATGCAATTTTTTTATAATTGATGTGAAACATACGAATCAAATAAAATTAGGTGTACACGCTAATCCACCTATGTCAAAAAAAAATATCAAGTCTTATTTGTATGTAAACTTTTGAAAAAAATATGTGAAGCATTTCAAGAAAACTGCATGTCAACTAGTCCATTAAAAGACAAATCATGTATTGAAAACCAAAATCCCTGTCAGGGCCAATGGGTTCGGAGTCCATCGACTGCAACACAAACAGTTTGTAGAGTTGTCAGAGCAATGTTAGAAGGACAAGCAAAAAAACATTCTGACAATAAGATGAAGCATTCCAAAACTTAGGGTAATTTCTAATATTTGTGATTTAAATTTTAGGTTATAACTGTAATGATTAGTACAACACAATGTTCAACACTAGAAGATTACATAATTCCCTACAAGGCAGGGAATAATAAGGAGGCACAAGTATTGAAAGAATGGGTTTTGTATTAAAAAGGCATAACCTTTTATGATGGGGCATAGAAAGTGTAAAAAAGAAAATTTAACTAGGTTGTATTTTAAATTTAATTGGCATTGGCCACCCAGTAATCTCTCCACCAAATGATTATAATAGTCATATATTGCAAACATTTCATAATGAGTACATTAATTTTTAGGCATCACATTAAATCAAATAAAAAGGGGAATTTTAAAACTAAATAATTAGAAATTAAAGATTTCAAGATATTACCAAGAGGGTACATATTAGGTCGCCAACTAAGTGCATTTCAAATCCATACATCCTCTAGCAACAAGATGAATTGGGGATCGATGCAATTAATATCACTCACCTTCTACTCAAATTGGTTGTTAGTCATATGTAAGAATAATAACTAAATGGTACCCCATAGAATTTTCCTATGACTCCCATTGAAACTCCACTTTCCCCATTTTTTGGATTCCTCTAGATTGAGGAACAATTCATACAACAATAGTTTACCAATGAATAAGTTAGGTAAGACTTGGATACTTGAGGAGTTTGCACCAAACAAGAGCTCATGATGACAATGATATATTACATTGTGTGGTTGAAATTTTTGAATAAAGTATAACTTCTTCGAATGATTATATAATAGTCATATATTGCAAACATTTCATAATGAGTACATTTATTTTTAGGCATCACATTAAATCAAATAAAAGGGGAATTTTAAAACTAAATAATTAGAAATTAAAGATTTCAAGATATTACCAAGAGGGTACATATTAGGTTGCCAACCAAGTGCATTTTAAATCCATACATCCTCTAGCAACAAGATGAATTGGGGATCGATGCAATTAATATCACTCACCTTCTACTCAAATTGGTTGTTAGTCATATGCAAGAATAATAACTAAATGGTACCCCATAGAATTCTCCTATGACTCCCATTGAAACTCCACTTGCCCCATTTTTTGGATTCCTCTAGATTGAGGAACAATTCATACAACAATATTTTACCATTGAATAAGTTAGGTAAGACTTGGATACTTCAGGAGTTTGCACCAAACAAAGAGCTCATGGTGACAATGATATATTACATATATTACATTGTGTGGTTGAAATTTTTGAATAAAGTATAATTTCTTCTTTGAAGAACTCAACCTTTACAATTTTCTAATTGACCATCCTCTTACAGTATTAAAATAGCTTGTATGTTAAAATGTCAACTTTTACAATTTCCTATTTGACCCTCCTTTTACATTATCAAAATAGTTTGTATGTTAAAATGTGCTGGAAAATTTGATAATCACACTAATGTAGTTGTGAAGGAACCTGGGACTCTAAAAATATTTAACTCCAATTTGAAACACTAAAAAATTCCACCCTATCAAACAAACCACAACCATTTTGTTCCATTCATAGCCCATAAAAGCAAAATCCCTACAACAACAATTGTCGAACATATTTGATAATGAATTAAAATCATGGAGAAGGAAAACTCACCATTTTCATGGTTGAGTATAAGTATAGGTCAAGGAATATATTTAAGGCCCTACTTCTTGTAAAATAAATCTCAAATATTTTTGGAATATATATATATAGATATATATAGATATATATATCTCACATTCTCACTACTACTACTATGTTTAAGTGGAGAATATTTAAAACATGTAAGCATATTTTCCATAGAAAAGATGATCTATCCATTTTTTAGATCAAGCGCAGTGGTGGTTCCGGAGTATATGGCATTGGAAAGTGCAAATAATCATCTCACTACTACTACTATGTTTAAGTGGAGAATATTTAAAACATGTAAGCATATTTTCCATAGAAAAGATGATCTATCCATTTTTCAGATCAAGCGCAGTGGTGGTTCCGGAGTATATGGCATTGGAAAGTGCAAATAATCATTTCTTAGATCAGGTGCGGTGGTGGTTCCGGAGTATATGGCATTGGAAAGCTCCTATCAAAATCCTTTGTTTCATATGGCTGGCACTGCATAATAAGATTTTAATTGTTGATAATTACATTAGCAGGGGTGGTATGGGCATGAATGCTTGTTCTCTATGTCTACGAGATGTTGAATCAGTGGATCATCTTTTTGTTAACCGTTCGGGAAATCTTGAGACTATTATCTCTAGGTGGTATCATTAGTGCAGGAATATCATTACTTTCCCTATTTTATTTATTTGGGTATTGTGGAGACTGAGGAATCAGATCCCGTTTGATGGATTAGTTAGCAACTTCGTTGGTTCTGTTAATTTTATTTTGCAGGTCCTCTCGGGTGCTGATGCTGGAAATCCTAAATTTAAAGAAAATATTTATCACTCTCCTCATATTGTGGATTCAATTCCTATTGGATTCTTTGATGGTACAGCATAGGGCGGTATCTGCAGGGTTGGATGTCTTCTCTTTATTTCGAGTGATTTTTATTATGAGATCTCTTTGGGATGTGGTATGGGCAATAAATCCCAAGCAGAACTTTCGACACTATGGGAACTATTGACATTCTCCAATTCAAAGATATCTCCAAATTGTAGATCTTTGGAGACTCAACTGTGATTATTGACTAGGTCCTAGACAAGAGACTACTTAGTGTGGCGTCTCTTGATCATTGGAAAAGGAGAATTTCCTCTTTACTTCTCTAGTTTGAATCCTACCATATTCATCATATCTCCTGGATTTTCAACCAAAGGGAAGATAATCTCTCCAAGACAGTATTGAGACTGGCAAAAGGATTTCTCAAGGTTACCCACTATATAGATCAAAGTCCTAGGGAGGAAGCCCTCTGTAGGATTTATTAACTATGTTTTTGTATAATTTTTGTAGTCCTAATATGGGTATGAATAGATTCTGATATATAATGAGGACTATAAACACTTGAAGGTTTTTGGAAATTATATGTAAATATTGTAATAGACAGAGATTACAGATTTACATAGAACTATAATGTTGATTAAGATCAAAATAGATTAATATTGTTATGATTGTAAGCATAGATACTATCCAAGGGATAGGAAAAACTGTATGTTTCTTTGATTCACTCCATGAATAGCAAGAAATCGGTTTTGGTTTTTTTTTTTTATCGGTTGAAAAAAGAAAAGAAAATATGATATATCCATGAGGGGCGTGACGAACTCCATGAGAAAATATAAATATGAGGAAAAAACTATATGTTTCTTTGAAAAAACCGGTTTTTCTTTTTTGGTTGAAAAAAGAAAAGAAAATATGATCTATCCATGAGGGGCATGACGAAGTCCATGAGAAAATATACATTATAGTTATGTTCATGTATATTTATAAATATGAGGAATGGCTATTTGTTTTCTCAAGTGACTTTGTGATTGTTTTGTAAATTTAATGAAAGGTTTTATCTAATTCTTATTTCAACATTAGAATACCCTGATGTGTACCTGATGTGTATGGAATTTTTGCAAATACAATGAAAAAGAAGTGATATTCTCTAGTTGGTTATTGAAGCTCCAACATATGCATCATCTTTGACATGGAGAACATAGAGGAGGAGGAAATAACACTTGGTCCATTTACTGAACAAAACATCACAAATTAGAGACTAGATAAGAAAACCTTAGTTAGAATTTACGTTGAAATTTTTATCAAAATTTGGGATTGTTGAGAACCTCCATTGTTGTGAGGATTTGCTCAGTAATTGACAAATAAATGAGCAAGGTAATTTGCTCGTTTTTTCCATTCATATATGAAGTAATTGAAAACAAAAGTGATTTAAAAAGTGACACAAAAATAGAGAACTTGATGTAATAAGAATGTAGGCTTGCAAGAAGCATATTTTTCAATCTCTTGGAACCATGGTTATATTATGGGGTTTCATATGGGTTAGTATTTGTGGGAAGTATTAGTTCATTAGGAGGAAAGACTTTGAATTCATATCCTCCTAGTAGTTGCGTTGGTATTAGATGGTGTGCTTGGTGTTTCAATGGGGTCAAGGTTGTTTTAGGGTTTAAAGGGTTTTGTTTCTTCTTATATGTAGGATTCGTTGGTTGCAAACTCTAACTGCATGAGGATGGGAGGGGGGATGAAGACTAGGTATGTGTAGGATGTCTCGTCTTTGAGGATGCACCAACCTCAATGCATTTTAGATAAAAATTTAAGAGCATTATGGTGATTTTTCAATGAATATGGAGGGTAGGGTCACGACTTCCAAAAGTTCCATCATGAAAAAATGTCTTACATCATAATAATAATAATATAGAAACATGGACTTTGATTATTTATAATTAAGGTAAGCCCCTTTTATCTATCTATATACTTATTTCTTGTCTTTGCTTGTGTTATATTTGACTTATTACATTATCAAATGCATGATAATATTGAGACTTAAGTAATAGTCACCCTAGTTTATAAGAAAGGAGTCATTCCTTAGAGAGATCTTAATTTCAATGTGTTAATTTTTTATATTTAATTCGAACTTGTAGTAGTACTTGAAATCAATGAACAATCATAAACATAAGCATTCACACAAGACACATAAATTTACCCTGGGGAAACCCTCTATAACTTGAGGAAGAAAACCCCAAAAAATATTCATTAGTATATTGATTGATAGCAGAGAATGACTTGCTTCACAATAAGCAGATTACATCAAGCACCCCTGGTGCATATATCAGAGCAAGAGAGAATATGGAAGAATATAACTCAAAATAATATCTTGCACAAAGAAAAGTGCATTTCCTTCAATAGAGAAGAGAATCCTCTCCACATTGAATTCATCAATCCTGTATAACATATTTATATATTATTCTCATGCTTCGGCTTCTATTTTTATCTTCCGACTTCAGGATGAACTCGCCCTCCATCTGGATGCTAGACCACTTATTTAGGTGGCTAACTTAAGTGTCGTCATGCAAGTGTCGTAACTCAAGTGTCATCTTTTAGTTTAACTCAAGTGTCGTCATGCAAGTATCGCAACCCAAGTGTCATCATGCAAACACTTGGTTAACTAGATATTCTTTGTTATCACTTAGTTAACTCTTTTCACTGAAGTATTTCTTGTTAACATCACTGATGTGATCAATTCGATTTATCCTTTAATTGACTGAAGTATTCTTTGTTAACATCACTGAAGTATAACAATTTGAGTTCTCTTTGTTTAACTGAAGTCTTTATCATCACTGAAGTGAGAAAATCGTATTCTCTCTTATCTTATCACATCTTATATTTATCTCTTGTATTATCTGCATGGTCCACATGTGCCAACTTAATTAATTATCATATCAAATGTACTAAGGATATTTTCCCAATGATGTGATCATCTTGTTCTACTATCGTTCCAAGTGGTCATATGATAGAGTAATTCACTCTAGAGGTGGCTAGTCTCTAGAGGAGACTTAATAGCTCAACCATGGTTAGTAGTACATCACACACCATTCATACTTCGACATGCAAATCATTACCTCAACACATGAGGCACCACCTCAATGCATGAGGATTTCTCTTGACACAAAAGACCTTAGCATTGCCAAGAAAGACTGTACAACATCATCACTTTGTCATACAAAGCACTTACCTCAACACATGTGGCCTATTTATTCTTGATTCCAACTCAAG
Source organism: Larix kaempferi (assembly GCA_027924585.1). Taxonomy (NCBI): domain Eukaryota; kingdom Viridiplantae; phylum Streptophyta; class Pinopsida; order Pinales; family Pinaceae; genus Larix; species Larix kaempferi. Next base: position 16,646,860 of record BSBM01001138.1, on the reverse strand, counting down.
TTTCTTCTCCAAGTTTTTTGAGTACAACTCAAGCTCCTATAAGGCACTACCTCGACATGGGAAGCTCAATATTGACACAAAATATTGACTTGGAGAATGACTCATGATGTTGTAATGTTAACACTCCCTTAGAGCAAGGGAGGCATTCTTTTCCATTCCAATCTTGTCTCGGAAGTACCTATACTTCGTCATGGAAAAAGGCTTAGTCAACAAATCTGCCATATACTCACCAGTAGCATTGTACTGAAGTCTTATGGCACCTCTCTGGGCCATATCTCTAATTTAGTGGTATTTCATGTCAATGTGTTTCAATATGTCATGATACAGAAGGTTTTATGAGAGCTTGATGCATCTTTGATTGTAAGAGTGAATGACAGTAGTCTCAAGATTCTCACTGAACAACCCAAAAAGTAGCTTCCTAAGCTACACAGCTTCTTGACAGGTGGTACTAGTTGCAATATACTTTACTTTTGTAGTACTTTGGGAACGAAGCCTTGCTTCTTGTTGGACCAAGAGATAATAGCTGATCCCAGGCTAAAACAAAATCTGGATGTACTCTTTCGGTCCACAATACTACCACCCCAGTCAGAGTCAGCATAACCAAGTAGCATCACTCCTCCACTGGAAGCATATCTGATTCCATAAGCTATAGTACCTCAAAGGTATCTAAGCACATGCTTGGAAGCAACCTAATGTCTATGTCTTGGCTCAAACATGAACTGACTCAAGATACTCACTTCATAACATATATCTGGTCTACTATGAATCAAATACATCAAGGGACCAATGAGCTATCTATACATGGTAGGATACACTATATCTGATTTGGAATCTTAATCATTTAGTTTCTTCGGATTAGAAATCATTGGTGTAGACATGGATTTATGATCCATCTTACCAAACTTGGGCAACACATCAATTGTGTACTTTCCTTGAGAAAGAAAGATATAATCGCTCCTTTTCCAAACTTCCAGACCAGGAAAGTAGTGCATAACACCCAAGTATTTCATTTTGAACTCAGAAGTGAGCTCCCTCTTGCACCACGATATTTTTTGTTCCTCTCCAGTAAGGAACAAGTCATCAACATAGAGAGCTAATATCAGTGGTTGGTTCTTCACAACCTTGAAGTACGAGTTGGGGTCAACCTTGCTTTTGGATAATCCTAAGATTTCATGAAGATAGTTGTCAATCCTCAGATATATACCAAGCCCTCGGGGCCTACTTAATACCATGCAAGTATTTCTTAAGTTTGCATACATGGGACTCCTTCCCATGAACTACAAACCCCTCAGGTTGTTGTATGTATACTTCTTCCTCAACTTCACCATTGAGAAAGGAAGTCTTCACATCCATTTTGGTGAAGTTTCCACCCCATAATTGAATCAAGGGAAATTATGGCTCGAATAGTAGTGTACCTAGCCACAGGAGTGAATGTCTCATCATATTCTATTGTTGGCACGGGGCTAAGGTGCACAAGTTTTGGTACATTCAGCGACGAAAGGAGCAGCGACAAGGGTAAAGGACCAGTCGCGGAGCGGATAATGCGGAGTAATTGGTTAATTAGTTAATTAGTTAATGAGTCACTCTGCGAAGTGGACCAAGTGTAAGGGCCAAGTGAGCCTATAAATAGGAGTAGAATTGTAAGCCTAAGGGTATCACTTTATTGTATCTGATTGCATATTTTTGGATCGAATCTTTTTAACATCTTACGTTGGATGATCCGACTTTGTATTGGTTCTATGGATGTGTATCCCTAATTCTGGGATGTCATATAGACTGATGAGTAATGAGAAGAATCGCTTTGTCTATGTCTTTTTCTCTTTTAATCAGTCGTAGTGTGATTGAATATGTGTTATTGCAGTCTATTTGAATGTATGTTATCATGGCATGGTTAAAGATGGTTTATGAATGAATCTGTAATGTCATAGTTGTGTTATGTATCTCAGATCGGTTAGATGTGTGTCTATAATCTGTTATTGCATAGATCTGATTAACATGTTCTGATGCGAATGATGATTATGTTGATCTCCGGGTTACATTATGATTGAATGTGAATGATGCATATTCTATTATATATATCTGCATAAACATGGTTCTTGCAACCCCCTTAGATATCTTGGGTGATACCTCACTCTCTCTGTGGGTGTTGCTGGAAAGGCTAAACCCTTTTCAGGCTGATATCTATGGGAGATTGCGTTGAGTTTTGTAGACAATTGTGGGAAGTGAACCCCTATTGACAGATCTGTGTCAACAAATGGTTCTGTTGCCGAGACCCTAGTGCGAAAGAGAGAGGACATGATATGGAATCCGACAAAGTCGTAAATCATGGAATGGTTCCATAAGAAGACACGAGAATTTGTTGAGGAAGAAAATAAGAACTCTGGATGGTCGAAAACCTAGTGGTTGCGGAAGTACATCTACTTTCATATCCACGAGGTATTATTCTATGAGTTCTCTATACTGCTATATGAATGGTTGGCGCAACTAGATTTTTAGAAGAATAATTTCCAAGGAGGTGAGCCTGAACATTGGACCCCATAACTGATCCAGCAATTGAGCCGGGATAACAACAAAGCAAGGGTTGTTAATGTTTGGGTAGATAAAATTTTGGAAGGATACATTACTGAGTTTGTTTTTGACACAGTTAAATCATACAGTGACGTAGAAAGTTATTTCTTTAAGGGACCCGAAAGAAGGTATCTATTGTCTCTACAATTGTGGATCAAAATGCTCATTTGTGAAAAAGGAATATTGAAGATGAACTCCGACGAGTAAAGCTCGAGTGTGCGAAGGTTGTGGGTACTGCGTAGATGTGATTATGATAGAATGATGTGGGGTAGATGGATATGAGCTACAATGAAATTGTGAGGGAAGCTGTGGAAGATTGTGGTCGCCTGAGAATTGGGGTGAGGTTCCGGTCGAAGAAGAAGAGGAGGACTGAGATATTAGAGAGAGAGAGTCCTAGTGAGACCGAAACAGAGAACTGTGAAACTTGACCAAAAGGGACTAAGCAACCCTACCGTAACGAAGAGGATGACTAGGCTAACCCTGAACTTGAGGAAGGACATACCCAAAGATGCAATGTACCCACAACCTTGCGCACTTTTCCAAACTTTGGAGGAAGCAACACAAGCTCTTCGCAGGGTTGTCCTGCGTGTCAGAATAGTAGTAAGAGTAGCGGCTCTACAAACACCGGTAGAAAACCAAGGATTGAGGGCGACGACATAATGATGCCTCTCTTTCAAGGTAATGGGACCGAGGATCCCGAGCAATATTGGTTATTATGTGAAGCGGTGTGGACAGTAAAACAAGTGCAGGATGACGATATTAAGAAAGGACAATTGGCGATGACCTTTAGAGGTCGTGCGCTAGATTGGTACATGAAGTTTATCCAAGTACCTACAGGGTGTCCGTAGAAAAATATGGCAAAAATAAGAGCTGGATTGATCGACAAATTTAAGAAACCGAAATCAAAATCGCAGTATATCACAAAGTTGAAGGAGATAAAAAATTCCCAAATGAATCGGTGTGGGAGTTTGATCAAAGGTTCAAAAATTTGATGGCTAAAGTTAGTTTTGGAATGAGCGACATACATCATAAGGAATGGTTTATTGCAGGATTGATACCGCACATTTTGATGTCGTTGATGCAGCAAAAGATCATATCATAGGTGGATGCATTGGAAATCGTAATGAAGCTCGAAGATTGACAATTGGTGAAATAGGGATTGGCATGAGCCAGATCCAGTTGCAACTAGAAAATTTGACTATCCAGCTGCAGGAAATTAAGAAAGGGAAGGAAGTTCGTGAAGAGGTATGGTGCATTCAATGCAAGTCTGAAGGACATCATAAAGATCAATGTCCTAAATTTCGCAAATATTTATAGTCTAGTGCACCAAATCCGTTCAGTCAAGAAGGAATGCCCTGGTGTCAAATTTTTCAAACAAGGGGACATCGCTCGGAGGAATGTGTGTATTTACAGAAGGTTGTGTCGAAGCTGGCTAATATTTTCTGTAACTTCTGTTGATTTTTCGGTCATGAGGAGAAAGACTGCAGAACATATGATTTTCTCCAAGAAAGAACTGTGGATACTTCTTTCATGAAGGGAAACGAGCAACCTCCTATACAACCGCAGCCGCAGTATAATCAACCACATCCGCAGTATAAGAAACCGCAACTGCAGTATAATCAGTTGCAGTATAATCAACTGCAGTCGTAGTATAATCAACCACAGTATAATCTGACACAATATAATCAGCGGCGAGGCAGATTTAGAGGAGGATTTCAGGGTGGTCGTGGTGGAGGTTTTGGTCGCGAAGGAAACTTTGGTCGAGGTCGAGGACCGGTCACATGCTATAATTGTGGTCAAATCGTACATTATCATAGATATTTCCCAAATTAGACCCTACAGTGTACCTATTGCAGCGCAACCGATCACAATGTCAAAGATTGTCCTCAGTTAATCGCAAAGTGGCAGACTAATAATGCACCACAACCACAACCAAATCCAAACTTAAACCAGAACCAGAATCCTAATCCAAATGTGCAAAAGATCTCAGCTAAGATCAGAAGTCGACTAGTAAATGTTGTAGTGGTAACCAAAGGAGGAGTTGTGATAGGAGAAGACAGGCCACTACCAAGTGTTCGATCACCTATGACTCAAAAGCAGGTATGATTTGATGTCGAAGCTGAAAAAGAAGTCTTTTTGGAAGCACGAGATGCACTGATCAAGAATAATGGTAAGTCACTGCTTATAGTCCACAAAGAACCTGTCTATGAGATGCCGCTAATTTTTTATACGACAAATTCACAGAGGTCTTCAGGGAAGGTCAGTACTCTAAGAAATTTTCTACAAAGTTGCTTGACATTAGCGAAGGATCAAGATGCACTGGAAGAGATAGCCAGCTTCTTGTATTGATAGGAGGAAGGGTGGCAGGATTGGACGGTAAATCGTTTGCACAGGAAGAAAATGGGAAGAGAAATGAGGATGAATTCCTAGATTGGCGCATATGATGTAGATTCCATCATCTTGGATCTAGGATCGGACGTGAATATCCTCATGAATAAAACATGGGAAATGATGGGGAAGCCACAGTTGATATGGTCTCCTATTCAAATTCGATTGGAAAATCAGATCAAGGTTACACCAATCGGTCGATTTCCTCATCTACATGTCTAAGTAGAAGGATTGAAGACATACGCAGATTTTGACATCATAGAGATAGTCGACAACACAAGCCCATATCCTGTGTTGTTGGGAATAGACTGGGCAATGGAAAATTAGGCCGTCATCAATTTTAAGAAAAGTACGATGTCTTTTGAGAACCATGAACATGAGGGTCATCGCCCCGCTTGATCCACTTGAAGGGTAAAGATATGTAGAACCAATGAGAGATGAGTTCACAGAAGGATGGGACAATGTATACAATGTTTTAGAAGATTACATCAATCCCACCGCCGATGGAGAATTGGGGTGGCGAAGTATCAGTTCGACGTCATCAGACTCCAACAAGCTGCTAGAAAACCGACAGAATCGGTTGCATGAGGTATCATTCAGGAAGTGTGCACAAATCACTCAGTTGTTGAGGTGGGTAGTGACAAAAGTATGTGATCTGCCGACATACGAAGGATTACGTAATCTGGAAATATTCATCCACGAGTTTGAAGACAAGGTATCATAACCATAGCGCCTGTTGGCACTAGAATAAGCATTGAAGGCTACTCCAGCAAGGTGGTGGGCTGCGCACAAGTCATAGATAACGAGCTGGAAACCATGTCGACAATTGATGGAAGTCATATTTGGGGAGAATGAATGCTACAAAGGGAAGAAATATAATGGAAGGAGTGATCCAAGGGATCATTTGGGAGAGTGACAAATCGCATGGGGAATGAGGCCGAAGCAGGAAAGGGTTCATGCGTTCATCCATACGCTAGATGAAGTACCGCGGAGCTGGTACATCGCAGTAGAACTGCGATGAGGAAAAACTATGTGGGAAGAGTTGACCACTAGTTTCAGTCACACATTCAGTTTGATCGATGAGAATCCTTTCATCCACAGTATATTAGTAGTAAATCCACGAAAAGTTACTCGATACAGTTCCAACAAAAAGACCAATGGGACCACAATGGACTGCGACACCGAAAATGATGATGGAATGTTATAATGTGTCTCGAGTACCTGATGACGAGGAATATCCTAGAGTCATCTATGTCTCGGATTCAGAAGGAATTTGCGATGTCGAAGCATTAGATATGTCATTCGAAAAATTCCAATAGCCATTGAAAATTAAGAAGGTCAATATTGGGTTAGTGGAAAATCCCAAGTTTTCTAGTATTGGAGACTATTGGGATGATTCAACAATTGGAAAGGTCACCAACCTACTGCATGAATTTCAATATTTATTCCTGACGAAGTTTTCTGAGATGAAGGGCATTTCTGGGGACCTGGGTGAGATGAAGATCCCTCTTAAACCTGATGTTAAGCTAGTAAAGTAGCGACCGTATAGATTGAAACCCAGATACAAAGAGCGGGTGAAGGATGAGATAGAGCGAATGTTGGACCCAGGGATCATTGAACCTGTCGAAGAGTCAGAATGGATCATCCCAATGGTCATACAAGATAAAAAAAAAAGACCGACAAAATTTGGATTTGCGTCGATCTAAGGAAATTGAACGGTGCATGCCTTCATGATCCATTCCCTACACCCTTTACCGACAAAGTACTTGAAGGAGTTGGAGGATAGGAGGTATACTCATTCACAGATGGATTCTCAAGATACCACCACATCAGGATTGCGAAAGAAGATCGACATAAAACCACCTTCGTAACAGAGTGGGGATGTTTTCAGTACACAATGATGCCATTTGGTCTCAAGAAATCCCCTGCACTCTTTTCAAAGCTAGTCGCCGTTGTGTTCAAATATTTCATTCACAATTTTTTGGTGGTGTATATGGATGACTGGACCGTATATGGGTTGGTTATTGACCACGTTGCAAACCTCGGGATGATGCTAGAAAGATGTCGACAGCATCTGATTTCGCTGAATCTAAAGAAGTGTATTTTTTGTGCACCATTTGGTATCTTATTGGTACATATTGTATACAAGGAAGGTATGTTGGTTGACCCAACAAATATTGTGATCATTGTCGACTTACCAGCACTAACGACAGCAAAGCAGCTGAGGGCGAAGTTGGGCCATACAGGATACTATAGGAATTTCATCAGGGGATATGCAACAATTACTACACCCATAGAGAAGCTATTGAAGAAGGATGCAAAGTTCGAATGGAATGACGATTGCAAAAAGAGCCTCGACATACTAAAGGAAAATATGGTGGCAGCACCAATATTAATCTTCCTCGAGTGGGAGAAATAATTCCACATCCATGTAGATGCTTCGTTAGTAGCATCGGGGTGATATTGGCCCAGCCTGGAGAAGGGTCGATTGACCATACGATCACATTTGCGAGCCAAAAGTTGTACAACACAGAGAAGAATTATACGATGACAGAAAGAGAAGTCCCGACGATGGTATATGCATTGCAAAAATTCTAACATTATTTGCTAGGAGGACACTTAAAACTTTTTACTGACCACTCAACATTAAAATACTTGGTTAACAAACCTATGTTGGGGGGGAATATCTGTCGGTGGTTGTTTCTATTCCAGGAATTTGTTTTTGAAATAATTTTGAAGCCGGGACGATTGAATGCAAGACCCGATCATCTGTCAAGGATTGAATCAAGTGAAGAACCAAGGAGAATCGATGAAGGCTTGCTTGATGCGCAGTTATTCAGGATTGAAATGGTAAATGACCATTATGAATAGATTATTCAGTTTTTGGCTACAGGAAGAGAACCTGAGGAGTTCACCTCCAATCAGAAGAAGCAGCTAGTCGTCAGGGCTATGGATTTCCAACTAATTGCAAGACAGTTATACATGATGGGTCCAGATGAATTTCTTCGTTGTGTCCTTCTGCATGAAAAAGAAAGAGTGTTGGAAGAATCTCACAATGGGATCGCAGGAGGGAATTATGGAGGGCGTGCAACCACCAGGAAGATACTTAGGGCTGGATTATGGTGGCAAACAGTGCATGGTGATGCAGTATATTATGCCAAAAGTTGTGACGTATGTCAAAGGATGGGGAAACTGTCGTGAAGGGATGAGATGCCACTAGTGCCTCAGTTGACATTACAACCCTTCGAAAAATGGGCAGTACACTTAGTAGGATCCATTAGCCCACCAGGGAAAAGAATAGGTGTGAGGTACATCATTACTGTGACCGATTACTTGACAAGAAGGGTTGAAGCAGCACCGGTGAAGGATTGCATAGCTACGGCAGCAACAAGGTTTCTCTTCGACAATGTGGTCACCATATTTGGGTGTCCAAATATATTGATGAGCAATCAAGGCACATATTTCTTCAATCAAAACATCAGAGCCATGACTGAGGAATTTCAAATTTAGCATAGAAGAAGTACCCCATATCACCCACAAGTGAATGGAGCAGTTGAGGCGTTGAACAAGATATTGGAGCATGCACTCACTAAGGTGTGTAATACAAACCGTGACAACTGGGACTTGAAGATTCCTGCGGTATTGTGGGCTTATAGAACGACATGTAAAATAATGATAGGATAGACCCCTTTCAAGTTGGTATATGGACAAGAAGTGGTGATGCCTATGGAGTACATTGTCCCTAGTCTACACATTGCGGCAGCAACAGGAATGAGCGACGACGAAGCCATTGAAGAAATATTGGCACAGCTACTACAACTTGAAGAAGATCGCTTCATTGCAGTATTTCATTAAAAAGATCGACAGAAGACATGGCATGATCTCCACGTAAAGGAAAAGCACTTTCAGTGCAGAGACATGGTTCTCCTATACGACAGTAAGTTCACGAAACAACCAAGTAATCTCCATATGCATTGGCTTGGTCCATACATCATAAATTTCATTACTGACGGAGGTGCAGTTCAATTGAAAAAGTTGGATGGAACACTTTTGCCGAACTTAGTGAATGGGAGCCAGCTAAAGCTCTATCGAGATATCTTGGAACACATCGACTGAGAAAGTGAACAAGTCAACATGAAAAAAAATGAATTAAATAGGTACATTGCGAAGTTCGGGAGTCCGTCAACAACATTGCGAAAATGACTCATCATATGTCTCATCATAGTCTATTCCTTCTTTCTGTGAGAAACCACGAGCCACAAATATTGCTTTATACTTTTCAATACTGCCATCAGCTGCATGTTTGATTTTATAAATCCACTTGGAAGTTACTATTGACTTCCCTTCAAGTTTAGGAACCACTTCCCACATATAATTCTTCATGATGGATTTGTATTCTTACACCATGGAATCTTTCCTCACTTCCTACTTAGCATCTTTTTCATATGAGGTGGGTTATGAATCACTGATGTGACTCATCTGAGCTACATTTATCTCAGGTCTCTTTCGCTCTCTAGATGTGTTAGATGGTGCTCCATGCTTTTCTGACTCTCGCAAAATGTATCAACACCATGCAAATCTCCTCTTAGAAATAGGTCCATCAAGAGATATTTCTATCAGTTCTATTGGCTCTTCATAATCAAGCAGATCTATAGCCTCTTATTACTTCTCCCTCTCAATATATGAAAGGAGAGAATCAAAATCTAGATGCTCCATCATGGGAGTATCATGCTCCTCCATATATGAGTCACAATGAAGTTCTTTGGAGCGCTTGAAGGAAACCTCTTCATGAAATGTTACATCTCTGCTTACTTCAATGTTCCTTTGTCCTGGAACACGGATTCTATAATATTTGGAGGATTCACTATATCCAAAAAATGTTCCTTTCTTTCTAGATGGATCCATATTTTTCATCTTCTCTTTTGGTACATGAATGTAGACAGGACAACCAAAAATCTTCAAGTGTCCAACATCTGGATTTTCACCGATGAAAACCTCTTCAAGTGCCTTTTCTCCCAAGATAGGATGAGGAATTTTGTTCTGTATATAAACATAAGTGTTGGAGGCTTCTACACATAAGGAGGTGGGCATATCCTAATCACACATCATATATTTTGTAGCCTCATAGATTGTTATGTTTTTTCTTTCAACAACCCCATTCTACTGGGGGTTGTAAGGTACAGTTAGTTGTCTTCTTATTCCTACATCTCGACAAAAGTCATTAAAGTCATGAGACTCAAAATCTCCTCCAATATCAGATATCAAATCACAAATTTTCTTTCCAGTCTGATTCTCAACCATTGCTTTAAACTCTTGAAACTTGTTGAAAGTTTCACTCTTTTCCTTCAGAAAATAGATCCAATACTTGCAGGAGAAGTCATCTATGAAAATCACATAGTACAGATAGCCACTCAAGGATGGTGTTGACATAATACCACATAGATAGAAATGTATCAAGTCTAGGATCCATTTGTATCTTTTGGTACTACTTGGAAAACTCTTCTTGGTGTTCTTACCAAGAGCGCAACCTCTACAAACACTTTTCGGATTTAAACGCAGGAATACCTTTTACCATCTTTTGCAATCCAGGTAGTGCTTTGAAATTAAGATGACCAAGCCTCCTATGCCACAGTTCACAAGGACTAATTGTGTCATGGATCATGGCTTGAATGAGCTTTCCAAGAACTTTGTAGAGACCTCCCTCTCTAACTCCAATAATAGATGTGGAGTTCAAGTCTGCATGCTTAGGACATAGGAGTGCTTTATTGTCCATAATATTACTATGAATCCTTTATCCTTTAGATCTGAAATAGATAGGAGGTTCTTCTCCAATCTGGGAACAAACAAGATTTCATCAACATGCAATACGTCTCCTTAATCCAACTAAAAATAAGTGGATCCAACTCCTTGGATCGAATAGGTGGCATTATCTCAAATCTACACCTAACAGGAGAATTTCTTTTCCGTCAGATATTTGACAGTGTTCCTATATCCATTCATGTGTTTATATGCACCACTATCCACTATCCATGTCTCAACACTAGTGGTAATGGATCCAAATAGGGTCGAGACAAGATAGTACTCCTTCCTTATCTCCCGATCATCGAAATAATTATTTCATGTAGGTTCATCTTCTCTAGTATTAGAAGCATGAAACCTACCCTTGAACTTTCCCCTTTTCTTTGCACGACATTCTCTTGCAAAGTTACCCTTCTTATTGCAATTGAAGCATTTGACTCCAGACTTATCAAAGTTCTTGTTGTAATCATTTTCCTTTTGATGAGAAAATTTCTTGTGAGAAAAGGATTTCTTACCTCTCTTCATCTGTGCTGCAAGAGCAAGGTTCTCTTCTTTGGAGGAAGTATATTTTCTCTTGATTCACCCTTCTTCTTGTAGGCAATCATGCAACAGTTTTTCAAAGTTTGGTTGCACTTCTCAACCATTTACTGCAACCAATAATTTATCCCATGAAGATGGAAGGACATCAACAGCATCCTATATGAGATCATCATCATCAACCATCACACCAATGCTCATGAGTTGATCTCTTACTTGAGATATCTTTGTGTAGAAAGAAGCAACAGCTTCATCCTTCTTCATTTTCAAATTACCAAGCTTTATCTTCAATGCTCTCTTCAGACTGGGTGACTTCTTCTCATAAATATTTGTTAAAGTGTTGAAGCATTCCTTTGCAGTCTTCAATGGAGTAATGAATGGCATCAAATTGTCTTTCACTGAATCATAAATGATCCTCTTTGCTTTGGATTGATTCTTCTTGAAATTAGTGCACCCTACAATAGTAGTAGGATCTTCTACAAAATTGGATACGTATCCATCCAGATCATGCTCTTCTAGGATAATTACAATCCTGGCCTTCCAAGTATTGAAGTTCAAAGTTCCTTCAAGTCCGTCTTCCGGTCTTACCAATATTGAAGCCATTATTCTTCAAGTATTGTGCTCACTCAGGATCTACTTAGGCTCAATCTTGACTGTTGAACTTATCTCTTTCATGCCCTGAGCTCTAATACCATGTTAATTTTTTATCTTTAATTCAAATTTGCATTCGTACTTGAAATCAATGAACAATCATAAACATACGCATTCACATACGACACATAAATTTACCCTGGGGAAACCCTCTATAACTTGAGGGAGAAAACCCCAACAAAATATTCCTTAGTATATTAATTGATAGTAGAGAATGAATTGCTTCACAATAAGCAAAGTGCCTCAAGCACCCCTGGTGCATATATCAGAGCAAGAGAGAATATGGAAGAATAGAACTCATAATAATATCCTGCAAAAAGAAAAGCACATTTCCTTCAAGAGAGAAGAGAATTAGCTTCACATAGAATTCATCAATCCCATATAACATATTTATATATTCTTCTCATGCTTCAGCTTCTATTTTTATCATTTGACTTCGGGATGAACTCGCCCTTCATCTGGATGCTAGACCACTTAGTTAGGTGGCTAACTTAAGTGTTGTAACTCAGTGTCATCTTTTATTTTAACTCAAGTGTCTCCATGCAAGTGTCGTCATGCAAGCACTTAGTTAACTGGATCTTCTTTGTTATCACTCAATTAACTCTTTTAACTGAATTATTTCTTGTTAACATCATTGAAGTGATCAATTCAATTTCTCCTTTAATTGACTGAAGTCTTCTTTGTTAACATCACTGAAGTTTAACAATTCGAGTTATCTTTATTTAACTGAGGTCTTTATCATCACTGAAGTGAGAAAATCGAATTCTCTCTTGTCTTATCACATCTTATATGTATCTCGTGTCTTATCTGCATGGTCCACATGTGCCAACTTAATTAATTATAATATCAAATATACTAATTATATTTTCCCAATGATGTGATCATCTTGTTCTACTATCGTTCCAAGTGGTCATATGCTGAAAGTAATTCACTCTGGAGGTGGCCAGTCTCTAGAGGAGACTTGATAGCTCAACCATGGCTAGTAGTAAATCACGCACCATTCATGCTTTAACATGCAAAGCATTACCTCAACACATGAGGCACCACCTCAACACATGAGGATCTGTATTGACACACAAGACCTTAGCCTTTCCAAGAAAGACTATACAACATCATCACTTTGTCATACAAAGCAGTTACCTCAACACATGAGGCTTATTCATTCTTGAGTCCAACTCAAGTTTCTTCTCCAAGTTTCCCGAGTCCAACTCAGGCTCGTATAAGGAACTACCTCGACACACAAGGCTCAATCTTGACACACAGGATTGACTTAGAGAATGACTCATGATGCTGTAACTTAACACAATGTGACCCACACACTTCTACTGACTCTACCTCTACCCCAACCCCTCAATTTATATGTCTCTTCCAAGACTTAGTGATTGCATTAAGTAATTTCTACGTTAATGATCGAAGTATAGTGTTAGCACCGAGATACTTATTCAATTAAGATAACTTGTTGCATCAGAATTGATTTGAGTTAATCTAACATCAAATTTTATGGTCTCATGTAGATGGCATGACAAACGATTACACTTAAATAAGTCAATTGTAATTGTACCTTAAAACCAATAATCAATCTTGGCCAAGTCCATATCCGCAAAATTCGATTTAAGTTTAATGGATAAAGCACTAATCAACTTCAAACATAACACCCAAGGTTAACCATTAGGAGTTTGCTTTGAATAGTGAACTTTATACAACCAACCATTAACCATTATACCTCTAATTATACAAGCATGTAATCATTAATCTACAATGGGACTTACATCACAACAATCCTCTCAATTTTGGAACATATCAATTCATTTTTTTATAGTATTCGTTCCTCAAGTTTGTACTGCTCTTTGTAACAATAATAACACCACATATATTTGAGACTGTATTATCTTTCCTTTCATGTGGTTTCCTTATAAGGTGTTTATGTTATGTGCTAACTTTGTTCACAAGATATATTTTTGCAATTTCCCTATCCATTGTATTTGTGTGTTAATCTATGTCATGCTTTGATTCATTGGTTTGGCATTGTTCAAGGAAAACTTTGTAGAATTCCCCCCTCTTCCTAGGAATATCTGGATCGAGGACAATGTCAGCCACAAGTCATAAGAGCCATTGATAACCTCGAGAGATTTGATTGGGTTGGGCCTTGTCTTTTTTTAATTATACTAATATATCCATTTTAAATTAATTTTATTAATATAAAAATATATATTTATAATACATATATCCATATATTCAACTCTCAATAAATTTGCAATAACCTAATAAAAAAATTTATGGTCTGGGGTGGAAAGTGCAAGGAGGGGTCTTCATTGATCCCAAAGGATATCACCAAGCAAGCTTTGCATAGGAATAGGGATTGCAACAAACAATGTAATAGAGATGTTGGCCCATTATCAAGGATTGACAATGGCAAAGGCTAAAGGTTTACAAAAGGTTATAGTTAGTGGAGATTCCACCTTAGGCATAAGGAATATGCATTTCAAAACAACTCCATAGGATATTCTCCTTAAAAAGGCTATATCAAGGTCTCAAGCCCTTGTTGATGTCACGTCCCCATTTTGACCCCCCTTTGTAAATGATGTAAATATTGTAACTTAATCATGGTGAGGAGCTCAAGGCCAAGGCCCCACCATTGATTTAGCGTTTATGTATCGGCAATTAAAATAGATGCCTATGGTTCTTGTGCGAGATGGGCACAATGTATATAAGACATCATGTAAATACGAATTTTAATGCAAAATACCCACAACTAGCTATGCAATGCAACAAAAGAGAAGGGGCATGTTTCTACAAGGAAAAGGGAGGGAAACTATTCAAACCCTTGAGCCAATGGTATTAATCCATGTGTCAATGGGGAAACCCATAAACCACCAACTACCCATTTTGTCTCATGTACCCAATCATTTAATTCTTCCAAGAAATTGGTTAAGGCAGTTAATGCCTTGGGAATGAAAGAGTATGGGCAAGCCATTTTCGTGCATGGGCAAGCCATCAACTTGGAAAATCGTGTTTTTGCTTGTGGGGCAAGAAACCACCCACGAAATGGTGCCCAAAGCCATGGGGAATGGGCAGTCTTCACTCATTCACGCAGTGGGGGCTATCTGGGTCATTCTCTTCACGTTTTTCAGCAAAAATCTTGCATTTTCCCATGCCTGGGAGTTCGTTTTTGCATATGCAGTAGCCTGGGAGTGAAGGGCCACGTTTTGGGGGCTGTAGGGAGGTCGTTTTTGCCCTTGAATGTCCAGGGACGTTTTTCTAAAAACGGATTTGGCATCCTGGGTCATTTCCCAACTTCCCATTTTCGTTTTTGTGGGTTCCCACGTTTTTCTAAGTTAGTTGAAACCCCATCTCATGCATCCCACTGTGGAAAACGCTTTCTTCATGCCCAGCAATTGTGGTTGTTGTTAAGTGCATCATGTTTTGGACTTGAATCTGTAAGCAAGAAACTGGAATGGTAGTGGACAGAATTAGCTTGATAAACCTAGTGTAGGGAATATCCTCTCAAGAAGATCAAGAGGGCTGGCTACTTTTCTATGCACACCCTGAGAGCACTAGAAAGGAAGGTATGGCTTGAGGAACTGTGTGGCAGTGAAGGGAATACTTCCTGGTGTTGGGTGTGTAGGCATTGTGAGTGCCAAGCTGAATAGATCTGGGGGGGGGGATACCCATAGCTCTGTGGTTGAGCTCACTAGCTTAGCAATTCTTCCTTCCCATCTCCTAGCAGCCTGATAAACCCAATTGTAGATTGGCTTGGCTCATTTTGGTGTATGTTTGGCTATGTGTGAGTCTGTTGTTCCCGGGTTCCTTGTAGAGATCATGCCCAGCTCGGGGGTGGCAGTGGTGCTGAAAGATTGAGGAGCACACTGGCCTACGGTTGGGTGGAACGTTGCAGTTGCATAGCCAGTTGCGTGGGACTGCCTTATTGAGATAAGTATTCTCTTGTGTAAATTGGCAATTATCATTTGATGAACATCTTAAATGTATGATGGATGTGAAATTCTTATTACTCCGCTGTGATTTCTGATAATTATGCATCTTCATATCTCTCTTATGTATTATGTGAATGTGTATGCATTTTTATTCTTCAATTTGAATGTTTGATTTCAATATATGGGGCTGGATGCCCGGTTCAACCGTCACGATCCTCTCCATCTAGCTTGTTGGATGGGAGGGGACGTGACAGTTGAAGATTTTGATGAAATTGAATTCTTCCAAGTTTTAAGTAAGCATAATCACCTCATCGATGCCAAATAAAATGAGGGTGTTGATTTGAGAGAAGGGACTTGTAGAATTAATGGGGGTAACACTTATACCCCACCTATGACTTCACTTGTTTGCTTATTAGCATATCTCTCAATCTTGTTAAGTGTTATGTTGTGCATGTGAGGAAAATGAGGGAGTTCAAGCATTAGTGTACCTTTTTATCTATATCAATTCATGAAGGCGATGACAAGTTTGATTAAAGTTTGTCTCTTTGGGTTCAATGCATGTGTTTTTATAAGTCTTCCCCTAGAATATGATGTTGTAGTCTCTATGGTGAAAGGAAGTCAATTTTCCTTCACCTTTTTCTAGGCAAGTGGATTTGTAGCCTCTGATTTTATTCATGATTCTTTGAAGGGAAGTTTGGGGAGTAGTATTTTTGCTAGGAGAAAACCAGGATAGCTAAGGTTAAGATGTTCATTTGTTGTGACTATTTATATTGGTACGAACATCTAATTTAGGGTGAAAGGGTGTCATTGTTGGCTTGGTCATTGTGTGTGGTGTGATCTAGCGGGGTATAGAAAGGTAACTAGATATTTTGGGTGGTATGTGATAGAGATGAAAGTAGAGCTAATCAACAATAACAAAAATTGGTAGCACAAACAAGAGGAGTAGAGGTACATGGATTAAGAGGATGAGTGAGCATGAACCCAACATGCATAGGTTCTTGTTGCTCAATTGTCTGAAATTTGAGAGGGAAAGAAGGATTTTACTCTATTCATGAAAAGTCACCAATAAAAATATCAAGCTATGGAAGCCAAACTAGACATTTTGTATCCTTTAGTGGCCAAAATTGCAAAAATTCATTTCTATCTTGTGGATCCATCACAATCCTCTAACCATTTTGTGAAAATTTTGTTCGCTCTTTCCATCCTTTCTCAACTCAACTGAGAGAGGAAATATTGTGGCTCATTATGCAAGTCTTCCATCTCCTAACTTTAAGTACAATCAATTTAACATTTTCAGTCGAAAATTTAAGGGATCATTTGTGCAGGAAGTGAAATACCAAGTTAATATCAATGAAGAAGCTCCATATAACCTTGTTTTTTAAAATTTATAATTTGTAAAACATTTTTTGATGTTAAGACATTATATTGTACAACTTGAGTTAAAAACATGTCAATCCTCCCAGGAGGTCACATGTTCAAATCCAAAGTGGGGTAGGGTATGTACACCTTCGTAGAATTTAGTAGCCAAATCATTGTGCTGAGAGGGTCCCTCATCCCACAAACAAAGGGGTCTCATACACCAATTTGATGTCTAGCTTGTTCATGACCTTTTTTTTAAATAGAAACAAGTAGATTTGAATTAATAAAAAGAGAAGGGACTGCAGCCTAACCATCCAACCTTCTTACAAAAAATCTGGCAAGCAAGTCCGGATTTGTTCCATGAGTTTCATCTTGCCAACTATAATGCTATCTATCTGTTGATTTTTCAAAATCTTCCTACAGTTATACAACCTCAGAAAATTTACCGAAATCAAGACAATCTTACCAAACATTTAGTGAAAATTTGGAGCATCTTAGCATTTCTCTTTAGGGGCATTCCCATATAGTCATGTTTATTGACCGAAAAACAAAGAAAACAATGGAAATTCTATGTAGGCATGATCTTGACATTATAATACTCCTTGTGTTTCCATGGAATTGTTGATTGATGTGCCTTTGCGCCTTGATATTCTCACATTTGCAAGAAGGAAATCCATTAAAGAATCCAATTGATGCTACACAACCATGTATCCATGTTGGTGACAAGGCTCATGTGGCCTGTCTCCGTGAACAAGTTGAAGTTGCTTGCACTAAGGTTCTTCTCAAGGAGCAGAGCAGGCATAGAATACACCAGAATGAGATTGATACCATAGTGACCCTAATATAAAAAAAATCCTTGAACTAATTGTAATAATTAACCACATGCAAGGGGAATGATGGACATAGATTCCATATCTTCATAATGATCATGAGGGGATTATAGGCACAAGGGAACGCATGATAAATGTGCCATGGTTCCTTTCTCATATGTTGTTGACACAATTTCATAATGCATGGAGTTATATGGGGGTGGATATTAAACTTAGAAGATGGGGGTGGATCCATTAATCCCCTCATTTTCTTCATATTTCCCTTGGGTCATGGTGCTTCCTCGTTTTTCTTGGACATCTAATATGATGTTTAAGTCTCTTAGAACATGGTAGCTTTGCACCTGGTGAAAAGTATGGGTTATGCTTTAAATTCGATCATGCTTATCTTGATATAAGAATCGCTTGGAAGACACCTTTTCCGAAGGTATCTAATGATGATCATTAAGTTTCCAATAACCATGAGAATTATTATTCCTTTTTCATTTTCTAGATGAATCCCCTTCCATAAAGCTTGGATCTCATCTTGATTATTGGTTGCAACTCTAATCTTGCAAGCATAAGAAATTACTTTATTTTCTTTGGGGTCATATAGCACCTCACATGTCATGCATGGATTGACTCTAGAGGCTCCATAAAAGAAGAGAGTGTGATGGTGCCTTTCTTTGATCCAAGCTTCTAGTTCCTCTTTGGGTATCCTGAGTTTCCATTTTGACTAATGGGTATGCCTATAATTCAGTTTTGGATTTGAACGAGGATCCATATGAAAGACTTATTTTATACAAAACTTCTCTTTGGATTCTATATGGACAGTATTTTGATTGCCAATACCTTTTACTCTAATTTTTTCACATAACATGCCCCATGCTTGGGAGGCTACCATTCTTGGCGATGTTACCTCATTTTAAAAAACTCTGCTATTTCGTGTAAGCCACAACTTCTAGTAGATATAGTGGGGGATATCCTTCCAGATTTAGGTTTATGATGGAAGGACTTAGGGTATCTTTTATGCCAAGATAAGAACATTTATTGCTAAGTTTTTGGTATCTCTAGTTGGATGTTTACACTACTACATATGGTCTAATTTGCCATGAACGTTCGTTGTAATAGCCACGAATTTTCGTCCTTGTTTCAACGATTGGGGTTTTTTTTTTGTGGAAAGAAATCCGTGGATATAGGGACGAAACTTCCACTTCGTGGCAATAGCAACGTTTCATTGATGCCACGTGTCAACAACACAACACTTCTCATATCCACGGAAAATGAATCCTTCCATGCAATTTCGTCTCTATATCGACGCACAACTCCTATAAATTTCCACGAATGTGCTGAACCTTCCACGAATATTCGTCGCAATATACACGAATCCATTCACAATCTTTCGTGGTAGATTTAGCACCTGCATGGAAGATACTTTTTTAGTTCCACGAATCATTGTCGCAGTATCCATGGTTGCATTCCCAAATGTTCGTGGCAGGTTCAACAACTGCGTCGAAACATTTTGTATAGCCTACATTGATGTTCGTCGATATAGAGACGATACCTGGGAGTTTTAAAAAAAAAAATTGAATGCGACGATACAGTCGTAGATTGGCTTCAAATAGACTGAAAGCACTTCTCATAAACCATATCTTACATCTCAATGATTCCTTTCAGTTCTGTAAACAAGTCTACTTAATGATGGTTTCCAATTCTATCAAAATTCATCAAACAAATAATCTTGCATTGTATTCCTTAAAGTAGTTACCATTAAGTCTTTATGATAAGCAGTAACAGAAATAAAATTTGTTCAAGTAGTTTTCATACTTATCCCTTTTCAACAATCAATTCTTCAACTTCAAGTTTTGTCTTTTAATGGCACAAATATTCAAACTCAAACTCAATTTGGTCACAAAGAATAGGCTCGGTCTTCATGAAGATATAACTGATGTTCTCCCATAAGACTATTCAAACTCAACTTCAATTTGGTCACAAAGAATATGCTCAGTCTTCAAGTTATAACACAAGTCCTTCAAATATGCTATCAATATGTTTCAATGCTTTGCAAATTGTTCTTCTTCAAGCTCAGATTTCACATCCTTGTGTCCTTTGAATAATCATAAGGCTTAAACAAATTTTTGCAATGTATGAGCACGGTCTTACAAAGAATTATACCTTAGCTCTATTCACTTCTTAATAGAACTTTCTCAGAGTCATTTATCATCAAACTTGCTTGTAAACAACAAACACAGTCCTAGATAGATATCTTAAGAACTTGAACTAAATGTATAAACATGAGGAATTGTAAGCCCCAATCTTAAGCACGTGTGGATAGCAGTTGAATGGTGATTCGATCTCCATCGAAACTCCAACTTTCAGTAACCACTAGAATCTCCTCCTTGTCACATTCTGAACCCCACATCTGGCTGAACAATCATGCCTTCAGCTTCTCCCTCGGGCCCTTCTCCCAGCTCTATGGTAATATATCATTGAGGCCTTAAAGGAAAAGGCCCCTATTCTCATGGGAATCCTGATCAAGAATGTACTCAATAAAAGAAAGGTATCAATCTTTCCTTAATAAAAGAAAGGTATCAATCTCGAGTGCCTGAATGAACATACGAAATGTATTTTTGATGTTTCTATATGAAGTGAAAAATGTACGAGATTTGACTTTATAGAAATGTGACCTTAGTGTACATTTTTCATTAGTATCTTGCATTAAAGCAATGACATGATAAAGTTTTACTTTAAACCCCTACAAGGAAATAAGATCACAATTCTACTTGTCATGAATACCCTATAGGAAACAATTGTTCCACAAATTCTATCATTTGAAGTTTGCAATGCTACGGTTTTCAATTCTCAACACTCACTGCATTTTTGAACAAGCAACTCTTTGTAGGGAACAATAGAAGAGCCCAACTTAGCTTCCATGTTAGAGGCCACCTGATCCAATTAATGCACCAACCCAATAAAAACCAAAACAAATAAAGATCCCAATTGCAAATTTTGATGAGCTGCATATATTTTCACTATCAAGTGCACTTTATGTAAGAGGATTTGCCAAAAATACCATAGAACTATATAAGCACCACTTGCAAACAATGCAATTACCATGCACTCAAATGGGAAAATGTATTCACTTAAGACCAAACAACTTCAAACAAAGACAAATTACACAATTTTACATGTATCACAACCATGTTTACATCTCCCATGCAAATATTTCTAACTCCATACAACACTTCATGGAGATGGGATTTTCTCCATAATCAATTGCCATCTTCTTATGTGACACATGAAACTTCTCTGCACTTGCTGTTACCCAGAATTTCATTTGATTTCATGCCACCTTCTATATATTTTCTAGCTGCATATGCAATCACACACAAATCAACATCATCATGTGTTTTCCCACAGTGTCTATATCTCATTCTATGATCAGTTCTGGATGAAATCTCTCCACTAAAATGGTTTAGTCTCAATCAAGGACTCCCAATTTCATTGAATTTCCTGTCTCAAGGCCAAGGCATGATACAATTAGAGGAAGCCTTCTATCTTCAAAGGGACCATCTTCCCTCAATTGGAAGCAAAGATCCGGTTCATTACCAGTGGGCACATCACTTGCAGCCCCCCTCAGGGGACTCACTGCTATAAGATTCCCTAAATGGAGATGATCCTAATTTCTTGTCAATGGAAAAGACCAAGTAATCAATTGGGTGTCGAGCAAGGAATATCCTCTGATTCTGCCTTGCCCTTCCAGGATATATATAATATTTTTATGGTCAACTGACTGCACAATGAACTAAAGAAATGCTAATTTCTTGTGAAAGGTGGTGTTTGAGACCCTGGACAATAGTGAGCCTTCAGGTGTTTTTAGATCATTATAGATATAAACCTCACTAATTTATTTGTGAGCTTATATGTTTAAAACAAGCAAATACATAATTATTAAGCACCATGTTGAATATCAATACATAGCATGAACAGTGCCTTGAAGGACATGACTACATGTTGCACCTCACAATTTACCCCAGTATACGTGCAGTATACAAATATCCAAATGCATATTTGTAACCACCGAGATAGGTTTTTGTGTCATTTGCATTCAAAGGTAGAAAACAGCGAGCACATGCACATGTGATAAAGTAACAGTGTCCCAACTTCCATGTAGTTAGATGATGTGATTACAGTGCAGGGTTATAAACGTCTCTTGAATTATGTGAGCAAAAAGTCAATGTGCAAAAAAACATTTAATAAAAAACAAGAATGCCATAACAATCAAACACCTTTAAGGTAGTATGTGTCCTCCCTGTATCAGCTAATAATAGTGAACACAATTCACATTAGTTCCACAACACAAATGCCAATAGAAACAATAAAAACAAATTTCCAGAAAAAAGTATTCCATGGATATACATTAGTCAGTCTAAATACTTACCTCTTGAAACCAAGAACTCCAAATGTACAACCCATAAGTTCTTAACACAGGCTCTTTGGTATATTCAAAACTGTTATAATGAGTTACACTGACAAGCAAACTAAAACGATAAACTATTAATATTCAGCAACATGTAATAAAATAAACATATATATCATATAACAAAAATGGAGATATAGTTTAAGATACCAACCTGGGTGTGAAACTATTCTTGAAAATATACTCAGAAGTGTTACTTTCAGAAAAGACTGTTTGTGCCTCGGAGAGGCCATTCTTCTCTAGGAACCAGCTGACCCTACAAGAGGGTGTGTACAAACCAGAGAGAGAGAAATGACTGGATTTAATTAGGTCAATGACAGTCAAGCACAGTACATAACTCAACATAAATAAAGTCACAAAAATTATAAACTTCAACCAAGTCTCAGCATAAAAGAAGTGATTATCAGCACACCACAACTGATCACAGGTGATCAAAGTCAAGTACTCTATAAGACCAAAAATTCAACAAGGTGGTATAAAAAAAATGGAGGGTAAATGTTCGCATTAACCACAAGTCAAAGACAAGGTACCAGAAGTCCAATAATAACTCAATCAAGGTGGGGAAGGTACAACAAGTATTTAATAACTCAATCAGTAACAGGTAATAAAATAAACATATTGATCATATAACAATAAGAGAGGTATAGTTGAAGATCTCCACGTCAACATTAAACGAAAAATACGACAGCATAGATGTCCACGGTAATCTGTTCCATCCAAACCTATCAAGTGTACTTTTAGGTCAGCAGTATTCTTTCTCCGAACTGTACCTACAGTTCGGAGTCAAGAATACTGCTAACCTAAAAGTACACTTGATAGGTTTGGATGGAAACCATTTTCAATGTTGATGCCACTACCCTCCTTATTGTCTTACAAAAAGGCATGAAAATGAGGAAAAAGACTTAAAATTGTGGACTTCACCTTCAAAGAGTGCCTTACAATCACATTGATACGACATCCCACAACCATTTCTCTTGACACCCACTCTTCATTCATTCTGTATGCATTTCACTATGCAACCGTCTCAGATTCTCACTGCGTTTTCCCTCAATTAGTTTATCAATTCAGTATGACCCACGACCGCTGGAAACACTCCTCGGACGGCGGGTGTGGGTCATACTGAATTGATAAACTAATTGAGGGAAAATGCAGTGAGAATCTGAGACGGTTGCATAATGAAATGCATACAGAATGAATGAAGAGTGGGTGTCAAGAGAAATGGTTGTGGGACATTGTATGAGAGGAAATGGTGATGGGAATTGAAAGGTAAAATTAAATTTGCATGGTGGTAATAAACTACACTTGTGTCTTCTATTGTCAGCTGCACTTCAAGCCTGAAGGTGGTAGCCTTGGGACCCATGACCCTTAGAACCAAGGGTATGCTCCAAATGTGGCCAAACAACCATAGTACTCTATAAGAGCAAAACTTCAACAAGGTGGTTTTAAAAAAGTTACTCAAGGAGGGTAAATAACACCATTAAACACAAGTGAAAGATAAGGTACCACAAGACCAATCATATCTCAATCAAGGTGGGGAAGGTACAACCAGTCATATCTCTCTCAAATGTACAGCCGTCCAATATAGCCTGAAATTTCATCATCACACTATAAGGAAGGGTGGTGGGATGCCAAATAAAAATATCCCTCATTTATCTCTATTGATCAAATAACAATAAGAGAGGTTCCGTTGAAGATCTACACGTCAACATTAAACCAAAAATCAGATCTGAAGTGTGGGTACAAATACAGTACCCTGTACTATAGAAAATAAAAGCCACCTGTGTTACTTTTCAATTTAGCAATATGGTCTACAGAAGCAAAATTTCCTCACAATTACCATCAAAATTTCTGACTAGCGCTAAAGCAACAGTAAAAGAATTTATAACATAATTTTGATCTCTATCAACTTCAGCACTCTTGTGTGGTCCCTGTGCTGAAGTTGGTCCTCGAGATGTAAGTTGCTTACATAGATAACCATTTCATGACTGCACAATCTTCTAAACACATAAAAAGTAGACAGGAAACACCAAACATTAAATGTGATACATACCCTGGCTTTGTCTTGCGTATTTCTTTCCTATGGCTTAATTTATGAGGATGTATGCGCTGTTATAGTCTTATCCTGTAGCTAGATCTAGTGCTTCAACCATATCAAGGAAATTACGATTTGCAAATGTAGACTCAGGCATTCCATTACTTTTACAACTTTAACGAAAGCACGGGAGGTTTTTACACAATCATCTTTCAATCAAATGAATTAACAATCATCAACACCACAACCATCTTTCATCAAAACCGCATACATTAAATACAAACAAGCGTTGGGTTTCAAATGCAGGAACTAAGATCGAATCCCTTTAACATTCCACCCATTTAAACTCTTTTGTATCTTTATTTATGAAATTCCAGAAACATAGTAGTAAAGAAAGAACCAAAACTCATAATTTAAATCACTCGGGAAATCAATTATGGGAACATTACACAGTAAACACGATTTATTGAAACCATATCAAAACACAACAGAACCTTCAAGGATTATTACTGCTCAAACCCTATGGACGCAGACTCTAAGGTTTATATTGCAACTCTAGAAACCTGACGGAATCCAAGGATCGAATCCCACATTGACACCAACAAAACGATAGACTCCCAAGTCAGGTATCAAAACCCCGGGTAGAATTCCAAAATCCCAGGTCCCAGAAAGAATAAAACGATTTTATTCAGTATGGAATATCTATCAGCAGTTACCATTTATAGATTCTCATGGTACAGGAAAACAGGGCGACCTTCTTAAACCCCATTTCTTCTACGCATACACTTGGATCTTATACATAGGAAAACACAGAGATTAAATAGAGAACCAAACATTCAAACAAACTATGACATCGAAACCCTCGATGAACACTCCACAGAGGCGAGAGGAAGAGGTAATGAAATGTGGACTTTGAGCTTACCAATTGCAAACGCCTCCAAGTTTAAACCTGTACCATCAACTAGTAACCACGCAAATAGAGAGGGCCAAACTATTACCTACCAAGTAAGTAAAAATATACCGTCAGAACCTGAGTTTGTATTCGTATCAATTCAAATTAACAAGAAAGACAATAAGGGTATTACCTACATGAGTAGTTGTCACCATTCCTGCATATGCAACCTTCACGGTGGGCTAACCATGAGCCAAGCTCAGGTCAGACCATGAAACCATCAGCAGCATCTAACATACAGACTCCAACAAACGAACTATGACATCGAAACCCTCGATGAACACTCCACAGAGGAGAGAGGAAGAGGTAATGAAATGTGGACTCTGAGCTTACCAATTGCAAATGCCTCCATGTCTAAACCTGTACCATCAACCAGCAACCACGCAAATGGAGAGGGCCAAACTATTACCTGCCAAGTAAGTAAAAATATACTGGTCAGAACCCAAGTTTGTATTCATATCAATTCAAATTAACAAGAAAGACAATAAGGGTATTACCTGCGTGTGTAGTTGTCACCATTCCTGCATATACAACCTTCATGGTGGGATGACGGCCATGATCCAAGCTCAGGTCAGACCACGAAACCCTCAAGCGCATCCAACATACAGACTCCAACAAACGAACTATGACATTGAAACCCTCGACGATGGTGTAGAAACCAAGAACCCATGTGCTATCGTGGAGTTACCTGCGTGTGTAGTTGTCACCATTCTTGCATATGCAACCTTCGTGGTGGGCTGACAGCCATGAGCCAAGCTCAGGTCAGACCACGAAACCCTCAAGCGCATCCAAACTCCAACAAACGAACTATGACATCGAAACCCTCGACGATGGTGTAGAAACCAAGAACCCGTGTGCTATCATAGAGTTACTTTTAATGCCCTCACCATTAACCCAAATTTTAGATACAAGTCACGATCCCATACAATCTTTGTGGTATGCTTTGGTATTTCATTATTTCACCACCACTATGGAGCTACCTATGGTATATATATCCCTATAGTAGTGGAGCACTTACGACAAATGAAGTAATTGAAAAAATGCAAGGAGTATTATAAGGACCCCAAGTAGTGTGTAAAGGAAACAAGTAATGGCAGCTTCAACATGCTTTGAAAGCTCAATAAGGACTTTAACTTCCAACAAAGCATTTCAAGTTGACAACCCCCAAACGTTACAAACATTAGTATTATTAGTATTATAGATACATAAATAACCATAACTTATAATATAATATGAATATCCCATAATATTTTGTGTTGATTTTGTTGTAGGTCAAGTGGAATGTGCAACAAAAGAAAAGAAAGTGGAATGGACCAAATAAAACATGAAACAATGATGTTGCCAAAGTGAATAAGTTGTTGAGATGAAAATGCAAAGTAGTAGAGAAATCTTGAATAGGAAGATGATGAAGGTATACACATGCATGTTTGTCATGGAATAATATGTTTAAGTGAAAATGCAAAGTAGATAACTATAAATATTTAAGATGAAGATGATGAAGGAATACATGATGTGTTCATCATGGAGAAGTAGAAATTTCTCTAGTAAGAAGAGTTTATGTCAATAAATAGAAAATATGAAGAATAGGAGAAACAATTTGAAGATCAATATTGCAATAGAGGAGTAGTTGCAATGAAAGCAAAGTATAATGATGATAATTTTTCAAGTGGCGAGCATTAGTTGTGTTCATTGAGATAGTGGTGATGGTGTAGAGGAGAGAGGATGGGGAAGTTCTGAATACCATTGAGTGGAAGTAGCTTGAGGAAATATGTTCCATTTAACAAGCACATTTTTGGATGTAAGCTCCATTGGGAGAGAATGGAAGCATATTGCAAAGATGTTGAAGGTAGTAAAAGAGTTAGAGATGATGGTGATGAGGTGTTTCCTATGGTAGCAAAGTATATAGGATAATAATGAAGAGAAAAAGAATATGAAAAATAAAGGGGACTTGCAAATAGTGAAACCTAAACAGTTCGTCCCTATATCGACGGAAGTTCGTGGAACATTACAAAGCATGGATATGCCACGGTTTTTCCGCCCTAAAAAACAAAAAATACAAAAATTAATTTTTTTAACCCACGAATGTTGAAAACATGGAAATATTTCGTGGAACAATCCGCCCATATGTAATAGTGTTAGGTCAACAATCATGTAATTCTAGGTAGAACAAGTGAAACTACACTCCATGAAGAGATGATGGTAGGTTCTTCAAAATACATACAAAGTTGGCATCTTGAGGATCTGCAATGCCTCTTCTATGGAGATTCTTAACTGTGAGTAGTTTCCTGTGTGTTACTAGCGAGTTGAAGAATTTAATTTTGGGTAATGCTTCACTTCTTTTGATTTCCTTCCAGATCATTGATATTGGAAATGATATTTTTTCTTCTATTTTCATTTTGTATCCTTCTTTTACTGTGTATTTTTTGCATCCCTTCCCACATCCTCTTGTGTCTTGCATTCATTTTTGTATGGGGGATTTACCTGTAATATGTTGAAGCATTGTTTCCAAAATTTCTTGTAGGTGCATTGGGATGTTGTCCATTTTCCACCCTCTCCATATATCTTTCTCAGCATCCCAATCAGTGATGTCTAATAAGGCATAATATCCATTCTCTTCTGGCGATTCTTGAAGTTCTTTTAGCTCATATATGATGGAGAGGGAGGGGGGGTCTCCAAGAATTATGTCCTCCACAATATTATCAATTCCCCACTTTCTGGGATCCAACTTAGATGTGTCCATAGTAGAGGAAGATAAAAAAAAATGCATAGTTTCCATATTGGGGAGATTTGTCTATATTCAATGGGTTGGTCAAGACACCTTAACCTGGAGTAGTTTAAGTATTTATCTATGAGTGCGGTTTTCCACCAAGTAGTTTCATCCAAAATCAATCTCCAAAATATTTTGGCTCCCATTTCTTTATTCATTAGTGTCAAGCCTTTTATTTCAATACCACCCATTTCTAATGGAGTCGTGACTGTATTCCAGTTGACCAAGTGAAATTTCTTACCTGTAGTTTTTCCCCCTTGCCATAAAATTCTTTATCATTGATCTTATTTTCAAGACAATTCCTGTTGGTGCAAACATTGTTGAGCACTAATAGAGAGGAAAGGTTGAAAGGGAAGCCTTAATTAGCACAATCATTCCTACTAGATTTAACCATATAGCCCTCCATTGGTTCAGTTTGTTCTCGAATTTGTCTTGAACACCAATCCATCCCTATGCTTTGTAATTCCCTAAGAGAATAGGTATTCCTAGGTATTTAAAGGAGTTCCATCCCTGTTCATAATACAAATATAAGATGCATGCAAGGGAATGCATACAAGCTATTGAAATATTCCACCTATATAGTCAATTGTTTTGTTTGTTTATGCTCTCTCTTGAAGCATTGATGAAGATGTCAAGGGATTCCTTGAAACACAAAGAAATAATTGTTGTGGATCATCTTAACAACAAAGTATCATCTGTAAATTGTGAATGGTTTATTTCCTTGATTCCCCTCGAAATATATATTCCTGAGAGTTTGCCATTTTTCCTTTCGTGCTCCAACAACCTACTCAAAGAATATGCCATCAAAATGTAAAGGAAGGGGGAGAGGGGGGGACCTATCCAGATTCCTCTTCTAATTTGGAAGAAGCATGTTGATATAGAATTAACTAGGTGCACAATCCATGGCCTTCCTATACAAGCCTTGATCAACCCTTCAAGTTTATTGGAAAAAACAATTTGTTGAGAACATCATAAAGAAAGGACTGTCTAACCCTATCAAAGGCATTTGACATATCCATTTTGATGATGAAGCCTTTTTCCTTTCTAAGCTTGCTGGAGTGAATAGCCTCCTTAACTAGAAGAATGTTTTCAACAATATGCCTACCTTGAATGCAACCCCCTTGTTTTTGAAAAATGATGTTTGGGAGTACTTTTTTCATTCGATTTGCAAGTATCTTGGCTAATATTTTATATGTTGCGTTGCATAATGATATCGGCTGGAATCTTGTGAATTTTTTCAGGTTTTTTTCTTTTGGGACCAACACCAGAAAGGTGGAATTGGTGTTTCCCCCTAACTTCATTATTTATTCCACCCAATGCAACATCCAACAAAAGTCTTTTTTTTATGATGACCTAGAAAGCTCTATAGAATGAAATTGCGAAACCATCTGGTCTCGTCGCTTTGTCTGGTTCCATATCCCATATTATCATTGTGATTTATGTCTTTGTTATTTATTTCTCTGTCTAATCTATGTTATCTTCATTATTGACAAGGGTTGGTACCATTTGGAGCAGGCCTCCCATACTTGTCGGGTCTTTTTTAATTTCCTCATAATGTATTATTTTATCACCTACCTTCGTTTGTATCTCTTTAACATTGTTGTGTATCATCCTTGCCTTTTCCTACTTGTGGAAAAACAAAGTGTTTCTATCTCCTTCCCCTAGCCACAAACTACATGATTTGATCTTGCTTAGCACCTCCTCCTTGTAGTAGGCTACAAATAACTTTTTATACATTTCCTTTTCCTCATCTAACAACTATTTGTGATTTCTTTATTTTCCA
Organism: Larix kaempferi; assembly: GCA_027924585.1. Lineage (NCBI taxonomy): Eukaryota > Viridiplantae > Streptophyta > Pinopsida > Pinales > Pinaceae > Larix > Larix kaempferi. Next base: position 16,616,806 of record BSBM01001138.1, on the reverse strand, counting down.
TTATAGTTTAGATAAAGTCTAGTTGTTGTTGCATCTCTTTCCTTTTTGTTATTGGTTCCTTATATATATCATTCCCTCAGCCATCTTGGATAAGGAAGGGATCAAGCATTGATGTTATATGGCCACTACCCTTCCTCTTATTAGACCAGGTGTACCTACCTTTTTTAGGATTACTATCAAACAATCCCAATTCTACCATCACATCCTCTACTTCCTCCTGAAATGCATCTCAAACTATATTTCCTCCTCTCTTATTGTATTGCAAAAGGAATATATTAAAGTCACCTGCTAAAATGCAATGTTATATATCCATCATGTTTTTCAAATTTGAGATTGAATCCCGACATTCCTTTTTTCTTTGTAATTCATTCAGGATTAAATGTTCAAAATTTTGAAATGCTTACATATTGTGTTGTATTTAAGATATACAAATAAACAATGTAGGGTTTTTAAATGCTTATGTAGCTTCAAGGTTTTCTTCTTCCACACTATACATAAGCCTCTAGATGCACATCTCGATGTAACAACCATGAATTCACCATTTTGCCAAAATTTCTTACTCGCTTCAACTGCTTCTCCCTCTTGTAACTCTATCTCCTGGATTAAAATGACATTGGGTTGTTTTTCTTTTATTAGATATCTTATTACTTTTACTTTTTTGTGACCAATCCCTTTACAGTTCCAAGAGACTAGCCTCATTATTTCACTATATGCTTGGCGGTGCCTCCTTTCTCAGTATTCTTTTGAATCATATGGATTTTTAAGACGATATGATTTTTGCTTCTTGTTAGAGTTGTCTCTATTGTGGCTTGCAGTCTCAAATTATTTGTCTTTATTAGTTGCTTCCTCCCTATTTTTCTTTTGGGACCATCTTCCTAGTTTCTTTGGCAACTTTTCTTCTTCATATTATTCCTCGTCTAGAAGAAGGGATTTATGAAAATTTAAAATCCCAAAGGGAAGGGCAACAGGGTTTTTTCAGGGGGCTCGGGAGGCAGGGGGAGGAGACTACCAAAGGCACAAAGGAGGACTCGGGGACAAATTGAGAGGGGGGCACATGGTTATATTCTTCAATTAAGAGGGAAAGAGCTTCAATTTTGTTTTAATTTGAACCATATTATGGGGGTTTTGAATGGGATGGAACAGAGGTAACTGGAGGAGGTGAAAGGGCCGCTTGAGATGGAGCTCTTATTTTCTTTTTTATGGTCTTCCATTGTTTATCTCTTTTTGCTTGAGGGGTCTAAGGGGTTTTGGGGAAATATTTGGTAAAATGTCCATACTTGTGGCAGATTTTGCACATAAAAGGGATTTGTTCATAATCAAGCTTTTTGCAAGTGACTCCAATTATCCAGTGAGATCTTAATTACTTATGGAAACCCATTTTCTAGATCTACTTCAACACAAATCCTTGCACAGGAAAACATACCACCCTTTGGTTCAAACCTGTTAATGTACTTTCCTATTTCATTCCCAATCGTCTTCAAATATTCGTCATCCTAACAATGCAGGGGGAGGTGTGGTAGATGCACCCATACCGGTATAGTCGAGGGAACATCAAGTTATGGGTCGAAATTCAGAGTCCACTATTCAGATACATGCCTCTAGCATCCATGAAGTAAGGACCATTTTTTAATATTAGATCTTTGTCTTCTTTTAATCCAAAGAGGAAGGTGTAGTATCCCCTACCACAAGAAAAAAAGTGCATCTTAACCTTAATGAGTACCATCCATTTTCTGGGAAGCCATTTTTCCATAGAGCAAGGGGAGGGCCAAAGCCCTGTAAATTGACCTATCAATCCGCACTTTCATAGTGCAAGTGCTTTCATACGAGGTGCCGACTGAGGAAGAGAGATTTTGGGAACTGTTTAGAGACACTTGACAAATTTCAAGAGGGAGGGTTTCAGAGGCTACTTCTTAAGGGTGATCACCAAAGCTTAGAACACCACTACTGTTGAGGAGAATGTTCCCTCTTGGATTTGCATCTGTGATGGCCATAAAAAAGGAGCCTAATCAGAAAAACAAGCTAGGGTTTCCCAAAACAAATCGATGTAAGATAAAACTTTAATCATGTTGTAACCTTAAAATTAGATTATTATTATTAATATATATTGACAATCAGAGATATAAAACAATAAATATAAACTTGATTATAAACAACCTTTTTAAATTTTTGATTTTTTCTTTCATAGAAACGGTTATATGTTGTATTAATCAAAAGTTGTAGCATTATTGTACATCATCAAAATACACCTTGGAAGACAAAAATGAAGGAAGTTTTCCATCCAATAATTCAAAAGACTAATATGACTTCTTCTATCACCCTTCGCAGAGGAGATTCCATTATATATGCTTGTGTATCATCAACAAAAAGTGCTTAGATTCAGTGCGCATTTGCAAAACATAATTGCTAATCAGAATTTAGGAGGAAACAATTTCCAGATTTTCCTTTATTTGAAGAAGTCGATTTCCATATTTTCCTGGATTTCTGTGGAATAAATCGTTTTCCAAATTTTCTTTTGCTTGAAGTTCTACGTCCTCACTTATGTTTCTGATTGGGATTGCTACCATGCTTTGATGCAATTGATTTGAGGCCATGGGTTGATTTCTATTTCTCAGGTTACACTTCATCTTTTTTGATAATCTAACTCTCTCTCCAATACTGTTGGATAGTGATAATATATACCTTTGTTGCAAAAATTGAATATTGATTCTCCACAAAATGTAACCGGAAACCACCACACAATGGATGAACATTTGTCAATTTGATTTGTTTTTAGCCACACTCTACCTCTGTTTCCCAAATTGAGGATTGATCCTGCATGCAAAATTTTGAATAGATGATATTTGCCAAGTCTTTGTTGCTTTCCATATTGATATATATTCAATCACAACTTTTATTTTAATATAAAAGTCAACAATTTATATTAAAAAATAGTATAACCAAACTACAAATTAATATAATAAAATACTATACCAATGAAAAATTGTTTGTATCTTTTATCAAGAAGAAAAATCATACTTTTGCTATTCTTTCGAATAAAAAAGTACATAAGAAGTCCAACAAACTGCCCATAAGTGTTATCTAGATCAAAAAGTCCCCAAAATAAGATGCAAGCCATAATGTCAACAAACAAGACCATCATCACGGGATGACATACACAGTCCCAAATAGTCAAAACTTGGCATAAGAAAATATAGAAGACTCAAAAGAAGTAGATTTGTCAACCATTTTCCAACTAATCATCAAGAAATTCTTCCCAATATAGAAATCCCTCCTTCTGAGTCAAAGAATCCGTAGATACTAAATCTACAGTTTGGTTCATCTCTTTGAAAATGTGTTGGATCATGGTCTTGAGTGAATATTAATGAAGTGTGGGACAATTACACCTTTCCAATTTTTTTATGAATTTTTTTGGCGTTTTGTTGGGCTGCGTGCACCAGCAGCGATTGGCTACGTGCCCTGTAGTGATTAGCCACGAGCTTCTGCGGCTTCCCCTTCGGAGACCATTCCTGAGCTGTTGATTCTTCTCGGCTCTTTTGGCCACTGGCCCCTGGCCCTCCTAGCCTCTCCCTCTCCTCCTGATCGCCTGCTCTTCTGGCTAAACTTTCCTCCTTCCTGCATGCAAGGAATCCCTCCTAGATTTTCTCCTCTCACTCCCTCCTCGTTAGCCTCATTTTCCCCCACCTAAGGCTTTCTCCCTCTGCCTCCAATGGCTTCGGGAGCATAAATACCCCCCTGACCTTTCCAGCTTCCTTAAACTTCTAGCTACACACGGAAAGAAGTATCTCTCTTCCACTCAACAAATGTTCACGAAGAAACTCGACGAGATCCCGACTGTAGCTCTGTCGGTGGATTTACCCTACAAGACTACCCTCAACCTCTCAGAGTGTGCTTTGATCGACCAGTTCATAGGCTTATGGCCTTCCCCGAAGTCTACCAAAAACTGGGTCCAGAAAAATTGGAGACCCCTGATCACGAATGATGTTAAATCCTTCTTCCTGGGCAAAGGATACTTTGCATTTGCTTTCAAATGCAAACAAGACCGCGAACTCATCTTCAATAACGAACCCTACTTCATGGGACCACAAGGACTCTACATGAACAGATGGAATCCAAACTTTGATCCATCCCTCGACATCCCCTCCACTGTCCCTGTTTGGGTGAGACTCCCTCATCTACCTCTCCACTGCTGGAATACTGAATCTCTAGAAGCGATTGGGAATGATCTGGGTAAATACATCGACAAAGCTGACCGGAAAGATCTATACTCATGCGCTAGAATCTAGGTTGAAGTATATCTGGAGCACGGCCTCCCGGAAGCAATAAATCTTATAGTAGCAGATTGGTCCCATATTCAAGAACTCGACTATGAACAAATCCCCTTCAAATGCAAGTTCAGCCACGAATAAGGCCACTTCTCTCATTCATGCAAAAAGAAGCCCACGGATCCAGAATTAGATGGAAAAAAAGAACAATGGACAGCCATCCAAAAAAATATCAAATCATGTAAGAAATCTCACTCAAAAAGTCTAAATATACAAAAAGCAGATCAACAACACCACGATCCGATGTCCTTGAACAATAGGAAAAGATTCAAAGCCTATTGTTGCCTTGAATATCGCTGCATCAATCAGCAAGGGATTCTCCCCAGTAAGCGATCCCAACTAGATTTCCCACCGTTTGGTTTGGGGAATCCGTCCGATTAACGGTTCTAGCTATCGTGTAAGGTTTAAAGATTTGTTTATTTTACCGGTTACGGCCCGATCCACCGGTTATGTATTTTTTGTATTTATTATGATATGCATGTGGTAAACAAATCTATGTTAATCTAGTTTAAGTCTAAATTATCTTATCCTTATAAGGAGCAAATTTAAAGAATGGGTAATAAACTGAAAATACACCCAAGAACTCCATAGATAGCTGTTAAATTGGAAGGAGCATTTACAACATAAATAAAGATTATCCAAGATAGCCTAGATAAATATAAGCATTCAATCACCCATTTAACACAGAGATTTTGCAAAGGAAATGAAACCATTCATAGCAGGAAATTAATTCACAAGAGCTAGGAAATATTTCACAGGAAATGTATGAAAACGCAGAAATAGTTCAACAATTATCCAACAAGACTCCAAGCAAAGTGTTGTGCCAGCTTTCACAGGCCAAAATGATTTTTCTTATTCATGTAGCAGAAATAGTTCATTTACAAGATAGAAAACCTTTCACCTACCAAAAGTCCTTTCTCACTCCTTCTAATTAGCTATATATATCTTTACAAGATGTGCCAGGAGTTGCCACCTATACCCTAACCAATTATATTCCTCTAATTTGTCTTGTAGTGTTGGTATTACAAAAAGAGAAATATCTCCAATAACTTTATAGAAATCGGAAATTAAAGATTACAAGTCATTTTAATATTTCAAAGGTACATGCATAAAATAACCACCCATGAGGCATGCTAGCGGATGTGAGCTATCCCTAAGCTGGCTCCTTGGGCGACTTAGGTGCTTCTGAGACTGCCGAGGTTTCTTCTACCACTACTGCAACAAATGGGCCACTTTCTGATGTGGAAACTTGATTGGCTGCCAGTGCCCTATCTACCTCTATTGTATAATTTTCCCATTGATTTCTTTCTTTTACTATATTTATTCCAACTAGGGGAATCATAAATCTAAGAGACACAGTTTGCTTGGCGAGCTCTTCTGCTAAGATAGTTATTTCTGCCATTGTGGCCCTGATACTTTCTTCTAGGCCATGTTTATGAATAGTTGCTTCGCTGATAAATTGGTGCAGGTCTTCTGAAGTCAAGACATCCAGCTTCTGCACATATTCACTTTCTGCCTTGAGTTCCTCACTTAGCTTAGATAAACGTTGTGCTTTTTCTGGGAATTCTTCTAAATTTTGGGGCATGGCTATCTGACAACTTTCCTGTGTGGCTCGTTTTTGGGAATACAAATTCTTGCACCGCTCATAAGTAGCTAAGGTTATGGTGGCCAACTTTACTCCGCAATCTTTAGAATATTCTAGGGTGCATACATCTGCCCTGTATTCAACAACAGACTTAAGGGGAAGAGTTGTTGGGAACTTTGACTTCCCTTCCCTCCATTCAATGTTTTTTTTAATCTCTCCACTGATGCGTGCGTGCTTCTTCCTGACCCGGGTGGCTTCGACATTGATTTCCCTAACCTAGGCCATTATTGCTTTTAGCTTGTATATTTCCTCTGATAGGAGTTCTTGGATGCCATAGGTCTCTCTTAGTATTTCACAGGCTTGCTCGTGGAAGGGGCTAATGTCTCCCATTTTGTTGTTTTCCATCTTTAATTGCTACTCTAATAATTCGTTACCTCCTTGAAAATTTTCAATGTGTTCTTTCAGGTCGACGATCTCTTGAATGTTGTCAACCTTCTCTAATTCAAGCCTCATATTTTTTTCTTCAAGTTCTCCCTTTTCTTCTTTTAACACCCTTACTTGTATTCCCAGAGACCTCCTATCAGCTTCCAATTGTTGGAGAATTTCATTTAACTCTTCCTTTTGAGATGAAAGGGCATCATTCCTCTCGATCATCAAATTTGTATAGTTCTGCTCTTTGACTAAAGCTTCTTGCAACTGACGTGCCTTCTCCTTTTCTTCACCTAATTTATCTCCTAGTAGGATGACATTATCTGCAGTTGTTGTAACCGTGGCTACGGAGATGGATTCTAGGAGTTTAGCAGCCTCTTCTGTGTTCCGCATGACCGTGGTCTCATGTGTAGTGATGATGTATAGCCGAAAATGTCTTTTCAATTTGGAACCTGTCTCTTTGTCAATGGTTTTTATTTTCTTGTTGTAAGCGAAATTTTCCCATTTAGAGACTGTACTGCCTTTGTAGGGTGTAAAAGGAACAATGGGGAGATCTCTTATGGGGGAACCCATATCGAATTTTTGTAGGTCTGAGCTTTTGGGATCAACATCCTCTTGGGATTTCTTTTCTTCTTCTTCCTTCCTTCATGCCTCTTCCTCCTGCTCCTTTCTTAATGTATCATCTTATTCCTATTTCGCATTTCTTTCCAATCTGATTGTCTCTTCTTATTCTTTCCTCTTTGCCTCGGCTTCGACTGCCTGAACTCTCAAACTCTCTTCTTTCCGTTTATCCTCTTGGATTTTCTTGGCTTGTTCTAGGAGTTGTTACATCGTAATCTTCCACCCTGTGAGAATCAGCATTCTTTGGCCTATAGGATCCATTTCAGTGACTCATATCCACTCATATCCTTCATAGATACTATTTTTCCCTATTTTTGTTCCTACTCGCATGTTGCATCATTATAGCATGCGTACCCGCGAGTTGCATTACTATAGCCTGCGGGTATCAAGTAAAATGGTAAAAATCACTATTTATTACTTTTTACTCCCAAAAAGCAGTCATTGGGTGACCTTTGGCTCTCCATCTGCACAAGTAACGCCTCGATGTGTCCTTTCACCCACCTTTGAGAGGACTATATATTGAGCACATATGGATTATGGACGGGAGGAAGTAGAGAATAGTAAGAGAACTCTAGTGGATTTTTTCCCTATCTTGAGTCTGCACTCATTGATCCTTGTAGTTGTGAACCCTTTATGTTCACCTTCCAAACTCCTATCTAGTTTGAGTTTGCCATTCATGGAGGATTGAAATGGTGGAGGCACAAGTGGATTGATCTAGATCTTGGTTCAGATTGGTTGCCGGCAAGAGGTCGTATCACTTTGTACTTCTTCTTGTTCATTAATAGAAATACTCATATTCTCGTCCATCATGTTGTGAATGTTGTTTATTATACATTGGGTTACATTTGCTTGTGATATTATGGACCATTGTTATTGATGATGTTAATGTCAAGTATATATTATATGTACTTGTTGGATATTGGTTGTCAAGACTAATTTGCAGATTTCAAGTGCGTGGATTGAAAGCTCCAACGGGGATCTTCATCAAACGTTTGGATCAAGGTTGGTTACATTTCTCCATTATCTTAACATTGTCATTTATAATAGCATTGATTTGAGAATTGAGTAGATTTCCGGTAGTCATCTGTCTGTTGTGGTATTCCCAAGCCATAGTGAGTTTTCTCCAATACAGAAATGGCGACTCTGCTGGGGAAGACTTCCATGTTTGGGAAATTTTTTGAGCGTTAGTACATAATTAGAGTTGTTGTTTATCGAAGCTTTGTGTCACTGATTGGTCGTTAAGATACACCATAGAAAAATTTCTTTTTTTGAGCCTTTGGACTCTTTATTTTCCCATTTTCCTTTCCTCACCTGTGGGCTAGCTTAGTTATGCCTGCGTCTACCTGCCTACGTTTACTCTACTACTCGCGGGTACCCGCAGGTATTCCTTCCACAGTAGCATGTAACTCTGGCTTTTGTTGGTTTATGGCTGTTGGTTGTTGCTGGGTAAGTTTGGTTGGTTCCCGAGTCTTTGTTGGCCTCTCTCTTGACTGTTTCATGCCTTGGTTGTGACCAGATCTCTTCGTTTCTCTTGGTTGAGCCTTCTTGGTTTTTTACCAATCTTTGGTTTTAGCCTCTTGGTTTATTCCTTTTGAGCTCATTCCTTGGGCTGAGTCTTGTTGTTTACAATCTGCTGGGTTGTCTTAATGATCTTCTCGGCACTTCAATGACTGAATAGTAGGATTTTGTTTGCATTTTTTCATTCCATCTATATTGAAAAAATACAAAAATATACATTTAGTTTTTTTGCATTTTCCTTCTTCTTTATAAGCGAAAATACAAAAATATTTTACTTTCATGTACTACATCTTGCATTGAGTGCTTGTTGCCTTCATTTCAGGTTCTTCTTGTGCATTGAAAAAATAAAAGATTGCATCTTTATTTTGGAATTGTTGGTTGATTGTGCATATAGTGACATTGTTTTATTGGATAGATGAGTCTAGGTTTGGACGATTTTGCATACTATTGAGTCTACACATCACTAGTTTCACGATCATATCCCTTGAGTAATCACAGCCACTAAAAATAACGCTTAATAATTAAAATTGATTAGACTAATTTTATTTATAGGGTACACCAACTAGCATAGGTTTAGAGTCTTGGAATAGATCATTGTGAGTTAACAATCCAAGACTACTATACAAAACATTAGGTGTATGAATAAGGAGTGGAGGAATCCATGGTATAGATTGGTGTTCTCAGGAAGCTCTACTCAATTCAAAGTTAAGCACGAGGTCACGGGAGGTTGGTTGAGGAGATATCCCTCTAATACCAGCTGAACGTGGGAGATATATCTAGGATTTGTTTGTATCTGGGGGTACCAGAGGTTTGTCCTCTTGTGCTTCGGGCTTAGCTACCCTTCCCATACGATGGATCCCACCTGTGACTGTCCCCCTGAGCATTGGTTATATTGCGGTGAACATAGTTTCCTTACCTAGGTACCGCACAGGGTACTTGCAGCGGTTATGTTGTTTGTGTCCTAACTCAAATAGGGATTGGACAGCACAGTTGTGTTCGTGCAGTGGACTTCACCCTATCGATGCAGTGAAGCCTGGGTGTCTCTATAACTGATTCTGTTACCTCCAGCTATAGTTTGGGAGTCTCAAGCCTCTTCTAGGTGAGACATACCAGCTCTAGTGTCGGGATCTCATTTAGCCTCTCTGTTTGTCTGCTCTTGGCTGTAGTTTCTCTAGGTGTGTGCTTTTGATTTACTATTTTTTATCGATAGTTGGCCTTTAGGGGATGTTGTGACTCTCTCCGGAGATATCATGGTGCAGATCCCTACTCTCCGTCGGTCCTGTTGTTTGGTTGGTTTAAAGCCACTCGAGTTTTCACGTCGTGTTGCTAAAGGACGCCGGAGGGTTCCCTCTGAGTCTTTGGATGCATACGAGACTTACGTCCAAGACATCATGGCTGGACATCGTGATACTGAGCAAAAACCTTTGACTCCTTCAGGTAGAGTTGACCATACTTTCGATCCCCATACTCCTCGTGAGGAGTGGGGAGGTGATCCACCTGAGACTCAACCTGGTTCTATTTGGCCTAATCCACTTGATCGAGATCCATTTGATCCTTCGAATCCAGATAATTATCTTTACGGAATGTCTGACTTACCCGAGGATGAAGAACAGGACGAGCCTTTCGTTCCTTCGTTTCCACGCAATTATAGATACAGGATGCCTGAATCACATAATGACACTACGATCAACCCCATTGCACTCTCTTTTGGTATGCCTAGTCATAGTACTGTCGAACCATCCACTATGGTTGGTAGTCACACTGGCACTAGTCAAAGTGTTAGCCATACTATACCCACTGGGGGCATTACCCTCGCTGGGGGCACTACGTTGTCCACCCACACACATAGTATGGGGACTGTTCAGATTCCTAACAATGCTAATGTTGGAAGACGACCACCTCCTAGTATTACCCAACCTAACCGGAATGATGTTCGGAATACGACTCGCCATCCACCACCGAATACACATGTCGCTACTCGTCAACCCAGGTCTACTTTTACAAATGATAATGTTCCTCCCAACCACAGGGGTGGACATATACTGCATACTTTTGCGTCCACTACCACCACTAGTAATGCTAATGTAGGGGGTGGGAATGTTTCCTATCCACATGGACACCACACCACCAACCCTGCTACTAGTCACACCCATATTGGAGCTGGGAATGCTTCTCATGCTTCTGGTCACCACACAACTGTCAAGCTAATCCTAATGTTGGGGGTGGGAACATACCATACCATTACGGTCATTACAACACGGTTCCCGCTATGAATAGTACATACATGCCCCATACTCATGGTGGCAACCCTTACTACAACATAGTCGATGTTGGCCACCAGTATCACCCACCACCCCAATATGGTGCTCAAAACGCGCATATACCTGCTTACTCGCAAATGGGTCAGGAAGGGAGAGGTTGTTATAGGTCAAACTTGCACCTCTCCGTCCGTGATCACCCTGAGCTGCTGATCACACAAAAGGACAAGTTGGATGGAGGAGTATGTTGACCTTGGATGATATGTCAACTCACTCTATTTCCTGACATTACTGGAAAACCCCAAAAAATATCATTTTGAGATATGAGCGCTACTCTACTCAAAGAGACTAGCGCCCATACGCTACTCCAGTGTATCATAGTAGCGCCCATATCCAAGTATACGCTACTCCTTCTCAGCATAGTAGCGCTCACCATTTAAAATCGAATGAGCGCTAGTTGTTAAGCACTAAGGTAGCACCTTATACGCTACTCTACTGAACAAGAGTCGCGTACATCTTAAAAGATGATTAAAAAATAAATTAATTCCTCGAGGAGGATTAGTTGATGGTAGTTTCCTAACTACCCCAACTTCCTCCATAACTACATATCGACCTAAACTACTTCTTTAATCCTATAAATACAAAGAAGGTTAAAGGAGAAGGGTTAGAAATTATAGCTAGAGAACCTAGATGTTGAGATGAATTAATGGAGAAACTTTAAGACATTGAAGGAGTTGATATTGAAGACATCCAAGCCAGAGAAGAGCAAGAGCCCAGAATCAAGTTGCAAGAGCCTGTTTTATGATCAGGTATACTTGTACATCATTCTACTTTTGACAAATAAAGGTTGAAGTGTCTTTCTTGTTCCAATTTAAATATGTTGTGAAATGGCATCTTAATTTGGATCTGTTTTGCTCAATGCTAAATGTTAAACATTGTTTTTGTTTCTTTCAAGCTTTATATATTGCCCAAAATGTTTTGAGAAAGGTATTGTTATTGAAGGTTTACTGAAAGGAAGGTGGATTTGGAAGTTGAACACGACATCAAGTCAAGGCTAGGATCAAACTTCGATTGAAAGGTGTGTTCCCAAGATCTACAACTTATCTATTTTTGTAAATGTCTCTGTAATAGCATCAATACACTTACCTGTCACCCCAACCAAGTTGATAGCATTAGTTTCCTTGCTATAGGGTAGATTTGCCCGCCAATATACTGGCGACCAGACTGGGGAAAAGTTGAGTTTTTAGCTCTAGGAAACCTTGTTCTTGTTTTTCTTCTTAGATTGTTTTGACTTCTTTGATGTGTTGAGAAACGTTATAGGTATCCCTTGCCTGTTTCTTGTCTGCTTTCATCAGTTTTTGATACCTTCCAAAGTCAGTTTTCAAGCCTTTGAGATATGAGCGCTACTCTGCTATATATACAGTAGCGCCCATACGCTATTGTGCTATATATACAGTAGCGCCCGTTTCAGTAGGGGCGCGAGTTTCCCTACTACACAGTAGGGTACACTTTCTGAAGCATTCTATTTTTGGTTTGCTTGTGTTTTAGCCCTTAGGTGATTTGCTGACTTTGCTATAGGATCCCTTTGATGGTTGCATGAGGTTTTTAACTTTTGGTTAAGTCATAGAACCTTTTCTTAAATTTTTTCCATCTTTTGAACTGCTTGTTGACCCTTGGAGTTTTTGGACTGTTTATTGACTTTTTGGAAGACTAGGGAGTGTTTGGTGTTGAGCACTTCCACTTTTTTAGACCATGACTACCTGTTGCTAGCTTACAAACCTGCATACTCTTGTATCTGTTGTTTGTGGTGACGTTTGTCTGCTCTCTACTACTCTCATCCTTTGTTTTAGGGTTTGGTCCTTGGTAGAGCCTCTAAGGTGTCTTCTATTTTGGTCGAGTTTCATTCTTCCTGGACTTCTTGTCTTTTTGCTGGTTGCAAGTGCTTTTAAACAGCTGTAGGCTAGTTCATTTCTCAGTTTCTTTGTGTTATTAAGGCAGCTTGCTTGTCTACTTGTGCTTGGCATAGTGGTCTTGCTAGGGCTAGATACTTTAGGTCAGTCCCTTTGTGTCTTTCTCCTTTGTTTTCTCCCACTTTGTTCTCAAGTTTATAGGCTTTTTCTTCGCAAAAAACCTGTAGATCAAGTCTTTTTCGAGCTAGGGTTTCGACAGCTATAAGCCTAAGAACTTTTTAGCCATACTTACACACATTGCATATAAAGTTTTATTTTGCTTTCCATTTTTATATAGTTCTTTTTCGTTTATTGAAAAAGCAAAAAAAAAAATGGTATTTTAAGTTTAAATAGAACTTTTCTTTGTTGTTACAAGATAACTTAGGATATTTCGTATAATTTCAAAAAAGAAAACAAAAATTTTAAGTAGGTTTGCTTAGATTTTCAGTTTTGGAAAGAAGTAAATGGAAAAATGAAAAGAGCTTTGTTGTAGAAAGTTTTGATATTGTTGCACTTTTGTTTTCTTGTTATAACCACGCCACACAAAAGCACTACACTTTTTGAGTAATAAAAGCCCTAAAATTTGTTAATAAAATAAACTAGAAACATTTTTTCTTTTTAGGGATACACTACACCAACTAGTTTTGGTTGGGATCTTGGGTTTAAATCACCTTAAACCACCCAAGATCACACATTGCGCAAAAATCGTATTAAGACTATCATAGGTAAACCCACCTCACTCAAAATTTGCCTAGGATCTATGCAGTAGGTCATTGCAAGATCAGTTTGTGGGAATACTCCTCCTACTTTTTGTTCGAGCATACGCCAGGATCGGATTGCGTATTGGGGACTCTTTCGAGTTTCGGGCTTAGCTACCCTGCCCACGCTTTCTGATTCGACTGGTGACTGTTCCCCCAGGAGTTTTCGGTGTTTTGATATCCATAGTATCTGACTCTAGGTTCATACACAGGTGACAGCAGAGGGTATATCTGTTGTACCTAAGACAGACGTGGGAGGAAACCCCTTGCAGGTCTTTGGGAGGGCGGTTGGGTGATTCCAGCACTTGCACCCTTAGTCATTGTATTGTGGATCCCGGGTAACTGTCTTTCTTCCTTCGTTGATCTGTTCTGGGCCCTCATCATCCCAGACTCTTCTCCGGAAGGCATCTTTGTTTGCCTGGTTTGTATACTTAGGATTTTTTTTTTAGTTGGCGTGTTGTTTTCCCCCTAGTTGTAGTGGCCACTAGGTTCTCGTCTGTTATTTTATATTTATAATCACGGAGAATCAACAACTTCGTAGATCGAGAAGGCTTCAAAACCGTCCACCAGTTAGAACAGAACCTATACAACCAGCTAGACGACAGCGGGTAAACCCCGGTATTTTTTCAGAAGTTACTCCTGAAACTGAATTACCTGAAGAAATTCTTGTAACAGAAAACCTTGAAATTGAGGTTCCTGAGGTACCACAGATCAGCAACATTTTAGTACAGTTGAGGTGGAAGATCTTACTTTCGCAGAGTATAGCACTCCTTTCAATCCTCGTTTAACCAATACTAGAATTCCGCTTCTGTCACCTGTTGGTTTCCAACAGCCCCTTTTCAGTGCAGATCATTCCTTTCCCGGACATCTGATGTCTAACTTAGGAGGTGAACAGGGGGTTCCCCAAACTCCCACTTCAGGTATGAACACCGACACAGTTAACCCTTCTTTTACTGCTACACCAAGTCAGGCACAAACCACATCTGTGCCTACTCCATCTTTTAGTTTCAACACTAGTACATTAGGTATGCCTAGTTCTACAACAATGGCATCTATTCCTACACCTACTGTTTGACCTAGCAGTACGGCCAACTGTGCAACACCTCTTGCTTCTCAACCATTATATCAGATTCCTAGTACTTGGGTTTCCACACCTGTGGTAGGACCAAGTGCTTCTGCAAACATGCCATTCATGGGCACCATGACTGCACCGTCCACATCAGCTTCTACTAGTTTCAATACCTTTGTAGGCCCTAACATGAACCAATGTAGTATGCCTGCAAGTAATGTCCCTTTTTCCTTATTTTCAGGGGGAGGGGGTAATATCTTTAACCAGCAATATGGCGGGGCTAATACCCAGCCACAGTGGATGAACCCGCAAAGCACTAATCCACTTTCGTATGGGTGGGGAAATTTTAATAACTCTTTCACACAACAACAACATATGGTAGGGGGAAACCCCTACCAACAAATAACTTTGGGCAACCCCTACCAACAGTTAACTGGGGGAAACCCCTATCAACAGATGGTAGGTGGAAACTACTATCATCACATGGCTGGGGGTAACCCTTATCACCAGATGGCTGGGGGAAACCCCTACCAACAATTGGGTCAAACGATGAGTGTTTCCCCTTATCAAGTACCATCCTACCGGCCTCGTCTACCATTTCTGGCAACTTTAAATTTGCCAGACCTTTCTAAACTGACAAATGATCCTGTGTGTCATAATGCCACATGGACATCAGTTCCAACCAAGTTACCTTCAGACATTCCAAAGTTCGAAGGAAAAACAGGTGAAGACCCTGGTGACCATGTCACTACCTTCCACTTATGGTGTTCTTCCAATTCATTAAATGAGGATTCCATCAGATTGAGATTGTTCCAAAGGACTTTAACTGGTCCTGCAGCCAAATGGTACATTGAACTACCTGCGGCTACTTTCTCTAGTTTTGGAGATCTCGCAACCGTCTTTTTGAATCACTTCCAACTTCCTGTTCGGTATGATGCCGGAACAGAACTTTTGTCTACTTTTAGACAAAATAAATCCACTCACTTATCTGACCACATCCAGGAGTGGCGAAGACAGAAGAGGCTCATTAAGGCCAATATACCTCAGGAGTTCCTTCTTGAGTGGTACTTGAAATCACTCCTGCCTTATATTTCTAAGGAAGTTGCTACATCTGGAGTATCCAATGAAGAATAAGCCATCTTAAGGACTCAACAGTTAGACCTTGTATATGCACAATCTGGTTTACTGTACGAGATTATACCTGACGCACTGAGATCAAACACTGATCTGAGTAGACCCAAACCTGGACCACATGCTGACGGAATAGTGGGTTCAGTTGACTCTGCATCCTTCGAAGCACTGACCAAACAGGTCCATGCCTTAGCAGTCAAACAATCGACTGCAGATATTTCTTCCGTCAAAACCTCTCCTTCTACTTCTGAACCTGTCAATCAGGTCCAGAACAATCAAAAGGGCCCTCGGCATCCCAACAACAAAAAGAAGGGCAAGAAAGGAGAGGGGAACCAACAAAAGCCCAAAAAAGACAATGCCGAAGAGGGTAACAAAGAGGAAAAGAAGGTTAAGTTCCCTTGTAAACTTTGCAAGCAGAACCACCTTACTCACCAATGCCCTCTGCTTGAAGAAGCCCAGAAGCTCTTAAGAGAAAAGAAGCCTGTCATCTTGAAAGATCCATTTCCTAAAGGGAAAGGCTCAACTTCTGGCACCTCCAAAACTGGGGGCACTTCGCACGCTTCGGTTGATCAAACATTTATAAACATGGTTAATTCGGATGCACTTTTGCAAACTAGAGACAGGAACTATACCCCGAAGCACAGAAAAAGGATAAGGAGATTCCTGAATCCTCCACTCCACTCCACATACCTGTGGACCCAATGCCCAAGATTTCGAAAGGTGTCTTGAAGAGAGCATCGCACAATCCCAACACACGGGCTGCTTCTAACTACAATGTGGTTGAAGATTTATCCCAGACCCCTTGTGCCATGTCTACTCTAGAAGTCTTGCAGAGTTGTCCTTTACAACGAAATGCACTTCTGGCAGCTATTGGGAGTATGGAATCCTCCAACATGTCTGCGCGATTTGATATGACTGATGTCAAATACCAGTTGCCCTATCACGTTGCCTTTCAGATTGAGGTCGTGCATGGTCCAATGACCATCAGACGAGCTGTAGTATATGAGGGAGTGTCGACTTGCGTAATGTCAATTTCCTATTGGAAAGCTTTAGGTTCTCCTGAGTTAGCCCCTTCCAACACACTGCTTACTACATTTGATGGCAGAACTTTCCGTCCACATGGATTTTTGCCATCATTTGATGTCACTTTGGATGGTAAGACAGTTGCTGTTGAAATAGAAGTTCTGGACGCTCCGCTTGATTACAATATGTTGTTAGGCAGGAGTTGGACATATGCCATGCGAGCTATAGCATCGGCAGTTTTTCGAGTGGTTATGTTCCCATTTGAAGGTAAGATCGTTACAGTCGATCAACTTTCTTTCACTCAGAGAAACAACCAGACTTCTTCGGAAACCACAGTTCCTTTGATCAATCAAACCACCCCGGTTGGTGAGAGTTTAGGAGCAGGACTTTACGGGTCACTAATCGACACTTTTGACCTACCGGCTCCTACCTTCTTCGTTGGGACTGAGGGATGTTCATCGTCTGAAATTTCCATGGTTAGTTCAACAACTGATCCTGAGTTTCCCTCAACTAATACAAACCCCTCCGAGCCCACCCCTGTTGTAGAAGTTACCCACTTGGATTCTTATCAAACTACAACAGGACATATGTCGACTCCATTTGTGTCTGTCGAGTCAAACATAGATTGTGCCACTATTCAGACACCAGACCCGATCCATTCTCTCGATAGTTCAGAAATTACTTTACCTTCTGATGAGGAAATGTTAGAAGCCTTGAACGACCCGGACCATCCTCATGAACCTATAGATCGCGCGTCCTTCTTGTTTCCTTTTCTTAACTTGTTAGAGAGAGGTGAATTTTGTTCACCACCAGATGAGAATACTGATCTCACTCCTTCACAAGTTGGTATTGTTGAAGCAAACAGATTACATACCTCGCTGGTGAACATTTTCACTGGGGTCAACGAAAACATTTTCTTTGAAACGGGATGTTATCTCGATGAGATCATTCCGTATACCAATCTTTTCCGTGATTTCCATAACACCTTTGCCCGGCCTCATGAGGAGGATCCAGGCATTGAACCTACCTGAAGAAGTACTACACCTAGCTGAAATACTTTTTCTTGTAACATAGCTGTATATTTTTGTAAAGCTAGTTTTGTTATGCTCGTTAGGTAATCTTATGTGTGTTTCTCGTTTCGTGTACCAGATACCGAACATTTCGTAGGATTTGCTGATGGTGCCAGTCGCCACACCTGTCAGTTGGCTGCAGCAGCTTGGGTCATTTATTCACCCGCTGACCAACTAGTCTCTTTGGGGGGGGTTTGTTTGGGACATACCACGAATAATGTGGCTGAATACAGTGCAGTTATAGAACTTCTCCGAGATGCTCTCGGTCATGGCATTTCATACCTGGGGTAAGGCTTGACTCACAATTAATTGTATTTCAGTTAACAGGTGTCTATCAGATTAGGGATCCAGGATTGCTACGTCAGTTTCTACGAGTTAGACTATTGGAAAGACATTTTCATTCTATCATATATGAACACATTCCGAGAAGTTTAAACACTTTAGCTTATTCATTAGCAAATTATGTGTTAGACTGGCATTTTCATCATACATTGTCATAAACATTATTGCACACATAAAATTAAAACGCATACACATGTAAATAACCGATACTATATATAACTGTACCGTATCAAAAAATATGAGTTTCGAGTCACAAGTTTATCAAGTTAAGTCATAAAAGTACAAAAGTTGGGCATAGTGGCCTCAAAAATATATACATAGAATGTTTTCTTCTCCTATGGAGAAGGAGGGACCTCATCATCATCTACCGCATTGCGATAGCATATGACTAGCCTAGCAACCCTCCGCAGCACCCTAAGCCATGCTGGGGGCACCCCAACAACATCTTCCTGCATATCAACAGGTATCTGATCCATACGGCATGCAGGAACCTCATGAGTCAACCGACTTATTTTTCTCTCTAGGGTTCCCAACATAGCATCTGCTGCGGTAATATCAGTTGGCCTCACATAGATAGTAGGATGTCCCTCAGGACGAACATTTTCAACATCTGCATATGACACTTGATTAGAACTTCAAAACTCATTCATAAAAATCAAATATTTGAAAAATTTTGAAAAAATTAAATAAATTCTCAAAATTTATACATACCAATATCTCCCCAGGCTCCACCTGGAGGAAGCACCAGCTCTGGATCATGACAGAAATCCAATCCAGCATACGGAAACTGCTCGAAAGCAGGTACTTGCCTCTCCCACCACCCCCAAAAATCATCAGTATGATAACAGTAGTGACTTTCTCCACCACCTTGGCGGAGGAATATGTCACCCCAACGGCCTAGTCTGGGCTCACGGGGGTTAACCTGAGGTAGAGGCATCCCCAAACTAATAGCAGGCATCCTCTCAAAGAAGAAAGTACACAAAATACTACAGTACCCAAAATTCTTCATTGTGCCGGATTTGCAACCTGTCAATTGAGATTTTATGTTTTCTAGTAAACTACTACTCCAATCATAAACATGAATGTGCAAGCATTGTACACCAATATGCATAGAATGTCTGGAAGCTAAGTGTTGTGATGCACTACCGGCTACTCGGTTGATCATGCTCACTTTCACTTTCAAAGGGAGACCATCAATAGTTGAAATCAAGACTTGGCTTCCCGATTTCTCAGCTCTGGAAACACAATAAGTATTTACGTACTCTTGCACGGATCGTGCACCCAAACGAGAAGACCCTTTCAGATTGATTACATCTCCTCTCCTTGAGAGACCAGTAATAAAGTATATGTCATCAACAGTAAGCTCCAATGTTTTCCCACGGATGACAAAAGTATTGGTATCCACATCCCAATACTGAATCAGTCTTCGAAACAGTTTGTTTAAAGCCCTCATGTTTACGGTTCGGTAAAATTTCAACAAACCGCATCTTCGGAGAGCGTGGAGGGTGGCCGGATTTTGCATGGCCAACCTATCCATGTCCTCATGCTCCCTCTCCCTCCATTGAAGGACCATCCTGCACAAAAAACCAAAATTTTTTGAGTCTCGGCACTTGTATATAAGTTTTCAAATATGTACGCTATTGTGTATACTGCACAGTTGCGTGTAGGCGCTACTCTTCTTGAGCAAAGTAGCGCCCATCGAGTTTATACGCTACTGCTTTGTTTACACAGTAGCGCCCGCGCAGAAACGCTTATGAACATTGCGTTGCAAAGCTATTTTTGCTCAAAAATTGAAAAATAAACCATTAAAATGCAAGTCAAGGAGATTTCAACTTACTTGGTGGAGGAAGATTAATGTTTGGATGCTCGGTTCGATCGCAATGGAGATTTGAAATTTGCCAAAGGTTGCCCCAATATTTGCCCTACAACACAAATTGGAAATTGATTTTTTTTAAATGAAATTATATATAAATTGGATTTTGATTTTTACCCATAATTGTTAATTTTCTATAGTTTCAAAACTTTCAAAAACCCTAATTAATCAATTGAAACACACAGTACGGTATAACACTGATCCAAGCTCAATTTTCACTTAATTGTTGTCGGATTCATCTCCTAAGTTTAAAATTTATTGATGATAGACCTTTTCAACTAGTTAAATATTTCAAATTCATATATCATTCGAGATTTTTTCCGCATCGACTAATATTTTGTTGAAGACCTAGTTTTGGCAGAGTATGAAGCTATGATCCTAGAAGCTGACCTTTAAGTCATTTTAAGCTCTTGTTTGGACTATCTAAACCTAAACAAGATTTCCGAGCAAGCTTGTCCTCTTCGAGCTCGTTAAAGTACTCGAAGGCTCATCCACTCAGGTATAGAATTATCCCTTCTCCGGGCCTAAGTGGATTAACTACGGAAAAGGTATACTCTAGGTATACTCTTGTATGCGCTAGAAGAGTTCTCCTTTCATTGTTTTATACTTTTTCGGGGGAGGAGACTAACTGTACGAAAAAGGACCTTTTGAAGCCTCTCTTTAGGGTTTTCAGGCTCTCTAAACATGAAAATACCAAGCGAGCATTCACCTACTCGGGCTCGATGTGAAATCCACGAGAGGGTAAGTAGAGGACTGTTTAAGTTTTTCAACTCTATAAACAAGAAAACACCGCCGAGCACAGACCAATCCGGGCTCGATATAAAATCCACGGATAGGTGACAAGAGGATTGTTTAAGTTTTTCAGACTCTATAAACAGGAAAACATCGGCGAGCATTAATCTGTTTGGGCTTGATACTAAACTCCACGAGCAGATATATGGAGTTATTGTTAAAGTTTTTCAGACTCCTTAAAATTGAAAACACCGGCGAGCAAGAACAGATCTCGGCTCGATATTAAAATCCAGAGATCAGTAAATATAGAGTAATCTTCTCTCTCTTCTTCAAACTCTATAAATAATGAAGAAGGTCCTGAGTATTCCTCCCATGGGCTCGTTAAACTATTTACATGGTTGGATCTATTGAGTTTTCATTCTTTCTTGGACTCATTAAAACAACAAGAAGGGTATTCTTTTATCTAAAAAGAATAAGGAACGGGAAAGACATATCATATCTTCATTGTCAAAGGAAGTTTCAGTCAATTTCTATCCTTGAACACAGCACCTACTTGAGTCTATCTTGTCAGTTGGGTTTTGTTTTTGACCTCAGGGTGAACCTTTCCTCCGAGTTATTTACTCCCCCAGTTGGTTATTCTTCCAACCATATGGAGGGTCTGCTAATGTCTCTTACATTTCAGACTTATTTACCCCATTATGTCAGAAACTGCCTGGGTCACTTTGTGTCATGCTCAATGTTCAAGGATATACCCTGTGTCATCCATTCTGCAGTTTACCTTGACCTCATGTGTCGGCCTCCCTGGTGTCAGTCTTGTTACATATTTTTCCATATCAGCTCTTACCAGTTGAGTGTTCCTCGAGTTGGATGATGGAGGATGCCTTAAGGCCTCCCTTCCAACGGACTTCTTCCCATCGACATCAACTCATTATTCTGGGATTGAAGTTTAGAGTTTCGATTAGTACCTTGGAGATTGCAGTCACCAGTGGCAATTTTCCTCGCTGTTGAATGATGAGAATACATCCATCTCTCTTCTTCGACAGGATTCCCAAGTGTTCGACTCCAAGTCTATCTATTCACATTTGGCGAATCGTACTTGGTACCTTGGACCCCATTATCATTATCGGTGGAAGTCCTCGCGTTTGTTAACGGTATACATCAATGACCGGTAATCAAATGATGCCCCCCATGTTCGACTATCAGCTCATTTATTCACATGGTTAGGGTTTGTACCTAGGGTTGTTTTGGTTGAAGACCTTGGGATCTTGGATGACATTACCTCATTTTGTTATCACCCAAGTTGCGCAAGACTGCGCCTCACTTATATTCGGCTTTCCATGAGACATAGATGCAGTTTGTTGTTATGGCTATGATCTCTCAGTTTGACATGGATCCACACTTGTATATCAAGTGGCCATGCTTTATATACATCTCCTTGTTATGTATCGGAGAGCATGTTGTATCACACTACACATCTATATGATGTCAACAATGTAATTGCTCGCTGACCATTGATCTTTGTTGCAGGTTTCTTGTGACTTGTTTTTTGCGGTTCTTTGCTCCTCCTCTGGCTTTGGATTATAATTTATTTCGGCCATCGTTTCCCTCTGACCTCACACATTAGGGGGCATCTGTTATAGGTCAAACTTGCACCTCTCCGTCTGTGATCACCCTAAGCTGCTGATCACACAAAAGGACAACTTGGATGGAGGAGCATGTTGACCTTGGATGATATGTCAACTCACTCTATTTCCTGACATTACTAGAAAACCCCAAAAAATATCATTTTGAGATATGAGCGCTACTCTACTCAAAGAGACTAGCGCCCATACGCTACTCTAGTGTATCATAGTAGCGCCCATATTCAAGTATACGCTACTCCTTCTCAGCATAGTAGCGCTCACCATTTAAAATCGAATGAGCGCTAGTTGTTAAGCACTAAGGTAGCGCCTTATACACTACTCTACTAACAAGAGTCGCGTACATCTTAAAAGATGATTAAAAAATAAATTAATTCCTCGAGGAGGATTAGTTGATGGTAGTTTCCTAACTCCCCCAACTTCCTCCATAACTACATATCGACCTAAACTACTTCTTTAATCCTATAAATACAAAGAAGGTTAAAGGAGAAGGGTTGGAAATTATAGCTAGAGAACCTAGATGTTGAGATGAATTAATGGAGAAACTTTAAGACATTGGAGGAGTTGATACTGAAGACATCCAAGCCAAAGAAGAGCAAGAGCCCAAAATCAAGTTGCAAGAGCCTGTTTTATGATCAGGTATACTTGTACATCATTCTACTTTTGACAAATAAAGGTTGAAGTGTCTTTCTTGTTCCAATTTAAATATGTTGTGAAATGGCATCTTAATTTGGATCTGTTTTGGTCAATGTTGAATATTAAACATTGTTTTTGTTTCTTTCAAGCTTTATATATTGCCCAAAATGTTTTGAGAAAGGTATTGTTATTGCAGGTTTACTGAAAGGAAGGCGGATTTGGAAGTTGAACACGACATCAAGTCAAGGCTAGGATAAAACTTCGATTGAAAGGTGTGTTCCCAAGATCTACAACTTATTTCTTTTTGTAAATGTCTCTGTAATGGCATCAATACACTTACCTGTCACCCCAGCCAAGTTGATAGCATTAGTTTCCTTGCTATAGGGTAGATTTGCCCGCCAACAGAGGTTATCAATCCTATGGCCATGGGAAAGCTTATGGTCCGTCAGGTCCTCATTATCAGCAGTTTAATCCTCATGGTCAAGATTTTGGTCCATCTTATAACACAGTTCCATTTTATCAACCTTTTATAGGAGCTTATAATCAAGCTTTCCAGCCTCAGTTCCCGTTCCTTGCACGCTTGAATCTCCCGGATCTTTCGAAGCTCACAAATGATCCGGTGTGTCACGACCCTACTTGGCCCCTGGTACCTACCAAGCTCCCTTCGGACATTCCAAAGTTTGAGGGGAAAGGTGGTGAGGACCTGGAAGATCATGTCATGATGTTTCACCTTTGGTGCTCCTCCAACTCTTTGAATCATGATTCCATCAGATTACATCTATTTCAACGCACCCTCATAGGGGCAGCCACAAAATGGTATGTCGAGTTGCCTGGGAACACCTATAGGGGATTCAACGAGATTGCTTTGGTTTTCTTAGACCATTTCCAGTTTCTGGTTTGTTATGATAGTGGTACTGAGTTGTTTTCCACCTTCCGTCAAAATAAGGCCACACATATTTCTGACCATGTTCAAAAGTGGCGTCGGCGGAAGAGATTAGTGAAATCCAACATTCCTCTAGAGTTCCTATTGGAATGGTTCCTCAAGTCTTTACTTACATACATTGCTAAGGATGCTTCGATGTCCGGCATTGTGACTGAGGAACAAGCTATCTTGAAAGTCCTGCAGTTAGATCTACTTTATTATCAGTCTGGAATTTTGTATGACGTTATTCCTGATGCACTGAGAACAAGACATGATCTTACGTTAGTTCCTGGACCACATGCTGATGGCATCGTGGGGTCCGCATGCACTTTCCCCATAGACTTGGTAGCTAATCAAATGCAAAATTTGTCGCTAAACCAGTCTGCTCCCGAACAGGTTCACACCATGTCCACTTCCACTCCGTCGTCTGATGTACACAATGTGCAATCAACAAAACCGTTGGGTAACCAGCAACCTGGTGGTAAGAAAAAGGGGAGAAACAACCGTAGGGGTGGAAACAATGGAATTAATAACAATAGCAATTGTAATACTCCTCGTAAAGAGAATTCCAACCCTCCTCGTGAAGGCGGTAATGCTGGCGAGGATCGTAAACCTAGGCGTAAGGTGAAATTCCCTTGCAAGCTTTATGGGGAGGATCATCTTACTCACTTATGTCCTCGAATTGAAGAAGCATCGAAGCATTTGTCATAGAGCCCAACTATGTTGAAGGATCCCCTACCTCATCACCAAAACATGGCTTCGCATGCTCCCACCACTGGTTATGGTACTAATGAAACGGCAACATCTTCTTCCAATACTAGTGGTTATGGATGTGTGAATATGGTTTAGTCGGAGGTTTGTTTTGCTACTTGTCAGCACGATTATGGTGCACCACAACCCAACTTGGGGAATGAGCCTCCCCCTCCTCCTGACAATTCCTTGCATATTGAGAAGCTTTCCATTATGCCGCGGATACCGAAAGGTGTTCTCAACTGCTCCACGCATAATCCTAATGCTCGAGCCGCCAAGAATTATTCCATCGTAGAAGATTTGGGCCAAACTCCGTGTGCTATGTTGACTCTTGAAGTTTTGCAAGCCTGTCCTTCTCAAAATCATTCCCTTTTGAGTGCGTTAGGAGTTTAGGATGGGGGAAATCCTAGTGTTATCAAGTTCGATACTGCTGATGTCCAACCTCACTTACCTTACCACGTGGCTTTTCAAATCCAGGTGGTTTGCCTTAAGAGCTTCATCAAACGTACTATGGTTGATGAAGGTGCCTCCGCGTCAGTAATGTCGTTAGCTTGCTGGAAAGCTCTTGGATCTCCTCCTCTACTCGCGTCTAGAACTACACTCACTGCATTCGACGGTAGATCTCTTACGCTGCATGGAATTATCCCTTCCCTTGTTGTCTCCTTGGGAGGTAAGTATGTGCCTATTGAAGTCGAAGTGGTTGATGCACCCATCGAATACAACCTTTTACTAGGTCGGAACTAGATGTACGCTGTGAAGGATGTCGTGTCTACTGTATTTAGAGTTATCTGCTTTCCCCATGAAGGAAAAATTGTGACGATCGATCAGCTAGATTATGTTGGCACTCCTTCCTCAGCATCCACGGGATCTGTAATCCCGCAAGTTTCTAATTCTCAGCCAGCAACTGGGAACATAGGTGTTGGAATGTACCCTTCATTGATGGGATCTTTTAACCATTTTGTACCTGTGAATTTTATTGGAACCATTACTGACAATGCGTCTCCTCCTTCAAATAATATGTTATTCCAGACCTCCTATTTAGATGATCTGTGGACTTTACCATCCACGAATTCCACGTCTAGAGACATTGTGCTTGTCGAGATGTCTATGCCTTTATCTGTAGCGGAGGTCGCTTATGATCATATCCAACAAACCACTGCAGATCTGGATCTCTCTTCTTCCCAGACAGTTGAAGAAGATCCCATTATGCTGCCAGTTTGGGCAGCCAACTCATCTTGTTCCCATGATTTCCTCGATGGTATTTTACCTTCAGTTGAAGTTTTTATTGAGGCCATGAGTGGTGATGACAAGCCGTGGGGGGATATTTATTGTAGATCTCATTCCCCTCCTACCCTTGATCTTATTGAACAAGATTAGTCTATGATACAACCTGTCATCCATTTGAATTTGGATCCATTCACAGTTTCGTCCATCCCTGATTTGACGTTTGAGTCTGATGAGTTTTTGAGCTCTCCTATAGATATGCAAATCGGTGATCCTAATGAGTTCGATTCTACTTCTAGAATTTCCAACTCCTATGATGTTGAATTTGCCACTGCATATTCCTTCACATCCTTCATCTTTGCTCTTCATTTTGAAGATGATCATTTTGATCCCCCAGGTATTGGTACTATGGCACCTTCAGTAGTTAGCTCTACCTGCATTATGTCTGAGGTTAACAATAGTAAAGTTGAAAATGTTTCTGTATTGGAGAAAACTCACTATGGCTTGGGAATACCACAATAGAAAGATGACTACCAGAAATCTACTCAATTCTCAAAGCAATGCTATTAATAAATGACAATGTTAAGATAATGCAGAAATGTAACCAACCTTGATCCAAACATTTGATGAAGATCCCCGTTGGAGCTTTCAATCCACGCACTTGAAATCTGCAAATTAGTCTTGACAACCAATATCCAACAAGTACATATAATATATAATTGACATTAACATCATCAATAACAATGGTCCATAATATCACAAGCAAATGCAACCCAATGTATAATAAACAACATTCACAACATGATGGACGAGAATATGAGTATTTCTATTAATGAACAAGAAGAAGTACAAAGTGATACGACCTCTTGCTGGCAACCAATCTGAACCAAGATCTAGATCAATCCACTTGTGCCTCCACCACTTCAATCCTCCATGAATGGCAGACTCAAACTAGATAGGAGTTTGGAAGGTGAACATAAAGGGTTCAAAACTACAAGGATCAATGAGTGCAGACTCAAGATAGGGAAAAAATCCACTAGAGTTCTCTTACTATTCTCTTCTTCCTCCCGTCCATAATCCATATGTGCTTAATATATAGTCCTCTCAAAGGTAGGTGAAAGGACAGATCGAGGCATTACTTGTGCAGATGGAGAGCCAAAGGTCACCCAATTGCTACTGACCTATTTTCTCCACAACATTAGAGCTTGAGCTGACCCTTCCTTTTCCCATTTGACAAATCTACAACTCAGTCATATTGCTAACCCCCCGATATGCTTCCTCCTCTTGATCATAATAGTTGGCATACTCACAGGGAGTGGAAAGTTCTTTGCAATGCTGTGCAATTTTGCCCTGTTGATCATTCCTGTGAAAAAAAAATTCTCCAAAATGAAAGCTCCTCAACTCTGCAACAAAATCTTTCACAGTTGCAATTCCTGAGAACTTGTAGGACCCGACATAGAAGGGTAAGGGCGAAAAAGTAGTTTTCTTGGCTTTATATAGGGTATTACCAATTCCATCAATGAATACCTATCTTACCATCTCCTTGTGGACTATATAATCTGTAGCATACCTAGGTAGAATATACGGGGCTTTGGAACCTCCGTACATTCTTATGTAGGTGCCTTCTGGTGAAAAATAGAAATCATCATATTTCTCCAAAGCTTCCATGGCGTTCTCAGATAGGCAGTTGGGTTCTTCATTAAATATTAATTCATATAGGGGCATGATGAACTCCTCGCAAATGAGTTTGTAATCCCTTTTGTAATTTTGAGCCCAGAAGATTTTGTAGGAAATGAACACTGAGCCATCCCCCGAGTTCCATATGCATCCCAACTTGGGAAATGGACATTTTTCCACGATACAAACTATCAAGTAAGAAGCCATATAATATTCTGCCTTCCTCTCCACTAACCCTTCTTGTGCTATTGTTATAGTTGATGACAGGTTGTCTGAGAGAATATCAGCCCAGTTGAAGATTGTCCCTTTGAAGGCTACATAGTGGATGATAGGAACCCATTGCAGCATAAACATTGTCCCATCGGGTCTCCCAAAGATTCTGCTTAACATGAGAGCGATTAGTTTGAAAGGGGTCCTCAGATTCTGAACCTCGTACTCTTCACTGTTTTTTCTTCTGATTTGCTTGCCTGAAATTAACAACTTCCTTGCCATCTCTAGATTATCCATATGGATCCCTTCCAACCATGCATCATCAAGTCACTACTGTGCTTTGGGTAAATTGTAGGCCGTTGAGATATAAGATGGGTGAAACGAAGCGAAATCCTTTCCTTTGTTTTCTGCTATAACTCTTGTCTCAGTGTTCGCATGTTGCAACACCCATCCGATTACTTATGAGCACGAGAAGAGTTCTGGACGCATGGCGGCCTTGGATATACAGGAATTTCGGATGTTCTGATATAAACATTCCTCCTCAAGAAGTGCTTCAGGGAAGTCCTGATCTCTTATGATGTGGTAGACATCTCCCCAGTTTAGTTCTGGAGGCACGCCTGTGGTGCACTTGGTATCCTGGAATGTTGTTTCTACTCTTGTGCTTTCGTCGATTGCCTTCGATTTTCTCTTGCCACCTTTAGCCATTTTGAAAATCCTGCTCAACAACTAAACATGAATAAGAATGTATGACACGATTTCAACAATCCAAACTAGTATCCCTTTTATAATGATAATATCCAACTACCAACTAGAACTCCTAACTTCTTTTTTATCACTACTTTCTTTTTAAAAAAAATCTTTCACATGCCATTTTATAATCTTGTGAAAAACTTTAATTTAGTTACCTCTGCCATTGATATTGCAACTATGAATTATGAAAGCAATGAACATGCGGTGGGCCTGGGCATTCTACGTTCTTATAATAAAAGACATGATACAAACAGGCCTGAAAGCGCAGAAAGATGTAAATTCTACAGTCGTGAAAATGCTTATAACTTGGTGTGAGGACGGGCAAGGTTGGTCTAAACAAGTGGCTTTTTTTTTACGGCGAGCAGATGTATGTTGCTGGCTCTTCCAATACTTCAGCGGTGGGAGCCTTGAGGTTCTAGGGTTGTTTACGTCCGTGCTTAGGGCTTCAAAAATGTCTAAGTCGGGTGCACATAGGTCGACGATGGGTGTAATTACTCTGAGAGTTGCGCCATAGCTAGGATAGAATGAAAAAGAGTGACGGATCACATCCCTTTAAACGGGAATCCTACATTATAACAGGGTCCGTGAAGGTACTAACCTGGAAGGGACGAAGGATGTCGGCATTTGTTGCAGATCCTGTGAGTCTGGACGTGCTTTGTGAATTCAAACGGAAATGATAAGAGAGCTCCGGGAGACGAGAGACAATGGAATGCTAACGGGGTTCCCACCCTATATATTAAGATGATACATGTGAACCATTATTACGGTGGTTGCAAGTCATTAAAACGAGGTTTAAGGCAGTGTACGGGTGGGTCAAATCAACCCTTTTTTCAATAAATACGACCGCCAAGGATCGGAAAGGTTAGGTTAAGGTTCCCGCCTTCTACAGAAAGAAAAGTCAATTTTTGTCCGCCGTTGCGGGAGAATTGTCCGAAAGTTTCCACAAATCAAAAGTGTGCCGCGATGCATTGGCAGACTTAAGTGAGCCTGTCCGCTTTTATGGGAAAATTAGCCGAGTTCTTTCGAAAATGTGTCACTCTACCCACTGATGCGGAAGAGATAGACGAGTCCTTTCGCCAAAATGACTTATTGAAACATTTCTAATGTTTGCGGAAAATTTAGCTGAAAGCTTCCACCGTTGCGGAGAAACTTGATGAATCTGTTCCGCCGCGGGCTTACTTGGTCAAAAGCTTCGCCCTTTCAGAGGCTTTAAGATAAATTTTTCGCCACGGTTCGACTTAGCCCTTTTTTTATTCCGCGGTTTCGGAAGGCTTGGATCAACTCTTCCACTGTTGCGGCAAGGTTAGCTCAGAGCTTTCGCCGTTGCGGCCCAAAATCTTGATTTTTACTTAGGCGAAAAAGACATAACTCCAAAAGTAAGGCAAGTAAAGACCCCTTTTTTAGGGAGAAAACTAAGTAAGGAAAAAATTATGAAGTTCGGATAACCTTTAGGTAGACTTTTTACAAAAATAAAGGAGGGGCCCCAATATTTTTTCAAAAAATAAAAGGGGGGGGGGGTGTTGTGCCAACAACAAATGGTGATTCGTTGGCGAACACAGATCTCTGAAACAAACCCATCTGGAAGTCAGGAAACTTTCAAAGTGTTGATTACATGTGCAACCAGATGTCTCCATAGTTCAGCTTCGAAGAATGCATTGATCACTCTTACCGTGATGGTGATAAAGGGGAAAGGCAACTTTGACTCAAATTTCTTTGAAACTCTCTAAGGGCCGAATTGTGGGATTAAAAGAAAACTATCATTCAGAAGCTCAATAGTATAGGACTCCACAGGATTGTAAAAAAATCTCACAGGCACATTCGTTTGTTCCTCATTCCCATGCCTTCACATCTTTTAGATGTTTCTTTAATTCTCGACTTTTAGCCTCTTTGAGTCTTCCAGAAATAAGTTTCTCCTACTTTCAAAGTTTTGATGTAAGTTCTTCAATCCAAAATGTCCTTTTGTGTGAACAGAAGATTTGATTTCATGATTCACGGACGGAGAAAAACCTTGCTGGGCTGGCTTATTAGACAGCTTCCTTGAGCTTCCTTTTATTTTCTCCACCATGCTTTAATTGAGGCGAGAATTTTTGGAAACCTGACTCTTTGATATATGCCTTTTGGCTTTACTTGCAGCATCAGATCATTTTAAATACCATGTATCTGAGAGACCTGCTTCCTCTCCATGGGTCTTGCCATAGTTAACTTCTTGAGACAGCTACTCATGTTAGGTTGAATGGGCCCTAAGATAGTTAAAAGAAAATGTCGGATCTTAGCTATTTGAGAGGGGTTACTTCGACAAACAGGAAAGAGGATCGTTGCATTCTAAGAAACCAATCAGTGAAAGCGAAGTTACAAATATGTATTCTCTTTGTTAGTGGGATTCTCATGACCATCCTTCTGAGTTTTTTGGAGTCTCACTCCTTCAGCTACGCCAAGATTTGAGTCTGGGATTTATTTCAAGTAAAGAACCTAATCAAAAGGGAAAACAAAGCAAAATAAAAGAAAAATGGATCAAACTGACTAGCAAATCAAAGGTAATCAAAGTAATTAAAATGAAGCAAAAGAAAAGAAGAACAAACCAAAATGGAGAAACAGGGTTTTATTTATGTACAAAAAATCTTTCAGAAATCACGCAAAGTATTGTTTTAGGGCAAGGCCATTGAGAGGGAGGTTTAGTTCCTCTCCTTGTAAATCTTTCACTTTATAGGTTGATGGGCCAAGTTTTTTAGAAATTTGCTAAGGGCCAAGACATAGGTGCTGAAACTTTGTGTGCATTCCCTTACCGTTGTGTTGGTGGTCCCATTTGAGTACCAAGTCTCCTACTTTGAAAGTCCTCTTCCCGGATTTTCTTTTATCAAACCATTGTTTGACTATGTCTTGATGATGATGAAACCATTCCTTGGTCTTTTCCCGTGACTCTTCTAGTTTCAGCAAGGTATCAATCCTGGACTGTAGGGCTTGACTGCTAGAACCTCGGGAGGATTGGGCCAACTTCAAGGATGGGAGTAATATATTCAGAGGGAGAATAACTTCTTTTCCATAGACCAGGTTGAAAGGGGAATCTCCTAAGGCGTTTTTGGGCGTTACCATGTCTTCCCATAGGGCGTGAGGGAGGGTTGTGTGCCAGCTTCTTTGATTTTCGATCACGATCTTTTTCAGGATTCATATGAGATTTTTATTGGTCGATTCGGCTAAACCATTTCCCTGAGGGTAGTAATTGGCTGAATAGTGTAATTTAATTCCTCTTTCATATGTGAATTCATTAATCTTTATTGACGAAAAATAAGGTGCATTATCAAAAACTAGGGAAATTGGAACCCCAAACATGGTTATGATGTTCTCTTCCAAAAATTTTATGATTGTATCCTCGTTAGATTTTCATAGGGGAATAGCTTCGGCCCAACTTGTAAAATAATCTGTAGCGGTCACAATGTACCGATGCTACAGCGAAGAGTTAGGGTTTATTTCCCCAATTATATCTATACCCGATTGCTCGAAGGGTTCAGTGATGATAACTGGCTGCAAGGGACCTGCTACTTTAGGTAGCTTTCCAGTGCTTCTTTGGCATACATCGCAATTTCTGACATAGGCATGGGCATCCCTAAAGAGAGTAGGCTACCCTGCTCTAAGGATTTTGTGGGTTGTACAATCCCCATAATAATGTCCTCCAGTAGGTCCTTCATGTAGTTCTTTGACCATGTTAATAGCATCTTCCTTTTCTAAACACCTGAGATAAATGCCATCATAGTTCTTCCTGAAGAGTACTCCTTCAATGATCTGATAAGCTGTTGATTTAAGACAGAGGGATCTCCTTTGCTTCAGACTCCAATATTCTGGTAAGTAACCTAACTATAAGTAATGTACTAGGTCTTTGTACCAAGACTCTGGGGCCGTAAAAATTGGACACACGCCTATCACATTCAGCTCGGCTTCATTCCTCCAATCTAGTTCTTCATCAGTTTGGCTTTGAGTAAGTAGCTTGCATAGGCCTTGACCTTTGATGATGCTAGTTGGATTGAATTCTAAGTCATACTCTTGGAGAGCAGTGACCCAATTCCTTTTGAATGAAAAGAGACCTGACAGCGGGATCAGGGATTATGACTTTAGTTCTATTTTTAGAATATACGGCCTGAACTGCTTCACTGCTTTGAAAACTGCATATGCTTGTTTATCTACTACGGGATAGTTTAGTTCAGCGCCTTGCATACCAATGCTCATAAAATAAATTGGGTATTCATCTCCTGATCCTGTCTTTTGAGTAAGCACAGTTGCGAGAGAGTCATCAGAAGCGAATGTGTACATTATAAAATCTTTATCAAAATTTGGAATTCTTAAAGAAGGTGACTTGGCTATATCAGCTTTGATTTCTTTGAATGCAACCTTCTCCAAGTCTGTCCACTTAAATTGTACATTCTGCTTAACCATTTGTTGCAAAGGTTTAACGATCTGGGCGAAGTTTGGCACGAACCTTCAGACAAAATTTATGGTGCCCATGAATGATTGCATAGACTTCTTGCTATGGGGCATGGGAATCTTATTGATAACCTGAACCCTTTCTTGATCTATTGAGAATCCGTCCTTGGAAATGATATGACCGAGAATCTTTCCCTCAAGAACAACAAAAACACTTTTCTTAGGATTTAGAGAGATGCTGTACTTCCTATAGCGATCAAAGATTTGTTTTAGGTGAGAAACATGGTCTTCCCCCTTCTTTGAAAAGACTGGCACATCGTCCAAGTATACTACTACACATCGACCGCCCAGTCCTCGAAAAGCGATGTCCATGGCTCGCTGGAAAGTAGCCCCGGCATTAATTAATCCAAAAGGCATTCTTCGGTATGCGAAGGTTCCCCACTTGGTGCGAAAAGTGGTTTTAAGTCAGTCTTCCTCTGTTACTAGCACTTGGTTGTAACCAGAGAAACCATCTAGTAGGGAAAAGAGTTTTGATCCTGATACCATCTGCAATATCTGTTCCATTGGGGGCACCGGATAGTTGTCTTTCTCAAAAGCTCTGTTTAAGTTCCAGAAATCTACACATAACCTGATCTCTCCTGATTTTTTCTGCATGGGGACCAGATTAGCCACCCATTCAAAATGTCAGACTTTAAAAATAATCTTGGCCTCCAACAATTTTTTTAACTCTTTCCATATTAGAGGATTGAGTGTCGGGTGCATCCTCCTTAGCTGTTGTTGAAAAGGTTTGACACCTTCCTACATAGGTATTAAGTGTTGAATGATGCGGGTGTCATATGTCTTCAGATCGTCATAGGTCCAAGTGAACACATCTTTATATTGTTGGAAAGGTTTAATGAATCTACTTTTTTCTTTCGGCATGCAACATTTTCCAAGATTGACATACTTTGGTTCAGCTTTTGTGCCCAAGTTTATTAATTCGTATTGCATGGCCGAGCTATGGGTTTTGGCATTCACATATCTCCTGAATTTTCTTTGCAAATCAAAAAGTGCCTCTAGAGTTCTTACTCCCTTGGGCATGAAGTTCCCTTTCACTGTGTCTTTATCTTGTAGATTTTAGTCATGCTCTTCTTCTTCTATGACGGCTTCCTGAAAAGCATCTTTATTGGTTAAGAAACTAATAATCTGATCATCGTCATCAAATACTCTGAAATTTGTGATGTTGTCCGGAAAAGAAGGCCTGAAAATTAATTCAATATAACATTTATTATTAGTGGGTACTAATATGGAAGTGGAAGTGGCTAACAGATCAGCTGCAGCGTTTTGCAATCTTGGGACATAATTGATGTTAAAAGCATCAAAACATGAAATTAAATTCCAAATTTATGCTTGATAACCTTTTAAATGCGGTGAAATACAATGAATTGTATTTCTTATTTTCCTAACAACAATTTCAAAATCACCAAATACTTTCAAAAATTTAACCTTAAGACCAATGGCTTTGTTCAAACCTTGAATGAGAGCTTCATATTCTGCGGTGTTATTAGTACACTCAAACTCTAACCTACATGATAAAAAAATGTTTGTTTCTATCAGGATCAATTAAAATGCAACCGGCTCTGGATCCTTCCTGAGTCTTGGAGCCATCTGTTGAGATATTGTAACTTCAAAGAATATTATAATTGTACTTTATTATTCCGGAGATGTTTCATTCCTCCTTGAAGATCTTATTGTATATCCGGAGATGTTTATTCCTCCGTCGGAATGTGGTAACTTGGGTTATTAGACTTCCCTAGTGGGGGTCGGCCCTATATGTGTTATGTGGGTCAAAGGGTTATTAGACCACCCTAGAGGGGTCGGCTCAGTCAGTTGTAATGGGGTATTTAACCCATTGGTTAAATACGAGCCTACATGTCTTGTGTAAAAGACAAGTCGGAGTAGTATATAAATAGAGGAGGTGTATTCCTCATTTAACACACACACACACTCACTTGAGAGAGGCGCACTTGTGGAGGATAGGTCTGATATTGTGGAGGAGGAGATCATGTATTTGGTTTGCATCTTTGTATTTGCTGGTCATCTATATTGAGGAAGCTTTGCTGGGTTTTCTACCCCATGAGGGTTTCCCAGGATAAATCTGTGTCTCTTGTGTTTATGCTGTGCTTGTTGTTTCTTCAGTGATCCTGTATATGCTATTATTGTGAAATGGAATGTAATGCTGCTATTTTCTGTCTTAGCATATTAAATCTTAACATGGTATCAGAGCTAACCTGAAGGAAGGCAATGTATGGCACTTACGACACTTGCTTTACTTACGACAATTTGAAGGTTAGGGTTTTATATAGTAAAAACCAGTCATCGTGGAACTTTCGCCATAAATCCATTTTGGAGAAGGTTCAGGATCTGAAACCTTTACAAGTAGTAGATAACATCTCCAGGTATCTTTTATCCAAAGGGAACCCTCAGATTCGTTGTACTTTGTAAGTTATGATCAATACAAGTTAGGGTTTCTGCCTCTTCCAGATCTCAGTCAAAATCAGGTGACCTAGGAAAAAAGGGCATAACTTGGGATAGGAATATCCAAATGAAATTTCGTAAAAAGTGACAGGTAGTACATAGACTGTACTATCTCAGGAAACGTTTTCAGAGGCCGAAGTTGAACCAGTGACACGTGGCACGCTGTACAAGTTCGCTCTCCTATTTTATCCCATAAAAAGGTCACGTTGCGACACTTGGCATAACTTGGGCTAGGAAGCTCCAAATGAAATTTCGTAAAAGGTGATAGGTAGTACACATACTGTACTATCTCAAGAAACTTTTTCAGAGGCCGAAGTTGAGCCAGTGACACGTGGAACTCCGTACAAGTTCACTCTCCTCTTTTATTACATAAACAGGTCACGTTGCGACACTTGGCATAAATCTCTCTCAGAAAATCCAATTGAGGTCAGACCTGTTGAGTTGGAAAGATGACAGGTCAGGATACCATAGAAAATGTATTCAGACCCTATGGAGCAAAAATTTTGGAGTTACAGCAGAAACAATCAGGTACATATTTCTGTCAAAACAGAATTATTTTTGGAGCACCTTCATTCATGGCTTCCGGAATTTAGGGTTTCGGAGAAAGTTAGAATCTTTGGAAACGGAATCCACAGCTGAATGCTACTCAGGAAAATCAAAATTTAGAGACCAAGATCGAATTTTTTGGTTGGGTAGAAGACCGGGCTTGATCAAACCCCAGTTCGGTATTTTGATCGGAAAGATGGAAAATTAGGGCTTCGGCAAAAGTTGGAATTTTTTAAGTCTGTAACCACGGCTGGAAGCTCCTTAGAAAAATAAGAGTTTAGAGCCTTGGATCGAACCTTTTGATTGGACAGAAGGGTGGGCTTCATCAAACCCTAGTTCGGGTTCCTGTCCAGAAGATCCAGAAGTTTCGAAGGCAATTTTGAGGGGTCAAATTTTGGAGATTTCAAAATTGAAGTATGCTAGTTTGATCAGCTCAGCAAGACACATCCTTCCATCCATTCAGAAGTGTGAAAGTCAAAGATTGAATTTTTAGGGTTTCTCTAGAAAATCCTAATCAAGCTCCAGATCAAGTTTCAGGGGGAGTTGAGGCTAAGGCCTTACATAAGAAGACTACAAGAAGTCTCGACAGGTATGACTTAAGGAGGTTCAGGTATGTTTTGAAATGTGATTCTTGATTAAGTTCATAATGTGTTTGTCTTCATATTATTTATTAGTACAATCTTGATTAATGTCTTATCACCCTAGTAACAGTATGATCGAAGACATTCATTGATTAGGGCTATATGATTGTACTAATGCATTATGGTGTTGTATGAGGTTGATCTTGTCTGCTAACAAGATATAGGTACATCACGAAAGACAAATCAAGTTCCATGACCATGACAACATAATATTTGATCACATAGAAGTTCTACTTACGAGGTATGTATGACTTTGCTCTATTATGCTTAACTTATGAGATATGCAGGTTCCAGCATAGGATCTCTAAATCATTGAAGAGAACAAAGAAGATATTGATTAGGTATGTTAGACATAACTAAGCAGGTATACTAATCCAGGTATGTTTTCCTATGTCATGTTAGAATCTTACCTTGTGTTAGGACCCCTTATATAAGTATACTTGGTATGATTGGTTATGCTTATTCATAAAGTTAGTAATCAAGGGTTTATGCATATTATGTCTCTTATCTTGATGATTTAATTAACCCTGAATACTAATGATCATGATTATACATATTCAAGATTATTTAAAATTAGAATGTTTTGATAATATTGAGAATATACTAATGAATGTATGTTTGTGTATGAGATCATGATGATGACACTAGTGCACACTTGAGCATGCACATTGGTACAGAATGAATAGAAGTTCAAAAGACATATAGAATATCAAGCGAGAGGCAACCACTCAAACATAAAAGATAAGTATTTGAGTTGTTATTTGAAATAGTAAATGATATCTGTATGCATAATAGGTTATCATGTCAATATGATTTGATGATTATGAAGTATTACTAATCATATACTTAATTTTGATTTGTAGGAAAGATCATGATGAATGATGAACACTGAACAAGCGATGGATGTTCAAACAAAAGGATTTACAAATCAAACACACTATAGAAGGTTCTGTAAGAATACCCAGGATCGATAATCAATTGATGAGCTTAATGATCACCATGGGTGATGTGGATCTGAACCTTTGCTACAAGGTTGAATATGGTTTCTATACACAGATGACATGGATACAAGAAGGAACTCACCACAGAGTTCGAATGATATTGAGGCCCATATCAGTAGACCCATCTAACGAGAGATGGCACAGATAGATATGCGGAAGATCATTCAATGCAGAGTGTGAATAATGTTCAGTCACAAAGGGAGAATTGACAGTTTCTTGATAAGCTTGGGCTTTACCAAAAGTAAAGTTGTTCCTAACCTTTACCTTAAGGTTATGGATCATACCATTATTGTATGACGATGATATCTTTCTGACAAGGAATGAGAAACAGATCATGAAAAGAAAGAAAAATATGGCTGCAGAAATGAAAATGAAAGATCTCATATTGA
Organism: Larix kaempferi; assembly: GCA_027924585.1. Classification (NCBI taxonomy): domain Eukaryota; kingdom Viridiplantae; phylum Streptophyta; class Pinopsida; order Pinales; family Pinaceae; genus Larix; species Larix kaempferi. Next base: position 16,578,810 of record BSBM01001138.1, on the reverse strand, counting down.
TACATTACTTCCTAGGTCTGGAAGTATGGCAAGGCTCAGAAGGAATCTTTCTCAACTAGGGAAAGTATGCTGAGAAATATTAAAAGGACTTGATGTGTCGGAATGGCCACTCTCATGGATTCCAACTTGAAGTTGTTAGTAGATGACTCTTCAGAGTTAGTGGATGTAACTCTGTACAGACAAATTATTGGGTCATTGATGTATCTAATAAATACTAGGTCAGATATATGCTTTGCTGTGAATACCTTGATTCAGTATCTAGTGGAAACTAGATGTGTTCACCTGTTAGTTGCAAAGCATGTGATCAGGTACCTAAAGGATATGATAGACTTTGATCTATGCTATATTGGAAATCATGACTTCAGATGGCTACATAGATGTTGATTGAGCAGAAAGTGTATTAGACAGGAAGAGCACATTGAGAGGATGTTATTGTCTGGGATCAGCCATGATCTTGTGGTTTAGCAGGAAACAATCTAGTGTGGATCTTAGCACAAGCAGAATATATGGTTGCTTGCTCTGCTAAGTTATGAAGTAGTATGGTTTCAGAATTGTTTGACTTAGAGATGGACCCAACTGTGATCCTATGTGACAAACAGAGTTGTACCAAAATGGCAAAGAATCCAGTGTTCCATGATAAGTCAAAAGCACATAGAGATCTGACATTTCTATATACGAGATATGGTGCATAAAGGAATTAAAGTTCGAATTTGTAACAAGTTACCATTTTACTAACCAAACCTCTACCGATCCGATGTACTAACCAAACATCTACCTCAAGTAAAGTTTTCCAAGACAAACTTAATATAGTTTAGAAGGACCCTCCTCGAAAGGGGGAGTGATATGATCACTTATGATGAGATTTCCCGCATCGACAGTGAGGTCAATGATGTGGATACCTATATTGGTGATGCTGACAGAGAGGTTGGTGGATGGTCCTTAGACAGGATCTAAGGTGACAAGGGGATTGCATCATCCTTGAACATATGTTCTAAAAGGAGTCGTAGACATGTGTCTCCGAGAAAGAAGAGGGATTACATCATCCTTTAACACATGTTCTAAAAGGAGTCGTAGACATATGTCTTTGAGAATGAAGTCCTTGGTGGACATGTGGGGATTGGATCATCCCTGGACTTCAGTCCAAAAGAGAGCCGTAGACATATGTCTTCGAGAATGAAGTCCTTGGTGGACGGTTGAGGATTAAGTCATCCTTGGACATGGTCCTAAATGTATGGTTGAGGATTAAGTCATCCTTGGACGTGGTCCTAAATGTACGGTTGAGGATTAAGTCATCCTTGGACGTGGTCCTAAATGTACGGTTGAGGATTAAGTCATCCTTGGACGTGGTCCTAAATGTATGGTTGAGGATTAAGTCATCCTTGGACGAGGTCCTAAATGTACGGTTGAGGATTAAGTCATCCTTGGACGAGGTCCTAAATGTACGGTTGAGGATTAAGTCATCCTTAGACGAGGTCCTAAATGTACGGTTGAGGATTAATTCATCCTTGGATGTGGTCCTAAATGTATGGTTGAGGATTAAGTCATCCTTGGACATGGTCCTAAATGTACGGTTGAGGATTAAGTCATCCTTGGACAAGGTCCTAAATGTATGGTTGAGGATTAAGTCATCCTTGGACGAGGTCCTAAATGTACGGTTGAGGATTAAGTCATCCTTGGACGTGGTCCTAAATGTACGGTTGAGGATTAAGTCATCCTTGGATGTGGTCCTAAATGTACGGTTGAAGGATTAAGTCATCCTTGGACATGGTCCTAAATGTACGGATGGGATTGCATCATCCCTAGATATGAGACTTGTCTTAAAGTGATAAGGATTGATCATCCTGGAACTTGATCTGGATTGTATCATCCATGGACCTATGTCCTAAAGAGAACGGGATTGATCATCCTATAATATGATCGTGTGTGTTGCAGGGTATGCTGCTATGTATACTTGTATTGATGAGAATACATGCTTTTGATGATAGATGTATTAGTGAGAATACATGATTTTGATGATAGATGTATTAGTGAGAATACATGCTTTTGATGATAGATGTATTAGTGAGAATACATGTTTTGATGATAGATGTATTAGTGTGGATACTAATGTAGATGATCGAGATGCTGTAGATCGAGATGATATAGATGTTGTAGATCGTGATGATCCAGATGCTATAGATTGAGATGATCGAGATGTTGTAGATCGAGATGATCCAGATGTTGTAGATCGAGATGATCCAGATGTTGTAGATCGAGATGATTCAGATGTTGATGTTGTATATCGTGATGATCCATATGCTGTAGATCGAGATGATCCAGATGTTGTAGATCGAGATGATCCAGATGTTGTAGATCGTGATGATCCAGATGCTATAGATCAAGATGATCCAGATGCTGTAGATCGAGATGATCCCGATGTTGATGATCGTATGATGACGATGTTGATGATCATGAGGATCCATATGTTGATGTTGTTGTAGTTGTTCGAAGTGCTACAGAAGATAAAGACTCACTACTGAAGATGTTGATGTTCCAGTATTGAAGATGTTCCAGTAACTGCTCAAGTTATTGATGATGTTGAGAAAGCTTCCAATGATTTATAGATGTATCATGTATGATGTTGATGACTCCTTGCTCGTGCAGATGATGTTATAATATCCTTCTTGTTAAGGGGGAGTGTTGAGATATTGTAACTTCAAAGAATATTATAATTGTACTTTATTATTCCGGAGATGTTTCATTCCTCCTTGAAGATCTTATTGTATATCCGGAGATGTTTATTCCTCCGTCGGAATGTGGTAACTTGGGTTATTAGACTTCCCTAGTGGGGGTCGTCCCTATATGTGTTATGTGGGTCAAAGGGTTATTAGACCACCCTAGAGGGGTCGGCCCAATCAGTTGTAATGGGTTATTTAACCCATTGGTTAAATACGAGCCTACATGTCTTGTGTAAAAGACAAGTCGGAGTAGTGTATAAATAGAGGAGGTGTATTCCTCATTTAACACACACACTCACTCACTTGAGAGAGGCACACTTGTGGAGGATAGGTCTGATATTGTGGAGGAGGAGATCATGTCTTTAGTTTGCATCTTTGTATTTGATGGTCATCTATATTGAGGAAGCTTTGTTGGGTTTTCTACCCCATGAGGGTTTCCCAGGATAAATCTGTGTCTCTTATGTTTATGCTGTGCTTGTTGTTTCTTCAGTGATCCTGTATATGCTATTATTGTGAAATGGAATGTAATGCTGCTATTTTCTGTCTTAGCATATTAAATCTTAACAATCAAAGTAGAGAGTCCAAAAGATATTCTCTTCTTTAACTAAGTTAATTTCATTGCTGTCTAAATTAGTAACTAAGTCTACTATATTACAATCAATATCATCAGCCCATGAAAACTGAAGGAGATTGGGTTGTTCATCTGAAATATGGCTAACTTCTTCTGATTTGCAGTTCCCAGGTTCAATTTCCAAGAAGTAATTTCCTAAGACTGAAGACGAAAAAGCCACAGCTTCATTTTTTCCTTCTAAGGGAGCCACACATTTTGTTTCATGTGTGGCTCCCTTAATATCTTAATCTGATTCTGGCGATTTTGATAGGGCAGCCACACATGAGACCAATCTGTTGCAAAATAGCCATTAAGTTTCGCAGACCATTCCCTACTCAAAATTAGACCATATGCCTCAGGGATATCGACCACCATTATATCAATGAATTGACATACTCTAGGATTGGATGACAATATAATAAGTACATCTTTTAGTTCACCAATAACCTTGACAGCAGTCCTATCTAATTGAATGATTTGAGATGGGGATGGGACCGGTTGTCCATTGATCCTTTTGCAAATTGACAATGGCATGACATTTGAACTAGCACCTGAGTCTACCACACAATTATGCACATTGTGATTAAAAATCTCAAAAGTTAAGAGAAAAGGAAGAGTTTGAGATTTCGATTTTCTGCCAATACTTGCTTCATTAATTTCTGGGTTCTCCACAGTGTTTTCTATTGAGACACTTGTTTGCGGATCTAAAGCTTCCATCAATATCTTCCTCTGTTGCGGTAAGCTACACATATAAAAAATGGAAACGTTCACTTTTTCTTTCTTAATATCCTCGATTATATCATAGCTCATGTCACATCCCTTTGAAATCTTTGATTGATTCTCTGTTTTGTTTAAAGAAGCTTGTGGTTGTTTAATTATTTTTGAGTTTGGTTCTTTAGTTACCATAGGAGCAATCACCGAGCTTGTCTTGGGTTGGGGAGGAATGACAGTTATGTGCCGCTTAGATATTTGATTAGATCTTGCTTTAGGTGTTTCTATTGTTGGATCGATCACTGGGCCTTTACTCCTGGTAGTGATGTTAATAGATGATGTTTGCACTTCATCTACAAGTTCTTCACAAGATAGCTCTTGGGTAGGGGTCCAATCCCAAAGGATCATCGTAGTGTCAGGAGATGGTTCTTCACTGTCAAGAATTTGTTCTTGTTGGGGGCTCGTTTGCTCGAGCATTTGTGCATCTAACATTTGGTTCATTACTAAGCTCATCGAGTTGATCCACTGTGGGCAACTTTTCTCCGAGTGTTGTTCTTGGTAAAAAGTACAGAAGTGGTCCATCCCTATTTCATTTAGATTTAGTACAGCAGAATTGTTTACTGGTGGGGTTGGCTGTCCATTTTCCTCTTTCCTTTTATAGAAAGGTTTGGAAGGTGGTCTTGAATAACTCGTTGCCTTATCCTTTTCTAGATCCACAATCTTATTGGAGAGTTTCTGCATCATTTTTATGACATTTTCTAAATCTGTTGTGGGTTCTTCTTTATCCCTAGTTAACAGAAAAGGTTTCTTAGCAGTTGTTGGATTAACATCAATATCTAAAGCATGTTTAGTGATGCTGTCAGCCTCTTCTTCTACCTTCTTGGCTTCTTCAAAAAAATTTGTCAGGGTAGGTTTTTTTGTTCTCTTGACGAACATTGCAAGCGAGGATTTAAGAGCTGTTGTATAATATTCTACTAAGCATTCCTCAGTGGGATTTGTTGCATCACTAAAATTATTTAACAACGTTGTGAACCTCTGGTTAAAATCTTGAACTTTCTCATTCTTTTCCATTCTCATAGACAACAATTATTTCATGAGAGTAGCTACAGTTTTCTGATTTCCATACTTTTTAAGAAAACATTTCTCAAAATATTCCCAACTTGTTATCGAACCGACTTGAAAACTAAAGTACCAGGAATATACTCTGGGTTCGAAAGTATAAGGAAAGAGACGACAAACCACGTCTTCGTGTTCCACATTTAAAATATTTAGAGGTAAATAAAAACTTGTAAGGTGGTCTTCAACAGAAATTCCTTTGCTAGGGTCATACTTAGGCAAAATCTTTCTAGGTTTTTGGGAAAATCATGGAATGGTCTGACTACATTTAATGTTCCCCTGGCTCTCCATGCGGGTACGTCCATGACTCTCGGGGGAGAGTGTGGTGGTGTATGTGGTGGTGAGTTAAGAGGAGTATGCCTTGGAGTGTGCTGCTGCTCTGGATTTGTAGGGGTCTCTGGTCTAACTTCGTCAAAAGGTTCGGTGATCTCTTCTAGAGATAAATCTAATAATTCTTCTAGACTTTGAACAAGAACGGAATCCCTTGTACACTGAGGATTTTTTCGAGGAGCTCTGATTCTAGGTAACAGAGGAACTATGGTTAGTCCTCCAAGACTTCTCACGTACGAGTGAGTATGCCTCCTGAATTGATTTACTTCTTCAAAAGGGACAGCATACACTGTTTCTGACTGTTCTGTTTCAGGGTTAGGATCTTCTTGATTTCTTGATTCTAGATATGGAAGTTCTGGAATGACTATTTTAGATGGGTTTTCATTGGAATTTTTACCAACAAAAGAATCTCTTCTGCTAGCCATGCACTGGTGGCCCTCCTTCTAGCGCCAAAAACAATTGATGCCTCGAATATCGATTCATCAATCAGCAAAGGATTCTCCCCAGTAATCGATCCCAACTAGATCGCCCACCATTTGGTGTGGGGAATCCGTCCGGTTAATGGTTTCGGCTACTGTTTAAGGTTTAAATATTTGTTTATTTTACCAGTTACGGCCTGATCCATTGGTTATGTATTTTTTGTATTTGTTATTATATGCATGTGCCCTAAATTAAATTCATGTGGTAAACAAATCTATGCTAATCTAGTTTAAGTCTAAATTATCCTATCCTTATAAGGAGAAAATTTAAAGAATGGGTAATAAACTAAAAATACACCCAAGAACTCCATAGATAGCTGTTAAATTGGAAGGAGCATTTACAGCAGAAATAAAGATTATCCAAGATAGCCTAGAAAAAGATAAGCATTCAATCACCCATTTAACACAAAGATTTTGCAAAGGAAATGAAACCATTCATAGCAGGGAATTAATTCACAAGAGATAGGAAATATCTCACAGGAAATGTATGAAAACGCAGAAATAGTTCAGCAATTATCCAACAAGACTCCAAGCAAAGTGCTATGCCGGCTTCCACAGGCCAAAACGATTTTTCTTATTTGTGTAGCAGAAATAGTTCATTTACAAGACAGAAAACCTTTCACCTGCCAAAAGTCCTTTCTCACTCCTTCTGATTAGCTATATATAGATTTACAAGATGTGCAGGAGTTGTCACCTATACCCTAACCCTTTATAATCCTCTAATTTGTCTTGTAGTTTTGGTATTACAAAAAGAGAAATATCTCCAATAACTTTACAGAAATCGGAAATTAAAGATTACAATTCATTTTAATATTTCAAAGGTACATGCATAAAATAACCACCCATGAGGCATGTTGGCGGATGTGAGATAAACCTGAGCTGGCTCCTTGGGCGACTTAGGTGCTTCTGAGACTGTCGGGGTTTCTTCTACCACTACTGCAACAGATGGGCCACTTTCTGATGTGGAAACTTGATTGGCTGCCAGTGCCCTATCTACCTCTGTTATATAATTTCCCCACTGATTTCTTTCTTTTACTATATTTATTCCAACCAAGGGAATCATAAATCTGAGAGACACTCTTTGCTTGGCGAGCTCTTCTGCTAAGACAGTTATTTCTGCCATTGTGGCCCTGAGACTTTCTTCTAGGCCGTGTTTATGAATAGCTGCTTCACTGATAAATTGGTGCTGGTCTTCTGAATTCAAGACATCCAGCTTTTGCACATATTCACTTTCTGCCTTGAGTTCCTCACTTAGCTTAGACAAACATTGTGCTTTTTCTGGGAATTCTTCTAAATTTTGGGGCATGGCTATCTGACAACTTTCCTGTGTGGCTCGTATTTGGGAATACAAATTCTTGCACCGCTCATAAGTATCTAAGGTTACGGTGGCCAACTTTACTCCGCAACCTTTAGAATATTCTAGGGTGCATACATCTGCCCTGTATTCAACAACAGACTTAAGGGGAAGAGTTGTTGGGAACTCTGACTTCCCTTCCCTCCATTCAATGTGTTTTTTAATCTCTCTACTAATGCGTGCGTGCTTCTTCCTGACCCGGGTGGCTTTGACATTGATTTCCCTAACCTGGGCTATTATTGCTTTTAGCTTGTATATTTCCTCTGATAGGAGTTCTTGGACGCCATAGGTCTCTCTTAGTATTTCACAAGCTTGCTCGTGGAAGGGGCTAATGTCTCCCATTGTGTTATTTGCCAGCTTTAATTGTTTCTCTAACAATTTGTTTCCTCCTTGCAACTTTTCAATGTGTTCTTTTAGGTCGATGATCTCTTGAATGTTGTCAACCTTCTCTAATTCAAGCCTCAGATTTTTTTATTCAAGTTCTCCCTTTTCTTCTTTTAACACCCTTACTTGTATTGCTAGAGCCCTCCTGTCAGCTTCCAGTTGTTGGAGAATTTCATTTAACTCTTCCTTTTGAGATGAAAGGGCATCATTCCTCTCGATCATCAAATTTGTATAGTTCTGCTCTTTGACTAAAGCTTCCTGCAACTGACGTGCCTTCTCCTTTTCTTCACCTAATTTATCTCCTGGCAGGTTTACATTGTCTGCAGTTGCTGTAACCGTGGCTACGGAGATGGATGCTAGGAGTTTAGCAGCCTCTTCTGTGTTCCGCATGACCGTGGTCTCATGTGTAGTGATGATGTATGGCTGAAAAGGTCTTTTCAATTTGGAACCTATCTCTTTGACAATGGTTTTTCTTTTCTTGTTGTAAGCGAAATTTTCCCATTTAGAGATTGTACTGCCTTTGTAGGGTGTAAAACGGACAATGGGGAGATCTCTTATGGGGGAACCCATATCTAATTTTTGTAGGTCTAGGCTTTTGGGATCAACATCCTCTTGGGATTTCTTTTCTTCTTCTTCCTTCCTTCGTGCCTCTTCCTCCTGCTCCTTTCTTAATGTATCATCTTCTTCCTGTTTCACATTTCTTTCCAATATGATTCTCTCTTCTTCTTCTTTCCTCTTTTCCTCGGCTTTGGCTTCCTGAACTCTCAAACTCTCTTCTTTCTGTTTATCCTCTTTGATTTTCTTGGCTTGTTCCAGGAGCCTTTGTTCTTCTCTTGAGAGAGCCTTAGCAGTCTCTCTGGTACCCTTTTCTCGCTGCTAACCTATTTTCTCCACAACATTAGATCTTCAGCTAGCTCCTCCTTTTCCCATTTGACAAATCTACAGCTCAGTCATACTGCTGACCCCCCGATATGCTTCCTCCTCTTGATCATAATAGTTGGCATACTCATAGGGAGTGGAGAGTTCTTTGCAATGCTGTGCAATTTTTCCCTGTCGATCATTCCTGTGAAAAAACGTTTCTCCAAAATGAAATCTCCTCAACTCTGCAACAAAATATTTCACAGTTGCAATTCCTGAGAACTTGTAGGACCCGACATAGAAGGGTAAGGGCATAAAAGTATCTTTCTTGGCCTTATACAGGGTATTACCAATTCCATCAATGAATACCTTTCTTACCATCTCCTTGTGGACTATATAATCCGTAGCATACCTAGGTAGAATATACGGGGCTTTGGAACCTCCGTACATTCTTATGTAGGTGCCTTCTGGTGAAAAATAGAAATCACCGTATTTCTCCAAAGCTTCCATGGCGTTCTTAGATAGGCAGTTGGGTTCTTCATTAAATATTAATTCATATAAGGGCATGATGAACTCCTCACAAATGAGTTTGTAATCCCTTTCGTAATTTTGAGCCCAGAATATTTTGTAGGCAATGAACATTGAGCCATCTGCCGAGTTCCATATGCATCCCAACTTGGGAAAGGAACATTTTGCCACGATACAATCTATCAAGTAAGAAGCCATATAATATTATGCCTTCCTCTCCACTAACCCTTCTTGTGCTATTGTTATAGCTGATGACAGGCTATCTGAGAGAATATTAGCCCAGTTGAAGATTGTCCCTTTGAAGGATACATAGTGGATGATAGGAACTCATTGCAGCATAAACATTGTCCCAACGGGTCTCCTGAAGATTCTGCTTAACATGAGAGTGATCAGTCTGAAAGGGGTCCTCATATTCGGAACCTTGTACTCCTCATTGTCTTTTCTTTTAATTTGCTTGCTTGAAATTAACAATTTCCTTGTCATCTCTGATCTAGGAGCCTTTGTTCTTCTCTTGAGAGAGCCTTAGCAGTCTCTCCGGTACCCTTTTCTCGCTGCTAACCTATTTTCTCCACAACATTAGAGCTTCAGCTGGCTCTTCCTTTGCTGATTTGAAAAATCTGCAGCTCAGTCATACTGCTAACCCCCCAATATGCTTCCTCCTCTTGATCATAATAGTTGGCATACTCACAGGGAGTGGAGAGTTCTTTGCAATGCTGTGCAATTTTTCCCTATCGATCATTCCTGTGAAAAATATTTTCTCCAAAATGAAAGCTCCTCAACTCTGCAACAAAATCTTTCACAGTTGCAATTCCTGAGAACTTGTAGAACCCGACATAGAAGGGTAAGGGCAGAAAAGTAACTTTCTTGGCCTTATACAGGGTATTACCAATTCCATCAATGAATACCTGTCTTACCATCTCCTTGTGGACTATATAATTCGTAGCGTACCTAGGTAGAATATATGGGGCTTTGGAACCTCCGTACATTCTTATGTAGGTGCCTTCTGGTGAAAAATAGAAATCACCGTATTTCTCTAAAGCTTCCATGGCGTTCTCAGATAGGCAGTTGGGTTCTTCATTAAATATTAATTCATATAAGGGCATGATGAAATTCTCGCAAATGAGTTTGTAATCCATTTTGTAATTTTGAGCCCAGAAGATTTTGTAGGCAATGAACATTGAGCCATCCGCCGAGTTCCATATGCATCCCAAATTTGGGAAATGGACATTTTTCCACGATACAATCTATCAAGTAAGACGCCATATAATATTATGCCTTCCTCTCCACTAACCCTTCTTGTGCTATTGTTATAGCTGATGACAGGCTGTCTGAGATAATATCAGCCCAGTTGCAGATTGTCCCTTTGAAGGCTGCATAGTGGATGATAGGAACCCATTGCAACATAAAAATTATCCCATCGGGTCTCCTGAAGATTCTGCTTAACATGAGAGCGATCAGTCTAAAAGGGGTCCTCAGATTCTGAACCTCATACTCGTCACTGTCTTTTCTTCTAATTTGCTTGCTTGAAATTAACAACTTCCTTGCCATCTCTAGATTATCCATCTGGTTCCCTTCCAACCATGCATCATCAAGTCGTTGTTGTGCTTTGGTTAACTTGTAGGTCGTTGAGATATAAGATGGGTGAAATGAAGTGAAAGCATTTCCTGTGTTGTCTGCTATAACTCTTGTCTCGGTGTTCGCATGTTGCAACACCCATCCAATTACTTCTGAGCACGGGAAGAGTTCTGGACGCGTGGCCGCCTTGGATATACAGGAATTTCGGATTTTCTGATATAAACATTCCTCCTCAAGAAGAGCTTCAGGGAAGTCTTGATCTCTTATCATGCGGTAGACATCTCCCCAATTTACTTCTAGAGGTACCCCTGTGGTGCACTTGGTATCCTGGAACGTTGTTTCTACTCTTTTGCTTTCGTCGACTGCCTTGGATTTTCTCTTGCCACCTTTAGCCATTTTGAAAATCCTGCTCAACAACTAAACATGAATAAGAATGTATGAAACGATGTCAACAATCCAAACTAGTATCCCTTTTATAATGATAATATCCAACTACCAACCAGAACTCCTAACTTCTTTTTTATCACTGCTTTCTTTTAAAAAACAACAAAAAAATATTTCTTTCACATGCCATTTTATAATCTTGTGAAAAAATTTAATTCACTTACCTCTGTCGTTGATATTGCAACTATGAATTATGAAAGCAATGAACATGCGGTGGGTCTGGGCATTCTATGTTCTTATAATAAAAGACATGACACAAACAGGCCTGAAAGCGCAGAAATATGTAAATTCTATAGTCGCGAAAATGCTTATAACTTGGTGCGAGGATGGGCAAGGTTGGTCTAAACAGGTGGCTTTTTTATTTCACGATGAGCAGATTTATGTTGTCAGCTCTTCCAATACTTAAGGGGTGGGAGCCTTGAGGTTCTAGGGCTATTTACGTCTGTGCTTAGGGCTTTAAAAATGTCTGAGTCGGGTGCACATGGGTCGACGATGGGCATAATTACTCTGAGAGTTGTGCCATAGCTAGGATAGAATGAAAAAGAGTGACGGATCATGTCCCTTTAAACGGGAAGCCTACATTATAACAAGGTCCGTGAAGGTACTAACCTAGAAGGGATGAAGGATGTCGACATTTGTTGCAGAGCCTGCAAGTCTGGACGTGCTTCGTGACTTCAAACGGAAATGATAAGAGAGGTCCAGGCAACGAGAGACAATGGAACGCTAACGAGGTTCCCACCCTATATATTAAGATGATACATGTGAACCATTATTACGGTGGTTGCAAGTCATTAAAACGAGATTTAAGGCAGTGTACGGGTGGTTCAAATCAACCCTTTTTTCAATAAATACGACCGCCAAGAATCAGAAAGGTTAGGTTAAGGTTCCCACCTTCTGCGGAAACAAAAGTCAATTTTTGCTCGTCATTGCGGGAGAATTGTCTGAATGTTTCCGCAAATCAGAAGTGTGTCGCGATGCATTGGCAAACTTAAGTGATCCTATCCGCTTTTATGGGAAAATTAGCCAAGTTCTTCCGAAAATGTGTCATTCTACCCGCTGATGCGGAAGAGATAGATGATTCCTTTCGCCAAAATGACTTATTGAAACGTTTCCAATGTTTGCAGAAGAGTTAGCTGAAAGCTTCCACTATTGCGGAGAAACTTGATGAATCTATTTCGCCGCAGGCCTACTTGGTCAAAAGCTTCTCCCTTTCGGAGGCTTTAAGATAACTTTTCCACCACGTTTCAACTTAGCCCTTTTTTTATTCCGTGGTTTCGGAAGGCTTGGATCAACTCTTCCGTTGTTGCGGCAAGGTTAGCTCAAATCTTCCGCCGTTGCAGCCCAAAATCTTGATTTTTAATTAGGTTAAAAAGACATAACTCCAAAAGTAAGGCAAGTAAAGACCCCTTTTTTTAGGGAGAAAACTAAGGAAAAAATTATGAAGTCCGGATAACCTTTAGGCAGACGTTTTCAGAAAATAGAGGAGGGGCCCCAATATTTTTTCAAAAAATAAAAAAGGGGGGGGTGTTGTGCCAACAACAGAGCCCTAGAAACATTTGAAATCCATGACATCTGTGAGGCTGAAGAAGAAGGAGAAATACACGAACAACAAGATTCTCAAGCTACTCCCCTCGCCCATGAAAATATGAAGATCCCCCTGGTGAACTCCCAATATGGATGCCTAATGAGGGCAGTTGTACTATTAATTATCAACCCGGGGGACGTGCAAACTTTAGAGGTGCAGGCACTATCTGTGCTCTTAAAGGATAATCTTTGTCGCGGTTGGGTGTCGGCATCAATGTTTTAAAGGTTGTCTACTCAATACGTAAAACTGTTTATACTAAGGAATTAAATACTGAAAAACAGTAAATCTATTTTAAAGAATTAAAATACTAAAAGCAGTAAATCTATTTTAAAGAATTAAAATACTAAAAGCAGTAAATCTATTTTAAAGAATTAAAAATGCTAAAAGTGAAAGAGATATTCCTATGAATTTACCTAATGCGGAATGGTGAATCTAGACTATGAAAGTGAAATTCCATAACAGATCTATTCTAAATTAAAGAAAGCAAAGTCTGTAATTACTTATGCATAAAACTAGAATTCTAATCTAAATCATTTGAATATCAAAACTAAGTTTGAAATGCAATCATCTCATGCTACACATCCATTATTAAGAAATCAAAGCAATCAATCTGAGCAATTAATCATGATGGGAAACATTCATAAATCTTAGATCTAAACCACGATTTTTTAAAGCAATGCTAATACATATGGAATCATTGTTTAAAATATGCGTCGAAAGAAAGCAGCTACAGGACTACTGAAACCATATTGTTGAACTACAGAATGTGTTATAAATTACTACAGAATCAAGACATCATTCAAATGCTTCCATATGCGATATAAATTTTCATCACTGTAAAACACATAATTGGAAATACCTAAAAAATGGAAATCCCCTGACTTACGTGTTGGAGGGGCCCTCTCCAACCCATACTCAGGAGAGAACGAAACTTATAGATGTTGACTGGGATTTAACATCAATCTTCTATTAAAATATAAACTCCATGTATTCACAAAGGTCTGTAACTCAAAAAAAATCTCAATAGTGCAAAAACGTGAAACAATGTTTCTCCAAAAATGTCAATAGAGACCTCTTGCTACCCGAGAGGTCCATATTTATATGATTCTTAATGTTGAACCTAACTAACTGTCTAAATGTCGATTCTCCTTGAACAGGAGTGCGTTCTCTATCAATCAGGAAACAGGGCGTCGAGCTGCATGATCCCTTAGTCTTCTATGCGTTTGTCCTTTAATGCCCCTAAACCTACTCAATCATGCTTGATTTCCACAAAATTATTTTATTGAATACGCATTTTAAACATACAAGAATAATCGTCAAAAACAACTTCATTAAATAATTAAAGTAAAACATTTTTCCCACAAATGAGTGTGTTTCTTTGCCATTTCTTGAGCTTGACTGCGGGAGAAAGGTTTATCAAATACCTGAAAATTGGACTCATCATTCTCTCCCATACTTGAAGGATTCACCCATCCTTTGGTGACTTATTCAATTCGTCGACAACCTCCCTGATGTCCCATGCTACCACCCTAAGGATCCCTGTGTGTCTGTGATATCCAAAATTCCGATCCTCCTTGGCCCATGCCCTCCTCTCTTCCTCTTCGTTAATCTGTCCCTTGATGACTGGGGAAAGAAAGAATGGGGGATTCAGCCTCATCCCTATCCATATGAGTTGATTTCTTGCCAGATATTCCTTGTAGAGTGTGGCTTTGAAAAGAGCATCATCAAGCCTGAGGGGGGAGTGGAGTTCTCTTCTTTTCAGATCGTTTACCACTCTACTCCACCTTTCCTTAACGGACTCGTGAACTTCCTTCTGTGCGCTTTGGAGTGTAATGTCAAAATGAGTCATAGCCTCCTATTGTTTTGCAAGGAGAATGGGGATCAGTTCCTCATCCTGGGTGAGGATCCTATGGTTGTAGATTATCCCTTCAGGGTGAGTTAGCTCTGCTCTGATCATCAATGGGGTTTTCCATTTGGATGCGACATATATATGGTAGTCTTGGGATCGCTCAATTTCGTGGTTCATCCACAAACATAATGCCCTCAACTGGAAATCACCCACATATGGGTTTGGCGACCAGTTGGGCGAGCCAAAAACTATGAAATTATGTAAAAAGAATTCACTCAATTGGTCCTTCTCCAGCTCTGTGGAGTTCAAAGATGCATCCATAAAATCTTTGGGAGTGCTTATCTCTATAGGGATTCCTTGCTTCAACCTCTGGAGCTGGAATTTGCCCCATTTCTCATGTATATAAACTGCATATATTGTTAACGACGGTCTAAGGTCCCGCAGTCTATCATATATGTCAGCAGTAGTGGCCAAAATGTCCTTCAATTTGGTAATCTCCTGGTCCTTTTTGGCTAATTCGTTTTGTGCCTCGGCCAATTTTTCTTGAAGCCCTGAATTCTTTTGCTCAGCCAGCCATAGCTCCTCTGCATGATGCATCTTCAGGATTTGTGTCTTCTCAGCTGAGAATGGGGAAGGTGTGGGTTGGCTTCCTGGCCCAATTCTTAATGTTGCCAGCTCATTTCCGAGCTTTTCCAATTCTTCCCGTGCCTCAGCAAGTTGGGTAACGACCCCGGAGTTTTCATTGTGCTTTGGAGGGTTCCCCTAGAAGTTGTCTTGCTCTCGTATGCTCTGCTCTTCTTCTTTATCCATTTCTTCTTCTTCATCCTTCATTTCTTGCTCATCCTGCTCCTCTTCTGTAATGGGGTCTCTCTAATCTACCCATTGATCATCGTCCCCATCTGACACATTTTGAACAATGGGATTGGGTTCCCTACTCTTTTCCTTGTCTATTCAGATTCGGGATGCTTGGGTGAATCTCTTACTCCTTCTCTTCGACTCTTGATTTTTGGCAGGAATCTCTGGGTTTGCCTTGGGGGAGTCCTCTCTTGAATGTTTGATTTTTACCAGGGTCTCTGCCACATGGTCCAGGTCAATCTTCCTTTTCGCCCTTGATGCAGAGGCAACTTTGTTCATTTCTCTTGGTGGTATGCTAGCTGTGGGTGTACTTTTCATCCTTTGAACATCTTCTGTGATACCAGCACGAATTCTTCCCACGAAAGATCTGGTATCTGCGCCTTTAATTCCTCGCAAATGATTAACTTGATTAGCCCATGATGGTCCAAGGCATCCTCCTCACCTTTAGCAACCTTCTTGCTCATTTCTGCTGGGATTGGAGCAAGTAAAATGGAATACTAATGTTGTTGTTTGGTGGATGATGGGTTCTGTGTCTTAACAGCTCTAGGATCCGAAAATTAAAGATGGGAACATAGCTTAACCTACCAGAGCATGTGATGTACCTCAGAACAATTTCAGCCACGTCCTCCCATGGCGTTGGCATGGAGAGTCTTTTGTCTTCATTTTTGTCTTCGTCATAGACCTCTCCTTGCTCAAAGAATGTTGTTTTTGCTTGGTGGTTTGCCTCCTTGTCATCCCTACTCCAATGTAAACCTCTCTGTAGACCAGTGAATTTGGCAACTACCTCCTCATCCAACTTGATATGTAACCCCTTCACTCGGGTGACGTATTGTTCATCCTTAATATGTTTGAAGTTTCTTGCAAACTCCTGAGCTACCCCTGTATCATATCCTCTTAGTCCAAGGATGAAAGGCATCCAGCCTGCATTTTGAATGATCTGCAGGACTCTCAGGCTCTGATAAATGGTGTTGTGATCCTCTAGTTCACTTTTCTTGAAACCCTTTGTCATTTTAGAATCTTCTTTATGATCAGACAAAACCAGAACTTTGGAATGTGGATTATACCCCCAACTGGTCGGGTTCTGCCTATAGGATAGAGGATTAAAATGTTGGCTGAGTGAGCGCACTAGCTTTTGGTTTGTTGCTTCTTGGGAATTCCGAGAGGTTCCTTATATGCAAAATTGTGGAAGATTATGCAGCCTTACTTACTATCTTTCCGCACCTATCCTTTCCATCATTCTTGTACTTGCCATTTTTAATCCCTTTTTTCCCATGATCGATCTCTGTACTTCATATGATGAGGGTTGTGATCATGATTTGTTGAGGGTGACAGGACTTAGGTAGCGATCATGACTTATTAAGGTCATTCTACCATTCCGCCAATTTAAAATAGAAGCTGTCCTCAGCTAACTAGAAATGAATGTAGTGTAGAATAATGTTTTACCTTAAGAATAACATAAAATCGTTCTAGAGATTACCTTGCTATGTATGCGTACCTGCATTGATGATCTGGTGCGTTTTTCATGGATGGAGGATTCTGTAGTAGATTTATGCATGTCAATAGTTACGTGTGTGGGCTACTTTTTCCTTTTTGCTCGTTTGAATTTGCTGAACTGTTTTCTTTTGAAAGTTGTGCCAGTTGTTGATACGACTCATGTGATGATGCTTCATATTGGATGATTGCATGGCAGTATGTGACTGGATTTTTGAATAAATGGAAGCCTCTCTTGAATCAATTGCAGGCTCTCCTGAAGTATGGTCAGGCTCTCGTGATGATATGGCAGAAGTGAATGAAGAGTGTGCTTGGATTGTTCCTGTAGTGGTAGATAATTTTGTTGGCTCTCTTGAATGCATATATGGCTTGCTTGAGTGTTGATATGTAATGTATCTGGCTCGCCTGAATTGAATTGCAGGCTCGCTTGAGTGCTGATATGTAATGTATCTGGCTCTTTGTAGGGTGGATGGTTCATATTGGATGTTTTTTTTTTCTTTTTTTTCTTTTTGTCTTTTTTCATTTTTTTGTCTTTTTTTCTTTTTGTCTTTTGTCTTTTTTGTCTTTTTTCTTTTTGTCTTTTGTCTTTTGTCTTTTTTTTTTCTTTTTTCTTTTTTTTCTCTCTTTTTTGTAAATGAGTTGAATTTCACTGATTTACCGCGTCCTTGATCAGCATCAATTGTTGTTGGTAGAGTACATGTGTAAATTCTTCTTTTGACTGTGGTTTCTTGTAAAGTTTTAGGCGATGCCCATTCACTATCATGGGGAAATCCTCTTCATCAATTGTAATAATTCTCACAGCTCCATTTTCATAAATCTTCTGTATAATGTAAGGTCCAAGCCATCTAGTGGTTAGCTTCCCTTTGAATGTGTGAAATCTGGAGTCATAAAGTAGTGCCCAATCACCTTCATTGAACTTTTTATCCTTCAGATGTTGGTCATGCCATTTCTTTCTTTGTTGTTGGATGATTTCAGTATGTGTAAGTGCTTGTTGGCGGTGCTCATCCAGTTGATTCAGCTGTAGCATGCGTTCTTTTTGAATTTTTGATAGGTCCATATGTAAATCTGCAGCAATTCTTAATGTCTTTATTTCAAATTCGATTGGTAGCATGACCTTTTTTCCATAGACTAGTTCATAAGGTGTGAATCCTGTAGTTGTTTTCCATGTAGTATTGTAAGCCCAAACTGCCTCACTAAGTCTATCAGCCCAATCCCTTTTGTGAAGTTGGACAGTTTTTGTCAAGATTCTCTCTAATTCCCTGTTGGTTACCTCAGCTTAACCATTTGCTTGAGGGTGGTAGGAGGATGACTGTCTGTGCTTTACATTGTTTCTTTTCATCAAGCCTTCAATTAAATTTGATGTAAATTGTGGGCCCTGATCAGAAACTACTTCTCTTGGCACCCCAAACCTGTGAAAGATATGCTCAGTAAAGAATTTGGCCACATTGGTTTCATTTGCAGCAGCCAATGCTGCTACTTCTGTCCATTTTGTAAGGTAATCAGTGCATACGAGTATGTAGCTTTTCTAATTTGACTGTGGGTTGAATGGGCCAACAAAATCAAATCCCCACTTTTCAAATGACTCCAAGGAAATTTGTGGATGGAGTGGCATGTCTTGTTTTTATGTTGGTTTTCCCATTATCTGGCAATCATCATAGTGTGAAACATATTCGTAAGTATCCTTGTGGAGTGTTGGCCAATAATATCCTATTTGCAAGATCTTGTAGGTTGTCCTTTTTGCAGCATAGTGTCCTCCACAAGGTTCATTGTGGGTGGCATGCATTATGTCATGTACTTCATCTTCCCTAATGCATCTTCTAAGTATTTGATCCGGTCCCTGTTTAAAAAGCATGCCTTCTATCCATGTGTATGTTGCACTTTGTCTTGTTACTTTTGTCTTTTCTTTATAATTGTAACATTCTGGAAACTTCTCGGATACTAAATAGTTTGCTATGTCAGCAAACCATGGGCTTCTTGTTGATATGGAAAAAAGGTGCTCATCAGGGAAGTTATCTTGAACCAATTCATTATCTTTTCCATGTGTGACTCTTGACAAAAAGTCAGCTACCACATTATGCTTTCCTAGTTTATCTATTATAGTAATGTCAAATTCTTGTAGAAGTAACATCCGTCTAATAACTCTTTCACTAGTATTAGACTTGTTCATAAGATATATGATTGTTGAGTGGTCAGTGTGGATAAAACTTTGGTATCCTATGATGTAATGCCTGAATTTATTGATTGCATGTATGACTGCCAGAAATTCCTTCTTTGTGACTGTGTAGTTGAGTTCTGCCCCAGCCAAAGTTTTGCTTATATAGTATATGGCATAGGGTTTCTTGTCTCGTTCTTTTCCAAGCACGGATCCAATGGATTTATCTGATGCATTTGTGTGGATGTGAAATGGAATTTCCCAGTTTGGTCCTTGGAGTACTGGTGCTGTGATTGTTTTCTGCTTAAGACTTTCAAATGTTGTTATGCAATTGCTTGTCCATATGAACTCTTTGTCTTTTGTGAGAAGTGCAAACATTGCGGAAACAATTCTATTATAATTTTCAATAAACCTTATGTAGTACCTTGTATGTCCAAGGAAACTTCTCACATCCCTTTGTTTGACAAGTGGTGGCAGCGTTCTGATTACTGAGAATTTGGCTTGATCAACCTCTAACCCTCTTTGTGATATATGATGTCCTAGAACGATGCCTTCTTCCATTAACATCCTGCATTTGTCATTGCTTAGGCACAAGCTCATTTCAATACATTTTTTAATACTAATTCAAGATTGTTCAATGCCTGGTCAAAGTTCTGTCCATAGGGTGTGAAATCATCCATGAAGACTTCCGTTTTGTCATTTATAAAATCGGAGAAAATACTCAATATGGCTCTTTGAAATGTTGTTGGGGCGTTACATAAACCAAAGGGTAGGACCCTATAGGCATAAGTTCCCCATGGGCATGTAAAGGTCGTCTTATATTAATCAGCTGGGTGTATTAAAATTTGGTTGTACCCACTGAAACCATCTAAGAATGAAAAATACTTGTTTCCAGATAATAGATCTAGCACCTGATCTATAAATGGAAGTGGAAAGTGATCTTTCTTGGTTGCTTTATTCAGCTCCCTGTATTCCACACAAATTCTCCATTTGCCTCCTTTTTTGGGTACTATCACTAGTGGTGAGACCCACTCACTATCAGATATTGGATAGATGAACCCTGCATCTAATAACTTTTGTAATTTCACTTTGACTATGTCTTTTAATGCAGGGTTCAGCCTTCTTTGTGGTTTGCCTGATAAGAGTAGAACCTTCTTTGATGTAAATGTAGTGTTTGCAGATATCAGGATGTATTCCTTTCATGTCTGCATATGTCCATGCAAATCCTTTACTTTGTTCTTCTAGTATCTTCATTAATTTCCTTTCTTGCTCTGGTTCCAAATTGGAATTTATATTGACTGTTTTGCCAGGGTGAATTTCCACAACTTTTACCTTTTCAATCTGCTCTTCCAGTACTTCTATCCATAAGTCATCCATGTTCTGTTTTTAACTGTCACCTGTTTCTGTGGAAAATAATTCTTGAATAACATGATTGTTAGAAGATACATTTTGTATAAATCTATCTATATGGCCATCTTGGTCTATTGCTTTTAGTGATATTGCAGCATCAATTGTTAGGATAGGTCGGAGGTTGTGATTTGGTGTGTTCTGGTAATCATCAATCCAATTTGGATATTCTAACTCTGAAGATTTAATTGCTGGTGGGTAGATTGTGATTTTCTTCCTAGTATGTCCACTGGTGATTGTCATATTTCCTAATCGGCAACCTATGTAAGCGTCCGCAATTGCTAACCAAGGTCTACCTAGTGTAATCAGATAGCCACTAAGTTTTCTTTTGATTTCAATTATTATAAAATCAGCTGGGTATTCCCAGGATTCAATATTGATCATAATGTCTTCTAACATTCCTTCGGGTTTCACAATGGATGTGTCTACTAGTTGGAGTACTGTTGTGGTTGGTCTGACCATTGATTGGAGCCCCAAGTATAACATGGTTTCCTTAGTCATGACATTGATCACAGCTCCCAAATCTATTAAGCTTTTATTTATGTGCTTGTTATTTATGGTGACGTTTACTACAGGACTACCAGGATCAAGATATTTAGGGTTTATTATGACACCTAGCATTAAATCGGCCAATTGTCCCACTACATTTATAGTTGGTGGGTCATGCTTCCTCCTTCCTGGTTTCTTTAGGCAATTCTCTCTAATAAATTTGTTGCAGATGGGCACATCCCTTATGGCTTGTAAAATCGGGATTTGGATGTTTAAGTGCTTGAATTCATTTAAAATTGTATTATCTTCCTCTTCTTTTGTACTTCGGACTAGTTTTTTGGAAATGGAGGGTTTTTGTTGCGTGGGAGTGGTTGGGTTTCGTCCTCATGAGGGTTTGATTCGTTTGGATGCTGAACATAGGGTTCTATTATTTTTTCTTGAGCTTCAGGTTGTTGGATGTTGTGTGGGAATGTATTCTGCAACGTTTTTCCAGATCGCAGGTTTATTTCGTTTATTTCTATGGTGTCTACAACATAGGTAGGGAATTGTGTGATATTAACATTATATGTTTGTTGCTGTTGTGGAGGTTTGCTATTATTAGGATTTGGGATTGGTTGGGCTGGAATGGGTGGAGGTATGGGGGGTGGCTGAGGTTGTGGGGGTGGCATAATAAGTGGTTGTTGTAATGGCGCCCTCCAATTTGATGGATGTGGGTATTGATTTGCATAATTTGTGGTGGTTGGAAAAGGTGGGGGGTATTGAGGATAAGATGGTGGATAATACGATTGTTGATAGGATGGTTGATATGTTTGTTGATTCTGTTGCCATTGGTTTGGATTTGGCCATGCTTGCCATGGAGTTGGTGCAGAGTTCCAATTTGGTTGTCCTTGATTATAGTAGGCTTGATTGCTCTGTTGATATGGTCTAACAAAATTATTCCTCCTCTAATTTATAAAACAGAGCTTTTCTATTGCTCCTTCAGCTGCTAGGTCTTGAATAGCTGCCTTACATGAGGGTAAGAGGGGACATTTATCAGTGGAATGGTCGTCAGTGCAGAGACCACATACTTCTATTGTGTTCAAGGTGCACTGCCCCTTCTCATGTTTTTTTCTACAACGAGGACAGAATACTGCCAAGGCTTGGTTAATTTCATCCTGTTTCTTTTTTATTTGAAGAGCATCAAGTTGCATGGCCAGAGATTGCAGGATGTCAGTCTTCATGTCATCTAGCAAGTTTCCTAAATTAGATTGTGTAAGTGTTGGTCCTGAAGATGTTGATCCACCAATAGATGTGTGTGTATCCCTTGTCCCATTCTTAGTTTTCCTAGATCTAGAGTAGTTTTTGAAGATTTCCAGGATCTAGTCAAAAGATTTCTGGAATATATCTCCATCTCCTAGAAGATTTAAGACTTCAAAATTATCCTCTTTTACACCTCTTATAAGAAGGACAAGTTTTAGTGATTCAGGATCCAAGGTGCAATGACTAGCTCGTTTGTAGTTGAGTTGAAATCTTTGGGCATAATCTTCTAATGACTCTCTTTCTCCTTGTTCCTAAATATTTCATCCATTGTATCTTTGGCCTTGCAGTAGTCCTTATATTTTTCTAAGAATGCATGTTTCATTTGATCCCGGTTAAAGATACTATTCCCTTCAAGGCTCATAAACCACCGAAGTGATAGGTCTTTTAGTGTGGAAGGAAAAAGCCTTAGCTTTTGTGCATCAGTAGTGTAATCAAATGATCTGCAAACTACCTCAAATTCAAACAGGAATGTGTGGGGATCTTCTGAAGTCAAACCATGTAAGTTTGGTAGATTATTAGGATTGATGTTCTTCATTCTGGCATCTCCAAGAGGTATTCTAATGGGAAAGGTGAAAAGATCCCTAGGTTCCTCCTCTTCATTTGCCATCGTGGTGTTTGAGCTGGAACTGGTAGTGAAGTTGTCTCTGTTTGGATCGTATGTGGGGTCAGTTTCATTTTCAGAGTGTAAGAGTTCAAACTGAGAATGGTCAAAACTGTTATTACCGTTGTTGCTCATGGGATGCTTAGGTAGAAAGCATCCAAACCTATCCCTTTGCCAACAAGGCATTCGTTGGTAAAAAAAGTATTTATGTTTTTATTTTATGTGATTTTTGTTTTCTTTTTGTGTTGTTTTTAGGTGATGTCTCCTAAAAGGTTTAGCACCTCCCCGGAAACGGTGCCAAAAAGTGGTGAACTCCCAATATGGATGCCTAATGAGGGTAGCTATACTAAGAGCCCACTTTAATTATCAACCCAGGGGACATACAAACTTTAGAGGTGCAGGCACTATCTGTGCTCTTATAGGATAATCTTTGTCACGGTTGGGTGTCGGTATCAATGTTTTAAGGGTTGTCTACTCAATACGTAAAACTGTTTATACTAAGGAATTAAATACTGAAAAAGAGTAAATCTATTTTAAAGAATTAAAATACTAAAAGCAGTAAATCTATTTTAAAGAATTAAAATACTAAAAGCAGTAAATCTATTTTAAAGAATTAAAAATGTTGAAAGTGAAAGAGATATTCCTATGAATTTACCTAATGCGGAATGGTGAATCTAGACTATGAAAGTGAAATACCATAACAGATCTATTCTAAATTAAATAAAGCAAAGTCTGTAATTACTTATGCATAAAACTAGAATTCTAATCTAAATCATTTGAATATCAAAACTAAGTTTGAAATGCAATCATCTGATGCTACACATCCATTATTAAGAAATCGAATCAATCAATCTGAGCAATTAATCATGATGGGAAACATTCATAAACCTTATATCTAAACCATGATTTTTGAAAGCAATACATATGGAATCGTTGTTTAAAATATGCATTGAAAGAAAGCAGCTACAGGACTACTGAAATTGTATTGCTGAACTACAGAACGTGTTATAAATTACTACAGAATCAAGACATCATTCAAATGCTTCCATATGCAATATAAATTTTCATCACTGTAAAACACATAATCGGAAATACCTAAAAAATGGAAATCCCCTAACTTACATGTTGGAGGGGCCCTCTCCAACCCGTACTCAGGAGGGAACGAAACTTATAGATGCTAACTGGGATTTAACATCAATCTTCTATTAAAATATAAACTCCATGTCTTCACAAAGGTCTGTAACTGAGAAGTATCTCAATAGTGCAAAAATGTGAAACAATGTTTCTCTAAAATTGTCAACAGAGACCTCTCGCTACCCGAGAGGTCCATATTTATATGATTCTTAATGTTGAACCTAACTAACTGTCTAAATGTCGATTCTCCTTGAACAAGAGTGTGTTCTCTATAAATCAAGAAACAGGGCACCGAGCTGCATGATCCCTCAGTCTTCTACGCGTTCGTCCTTTAATGCCCCTGAACCTACTCAATCATGCTTGATTTCCACATAATTAGTTTATTGAATACGCATTTTAAACATACAAGAATAATCATCAAAAACAACTTCATTAAATAATTAAAGTAAAACATTTTTCCCACAAATGAGTGTGTTTCTTCGCCATTGCTTGAGCTTGACTGTGGGAGAAAGGTTTATCAAATACCTAAAAATTGGACTCATCACCCCCCATCTCAAAACATCCCCAGCCCCATCATATCTGACTTGATCAAGGAACCTCCCTCCTATGCTGAAATCACTAAAGTGAGACCCCCCAACCCCCCATCCTCCTCGGAAGAACCCATTGATAAATCTTCCAAAAATCCTTGACGAAAATCTACCAAAGACCTAAGGGAAGAAGAAGCTGAGCATGAGAAATTCCAAGGATCCCAAGCCACGATAAATATGGCTTTCAGTAGAAATACAAGAGCTAGGATAGCAGGAAAGAAATATGGAGACCCAATAGGAGGAACACCCTCCTCCATCTACAATCCTTGTTAAGTTTAAACTAATTCTACTAGCAAGATCATTGAAAGAAACACAATCACAAAATAGAGATAGATTTTACCCTGGGAAACCCTCATGGGGTAGAAAACCCAGCAAAGCTTTCCTCAATAAGATGATCAACCAAAATACAAGATGTGCTCCAAGACTAGACCTCCTTCTCTACCTCCAATGCAGACCTCTCTATCACAAGTGCGTTACTTTCCAAACTATGCAAGTGTGTGTTAAGTGAGGAGCATCCTCCTCTACTTATACTAGATTTCCAACTGACTTTTTCCCTAATGGGGCTGACCTCTCCCAAGGGAGTCTAATAACCCCTAATTAATTAACTCAGGGCCGACCCCCACATGGTGGATCTAATAACCCTGGTTACCACAATCCAACGGAGGAATAAACATCTCCGGATACATAATTCACCTCGAAGGGATGTAACATCTCTGGAATAATAAAGTACAAATAGAATATTCTTAGAAGTTACAATATTCAACACTCCCCCTTAACGAAAAGGATATTATAACAACATCTGCAGGAGCAAGGAGTCATCGACTACATCATACATGATACATCTATAAATCATCAAAAGATTTCTTCAATACAACATCATCATTTACGTAATCGATACTGGAACATCAGCATCATCAGTATTGAGTCTTCATCTTCTGCAATACCGAACAGTTGCAGCATCATCTATAGTATCTGGATCATCATCTCGATCTATAGCATCTGGATCATCATCTCGATCTACAACATCCGGATCATCATCTCGATCTACAGCATCTGGATCATCATCTTGATCTACAACATCTGGATCATCATCTCGATCTACAGCATCTGGATCATCATTGTAGCATACTCTGCAATACACACGATCCAATTATAGGATGATCAATCTCGCTCTCTTTAGGAGATAGTTCCATGGATGATACAATCCAGATCAAGTTCCAGGATGATCAATCCTTATCTATTTAAGACAAGTCTCATGTCTAGGGATGATGCAATCCCGATCAACTTCCAGGAGGATCATTCCTTATCATTTTAAGACAATTCTCATGTCTAGGGACGATGCAATCCCGATCAACTTCCAGGAGGATCATTCCTTATCACTTTAAGAAAAGTCTCATGTCTAGGGACGATGCAATCCCGATCAACTTCCAGGAGGATCATTCCTTATCACTTTAAGACAAGTCTCATGTCTAGGGACGATGCAATCCCGATCAACTTCCAGGAGGATCATTCCTTATCACTTTAAGACAATTCTCATGTCTAGGGGCGATGCAATCCCAATCAACTTCTAGGAGGATCATTCCTTATCACTTTAAGACAAGTCTCATGTCTAGGGATGATGCAATCCCGTCATGTACCTTTTGAACCGAGGTCTAGGGACGATGTAGTCCTATCTTCAATTCTCAGAGACATCTGTCTACGGATCAATTCTAGGACCGAAGTCCGGGGAAGATACAATCCCCACCTGTCCACTCAGGACTTCATTCTCAGAGACATCTGTCTACGAATCAATTCTGGGACCGAAGTCCGGGGAAGATACAATCCCCACCTATACACTAAGGACTTCATTCTCGGAGACATCTGTCTACGGATCAATTATGGGACCGAAGTTCGGGGAAGATACAATCCCCACTTGTTCACTCAGGACTTCATTCTCGGAGACATCTGTCTACGGAACAATTCCGGGACAGAAGTCCGGGGAAGATACAATCCCCACCTATCCACTCAGGACTTCATTCTCGGAGACATCTGTCTACGGATCAATTCTGGGACCGAATTCCAGGGAAGATACAATCCCCACCTGTCCACTCAGGACTTCATTCTCAGAGACATCTATCTACGGATCAATTTTGGGACCGAAGTCCAGGGAAGATACAATCCCCACCTGTCCACTCAGGACTTCATTCTCGGAGACATCTATCTACGGATCAATTTTGGGACCGAAGTCTGGGGAAGATACAATCCCCACCTGTCCACTCAGGACTTCATTCTCGGAGACATATGTCTATGGATCAATTCTGGGACCGAAGTCCATGGAAGATACAATCCCCACCTGTATCCTCATCAACACAAGTATCATTAGTACATCATCAATACAAGTACATATATCATCAATACAAGTGTCTTCATCATCAATACAAGTATCCTCATCAATACATGTATACATATCGTCAATACAAGTATCCTCATCATCAATACAAGTATCCTCATCAATACATGTATACATATCATCAATACAAGTATCCTCATCAATATAAGTGCATATACCATAAATACAAGTAATATAAGTATCCTAAGTATACATATAAGTATCCTAAGTGTAATAAACAGGTATCCTCATCATCGACCTTGCTGTCGATGTGGGAAATCTCATCATCAGTGACTATATCACTCCCCCTTTCGAGGAGGGTCCTTTTGAACCACACCAAGCTTGTCTCGGAAATACTCAAATTTCACTCGAGACAGAGGTTTGGTCAATATATCAGCAATTTTTTCCTCAATGCTCACATACTCGAGCTTAATAGCTCCTTTTTGCACCATATCTCGTATGTAAAAATATCGGATCTCTATGTGTTTTGACTTATCGTGGAACACTGTATTTTCTGTCATCTTAATACAGCTTTGATTGTCACACATGATCATAGTGGGATCCATCTCTAAGTCAAACAATCCTAATAATAGTTTCCGAAGCCATACTGCTTCACAACTAGTAGAGCAGGCAGCTATATATTCTGCTTCGGCTATACTGAGAGCCACACTAGATTGTTTCTTGCTGAACCATGAGATCATAGCATATCCAAGACCATAACATCCACCTGATGTACTCTTCCTGTCTAAAACACTTCCTTCCCAATGAGAATCTGAGTAACCATGCAATTTGAGTTCATGAGATAATATAGACCAAAATCTAATGTACCCTTTAGATACCTCATCACATGCTTTGCAGCTATTAAGTGAACCTTTCTAGGTTCCACTAGATACTGACTCAAGGTATTTACAGCAAAGCATATGTCTGGTCTGGTATTTGTTAAATACATCAATGACCCAATGATTTGTCTGTATAGAGTCACATCCACTAATTATGGTGAGTCATCAACTAATAACTTCAAGTTGGAGTCCATGGGAGTGGCCATGGCTTTACACTCCAACATATCGAATCTTTTCAAAATCCCCACAGCATACTTACCTTGATTTAGAAAGATTCATTTTGGTTCTTGCCATACTTCTAGACCTAAGAAGTAGTGCATTAATCCAAGATCTTTCATCTCGAATTCTGAAGAAAGCTTCTTCTTTCATTCGATAATTTGTTTCTCATTTCCAGTCATAAATAGATCATCTACATACAACAATAATATAACAGGTTCATCATCCATAACTTTGAGATAAAGATTAGGGTCAACTTTACTCTTGGTAAAGCCCATGCTTGTTAAGAAATTGTCAATACTTCCGTACCAAGCTCTGGGAGCTTGCTTCAATCCATATAAATCCTTTTTTCAGCTTGCATACATGTGTTCTCCCATCTTTAACCTCAAATCCTTGTGGTTGTTCTATGTACACTTCTTCTTCAATCACACCATTCAGGAAAGTTGTCTTAACATCCATCTGGTGTAATTTCCATTTCATCATAGATGCAAGTGCCATGATAGTTCTAATTGAAGTGTACCTAGCAACTGGTGCAAATGTTTCTTCATAATTCCCTCTTTCTGAGAGAATCCTCTGGCCACAAATCTTGCCTTATATTTTTCAATGCTACCATCTGCATCATGTTTTATCTTGAATATCCATTTGGAAGATACCACACTTTTATCTTTTGGTTTGGGAACTATTTCCCAAACATCATTTTTCATTATTGATTGGTATTCTTCTGTCATTGCTTCTACCCACTCTTTCTTCTGAACTGCCTCTTCATAGCTAGTAGGTTGTTGATCCACAAGATCATACATCAAAGCCACATAGTTGGATACTAGCTTTGGTTTCTTTCTTTCTCTAGTGGAGCCTTCAGGAGCTCCATATTTTTCAGCTCCTTGAATAATGTCTCTAGCCCATGCTGGCCTTCTTTTTCTAGATAAGTTTGTAATGGGGGGTTCTTATGGTTCTAACATGTCATGTTCCTTTGGTGTATCATCTTCAGGGATGGGCACAGCCTATGTGATTCTAGGAGGTGTATCTTCTTCATAGACTTCTTCAAGTTGGCACTTCCTAGATTTCTTGAGAGCTACTTCTTCATCAAATGTTACATATCTACTCATTTCCATATGATGAAAACCTGGTATGTAAATTATGAAAGCTTTGGATGATTCACAATATCCAACAAATATTCCCTTCTTACCAGAAAGATCCAACTTGGTTCTCTTTTCTTTTGGAATGTGAATGTACATTGGACATCCAAATATTTTGAGATGACTTACCTCAGGCTTCTTTCCTGTGAACACTTCTTCTGGAGTCTTGAATTCAAGAGCACTATGAGATAGTCTATTTTGTACATAGACTGTTGTCCTATCTGCTTCAGCCCATAGATACATGGGTAGATCTTGGTTATGTATCATAGTCTTTACAGCTTCCATGATAGTTCTATTCTTTCTTTCAACAACCCCATTTTGTTGGGGATTGTAGGGAGTGGCTAGTTCCCTCTTGATTCCAGCTTCCTTACAAAAGTCTTCAAAATCCTTTGAAGTATATTCTCCGCCATTATCTATTCTGAGAATCTTGATTTTCTTTTCTGAGTGATTTTCTATCAAAGCCTTGAACTCTTTGAATTTTCCAAAGACTTCATTCTTTCCTTTTAGAAAGTATATCCAAGTCTTCCTTGAATAGTCATCAATGAATGTGAGATAGTATTCAAACCCACTTAGGGATGTGGTGGGCATTGGTCCACATATATCTAATTGCATTAACTCCAGGATGTTCATAGTCTTTGTTTCACTCTTTGGAAATGGATTCTTGACATTCTTCCCTTTTTCACATCCTTTGAATGTTCCATTATGATCAACCTTCAAGTATGGTAGTCCTATAACTACCTTGCTTACATAAGGTAGGGTTTTGTAGTTAATGTGAGCAAGCCTTCTATGCCATAGCTCACTGGGGCTAGTGGTTTCATGGACAAGGGAAACTTTTGGGTGACCTTTGAGTTTGTAAAGATATCCTTCTTCTTCACCAATAACAATTGCATCCTCAAATGATTTTCCTTTGGGCCACATAAGTACTTGTCCATCAATAAATGCAATTCTAAAGCCTTTCTTATCTAGTGTTGAGATAGAAAGTAGGTTCTTCTTCAAACCTGGTACATATAAAATTTCTTTCATCTTTAAAGGTGTTCCAAAATCAAGCTTGTAGCTTGATTCACCAATTCCCTTGATGGTATATTGATAATAATCTCCTAGAAATACCTCTTGTGGAGAATTCTTTTCTTCAAGTCTTAAGAGAGTTTCTTTTGACCTGTCATGTGCTTTGAAGCACCACTATCAATGAGCCATGTATTTTCTCTAGGTGACACAGATCCAGAGAGTGCAAAAAATAGGACATATTCTTCTAGATCTTCTTTCTTTACTTTAGATCTTTTCTTTCGAGGCCTTTCCTCTTCTTCTTCTTCTCCACTATCATCTTCTGCCATATGTGCATGATGTCTTTTGTGGGCAAACTTCTTCTTCTTTGTTTGTGAAGTAAAATTTCTAGCAAAGTGTCCTAGTTTAAGACAATTGTAACATTGGATTGTGGAGAGGTCTCTTTCTAAGGTTGTTCCTCCTCCCCTTTTGAATCTATGAGAGGGTTGAGACTTCTTGTGGTCCACTTTCTTGAAGTGACCCTTTCTTCCTCTTTTGGTGTGTGTAGCCAAGGCTTGGTCATCCTCCTTGAGAAGGGCTTCTCTATTGCCGGCTACCCTAGCTTCTTCTTGAACACAATCCTCCCATACTACATCAAACTTCATACTTTCTTTTCTGACACACATAGTTTGTATGAATGACTCCTAAGGTCTAGTGAGACCATTTAGAGCAGTCATCACAAGTTCATCTTCATCAAGAGTATCTCCAATGGCATCTAGTTGTTCCTTGATTTGGGAAACCCTTGAGAAGTAGTCTTGAATGGATTCTCCTTTGTGCATCTTGGTACTCTTTAACTGAGTTCTTAGGTTCATCTTCCTATTGATGTTCCTCCCTTCATACATTCTTCCTAGGGCATCATACATTTCCTTTGGGGTCTTCTTGGATGCCACTTGGGGAATCAAGTGGTCCTTAATAGAATCAACAATGATTCTCTTTGCCCTAATTAGATCCTTCCTATACTTTTCTTTGGCTTCATCTTCAGCAGGTTCTGCAACTTCATTTTTGATATATTGAGAAAGATCATTCTCTTCAAGAATGAGACCAATTCTGTATTTCCATGCTCGAAAAATCTTTATACCTTCTAGCTTGTCTTCAAGCTTAGTGCTTGGAGCCATCTTCTCTTGGGGGAGTCCAAGAGATAAGAGATAGAGTAACACTTACCAAGAGATGTGTTTGATTGACTTGGGAACACTGGTGTGTTCTGTTTCTGGAAACTTCAACTTTTCACTTTCCGGATCTGCAACAGAATTTCTGGTTTATCGCACTTTTGGTCAAACTAGGGTTTGACTTTCCCGGAGTTCTATCCAACCAAAAATATCGATCTAGGGATGAAAACTTTGATTTTGAGAAGGGCTATTCAGCCATGCAACCAGAATCCAAAAATACTAACTTTTGAAGAAACCCTAATTTTGGGAGAGAGAGAGAGATAGATATTTTTACCTTGTGAAAGATGTTCTATTCAGGCTAGCTCTGATACCATGTTAAGTTTAAACTAATTCTACTAGCAAGATCACTGAAAGAAACGCAATCACAAGATAGACAGATATTTTACCCTGGGAAACCCTCATGGGGTAGAAAACCCAGCAAAGCTTTCCTCAATAAGATGATCAACCAAAATACAAGATGTGCTCCAAGACTAGACCTCCTTCTCTACGTCCTATGCAGACCTCTCTATCACAAGTGCGATACTTTCCGAGCTATGCAAGTGTGTGTTAAGTGAGGAGCGTCCTCCTCTACTTATACTAGATTTTCGACTGACTTTTTCCCTAATGGGGCCGACCTCTCCCAAGGGAGTCTAACAACCCCTAATTAATTAACTCAGGGCTGACCCCCACATGGTGGATCTAATAACCCTGGTTACCACAATCCAACGGAGGAATAAACATCTCCGGATACATAATAGGATCACCTCGGAGGGATGTAACATCTCTCGAATAATAAAGTACAAATATAATATTCTTAGAAGTTACAATATTCAACAATCCTAAATGATGAAGCTATTCTCTTAGAACTGCATAGGTTTAGGCAACCCCTGAAAGATTGAAGCAGTAAAATATCTTCGAAGAATCGACATGCCCGATCTTATATTACTCCAAGAGACCAAACTCAATGAAAATACAGTCTTAGCTACTGGAAAAGAAAAATGGAAGAGAGACGTTGGTTACGCAGTCAGTGCCAGAGGAGCTTCTAGCAGTTTGGAAACCTTATGGTCCTCCGAAAGATTCCATCTCCACAATTCTTTTGCTACCCAACACTAGATTTACACTGAGCTCACCCACTTACAGAGAAACAAGCATATCGCTCTCTTCAATATGTATGTACCCAATCTTCACTCTGAGAAAAAAGATTGTTGGAGTCTACTTGAAGGTTTTCTGGAAGCTTATGATCCCCAGAACATCATACACGCCAGTGATATGAATATTACCCTCTCCAATTCTGAAAAGAAAGGTGGCATCACTAGAAAATATTTCTTCAAACCTCAAGTTGAATCCCTTCTCCAAACATGGGACCTCATCGACATCAAACCTAAAAAAGGGAAATACACTTGTTCCAATAAGCGTCTAGGAAAGGGAAATATCATGGACAAATTGGACAGATTTCTCGTCCATAGCAGCCTTTTGTCTGATACCAAAACCATCTCCTCCAACATTCTTTCCAATTTAGCCTCATATCATAAACCTATCCAACTCTACTTTCATGACAACGAGGACCTCAACCCAATCCCCTTCAGGTTTAGCCCCCAATGGCTCGATCATGCCAACTTCTGGAACACTCTGGAAAATGCGTGGAGAATCCCCATATCTGGTTCCCCCTGCTACGTTTGGGAGCAGAAATTAAAAAATACCAAATATGCACTTAAGAATTGGGCCAAATCCAACTACCCAGCCCTCGCAAATCCCAGAAATACTATTGTGGGTGCTCTAGAGGACATCCAATTCACAATGGAAATCATCATGTTAAAGCAACCACACTACATGCAGAAGTTACACAGCAATCCAACGTTTACCACGCATTTCAAATTGAAGAGGAATACTTGAGGTTGAAGTCGATGAGCATCTATCTCAAAGCAGGAGATAAGAATACCAACTACTTCCATAAGCAATTCAAGGTCAGACAATCCTCCAACCACATCACTGAAATAAAAATAGAGAAGGATATGATTGTTACTGGAAGCACGAACATCAAAAACGTTGCACACATACATTTCTCTAAGCTATTCGTTGAAGACGGCAATACTGAAGGAGATGATGATCTTACACTTCTGGAGCACATACCAAAGAGCATCACATAGGAGGATAATTTTAACATCCAAAAACCTTTCAGCAAGCAGGAGGTACTCAACACAATTCACTCCTTCGAATCTAACAAAGCACCGGGCCCTGGTGGATTCTCCATGCACTTTTACAAAGCATGCTGGAACTACATAAAAAAGACTTCATGAGGATGATAAGGAACTTTCATTCTAAGGAAAAAATTGGTGGATGCATAAACAACACTTTCCTATCCCTCATCCCAAAGGAAATGAATCCCAGCTCCTTCAACAGATTCAAACCAATCTCATTATGCAACTCCTCCTACAAAATCATCTCCAAGATTCTTGCTACTTAGATGAAGCCTCTACTCAAAAAACTTATTTCTGACAACCAAGGTGGCTTCCTGGAAGGGAGACAAATAATTGACAATGTCATCCTTGTACAAGAAGCAATCCACTCCAGCAGATCCCGAAAAGAAAAAGGTATGTTAATCAAGCTTGATATGGCCAATGCATTTGACTGCGTCAAGCACTCTTTTCTCTTTAAAATTATGACATGCTTTGGTTTCGAAGAAACCTTCATCATCTAGATATCAGCATGCATATGAAAACCTTGGATCGCTCCCTTAATTAATGGTCGCCTCACAGACTTCTTCCAAGCCACGCGTGGCATTAGACAAGGTTTCCCACTTTCCTCTTTCTTGTACATGATCCTGGAAGATTCACTCAGTCGAAAATTGAACCATGAACTGACCATTGGTTCCCTCCCTAGCCTTCACTTGACCCTTGACTCTCATCCCCTCAATCACACCCTTTTCGCCGATGATTCACTATTATTAGGTGGAGCCTCCTCTGTCATAGCCTAAAAATTCAAGCACAATATGAACATGTACTGCAAAGCATCCAGAGGCAAGATCAACTTGCATATAAGTGTTTTCTACTGCTTGAATCTAAACAACAACGTTGCATCCAAAATCAGCAGAATCCTTGGCATCAAAGTCCACAACCACTGGGACAAATTCATATATCTGGGCCTTCCCATCACATATGGTAACTCAAATTCTAGAAACTGGTATGACACGATCAACAAAATAAAAAATAGAATCAGAATATGGGGAGGGCATTGGCTCAGCAAGGATGGAAAATTGACCTTAGTGAACTCTGTCCTCACCGCTCTACCTATCTATCAGTTCTCAATCCTCCTAGCTCCAAAAAGAGCAGTAGATCAGATAAGTAAATTAATGAGATATTTTCTATGGTCTGGTGGGAAAAACAACGAAAATAAAATCCACTTAGTGAATTGGGGGACCGTAAAGCAGCCAAAATCCTCGGGAGGCCTTCAAATTCACGATCCACTCCATGCAAACTTGGCACTAGGCAGAAAGATTCTATGGAAAATCCTACACAATAAACGCCATTGAGTTATTCAAGTACTCATAAAGAAATATTTACATGGGACCAATTTAAGATGTCTTGACCAAAAGCCAACTTCCAAAGGCTCCATCACTTGGACACTTTGCAAGGAAGCTTGGGATTTTTTCTCAAAAGGCCTATACTGGATACCTGGAAATGACAGGAAAATAGATATATTCACGGACAAGATCATGGAAAAATAAGTACTTCAAAGCACCGATGAGTTACATAATATTGCATCCTGACTCAATCAACAAGGGATCACAACTCTAAAAGATTTCAATTCTTGGGACATTCATGGCAACTGGAAAAGCTGGAAAAACATAGTCATCCCTCTCCATCTTGAGTTTGCCAAACCTTACTCATCGGCAACCTGAAGGGATGCACTCCTATACATCTAATGGAAAAAGACCAACGGGGTTGGGGCTCGACAGGTTCTTATACCTATGTTCTCGGTTACAAAGCTCTTCAAACCTATGATGAAGCAAGAAATGAATTATGGAAACTTGTTTGGGATCCATTTGGGCTCCCAAAAATCAACTTCTTTACTTAGACCTTAATCCATTGCAAAGTCCTCACTGGTGACAATCTCAACAAGAGAGGATTCCACAGGCCCTTTTGGTGTCCTCTTTGTCACAACAATCTTGAAACGATCAACCATCTCTTTTTGGATTGTCATTATACCAAGCTTGTCTGGAAACATATGCTCCTTGATCTAAATATTACCATGCCTTCCTTCACCTCCACCACCCAGCTCTTTAAAGATTGGAAATTCACTTATTCTTCTCCCCTCTCCTCAAATAATATATGGTATCATATTTGGATATCCATTCCCAAATACGCATGCTGGAAAATATGGAACACTAGAAACAATGCCATCTTCCAATAAAAGCACTACACTCCCTTACAAACCGCAGGCCAAGCCAAAGGTTTACTGATTGAATGCCTCAACATCTCCAAATAAAAGACTGATGCAACCCTCAGCATGAAAGAAATGAGTTGGATAGAAACCACCCTCCCTCATTCAAGTAAAACCCCGAGCGTGACACTAACCGGCATGGAAAATCAGACTTACTAACCCTGATTTTCAAGAATGGAGAAATAAACAGGATATTGACAGCTTACAATTCGACGATGCTTCCAAGAATAATCCGTGCGTGGCGGGAGCTGGAGGATTCTTGTGGACAAGTGAAGGAACAATGAGACTGAAGTTTATATGGGGCTTGGGCATCTGCTCAAATAATATAGCAGAATCCTTAGCCCTAATGAAAGGATGCGAGATCGCCAAAGAACATAAGATAGACAATGTACAAGTGTTCGGAGACTCTATGATCATCATCAGAGCTCTCAATACAAATAATAACATAAAAAAGTTTGCGCTCAATCGAATCATATAGCGTATACGGAAAATATCAAGCACCTTCGCCCAATTTAGGGATTTCCACATCTTAAGAATTCTAAACAATGAGGCTGATATTGAAGCAAATGCAGCCACCAAACTCAACCAAGGGATCCTTAATCTCTCCAGCAATGAGACTGAATCTCATCAAATTCCATGAGATTGACTCATACATTCAAAACTGGGCGCTCGATTTTCCAATGTCTCAACTCATGAGATTCCCCTCTGTCACACACTCAATCCAACAATCTGAAATTGAATGCTACTCTGGAATTAAGACTCCCTCTTGAATCATCAATCAAGGTAGCTCATCTTTCAATCTTTGCAGATCAACAACTGCAGAATATTTCAGTGTTGATCACCGACCATCCAACTTTGCAGATTGAACACCACCATTCATCATCGATCTATGCAGATGAAATCATTCAGGACTCACGGACTGTCTCTAGCTTGCCAGATCATGACCCTAATCTATAGTTATTCATTCATTTCAACATTTTTTAAGCTCATTCAGCTTTTCCTCATTCATAATGCAGCATGTGACTCTCTAGTTGATGAAGCCAAACTGGCCATCAAATGTAATCTCTATCAATAATGACATCTACAGTCACTCAACTTCGTGCTGCTGGAACCTGTCTAATTCCAATTTAGCAATCAATTGCTCACTGCCGATTTGGTTCATAGCCACGACTTTTTTTTTTAATACAATATACGTTTTAGTTAAAAAAAAGAAAATTTGTTGGATTGTCCAATAGTGGAATCTATCCAAGATTTGCTTGCTTCTGCTGCACCAATGGAGAAGATCAATAGACTGAAAAGTAGCTTCATTTTTTATCCAGTTTACCACTGTCGAAGAATCACCATAAATTTTAAAGGTATCAATACCCAAAATATTTGCAAATTTTATCAAGCACTAGAAGGCAATAAGTTATGCCTTGGTATTAGTACCAACACCATAGTTTAACTTCAGTTTGAAGGTGTGTGCTTTGTTTAAATAATAAAAGCACTTGCTGCACAAATTCCCCCCAAATTTGCACCATCAAAAAATCCTTGAGCCACATCAGTATCGAGGAGGGCCACAATGTGTCTAAATTTTTTCTCCTTTATATCTATAGATTGGATTTCCTTGTAATAGTTTATAATTTTCTTTAGACTGGTAGCAATAGTTGGAGGTCAATCCTAAAAAATAACAAGGTTTCTTAGATTCCAAATGACCCAGCAAATGATAACTGACAGGATTATATGGTTTCTATGTTCATAATACCATACATAAACATTTTTATCCATGGATGTTTCATCCCGCAATGGAGGAATCCTATGATTAGTGCAGACATCAAACCATAAGTCTTCAGTGAAAGAACAATAAATAAATAAATGTTATGATGTCTTGGCATCACAGTTGCATAAGGAGCAACGACTAGGCCATTTCCAGCCTCGTTTAACAAGATTTTCCCAAGTGAGGATCGCATCCTCCAATAAAAGCCAGAAAAAAAACATTTGATTTTATGTGGGATCTTCCACTTCCAAAGCCTTTCATACCACCATTTAGGTACAATATAATTTCTAGAATATGCAATGAAGTTGTAGGCATCTTTTACATTCACCTATCCATGTTTTCTATTACCAATCCATATTGGTTTATCCACGGAGTTTGTGAGTCTTATAATTGTAGCCTCCATTCTAGAGATATAATATTCCCATTCAAGCTTTCGTGTGCCAACAAGGCCCAGATCAATGGCCGAGTAAGAATAAGAGTCACCATTACCCGATCTTGGTTTTCGTATATGAGAAGGGGAAGTGTATCCAATTTCCATTAAATAGTTCAGAGTATCATATGACAGCGTTAATTCATTATCACAACCAACAATTGGATCCATACCGACAAAAATTCTATCTCCAGAGCCAACCTTCTAAGCAAGGAATTGCTTTATCCTATGGAAAGATTTGATGAAACCCATCCATAAATTTAAATATTTCTTTGTAGTCATATGTGATCTTCTTATCCATTGATAAACATCCATCCTGATATATTTTCCATGAAGTATTTGGTTCCATAAACCATTTCCCCATAGTCCTCTCCAAAAGCATTTCATGCTTAATGCAGTACTAAACCATTCCAAGCTTTTAATTTCCCAACCTCCTTTTTGTTTTGGCATTGAAAGCCTTCTCCAGTCAACAAGATGAATCTTGCTATATTCAACAGATCCTGCCCAAAGGAAATTAAACATTAGTTTGTGGAGCGTCTTTAATATGGATTTTGGAATATGAGCCAAAGAAAACCAGTATACTGGTATACTAGTCAAGGCAGACTGTAAGAGAGTTAATCTTCCACCAATAGATAGCATCCTGTATGTTCAGTTTGTAATCCTTTTTCCAATTTTTTTAATAAGCCATCGCCAGTCACTAGCCCTGTAGCAGTTGGGTTTTAAAAAATACCCCATATATTTGAATCCATCTGTTAGTAAGAAACTTTGAAAGGGGAGGAAGCTCTTGATTGCATTCATGATGTTCAGATCCATTTTATGGCATAGAAAAGTAGATTTTGAGCTACTAACCTCCATCCCTGAGGCAGCATAGAAAATATTTATAATACTTGCAAAGTGTTGCCATTCCTCCACAGTGCCTCTACCAAACAAAACAACATCATCAACAAATAAGATATGAGAAATGATGACAAAATAAGCAATTTTTATACCTTTAAATTTACCTTCTCTTCTAGCATTATGGATAAGATTACTAAGCCCTTCAATGATAAGATTGTTTATATCTATATAAAAACAAAATGACCCTATCCTTTTAATATAAAATAAAATAATATACACCCTTAAATATCCAAATAATATACCAATTAGATATCCAAAACAATAAACAATCAAATGGGATGAACCTTATCCTTTTAAAGTGAAAGATAAAATAATCTATACACTCTCTTTATGTCCTCTCCCTAAATTGATTTTTAGTTTATAATATAACATTATTTGAAGATGGGATTGATTTAGGAATTTTTTAATTTTTTTTAAATGAATATGTTATTAAAGTTTAATTTATTTATATAAAAAATATAAATAATGGTTTGTTTATGCGTTTAATTAAAATCTAAGTTTTTTTAATAACATATTTATATTTGTTATAATTATACATAATATTTAATTATATTTAATGAAATAAATATTTAACGTAGAGTAAGTTAGTAATAATATATATTTTATAATCTAACTAAATGCTTTGGACTCGTAAAAATATCTCAAGTCAAATAATCATGATCATAAATGAATAAAAATATCTCAAGTTAAATTATTATTTAACCTGTTAATCATAATCATTTAGTAAAAAAATATTTATTACTAAAGGACAAGACAAAAACAATTTGGACCCATAGACCAATTCAAAGTAATCTAAATGGTATTATGTTCAAATTGGAGTCCACTTGTTTTCCAAATAATGGTATTTATTTATTAATATTAGTCTTTACCTTGTACTGCCTTGGGACTCTTGAAATCGTTTTTTAGCTAGTGTATTAATCTTACATGAATTTTCGGATAATATATCTCATGTTTTTAGCATTTTATTTGTTTCTAACAAATAGTTTGTTGGGAGGTTTTATTTGGCCTCATAGGTCATTCAATAAGTTGTTGCATGTTTTTTTGGTTGGGTTGAATGGGGGCAATCTATTTATTTTATGTTTTGGATTTTACTTTTCGTTAGAATCTAGTAATTGTTTTTTGGTAAAATTCAAATTTAAAAGTGTTTAAATTGTATTTTTGAATTTATAAATATATTCAACACCCTCAAATACCCTTATGGCACCCAAATTATGCAGTTTTCATTATGAAATCTAACTCATAGTAGGATCTACTAGCTAAATATTACCTCACAATCAAGAAATTTGACTAAGTATGCAAGAATTAGTGTAAAAGAATCATTCTGGACACACAAATGATCAAATAGAAGGTTTATTATTAATTGTCCAAACCATAAATGAGTTGTGATCATCATTATATAACATTTGGGAAAAATCGTGAGCCTTTGGAGGCATCAGTAGTGGTTACAAGTGGCTAGCTTACATTGGACGTCAATCCCCCCTAGGTTGACCAATAGTCTCCCAAATCACCTCAAACTATCATGAATTGTCAATCTGAATGTTGGGATGGCATGGGAAGGAATTAATGATGGTGGCACATGAGTGGGTGAGGATTTGGTGGAGTGTAGGTGGCCAAGGATAGGCCAAAACTGCCAAGAAGGGGGAAAAAATGGCCACATTCAATGCATGGGTGCCTCAAGTCAAAGCCAAATCCATAAAACAGGGAAATAAGGGAGCCTTACTCAGGTAGTGGAAATAAATGAGTGAGGCGGCCATAAATGAGGGCGCGTAACAACTAGTTTGACTAGGATTTGGCCTAGAAGTGGTGGAATGTGCCATAAATGCCCCAACTAACTTCTAACAACCTTGGATTAACATCATTAACCATGTTTTGGACCAAATAATCACCATATAATCATGAGACTATGGTCCTAAGGTGTAATAATGTTCTAACACCCCCCCTTAAGCTAGACTTATGTATCCAAATCAAAATTGAGGCCTTGGCAACTAAGGCTCAAGTCACCTCTTACAACAATAATTTTTATTAGTCCATGTAACCAAGGTAAGGAGGAAAACCACATGGGAAATAAAACCTCCCCTCTAAAATGGACATGAAATACACCAAAATAAATTGAACTACTCTAAAACTCAATTAGGTGTGAACTTGATTAGATGTTTGGAGGAACCTTCTCCTTTGGAAGAAGTGGATGTTGCTCCCATGCTTGATCAAATGCTTGATCTCTGCAATTGTTGAAGCAAGCGCAAGTAGGTGCTCTTCAGACTTGATCATCAGACCAAATGTGGCCAGAACAAATCCAAATGAGACTTCATGAGCTTGGGAATCAATCTCAAGAGAATGATAGTGTCCTCCATCTTCTATGCAACTTTGAGAACACGTGCCAATCATAATCATGTAGTGGATAGGAAGCATGACAGTGGGAGCAAATGCAACAACTGACTGATGATCCTCAGAATTCGAATGTGAAGACTTGTGAGAGATTAAAGGGGTTTGGAGATCAACTCCAAATGCTTGTAGATGGTCCAAATGCTTGAACTTCGAACCAAATGAAGCTTGATGCGCTTGAGTCTTAAACCCAAGCAAATGCATGTTGTCTCCATATTCAACAATAGCTTGAGGAAGTGTGCATGTGACCATGTAGGAAGTGAGAGGAGGCATGGGACCAAGGAGTGTGAATGCATGAATTCCATAATCTAAGCTAGACTCCAAAATATCCAAGGAACCACAATCTTGCACATCAACAAACTAATAGTAAGAATGCTTATCTTCTAGAGCAATCACTGGTAAAGAATTCTCAATAGAAGTATGATAGGAGAACAATGACTGAAGAGAGATTTATTCTTCAACAATGATAGCTCTATTTGTTGTGTCTTCATCATTAGTAGAAACATATTGCGCAATAGATGATGTCTCTTCACATTCTACTTCATAACATGTAGAGGAAGCATTCAAATCAAATAGATATGTACCAACAGGAACTTGTGTTGAAGATTCCGCCATTTGATCTTCAAGAACAACTTCATCAAAGAGAGTAGAGGCCGAGACATTTGGAGGGAGAGCACATGTTTAGGTGTACATAGGCTCACTCAATGCATCATTCTTATTCTTATCAAGAGCCTTGTCCAAGTTGGGCCACAGCTCAAATGGATAGTCTGCATAACCAATCAAGTAGTGTTTACTTGGAGACATGGCTAGACACATAGCTCCAAATGCTCTGTCACAGTCATTTAGCCAATGATTTTTATCTTCATAAGACTCTGGTTCTCTCTCAGCACCAATGGACACATCATAGAGACCTTGTGTCTTGATATATGCACACCTTTTAGGCTTCCACTCAACATAACTGAATGGAGTAAGAAGAGGAACTTTCGAATCCATGTAGAGGTTGTTGTACCTGCAAAATAAACTCTCAATCACTCAGGAGGGGATCCTAAATAGCTAATTCAAACCTTGCATTGAAAGAAGGCACATTCGGGAGCGCGTCACACCTTGGGTAGACTCCAAAGGATTGCTCCAATGGCTTCAAGGCAATGGCCCCGGGGAATTTTGTGGTTGCTCCACTGCTTCTGGTGCACTTTTGAAGCAGTCTTGGTTCGAATAGAAGCTCCAATAACTCTGATACCATGTGAAATGTAACTCATACTAGGATCTACTAGCTAAATATTACCTCACAATCAAGAAATTTGACTAATTATGCAAGAATTAGTGTAAAATAAGCATTTTGGACACACAAATGATCAAATTACAGACACAAATGATCAAATAGTAGGTTTATTATTAACTGTCCAACCCAGAAATGAGTTGTGATGATCATTATATAGCATTTGTAAAAATTGTGAGCCTTTGGAGCCATCAGTAGTGGCTACAAGTGGTTATCTTACATTGGATCTCAACCCCCCTAGGTTGACCAATAGTCTCCCAAATCACCTCAAACTTTCACAAATTTTCAATCTGAACATTGGGATGGCATGCGAAGGCATTAATGATTGTGGCACATGAGTGGGTGAGGATTTGGTGGAGTGTAGGTGGCCAAGGATATGACAAAACTGCCAAGAAGGGGGGGGAAATGGCCACATTCAATGCATGGGCGCCTCAAGTTAAAGCCAGATCCATAAAACAGGGAAATAAGGGCGCCTTACTCAAGTAATGGAAATAAATTAGTAAGGTGGCCATAAATGAGGCGCGTAACAACTAGTTTGAATAGGATTTGGCCTAGACGTGGTGG
The DNA here is from genome assembly GCA_027924585.1 of Larix kaempferi. Classification (NCBI taxonomy): domain Eukaryota; kingdom Viridiplantae; phylum Streptophyta; class Pinopsida; order Pinales; family Pinaceae; genus Larix; species Larix kaempferi. The sequence goes on along the minus strand of BSBM01001138.1, from coordinate 16,535,765 downwards.
AATGTGCCATAAATGCCCCAAATAACTTCTAACAACCTTGGATTAACATCATTAACCATGTTTTAGACCAAATAATCACCATATAATCATGAGACTATGGTCCTAAGGTGTAATAATTTTCTAACATGCATAGCTAATATATGTGAATCTAAGTTTTTTAAAGATTTCCAACGGGACTCCAAACAAAGTAAGACACAAAATATGCTCGAAAAAAGTTGAAAACGTAGAATATTTAAACTACACCTATTGAATGTTTCTCTTCTCCACCTTTGTTGCATGCACATTAACACATGGACGCATGCACATGGACACATGTAGAACAAACCAGGGTTTGAATTGTCCAAACGATTCTAAAAAACACTATAGAACTAAGAATCCATCCACTGGTTTCTTAGGGGATTTCACTGTGATTTTGTTGTTGCGAGTGTCAAGGTGTTTGTATTTAAGGAATTATCAGTGTTTTTGCTGCTACAAGTGTCAAGGTGTCTTTATTCAAGGATTTCTTTGTGTTTCTGTCGCCGCAAATCTCAAGCGTCTTTAATCTATGATTTCTCTATGTTTTTGTTGTTAATGTGTTTCAAGGTGGCCCGATGCTTCACCACCTCCTCCTCTCTGGTGATTTCTTTGTAATTTTGTTGCTACGAGTGTCCAGGTGTCTTTAGTGAAATACTCTTTGAACATACAAAGCGAAAACCCTTCTGTGTTGGAAGATAGCTTGCCACACAATAACTTGGGGGGTGGAACGCTTTTGTTAATGGATTAGGTCCAAAGGCTTTCCAACTCAAGGTGAAGCCCAAATATGTATATTATGGATGGGAGCACAAATAGGCACTCCCACGTCATTTTGGAGCATACCAGGTTTATATAAAAGAAGCCTCCATTTGTAATGTAGATTTTTTATTTAGGCTCTATATTAGTTTAGTGGTATATTTTACATATAATCATATAAATTCTAGATAATATTTAAAATTTATCTTAATAAAAAAAAGACATTTAAAATGTGTCATATTTCCTTATTAAGAAAAAATAAATCAAATTTAATATTTCATTAATGAACTTATATGTTTGGATTGGTAATTGTAAATGTGTTGCGTGGATCATGTAATTTATATATATTGATGGGGTGTTAAAATAATTTAAGTAATGTGTGAAAAATGCATATTTAAATTAAATGTTTATGCTTATCTCAAATTATTTAACTATTTGAGCTTCCGCCAAGTTATATAACAATAATAATCTATTTTTAAGGTCACAACCAATCCAGACACCAAATTGGTGTATGAGACCCCCTTGTTTGTGGAATAAGGGACCCCCCTCTGCGCAGCGATTTGACTACTAAAGTCTATGAAGGTGTACATACCCTAACTCCATTCGGATTTGAACCTATGATATCCTAGGATATATATATATATATATATATATATATATATATATATATTCCAAGGAAAACCTCATACTTGATATGGACAATGAGTGAGAGGCATCCATCTTGAGGACTTAACCTCGAGACCTCCTACATGAAGCTCAGGGAACTTAATCACTTGATCTATCCCATTAGGGACTCTGTGTGTGTGTGTGTGTGTGTGTGTGTGTGTGTGTGTGTGTGTGTGCGTACACACACACACACATACACTGAGCTTTGGGATTCATATATATATTTCAAAGGAAAACCATGTAGGGAAAACCAATGGATATTTCTCCACATACATGGATGACATCCCAATTAAATTCATTGGCATAAACTAGTGCACCTAACCTATGGGTATTCAAATTGGGCACCCATTAGCTATGAATTAGCCAAATTTTACCAACAATGCTGGCAACAATTGGTTGAGATAACCCCTTGGACTAATATGTGTGTGCGTATGTCTCCTTGTTTATGATATAAGGGACCCCCCTCCACGCAGTGATTTGACTACTAAAGTCTACGAAAGTGTACATATCCTACCTCCCTCCGGATTTGAACCTATGACCTCCTAGGATATATATATATATATATATATATATATATATATATATATATTCCAAGGAAAAGCTCGTACTGGATAGGGACAATGAGTGAGAAGCATCCAGCTTGAGGAATTAACCTCGAGACCTCCTACATGAAGCACAAGGCACTCAATCACTTGAGCTATCCCATTGGGGACTCTCTCTCTCTCTATATATATATATATATATGTATGTATGTATATACATATATGATTTAGTGGATGTCCCCTCCTGCTGGTCAGATTGAGGGATGGGGACGTTACGCACACAGACATACGCACACACATATTAGTCCAAGGGATTAACTCAACCAATTGTTGCCAGCATTATTGGTAAAATTTGGCTAATTCACAGCTAGTAGGTGCCCAGTTTGAATACCCCTAGGTTAGGTGCACTAGTTTATGCCAATGAATTTAATTGGGATGCCATCGATGAATGTGGAGAAGCATCCATTGGTTTTCCTTAGAAATGTATATATGAAGCTCTCTCTCTCTCTCTATGTATATACATATATATATATGTGTGTGTGTGTGTGTGTGTGTGCGTGTGTGTGTGTGTATACATATATACATATACATATACATATATATGTATATATGTATATGTATATATATATGTATATATATATATGTATATATGTATATGTATATATGTATATACATACATATATATGTATATACACATATATACATATATATGTATGTATATACATATATACATATACATATATACATATATATATATACATATATATATACATATACATATATACATATATATGTATATGTATATGTATATATGTATACACACACACACACGCACACACACACACACACACATATATATATGTGTGTGTGTGTGTGTGTGTGCGTGTGTGTGTGTATACATATATACATATACATATACATATATACATATATATGTATATGTATATGTATATATGTATACACACACACACGCACACACACACACACACACACATATATATAGAGAGAGAGAGCGCTTCATATATACATTTCTAAGGAAAACCATGTAGGGAAAACCAATGGATGCTTCTCCACTTCAACGATGGCATCCCAATTAAATTCATTGGCATAAACTAGTGCACCTAACCCAGGGGTATTCAAACTGGGCACCTACTAGCTATGAATTAGCCAAATTTTACCAATAATGCTGGCAACAATTGGTTGAGTTAATCCCTTGGACTAATATGTGTGTGCCTATGTCTGTGTGTGTAACGTCCTCATCCCTAAATCTGGCCAGCGGGAGGGGACATTCACTAAATCAGGGCCTCAAAATTTTGCCCCATAACCATAGTTACAAATTCATACAGTTAAAAACATGTGTGAAGATGCATAATGAAAATACACAGCAGAAATAACTCAATCTACACACACATAACATGCAATCTACATGCATAATTATCACATGAACACAAATAAAATAATTGCATATCAAATACATAAGATAACTTATCTTTAAGCAAAGAAGATCCAAGCAACTAGCTGTGTAAGAGCGATTTTCCACCTATCCATAGGCACTTTGTTTAGCATATACTCTTTATACTGAGAGGCCACCCACAAGCCGAGTTATGAGGCTTCCAAGGCGAAGGAAACACCTATAGGATTCTATCGCTCATCCCACAACCCACTTTGCTCTCTATGCTTAGCCAAAATCTCTACTAGAGCTCTGCAGGGGCCTCACTAAGCCATCACAGCCATGGCACTCCTTCCAACTGCTCCACACAACACAAGGAAGGAATTTCCCTTCACCGATCCACAGTTCCCTCCGGAAATCCAACCCTTACAGTGCTTACCAGTGTGTGCAGTAAGAGTCCAACTTGTTGTATGCTATTGGAGAACCTCCTACAACATTAATCCATGGCTTCTCAAGCATACAAAAGTAGAAGAACTCTATGGGTAAAGGTTCCTAGCTTGCCCAACCTCCATGCTCATCTACATCCATCTATTTTCCCTTCCAAAAATGCAGCTTTGTCTTCAAATTTGAATTTCTAGGTTAAACACAGTCTGGTAATGGCCATGAAAAACAATGGAAAACTCTACGTAGTGTAGAAACATGCATGAGAGAATGATCAAAAGAGTGTTGACTCCAAGGGTATGAGGTAAGAGTGAAAAGCCAATTGACATAGATTCTGACCATAGAAGAAATAAGACCACTAACAATTGGCATAACTATCACAACCCCCATGCTTCAATAACTACATGAAGTGACTTTTCCCACCAACCTCACATATGCATTCAATGACTGGGTTTAATAGTCAAATGAAGGTAATTGGCTCATTTAAGGCACATGGTAGATTTTGGATGAGTTCTAAGATTGACACATGGTAACATAGGATTTGGTTTCCCCATAGGCCCCCTTTTCTCTTCCCCTCTGGTGGAATCATAGCCCCTCTAATGCTCTTTACATAGCCTTCTTGGATCATTTTATTAATTTCCAACATAATATTTTCATTCATTTCGAATTGGCATGATAAGCCAATCATATGGTCCAAATAAAAATATATCATACATGCCTAGCCATTCTCTAGTTGGGCCTTGGCCTTGAGCTCCACACTAGGAATCCATACTAGCATATTTACATCATTTACATCATTTTGATTAAATACATTCCAAGTCAAAACTGAGGGTATTACAATCCCCTCCCCCTTGGAATAACACTGTCATCGGTGTTTGCTCAAAATCAAAACAAAAATTGATATGCCTCTTTCATGGCATCCTCCAACTCCCATGTAGCCTCATCAGGACCAAAGTGCTTCCATTGCACCTTTACTTGTCCGATGGATTGGTTTCGGAGCAATGTTACCTTCATGTCTAGGATTCATAGTGGCTCAGTTTGGAACTCTCCCTTGGGTTCCACCTAAATCACATCCCAATCAATCACATGGTTAGGATCATGTACATATTTCTTAAGCAAAGAAACATGAAAAACATTATGAGATCTAGTGTTATCAAGAAATGCAATTCTATATGCAACTAGCCCTATTCTTTCAAGAACTTCAAATGGCCCACAATATCTTGGAGATATCTTGGCACAACTTCCAAGCTTCAAGGAACTCTTCCTTGGCCTCACTCTAAGGTAAACATGATGGCCAACACTGAATTCTCTATGCATTCTATTCTTATTTGCATAGTTTTTCTGCCTATATTGGGCTTCCTTTAAATTCTGCCTAATTTTTGCAACCTCTTGTTCCATTTCCTTAAGCAATTCTGGCCAAATTACAATTATGTCCACTGGATTATCCCATGTCACTGGTGTCCTACACTTTTTGCCATATAAAACTTCAAATGGACTCATGCCCAACGAAGCTTGTTTCCCATTGTTATATGCAAAATATACCAAGTGTAGATAATCTTCCCACTTGGATGGTTTTTTCCGTCACATACATCCGAAAGCATATCTTCAAGAATCTTATTTACTCTTTTAGTTTTTCCGTCTGTTTGTGGATGGTAGGCAATGATAAAATTCAGCTGTGTTCCCAAGTATGCAAAAATACCTTTCCAAAAATTTGAAGTAAATTTTGTGTCCTTGTTTGAAATTATTGCCTTAGGCAATCCATGCAATCTGAAAATTTCCTTCATAAAAATCTTTGCAATGGCATATGTTTCATATGTGGATTTAAATGGTATAAAATGTGCTAATTTCAACAATTTATCCACCACAACCATGATAGCATCATGTTGTCTCACAATCATTGGCAATCATGTAATAAAATCCATGGAAATTACTTCCCATTTCCATTCCGAAATTGGCAAAGGATGCAAAAATCCTATTGGGTGTTGATGCTCAGTTTTCACTTGCTGACACTTCATGCATTTAGATATATACTCAATAATATCATTTTTCATCCTCAACCAAAAATATTGCTTCCTAGTTGTAGCAATTATTTTTTGATATCCTGGGTGAGCAGAATATGGTATTTTATGGATTTCATCCATAATAATTCTCCACAAGTATGTCACATTTGGAATATAAATTCTGCTTTTATAAATAAAGTCCATCCCCTTCCAAATGATACCCTTCATGCCTCTTTTCAAAATTCTATTGCTGTAATTTTTCTTTTATTTGCACATAAAAGTCATCCTTGGCAAGAGAATTAACAATTTGATGTGTTAAATCTGATTGGCAAGTTGTGATGGTTGCCACATGCATTTCATGCACCTTTCTATTTGGTGCATCAACCACTTTATTCTCCTTCCCTTTTATGTGTTTGATTTCAAAATCAAACTCACATAAAAATTCCAGCCTTCTAGCTTGCCTGACATTTAATGGTGGTTGCTCAAATAAATATTTCAGACCACAATGGTCTGTCCTCAATTCAAATTTTCTTCCCATTAAATAATGTCTCCACATTTTTAAAGCATTCACTATGGATGCAAGTTCCAAATCATGTGTGGCATAATTCTTCTCATGCTCCTTTAATTTTCTAGACTCATAAGACACCACATGATTGTATTGCATAAGAACTCCTCCAAGTCCTTATTTACATGCATCTGTACACACCACAAATTCATTTTCTGGGTCTGCAATTTCCAGAATTGGAGCACTTGTGAGAAGCTTCTTCAATAGCTGGAAGATTTCCTCACATTTATGTGTCCATTCAAATTTTGTTCCCTTCTTTTGCAAATAAGTGCTCGGGTGTGAAACTTTGGAGAATCCTTCAATGAATCTTCTATAGTAACCAACAAGACCCATAAAATATCTTAAATCTATCACATTCTTTGGAGTTGGCCAACTCATAATGGCTTCAATCTTTTCTGGATCCATTGATACTCCTTCTGAAATAATGTGACCCAAATAATGAATTTTATTTTTATAAAATTCGCATTTTCTTAGATTTGCATACAACTTATGCTTCCTTAACAGTTGCAAAGCCATTCCCAAATGTTCTTCATGCTCCTCTTCATTCTTAGAGTAAATAAGAATGTCATCTAGAAAAACAAGAATAGACTTGTCCAAATATTAGTGGAAAATGCTATTCATGAGACACGTGAAGGTAGTTGGTGCATTAGTGAAACCAAATGGAACCACTACAAATTCATAGTGTCCATACCTTGTTCTAAAGGTTGTCTTGTGAATATCTTCTCCTTTGATCCTTACCTGATGGTAACTAGACCTCAAGTCAATCTTTGAAAATATATTTGCCTCTCTCATTTGATAAAAAAGATCATCAATTCGAGGTAAGGGGTACTTGTTCTTCACTGTCACTTTATTCAGATTCCTGTAACTAATGCATAACCTGAGTGTACCATCTTTCTTCTTCAAAATAGTACTGGTGCTCCCCATGGAGACACACTTGGCCTTATGTACTTCTTTTCCAATAATTCTTGCAATTGCATTTTCAACTCTAATAATTCTAGTGTGCTCATTTTGTAAGGTGTCTTAGACACTGGTGCAACTCCTGGCACAAGATCAATTGTGAAATCAATGTCCCTCTTGGGAGGTATTCCTGGCACTTCATCGGGAAACACATCCTTGAATTTTTGAAGCACATCATAGTCCTCCAATTTAGGAATTTCATTTTCTGATTTATCTAATATATGGGCTGCATCCAATTGACAACCTTTCCTACAAAACTTTTTCAACTACATAGCTGAAATATGCCTAACATAAATTTTCTTTGGAATTCATTTCACAACCCTTGGGTTTCCTTCGTCATCAATGCACTCAAAACTCTTGTTGTAGCAGTCTAGTTTAACTATGTGTGCTTCCAACCAGTCCATTCCAATGAGAATGTCATATGAACCAAGTGGTAAAATATTCAGATCTACACAAGTGGATAGTCCACCCATTTCTAATGGAAATTTATCCACCATCTCACTAATGTTTCTCTTGGTTCGTGTGGCTAGTTGAACCAACCATGATTTACTATGCTTGATTTTCTTAAAAGCACAAATCTCACCAATTTTAGGATTGATATAGTTATGAGTAGATCCCGGGTCAATCAAAATAGAAATAGATTTCTTAGCAATCTTACCTTCAACCTCAACCACAGCTGATTGATGATCTGCTTGACAGTCCTCTAGTGCTGCATAAATCCTAGGGACAGTCCTTGCCACTTGACCCACAATTTCAGCCTCTTGGATGTTGTGTACTTGCTTTTCACTCCCATTTCGATGTGGACAATTTCTAAGCAAATGATCCTCTCCACATCCCCAACATTGAAGTGGTTCTCTTGGCTTGTCTGCCATCTTCTTAGCTGGCTTTGTCACAACTTGTGGTGGTTTCCTTGGCTGATTTCTAAAATGAGGAGGCATGAAACCCTTCTTCCTTTGTTCAAACTTCACATTCTTCTTGGCCTTCCATGCCTTATGGAAATATTATTTTCTTTTGACTTGGTAATAACAATACTTATCCTTTCTTATGGTCTCATCTAGATTTTGAGGCTCATCAAACTCAATTCTATCTTTGTAGGATTGAGGAATCCAACTTAGAAAATGTTGAATTTTTACTTTATCATCTCTGATATACTTGGCATATATCAGCAACTCCAAAATTTTATTTGCATATTCCTCGATAGTCATTTGTCTGAACCTCAACTCATGAAATTCTTTAATTTTGTCATCATAGTACCTGTCAGAAAGGTACTTTTGCTTGAAGTATTTCTTGAATTGCTTCCAAACAATCTTCCTTTCATTGATCTTCTTCACTTGCATAAGGTTATCCCACCATATAGATTCTCTCCCATTTAGGTTGAAGATAGCCACTCTTGCTTTCATATTTCCAGAGTAGTCTTGGACTTGGAAATACTTCCTCATCCTAAGAAGCCAAGACACAGCTTCTTGACTAGATTTTATCTCACCATCAAATGTGGGAGGTTTGAACTTCCTAAATTCTTCATGTGATTTGTTATTTGAAGACCTCTTCCTCTTCTTCCTATGAGATGAAGAGCTTGATCCTTCAATGGAATCCTTAGAGTCAGATGACTCACTAGAAGAGATTTCTGGAGTATATGACATGCCTCTAGAAACTCTTCTTGAACTATGGGACCTCTTGTGAGAATGCCTTCTTGAGCTACTCCCACTCTTCTCCTAATTTTCATAATGATGTCTACAGTTAATATTACTCTGAATGTCTGTCAAACTTTGGAGCATAGTTGCATTCAGTTGATTCTACTCTTCTTGATCTCTAAGCAACCTCTCGTTGTCTGCTCTATAACTATGCAGCTCCACCCTTAGGCTCCTCATGGTTTCTGCAATGTTTGGGGGAGTCACTTGGTTTCTCCTACCCTTGGATTTTGTCTCTTCATTCTCAGCATGTATATTTTCTACCATTGCATCTTCCTCAACTTCATAAGGATCATGTGCATCATCCATGATAATGACCTTCTTGTCCCAACCAAGATCAAAGGTTTCTCAACTGCAATACACTAATTGTTGACCCTTCAATAGTCACTGATATGGTTTTGAATCTGCGAAAGTGTTGATATAAACACATTTGTTAGATTTATTACAAAATAAAATCCAATTTTCATGTATTCCAGGAAATATCCATATTGACAGTTTTTGTCAATTATGTCTATAAACACTTTTATGATCAAATCATAGAAGCATATGAATCACCAATTCATAATATAACTCTTTGAAATTGTTCCCCATTGGACAAGCTTTCCAATGACTATAAATATGCCCAACTTTGAATTCTGACCACAAAGTTATAGTCCTTGAAAATTGTCAATTTGGCCCAAATTCCGCACTTTTCCTATAGGTGCATTTAACCCCAGAGGCTAACTTCAAACACCTGCAGAAGATCATCTATGGAGAAATAGAACAACTTCTATGTTGGATTAGATAATACATATGACCAGGATTCTTCAGTGACTTTCAGTTTCCTCATCGGATGCTCCATTCACCTCTTATAAACTTCTGGAATTGACTACTTTTGTATTTTTCCACTTCTGCTAGACTTAGAAAAAATCTACAGTCCGGTAGCATCCACCCCCATAGTTCATAATCTGCCCAATTTATTTTTGCTCCAATGGCCGCGATCCAACTCCAAATCCATCTTTGTTGACTAAAGAAAAGAAAATAGGGGTCAAGGGGGTTTTCCCTCTTGCGACCTGACACATCCCTGCTGAGGTGTCGGATTAGTTTGACCTATCACCCTATGACACAGCCATATCACCTTCTACCATCCACTAGGCCTCCACAACACCTTACACTTGACCCTGGGCGTTAACGGTTTTCACTTTTACCATAAGTGGTAACGCGCCCCCACTAAGAAATTTTGGAAAATATCTCTTGGGGAGGCGCGGTCAATCAAAAGGTGACAGGCACCCCAAACGGTTTTGGGCACACTGAGGCCCTCACCTCAAATTAACCACCGTGCACTTTAATGGCATGTGATGGGTCTGGGTCATTGATCTTCCATTAGATCTAAAAATCAGATCTTCTCTCGCCCATTGCTAACCATCATGCACTTTCCTAGGGCGTGGTGATCCCCGACTGTCAATATCCTCCTTCATCCAACGGTCAGATCCTCATCCTCCCACTATTAACCACCACACAATTTACATGTGCACTATCAATTGCAATCGTTGCTCCGCCTTAACGCTCGACGATCAGATATTCATCCTCCTCGCTCTTCATCTTGGGAAACCTTTTGTGCGCGGGTCCGATGTGGCTGATCCACATCATGTCTCTTGTCTACGTGGATCCTCCACATCCATCCATATGGCATGGGTGGGACCCACTTTAAAAATTCTAATTTTTCAAAAATTTCCCAAATTAAATGAAATCTCAATTTCGCAATAAAGGAATTATTTTGGATTTAAATCAAAATTATTGCTGAACCTTTATTTGTCCCTAAACACAACCCGTTCTACACAAAGAATTTTTCTGATTTCTGCCTGTAACTGTGCATTTCTGGCCCATACAAATCCAGTGTTATAACCAGAATCTCTGATACCACTTTGTAACGTCCCCATCCCTTAATCTGGACAATAGGAGGGGACATTCACTAAATCAGGGCCTCAGAATTCCACCCCATAACCATAGTTACGGATTCATACAGTTAAAAACATGTGTGCAGATGCATAATGAAAATACACAACGGAAACAACTCAATCTACACACACATAACATGCAATCTATAGGAATAATTATCACATGAACACAAATAATCATTACATATCAAATACATAATATTACTTATCTTTAAGCAAATAATATCCAAGCAACTGGTTATGTAAGAGCGATTTTCCACCCAGCCATAAGCACTCTGTCCAGCATATACTCTTTTTGCTGAGAGGCCACCCCTAAGCTAGGCTATGAGGCCACCCCCAAGCTGGGCTATGAGGTCACTAGGGTGAAGGAAACACCTACAGGATTCTATCTCTCATCCCACAACCCACTCTACTCTCTATGCTTAGCCAGAAGCTCTACTAGAGCTCTATAGGGGTCTCACTAAGCCAACATAGCCATGACACTCCTTCCAACTACCCCACACAACACAAGGAATTCATTTTCCTTCATTGATCTATGGTTCCCTCAGAAAATCCAACCCTTGCAGTGCTTACCAGTGTGTGCAGTAAGAGTCCAACTTGTTGTATGTTATTGGAGAACCTATTCTCAAGCATCCAAAAGTATCAAAACTCTATGGGTAAAGGTTCCTAGCTTGGCCAACCTCCATGCTCATCTACAACCATCTATTTTCCCTTCCAAAAATGCAACTCTGTCTTCAAATTTGAATTTATGGGTTAAACAAAGTCTGGTAATGGCCATGAACAACAATGAAAAACTCTATGTAGTGTAGAAACATGCATGAGAGAATGGTCAAAAGAGTGTTGACCTCCAAGGGTATGAGGTAAGAGTGAAAATGCAACTGACATAGCTTCTAACCATAGAATAAATAGGACTACTGACATCTGACATAACTATCACAACCCCCATGCTTCAATAACTACATGAAGTGACTTTTCCCACCAACCTCACATATGCATTCAATGATTGGGTTTAATAGTCAAAAGAAGGTAATTGGCTCATTTAAGGCACATGGCAGATTTTGGATGAGTTATAAGGTTGACACATGGAAGCATATGATTTGGTTTCCCCATAGGCCCCCTTTCTTCTTCCCCTCTGGTGGAATCATAGCCCCTCTAGTGCTCTTTACACAACCATCTTGGATCATTTTATTATTTTCCAACATAATATTTTCATACATTTCGAATTGGCATAATAAGCCAATCATATGGTCCAAATAAAAATACATCATACATGCCTAGCCATTCGCTAGTTGGGCCTTGGCCTTGAGCTCCACACTAGGAATCCATACTAGCATATTTACTTCATTTACATAATTTTGATTAAATACATTCCAAGTCAAAACTGGGGGTATTATAGTGTGTTTGTGTTTCAATGGAAAAATGTATGCATTTTTAAAAATAAAACTAAAGATACATAAAATGATTTTTTTATATTAACAAAATGATATATATATATATATATATATATTCAAAGAAAAAAAGTATTTTATCATTTTATTTAGTAAACAATTTTTCACAAAATAAGTATGAAAATTTGCATTATATGAGCATATATTGATTATCATCCTTAGAATGTTGAGATCTCATGTGAAATTGCTATCTAACATATCTCATGACATTGGGTTAGAATAGGACTAAAAGCATCAATGATAACCCAAGTTAGTCTAGCTTTATGGTCTTGTGAGATCTTGAAAGCACAAGACGCCTTATTCCTTAGTCATAGACCATTCACTTTGCTTTAAGAAATGCCTCACTTAAACCATATTGGGTATGAAGCCCCTCCATATAGGTAGTATAACAAGATGTGAGCCTCACATAATATGAGCTTAAACCCTGGCTTTGTAATAATTAGAGTCACTTACTTCTGCTTGTCCCTTCACCTAACGTTTTGAGTCTTGGAGCTAGGTGGAGACAAGGGATTGGATGTAGTTGAGCTGGACTTAAGAGTTGTTGGATCGAGATTTGTATCAACTCTAATATAGGAGGTTGAAATTTCCCTACAACCTATTATGACCTTTGCTAGAGTAGACGTCACCTTCAATGGATCATCATGTTGATCATTAATCAAAATAAAAATAAAAATGAGCTCTAAAAACATAACATGATATGCCTCTTCTCTGACCATTGGGAAGGTCTTAATCTTTAATATCAATTGTGAAAGTTCCCCCAAGTAATGAAATTGAATAGAGTTGATCCTCAAACTCACCACCTAAACCTTGGTTGGATTACAATCCATCACACCCTTCTTACCAAAGAATAGGTTTGCATGTATGTTATGAACTGTATTTAGATCTAGGAGCTCCACCCTCACCTCCAATGTTCTCTAATAACATGAATCTCTCAAAGGGGCCACCACCACCATCTCAAAAAACTTAGGAGCTTGCAACCTATGCTCTATTATTAGTGTCAATGGTTGACCCATCTCTAGATCGTATGCACTAGCCACCCCTAATGCAATATTCTCATCCTCTTGAGCAATTGACTTCCCTAGCATATCTTCTTTTGTAGTGAATGTACGTTCCCTATGATATAATCAAATCGGTGGTGCTTCTCTCTTCTTGCATCCTTCCAACTAGATACCCCCTAGAGGAGAGAACACGACCAAAGAGTTGGCTCCCTTCATTACCCCTTCAAATTATAAACCTTGTTATGTTTCCATTATTTGAGAGAACCATTCTTCCTTGAAACCACTTATACTATGAAACAAGAACTATATACTAAGAACAAGAACTCTAGCCATAAAACTCATATTTTTGCATAAAAAACACCAAAAACAACCCCCAAATCGAAAAGTGTTGATACCGTTATCATGTTTTCATAAAAAACACCAAAAACAACCCCCCAATTCGAAAAGTGTTGATACCAGTATCATGTTTTCATAAAAAACACCAAAAACAACCCCCAAATCGAAAAGTGCTGATACTAGTATCAACGTTTTTTTTTGCGGGGTTAAAAATATAGCCATGGCCTAAAAATCTCATACTGCTGTTTACGAAAGCCTTAAAATCAATCCCTAAATTGAAAAGTTGTTTTTTCAACAAATAAATTCCAACTTCTTTGCAACTGCCCACACTACCTACCTTACCCCCACCCCCTAACCTAACTATTATATTTTACCCCATAACCTAACTATTATATATAATAATAATAAAATTAAACTCCCCCTCCCACCTACCTTCCCCCCCACACAAACATTTTTTTTTTTTAATTAAAATTAAAAAAAAACTGTGTTACCCCCCCTAGCCACCTACCTTCCCCCCACCCCCCCCCACCCCCCTACGTCACCCCTTACCTTAAACCCTCTTCAGTGCACACATTATTTTAACAAAAAAAACCCAAAGTTTAAAACCCATCCTTTGAAATATTATATAATAAAATAAATTAAAAGAAAATTGAATAACAAATAAAAAATAACATAACAAATAAAAAAATTAACAAAAAAAAATAGCAAAAACAAAAATTACCTGGGCTGGCAGGTGTGGGTGGAGTCCTCTATGACTCTGAAGGAAGTAAGGGGAAAGACTTTGCTTGGGGAATCAAAAGAAGATCCAATAATAGTGCAGAATGGTTATCTCTTATTGAAGGCTTGGAGAATGCAAGGGAAGATGGAATTACAAATATGGTTGTTTTTGGTGACTCAATGCTGGTTATTCGAGAAGCAAGGAACATGGTTAAAAATCGCAAGAGCCCTACTTCAAAGATCCATCGCTCTCTAAAGTGTCTAGTTAATGAATTCAGCACCATAAAATTCCTTCATATCCTGAGATCCAATAATCAGGATGCGGATGCAATGGCAAATATTGGTGCTAGACTTGATCGAGGAGTTCTAGTTAGCAATCAAAAGGTATATGAAAAGGTGTGGATCCACCGAGGCTGATCAACTAGTTTGGTTGGCTCGATTCCTATTGACCCACCTATGTGAGACGATCCACTCACTAGGTTGGAGAAATGTTAATACACCTTCCTCCCTTAAAAAATTGAAACGTTTTTATGCCATGAGCATAATCTTAGACCTTCCTATAGTCTCTTACCCACCCTCGCGCCTTGGAATGGGAGCTATCTACGCGCCCGAGTCACATGGACTCCACATGGATGGCATGCACACATTTAAGGCTGCGGGAAATCGTGGAGGTTTTCATTTAAAAGCAGCGAGCGATGCAAGCAGGTGGCATTCCTACTCATTACCTGTGCCCACAAACATGGTCGATTCTATCTCTTCTACTAATTGCCTCCTTTGTCGAAAGACAATTCGTTCTGGAGGCCCAATGGATTTCAGGAAGAAGGTATCCTTGTTGCATAGGGATCAGGGTGGCTTGGCTCAGATGCAGCACAGTGTGCATGATGGTTGCCAGAACCTTCCGGTAAATGATTTGAACTCGAACTCGACCCCTATTATCGAAGGCGATTTCTCTGTTCCCACTTAGGATTTCGGCCACATTCCAAAATATGTTAAGGAATATCTGGTTGGCATGGAAGCTCATATCCGCCTACTACGAGGAGAAAATTATGAATTCAAAAAGGCCATCCAACATTTGTATACTCTGACGCAGGTTACAAATAAGGAGGTCCGTGACAGTATTGGGTGTCCATGCTCAGTCAACCTGGGTACAAAACTCTCTACGCTTCACTGCAGCCTCAGAATCGTGGAAGGGGAGATCGATTGTATGCACCAAGATTAGAGGTCTGAAGCAGGACTTGCAGAATGATCATGGTGGCATGGGACATGAGAAGCACCACCAGCTTGACTCCCGTTTCCAGTTCTAACTTGCAGTAGAGGTTTTTCTTAGTCTCCTCGGCTCTTTTTTTTGATACTTTATCAATTTCCAGAATCTCTGTTCTCCAGTTTTTAGGTGTGTTTTTTGAAGTAGTTAATTAGGCTCACAGGCCTGGATGATGTTTCACTATGTAATGTCTTTGTTTTAAGCCTATAGGACTGGTATCCGGACATATACTCTTCATAGTTCATAATTTTTCCATACTAGTAGCAGACTTGCTAAAGATTCCTGTGGAGACAAGGCTGCCTCTCTCTATCAGGGAGCATACCTCCTTCTACACTTTGTAACTCTGTTTTTCTTCTCTTTTAATGTATAAAATCTCTCACCCGTTTTTGTTAAAAAAAAAAACAAAAAACAAAATTAAAAATAACACAACAAATAAAAAAAATTAAAAACAAAATTTCCCCTCCCGCTCCCTCCTCCCCTCACCCGCCACTCCCCCTCCCCTCTCCTACGCTACCCTTCCCCTCTCTCCTCCCTTTCCCTTCCCCCTCCTCCCACCCCCTTCCCCTCCTCCTCTCTTACCCCTCCCCCTCCCCTCGTGTGCTCCCTCCTCCCCTCCCCCGTTGCTCCCCACCCCTCCCCACCGCTCCCCTCCCCTATCCTCGCACCGCCCAAAGGGGCGACCTTTTTTGCGCCTAGGGCAGTGGAGTAGAGGGGAGGGGAGCGACGGGGGGGGGGGGAGGAGGGAGTGCGCAGGGGGAGGGGGAGGGGGAGGGCATAGGGAGGGGAAGGGCAATAGAGGAGAGGGGAGGGGAGCATTGGGTGAGCGAGGGGGGGGGGGGAGGGGAAATTTTGTTTTGTTTTTGTTATTTATTTTTTTGTTAATTTTTTTTATTTGTTATGTTATTTTTAACTTTTGTGTTTGTTATTAATTTTTGTTTTTGTTTTTAATTTTTGTTTTTGTTATTTTTTTATTTGTTATGTTATTTTTAATTTATGTTTTTGTTATTTTAGTTTTTGTTATTTTAGTTTTTGTTATTTTTTTTTAATTTATGTTTTTGTTATATGGGTAAAGTTTAGGTTTTATTTGTTTTTAGTTAAAACAATAATAGTTCAGGGGGTTAAAGTTTGGTTTTTAATTTTGGTGGGGCCAAAAGTTTGGTTTTTATTTTAATTTTTTAATTTTTTTAAGTTGGGTTTTATTTATTTTTAGTTAAAACAATGTGTGAGGGGTAATGGGGGTAACATCGGGGGTTAAGGTAGTGGGTAGGGCATTAGGAAATGTAATTTTTTGTGGGGTTAAGGTAGGGGTTAATGCAGGAGGCTAGGGCATTAGGAAATGTACTTTGTTTTTTTAAATGTAATTTTTTTAAACGTTTATTAATGGTTGGTTGGGGGGTTAGGGTAGGAGATGTAATTTTTTTTAAATGTAAATTTAAAAAAAATTATTAATAGTTTGTTAGGAGGGTTAGGGTAGGAGGGGCGCATTATAATTATTTTTTTAACTTTTGTAATAGTTTGTTGGGGGTAGGGTTAATGTTAGGGTAGGAGGGGGGAATGTAATTTTTTTTAAGTTTAATAATAATTGGTTAGGGGGTTAAATATTATGGAAAATAATGTGAAATAGTATCATTTTTATACAAAAATGTCTAAAAATCTATTAAAAATGGGTTTAAATGTCTTCATTTTCTCGATTTTTTTACTATTTTATCCATAAAAATGTCTTCTTTATGATTAAATTTTAAAGATAAATTTTGAAAATGTATGTATTTTTCTTTATAGCTAGCTTCTAAATGTATGTTTTTTTGTTAAATTTCTAAAAAACACACTTGAAAATAGAAATTAAAAATACTTTACAACAAAGATGTGTCAAAGGCCCCAAAAAATGCCTCAAAATGAAAATGTGTGATACTGGTATCAACCCTTTTTGAAACGAAGCTAAAAATAGCTACTAAAATTAAGAGAGAGAAAAACGAGAACCGTGTCGAGTTCTCGTTTCCTAGTATAAGTGGTTTTGAGCATTCTCTTTGAAGATTGCCATGTTTGATGCATATTTGACATTGGAAGGGGAGAACCTCATAATCAGTAATCAACACTCTTTGATTCCCTTCTACACTAAACATGACTTCCTAGGCAGATAATCGTTAGCAGGCATTGAACTAGAATATGTGACACCCTTAGAAGGCCGTGGTTTTCATAATAGGATAGTAAAAGACCCCAACTTCTCCCTAATGGCACTTGAAACCTAAGCAATGCATAAATGAACTAGCAACCTTGGAAGCCTCACTCATATGAAGATATCATCTTGAAGACTTGCATAACTAGAGTTAACAAGTTTGTCCATTCTTGTAAAACCAATCTAGATTTGTGAAAAAAAATGGACCTCCTCTCAAAACAACGTTATGACCAACTTTGTTTTCAAAGAAGAGAGTGCGAAGTTTTTATTGTAGTGGTGAAAATACCGGACTTACCTCTACCCAGTGTTTCCCAAACAATGTTGATCCAAGGAACCGACTAATAAATATGAGGGTTTGGCTTGCAAACATACCCAATCGATAATCTTTTGGCAAGTTTCATGACTCCTTCCATAATCCATTCCATTGGAAGAGGTAGTCTGTTCCACCCTAATGATGGAAGACATTGATTCTACCCTATGAATCTCTTTCTTTGTCTAGACATATATATAGCCTTGAGGGTTATCTCGATTGGTAATTGGTTGGTACCACTATTGCTAGAATATTATTGGTAATCCAACACGATGTGGGGAGCCCCAATTTGATTCCATGGATTAAGTACACTAAGTCTATGCCACCCACTTTGCACTGGATACCATCCTCATAATAAAATAAAAATTCCAAAATTTTCATAAAAAATTATTTACAAAAATAAATATACATATATATACATACACACATCATTCAATGTAACAATAAATTTTACAATAACAAATATATATGTACTCGAAAAACTTGACATAATTAGATTGCATGGAATTGTTACTCCAACTCTCCTTATCAACTTAAGACAATCCATACTCAAAATTTATTTAAAATAATATATATAATTTTAAAAGCTTAATACTTTAAACATTAGATTACATGGAATTGTTATTCGACTACTCCTAATCAACTTAAGACAATCCACACTCAAATTATATTTAAAATAATAATATATATAATTTTAAAAGTTTAATACTTAATGTTTATATTTATCATTAAATTTTAATTTTGTAATAAAAGAGAAATTAAAATATTGGAATTTTCTATTTACTAATGATAATTCTCTCTTGGTTAGTCCATCGATTTTCATTGGTTTTCCTTCACACATATGTTAAAATTTTATTATTAAAGTGGATGTTTGTTTGTTTGTTTGTTTTTTTTTTTTTTTTTTTAAGTCGAAAAAAACGTACTATTGCTATTTCTTTGAAATCAAATAGTACAAAGATTTTCACCTTCTAAAAAAGTATATTCATACGGTGCAAGACCGAAAAACTCATAGTCCATAAGTTATATCATCAAAAAGATGATCCATATAAGATTTTACATCAAAAATCAGAATCATAACAAAAATGGTTCTGAACCAACTATAAATACGGCCCTTGCATCTAATAGAAAAATACTTCACCGCATCCCAGCCTGCAAGAATCCATCCATTCTTCCCAAACCAGAACGCCTTCAGATCCCATCAAAGCAAGTTTGGATAATTCATCAGCTTGTCCATTATGTTCACGGAAAATGTGAGAGAAAGATATATGAGCTTGCAGATTAATTTCTTCCCTAGTGCGCCTACACCAATGAGCTAAATTGATAACATTAAGATCAAATTCCTGGGACGCCCATTTGATAGTGACTCGCGAATCACCATAGACCCTGATATTAACCAGTCCAAAGATGTTGGCACATTTCAGAATGCATCACAAAGCCAAGAGTTCAGCTTTCATATTGCTGCCAGAGCCACAATTAAGATGCAAAGTAAAGAAATGATTCTGATTCAGATAAATCACCCCACCTGCAGCACAAATACCATTTTGTGTGTTAAATATTGTAACTTCAAAGAATATTATATTTGTACTTTATTATTCCGGAGATGATTCATTCCTCCGTGAAGATCTTATTGTATATCCGGAGATGTTTATTCCTCCGTCGGAATGTGGTAACTCGGGTTATTAGACTTCCCTAGTGGGGGTCGGCCCTAAATGTGTTATGTGGGTCAAAGGGTTATTAGACCACCCTAGAGGGGTCGGCCCAGTTAGTTGTAGTGGGTTATTTAACCTATTGGTTAAATACGAGCCTACGTGTACTTGTGTAAAATACATATCAAAGTAGTGTATAAATAGAGGAGGTGTGTTCCTCATTATATACACTCACTCATTCAAGGGAGGCGCACCTATTGGAGGAGAGGTCTGCTACAGTGGAGAAGGAGATCATGTCTTTGGTTTGCATCTTTGTATATTGCTGGTCATCTATATTGAGGAAGCTTTACTGGGTTTTCTACCCCATGAGGGTTTCCCAGGATAAATCTGTGTCTCTTGTGTTTATGCTATGCTTGTTGTTTCTTCAGTGATCCTGTATATGCTATTATTGTGAAATGGAATGTAATGCTGCTATTTTCTGTCTTAGCATATTGAATTTTAACATGGTATCAGAGCTAACCTGAAGGAAGACAAGGTATGGCACTAAAGACACTTGCTTTACTTACGACAATTTGAAGGTTAGGGTTTTACATAGCAAAAACCAGTCATCGTAGCACTTTCGCTATAAATCCGTTTTGGCGAAGTTTTCGGATCTGAAATTGTTACAGGACGAAGCTAAGATCTCCAGGTACCTTGTGTCCAAAGGACAACCTCTAATTCGTTGTACTTTGTGATTTATGATCTGTACAATATAGGGTTTCTGCCTCTTCCAGATCTGAGTCAAAATCAGGTGACCTTGGGAAAAAGGTCATAACTTGGGCTAGGAAGATCCAAATGAAATTTCGTGAAAAGTGACAGGTAGTACACAGACTGTACTATCTCAGAAAACTTTTTCAGAGGCCGAAGTTGAACCAGTGACACGTGGCACACCGTACAAGTTCGCTCTCCTGTATTATCCCATAAACAGGTCACGTTGCGACACTTGGAATAACTCTCTCTCAGAGAATCCAATTGAGGTCAGACCTGTCAGGATGGAAAGATAACAGGCCGAGCTATCTCAGAAAACTTTTTCAGAGGCCGAAGGTCAAACAGTGACACGTGGCACGCCGTACAAGTTCGCTCTCCTGTATTTTCCCAAAACAGGTCACGTTGCGACATTTGGCATAACTCTCTCTCAGAACATCCAATTGAGGTCAGACCTGTCAGGATGGAAAGCTAACAGGTCAGGCTATCTCAGAAAACTTTTTCAGACCCTGTGGATCAAAAATTTCGGAGTTACACCAGAAACAATCAGGTACATATTTCTGTCAAAACAGAATTATTTTTTGGTACCTTCATTCATGGCTTCCGAAATTTAGGGCTTTGAAGAAAGTTGGAATTGTTGTAATCGGAGACCACGGCTGGATGCTACTCATCAAAATAGAAATTTAGAGACCAAGTTCAGAATTTTTGGTTGGGCAGAAGGCCGGGCTTGATTAGACCCTAGTTCGGGACTTTGATCAGAAAAATGGAAAATTAGGGCTTCTGTAAAAATAGGAATTTTTGAAATCTGTGACCACGGCTGGAAGCTCCTCAGAAAAATAGAAGCTTAGAGCTTTGGTTCAAACTTTTTGATGGGGCAAAAGAGTGGGCTTCATCAAACCCCAGTTCAGGGTCACGTCCAGTGAATCCGAAAGTTTCAAAGGCAAAATTGAGGAGTAAAACTTTGCAGTTTTCAAATTCTAAATATATCAGTTTGATCAGCTCATCAAGGCGCATATTTCTATCCTTTCGGAAGTCTAAAATTCAAAGTTTGAATTTTTGGGGTTTCTCTGACAAACCCATATCCAGCTCCAGGTCCAGTTCTTGCAAATCAAGTGGATAGGGTTAATCCTAGAAGAAGATAGATTGGTCACCTACATAAGTGAAGGAGTTCATGTTTCAGAGGGAGATGAGGCTAAGGCTTTACATAAGGAGATTACAAGCGATCTCGATAGGTATGACTCATCGAGGTATGTTTTGAGATTTGTTCATGATTAAGTTTATGGTATGTTTGTCTTCATGATTATTACAGTTAGTACAATCTTGATTTTAGATTTGTTGTATCACCTTAACAAAATTATGAATGCATGATAGAAGATATTCATTGGTTAGGGTGTTGACACTTATGATTGTACTAATGCATTATGGTGTTGTGTGAGGTTGAGGTTGTCTGCTAACAAGATACAGGTACATCACAAAAGACAAATCAGGCTTCATGACCATGAAAACATGAAGACAAAGACTCATCCATAATCTTTGTTCTACTTATGAGGTATGTTGTACATAACCAAGTAGGTATAATAATCCAGGTATGTTTCCCATGAATCTTACCTTGTGTTAGGATCCCTTATATAAGTATACTTGGAATGATTGGTTATGCTCATTCATAAAGTTAGTAACCAAGGGATTATGCATATTATATCTCTTATCAATGATACGCATGAGTAAAAGAAGACTTCCCTGAAATCTTGAATACTAATGTTTATTAACTATAATCATGACTATACGTTTTCAAGATTATTTAGTACTATAATGTTTTGATAGCATTTAGAATATACTAATGAGTGTATGTTTGTATATGAGATCATGAGGATGACTCTTGAGCATGCACAGTGGTACAGAATGAATAGAAGTTCAAAAGACATACAGAAGATCAAGCGGGAGGCAGCCACACAAACATAAAAGATAAGTATTTGAGTTGCTATTTGAAATAGTAATGATATTGCCTGCATGCATATTTGTATTCCTAGAATATATAATGCTGAGTGTAAACATTCATAGAGCATTGAACAGTATACATCTAATGTGCATATGCTTGGACAAACATTCCATTGTTGCTTGTCTAGAATGAAACCTCTTTGCTGACATGCTGAGAGTTGTGCACACTCTCGATAGTATGTTCTGGTAGAGATGGAAGGCATCTAGATAGCCACTGTATGCATACAGGATATGGGAAAGTGTTGTGCCAAAGTAATGGTCAAAATAGTTGCATCACTATGTAAATGATATCTGTATGCATAATGGGTTATCTTTTGATGATTATGAAGTATTACTAATCATGTACTTAATTTTGATTTGTAGGAAAGGTCATGAAGAATGATGGACACCGTACAAGTGGTGGATGTTCAAACAAGAAGATTTACAAATCAAACAAAATATAGAAGGCTCATGGCTAGAAGATTCTCTTAGAAAGGGGAAGAGAATCATGACAAGATGTTTGCTCCAAGTATGGTGTAATTAAAGAAGAGGTATGAATCAGGTTCTGTATAGGTACCTAGGATCGATAATAATTTAAGCTTAATGATCACCATGGGTGATGTGGATCTCAACCTTTGCTACAAGGTTGAATATGATACACATATGACATGGATGCAAGAAGGAACTCACCACAGAGTTCGAATGATATTGAGGCTCATATCAGTAGACCCATCTAACGAGAGATGGCACAGATAGATATGCAGAAGATCATTCAATGCAGAAATGAAAAATGAAAGATCTCAATTTGATGCTTTACTTCCTAGGTCTGGAAGTATGGCAAGGCTCAGAAGGAATATTTATCATTCAGGGAAAGTATGATGAGAAATATGACTTGAGGTGTTGGAATGGCCACTCTTATGGATTCCAGCTTGAAGCCGTTAGGGGATAACTCATCAGAGTTAGTGGATATAACTCTGTACAGTCAAATTATTGGGTCTTTGATATATCTAACATATACTAGGTTAGATATATGCTCTGTTATGAACACCTTGAGTTAGTATCTAGTGGAAACTAGATGTGTTTACCTGATAGTTGCAAAGTATGTGATGAGGCACATAAAGGACACGATAGAATTTGATCTATGCTATCTTGAAGATCATGACTTCAGATGGCTATTCAGATTCTGTTTGGGCAGGAAGTGTATCAGACAAGAAGAACACCTCGAGAGGATGTTATTGTCTGGGATTAGCCATGATCTCGTGGTTTAGCTGGAAGCAGTCTAGTGTGACTCTCAGCACAAGCGGAATATATGGCTGCTTGCTCTGCTAGTTGTGAAGAAGTTTGGATTTAGGATTGTTTGACTTAGAGTTAGAACCAACTGAGATCCTATGTGATAATTAGAGTTGTATCAAGATGACATAGAATCTAGTGTTCCATGATAAGTCAAAGAACATAGGGAACTAACAAGATATGTCACAGAAATGAACTCTAAAAGTTTGAATTTGTAACAGGTTACCATTGTACTAACCAAGCCCCTACGTCAAGTGAAGAAGTTACCAACCAAACCTCTGTCTCGAGTGAAGTTTGAATACTTCCGAGACAAGCTTGGTGTAGTTCAAAAGGACCGTCCTCGAAAGGGGGAGTAGTATAGTCACTACTGATGAGATTGTCTCATCAAACAACAAGGTCGTTGATGAGGTAACCTGTTCTCTACACCCAGTTACTTAGAAATATTTAGATTTAGGACTCTTATACTTAGAATACTTAGCTTTACTTATACATGCTTTTGATGATAGATGTATTGGTGAGAATACATGCTAGATGTATACATGTTTTGGTGTGATGTATACATGTTTAGATGTATTAGTAAGAATACATGCTAGTTGTGATGTATACATGTTCTGATGTGATGTGTACATGTTTTGATTAGTGATGTATACATGTTTTGTTGTACACATGTTTTGATGTGATATATGATTGTACCTGTATGGATGAGAATAGAGTTGAGGGGATTGGATCATCCCTGGACTTTCAGTCCTAAAGAGAGCCGTAGACGTAAGGTCTCCGAGAATGAAGTCCTTAGTGGACAGTTGAGGGGATTGGATCATCCCTGGACTTTCAGTCCTAAAGAGAGCCGTAGACGTGAGGTCTCCGAGAATGAAGTCCTTAGTGGACAGTTGAGGGGATTGGATCATCCCTGGACTTTCAGTCCTAAAGAGAGCCGTAGACGTGAGGTCTCCGAGAATGAAGTCCTTAGTGGACAGTTGAGGGGATTGGATCATCCCTGGACTTTCAGTCCTAAAGAGAGCCGTAGACGAGAGGTCTCCGAGAATGAAGTCCTTGGTGGACTTGAGGGGATTGGATCATCCCTGGACTTTCAGTCCTAAAGAGAGCCGTAGACGTGAGGTCTCCGAGAATGAAGTCCTTAGTGGACAGTTGAGGGGATTGGATCATCCCTGGACTTTCAGTCCTAAAGAGAGCCGTAGACGAGAGGTCTCCGAGAATGAAGTCCTTGGTGGACTTGAGGGGATTGGATCATCCCTGGACTTCCAGTCCTAAAGAGAGCCGTAGACGTGAGGTCTCCGAGAATAGAGGATAGGACTGCATCGTCCCTGGACCTTAGTTCAAAATGTACGTGATGGGGATTGCATCATCCCGGAACTGATAGTTCAAAATGTACGTGATGGGGATTGCATCATCCCGGAACTGATAGTTCAAAATGTACGTGATGGGGATTGCATCATCCCGGAACTGATAGTTCAAAATGTACGTGATGGGGATTGCATCATCCCGGAACTGATAGTTCAAAATGTACGTGATGGGGATTGCATCATCCCGGAACTGATAGTTCAAAATGTACGTGATGGGGATTGCATCATCCCGGAACTGATAGTTCAAAATGTACGTGATGGGGATTGCATCATCCCGGAACTGATAGTTCAAAATGTACGTGATGGGGATTGCATCATCCCGGAACTGATAGTTCAAAATGTACGTGATGGGGATTGCATCATCCCGGAACTGATAGTTCAAAATGTACGTGATGGGGATTGCATCATCCCGGAACTGATAGTTCAAAATGTACGTGATGGGGATTGCATCATCCCGGAACTGATAGTTCAAAATGTACGTGATGGGGATTGCATCATCCCGGAACTGATAGTTCAAAATGTACGTGATGGGGATTGCATCATCCCGGAACTGATAGTTCAAAATGTACGTGATGTGGATTGCATCATCCCGGAACTGATAGTTCAAAATGTACGTGATGGGGATTGCATCATCCCGGAACTGATAGTTCAAAATGTACGTGATGGGGATTGCATCATCCCGGAACTGCTAGTTCAAAATGTACGTGATGGGGATTGTATCATCCTCGGACTTCGGTCCCTGAATTGATCCGTAGACGAATGGTCTCCGAGAAAGTGATGGTATTAATGATGTGGTTACTTGTATCGGTAGGATACTTGTATTGATGATGTGGTTACTTGTATCGGTAGGATACTTGTATTGATGATGTGGTTACTCGTATCGGTAGGATACTTGTATTGATGATGTGGTTACTCGTATCGGTAGGATACTTGTATTGATGATGTGGTTACTTGTATCGGTAGGATACTTGTACTGATGATGTGGTTACTTGTATCGGTAGGATACTTGTACTGATGATGTGGTTACTTGTATCGGTAGGATACTTGTATTGATGATGTGGTTACTTGTATCGGTAGGATACTTGTACTGATGATGTGGTTACTTGTATCGGTAGGATACTTGTATTGATGATGTGGTTACTTGTATCAGTGTGGATACTTGTATTGATGATATGTACACTTGTATTGGCATGAATACGTGTACTAATGATATGGATACTTGTATTGTTATGGATACCTGTATTGATGACGATGCTGATGATCGTGTGATGACGATGCTGATGATCGTGTGATGACGATGCTGCTGATCGTGTGATAACGATGTTGATGATCATGTGATGACGATGCTGCTGATCGTGTGATGACGATGTTGATGATCATGTGATGATGATGCTAATGATCGTGTGATGACGATATTGATGATCGTGTGATGACGATGCTAATGATCGTGTGTGACGATGCTGATGATCGTGTGATGACGATCTTGATGATCGTGTAATGACGATGCTAATGGTCGTGAGATGACGATACTGATGATCGTGAGGATCCAGATGTTGATGTTGTTGTAGTTGTTCGAGTGCTGCAGAAGATAAAGACTCAGTACTGAAGATGTTGATGTTCCAGTATTGAAGATGTTCCAGTAACTGCTTGAGTTACTGATGATGTTGAGAAAGCTTCCAATGATTTATAGATGTATCATGTATGATGTTGATGACTCCTTGCTCGTGCAGATACTGTTATAATATCCTTCTCGTTAAGGGGGAGTGTTAAATATTGTAACTTCAAAGAATATTATATTTGTACTTTATTATTCCGGAGATGATTCATTCCTCCGTGAAGATCTTATTGTATATCCGGAGATGTTTATTCCTCCGTCGGAATGTGGTAACTCGGGTTATTAGACTTCCCTAGTGGGGGTCGGCCCTAAATGTGTTATGTGGGTCAAAGGGTTATTAGACCACCCTAGAGGGGTCGGCCTAGTTAGTTGTAGTGGGTTATTTAACCTATTGGTTAAATACGAGCCTACGTGTACTTGTGTAAAATACATATCAAAGTAGTGTATAAATAGAGGAGGTGTGTTCCTCATTATATACACTCACTCATTCAAGGGAGGCGCACCTATTGGAGGAGAGGTCTGCTACAGTGGAGAAGGAGATCATGTCTTTGGTTTGCATCTTTGTATATTGCTGGTCATCTATATTGAGGAAGCTTTACTGGGTTTTCTACCCCATGAGGGTTTCCCAGGATAAATCTGTGTCTCTTGTGTTTATGCTATGCTTGTTGTTTCTTCAGTGATCCTGTATATGCTATTATTGTGAAATGGAATGTAATGCTGCTATTTTCTGTCTTAGCATATTGAATTTTAACATTGTGCAACCCCATCGAAAAAAAGAGTAGGTTGATTCACGGTAAAGGTAAAAAGGCCAGGCCTTCTATCCTCCCCCACCTTTTTTACAGCAGAATATTGATGTAAAAATTTTAGAGCAGTAAGACCACAAGCCACAACATTCGGGGACTTATCTTGAAAGGTGGCCAAATTCCGGGAATACCACAGAACCCAGGAAATAAGGATCGGTACCTGTATAGTATCTTTTGATGAACGAAACCAGTTCAACAATGAATCGCCGAAACCAAGATTACCCCAGTCCTTTGAGATGGACAACTTTGAGCAACATAAGTCCCAGACATTTTTCCCAAAAGAGCAAAAAACAAAAAGATGATTTATGGACTCTGGGTCATTCTTGCATAAGATACACCAATTTGGGCCACACCATCCACGTTTCAAAAGATTGTCCCAAGTTTTTAAGGTACCCTGTAGTGCATGCCATATAAAACACTTATGCTTGAGTGCAATATTCCATTTCCAGGTTTTTTATTTATTTAGTTTTTTATTAAATATAAAAT
Source organism: Larix kaempferi (assembly GCA_027924585.1). Lineage (NCBI taxonomy): Eukaryota > Viridiplantae > Streptophyta > Pinopsida > Pinales > Pinaceae > Larix > Larix kaempferi. The sequence continues at coordinate 16,507,649 of BSBM01001138.1, read as the reverse complement.
GATAAAAAACCTTAAAATATATCATCACGTGATTGAAGATGTGTATGATATGAGAATTAGTACCTAAAATGAATTAATGGTATTACTTTTTTAATTTTCCAAAAAACTTTAGTGAAGAAACTTAAAGGGATATTTCCCTATATTGGTAGATAACATTTTTAGTAAACTTATTGGCATAAGTTAGTGTGCTTAATACATAGTGATTGACACTGATTATTTATTAGTATAGAATTAGCTAAATACTCATTAATATTGAAAACAATTATTTATTAGTATAGAATTAGCTAAATGCTGATTAATATTGAAAACAATTGATTGAACTAACTCCTTTAACTAGATTACCTGTATTTATTCTTTAGTTAACCTTTTATTTGTTTATATATTTTTATGTTAATTTATATTGTATTATAAATTTGTTTTTGATTACTTAATTTTTAGAAAATATTTACTCATAGAGATTGACCTTAACTTATTAAGCATGAGCATAACTTCAAATCTATAAAGTATGGATATGATTAAAAAATATTGAGTTAAAGATGAATCTATTACATAGTGCAAACATGTAAGTGTTGTTAAAGGCATCCAGTGAGGCATGCAATAGAGACAAATCAACCTAGGGAGACATCGAGAAATTCAAATCTTGACTCAACTATTTGAATGAGTCAACCTAGTATATATTTAATGTTTGATTTTTTATTTATTTTTATTATACATCTTATTTTACTTTTCTTATTTTTAATTTATAAGTATAGATGTTGCACATCTCGTACATACTATTTACTTCTTTCCATGCACATCTTGTACATATTGTTTACTTCTTTCCATGCAAGAAGAGGAAGAGAAGAGGAAAATGAGCACAATTTTATTGGTACTAACAAAGTGGAGGATAAAAAACCGCATATCTTCATAACTGGTTAACTCATGTTATTTTACTTCCTTCCTATTATAGAAATAAAATGATATAGGAAGTTCCAATCAATTCAAAACTATAATAAAATTTTGGAATATCTAGATTAATTCAAGGTTGTACAAAACCCCTAAGGAAATCAATTCAAAATGCATTCAAAATGCATGATGTATGGAACTTAGATTATGGTAGAACTATAATCATGTGTCAAATTTATGCTAAGACCATTTTGCTACAAGATTAACTCATTGCTAGGTTACACTAACTGAAAAGAGTTAGCTTTAGTTAGCAAATTTTCTTTTCAATCTTTTAGAACACAAAATCAAAATATCAAAACAAATCAATTAACTCTCATTCCCATAAAACAAATTTGGTCTCACTAGGTTATCATCCTCATTATTAATTATATATATATATATATTAAAATAATGACCCACTAGTTTTTTAAACATTAATTACTTTATATTTTTTTGTTGTAATTTTAACGTATAAACATTAAACACATTACACATGTCACATACATTTCCATTTATTTAACATAATATTATTATTATTTATTATAATTGAAATTCATTTATTCAACATAATATTATTATTATTTATTATAAGTATTTCAATGGAGTGAATTAAAAAGTGGATATACTCAATTTGTTTACAATTAAGTTTATTTTTTAGACATACCAATTTGGACAATACTAAGTCTATAAGTCTTTCTAAAATGGGCTAAAACTTTTAAAATCAAAATTTATATAAGTTGGAATGATAAATTCCAATTACCATATTTTAATTATTTGAACACATGTGAACCATACTTCTTTATATTTAATATAATATTTTTATTTATTATAAATATTTGAATGGACTGAGTTAAAAAGTGGATAAACTCAATATTTTATAAGTGTTTTTAGTTAGATAAAATTCCACCTTAATATATTTATTATTTTGAAACTTGAATGTTTTCTTTTAATGGAGTGAATTAAAAAGCTGATAAACTCAACTATTCTTTTAATAAAGTAAATTAAAAAGCTGATAAACCCAACTTTTCTTTTAATGAAGTGAATTAAAAAAAAGTACAATCTCAACTTTTTTTTTAAAGTTTTTTTTGAATTAAATAAAATTCTACTTTAATACATTTATTTTTTTGAAATTCTACCTCTATAAATCTTTTTTTTTCTAAATTAAGAATTCCATAATTAAAATTCTTATAAATCCACAAAAAAAAATATCCACTTAAAAAAAATAATTATCCACTTTTTAATTTACTATATATTTTAATATTTTAAATTTAAATATGTGTAATATTACATCTTACCACACTAGTTTGATAAAGAATTTGTTTTCTTTATCACAAACAAGATGATGTTGATAGTTAACGTCCACTTAGACCAATCAATCTAAAAGGAAATGCTTTTCATCCTCAACACTCACAGTCTCACAAAGATGACAAATCCTTTTAGCCCACAATGTTTTAGAAAAAGTCCAACACTTGTTTCACTATATAGCTTATGAGAGTTCATTGATATTTTAGCTATGTAGTTCTTTACGCCAATTAAAACAAAAAATTAATTTTCATATTTAAAATTAGAGTTATTGACCTCTTTACAATATCTTAATTTTCTTTTATCCTCTAAATTTTAATCACACTACATATTTTTAAAAATTTATCTTTATTATTTAAGACAAACAAATTATTCTAAATGTATAGCTTTTTAAATTAATTTATTAAATTTAAAATTTATATAATAACTTTTCAATTTTAATATAATTAGTTATTAATAATTTTGACTTTAACACAAATGTTTAAAGATCCCAATAAGCATCAAATTCAAAATTTAATTATTATAAAATAAAATAATAATAATATTTATTTTAGAAAATACAAATGTGGAACATAGAAAGTCAAACCAACATAAAACATATAATCTTCTTCTTGGAAGGGGATAAAGAAGATTTAAATAATAGCATGATATAAAGATAAGTTGGACTAAGGTTAGATGAGTGGGGTCCACATTTTGGAAGCTAATACCCCTTATCCTTGTAAAACACAAGGCCCATGTGAAGAACCCAACAGAAAATAAAAAAAGATTTTTGTTACATCTCGAAATATGCATGCATGCATGCATCCAGATATATCATGTACAGATGTCATATCCATTCCATTATCCATTGGCAACTACGCACCGTCAAATTATTTAGCCGACCTAAATAAAAAATAACGAAAATTAGGCTAAAAATATATTCGTTAAATTTAGGTGCAAAAGCAGTCTTCTTCTTCTTGCTTCGAGTTATCTGTCTCTCTTTTTATTCAAATGACAGCACGACTTATTTCCCTCAGATTCTTACCAGGCTGCATCCATTCGTTGCAGCAGAACGCGCTTTTGGATTCCTCTTTTTCTTTATTTCGTTTCGTTACAGATTGTTCGCAGGATCGATTCATAGAGGCCGAGCCGATTTGAGTTCTCCTGAGAAACCAGGATTGAAAAGATGACGCGCAAGTGCTCGCACTGCGGCAACAACGGGCATAACTCCAGGACTTGCCCTAACCGCGGCGGGGTGAAGCTCTTCGGCGTTCGCCTCACCGATGGCCCGATCAGAAAGAGCGCTAGCATGGGGAATTTGATAATGATGGCCAACCCTAGCTCTCCCGCTGACCTCTCCGAACCGGCCACTGCCGCTGCCGCTGCCGCGGCCGCCGACGGTTATCTCTCTGATGGCCTCGTGCAAGCCTCTACCTCCAATTCTCGCGAGAGGAAAAAAGGTGGATGATCTTGACTCAATTCTCTGCAAAATGTTCAAGAAACTGTTGCGTCTTCGGGCTTAGATGTCTGTGATCATGCCTTGATTCAAAGCTTATAACTGATAGTTGATGAGAAAATGTTTATTTAGCTTATAAATAAAAAATCCAAGACTGCATTTGCTCGCTTTGTGATTATTTGTTCGTTTCGTTTTAAAGATCGTTATATTTTCCAAATCCGGCCTTCTTCTTCTTCTCCTGTGTCCTGCAATAAAAGCTTGTAACTCTAATATTTAATGAGAATATTTATGTAGTTTAAAATACGGAAGATCTAGATTCAATTCTCTTCAAAGTGTTCAAGAAAATGTTGTCTGTTCGGGCTCTGGTGTTGGTGAAAGTGCCTGGAATCACCTGATATTTGATGAGAAAATAATGCTATAGCACTGCACTTGCTTGTTCATTTTGTGTTTTAAAGATAATTTTTATCTTCTAAATCGGAGATCTTTTTTTTCTTTTTCTTCTTCTGTTTCTGTGATCATGTCTAGAATAAAAGCTTATGACTCTGGTATTTGATGATAAAATATTTATGTAGGTAAAAAATAAGGCCGCATTTGTTTGCTTCGGGATTGATTGCTCATTTATGTTTTGAAGAGTTCTCCCCTGCTCCTTTTATCTTTTTAAATCGTCGGATTATATTTTTGAGTTCTGCTTTGAATAACTGTTAGGATTGTCAAATATCTGCTGGCTTGAAGACAAAAGACTTATGTAGGTAGGTTTTCAAATATTATTTATCTGCAGAATGTTCAGGAAAATGTCCTGTGTTCGGTCTCTGATGTCTGTGATCGTGCTTGCAATCAAAGCTTATAACTGATTGGAGGAGAAAATATTTCTTTAGCTTTTAGTGTAAAATACAAGGCTGCATTTGATTGCTTCTCGATTGTTTGCTCATTTTGCTTTAAAGATCTTTTCTATTTCATTTTAAAGGATTTCAAATCGGCGATCTTCTTCTTCTTCTTTGTTCTTTTTTTTTAAGTCTTCTGAATCTCTGGGGCATCTTCTAAGTTTCTGGTTTGGATAAATTGTTCTGGTTTTCAAATATCCACTGGCTTGAGTAAAAAGATCTATGTAGGCTTTGGTGAAATCTAAAGCTCTGCCTTACCTTGCATTCTGCTTGTCTGAATTCATTCGAAGGAACATCTTTATCTTGTGTATTGGCATTTGATTTCTGGTTTATATGTCCATTGCAAATTATATTGTTTGAAATTTGCGACCTTTCTTGCCAATATGTTATTGTTTTGGTAAATTTTTGTTTTCTGGCATTTTTGTGTTTTTTTTGTTCGGAAATAGATTTTTGTAAATTGACATGTTTGACATGTTTAAAGTGGAATTCACATCTAGATAACAGAGTGCAATAAGTGGTCCTTGGATGATTTCTTGCTCTGTCTGGAAATTGGAATTGAGTACGTGAGATTGCTTTGTTACTGAAATTTAATAAATAACAGCAGTATTTTAATAGATCACAAGTATTTTTGAAGTAGCCCTCAGTTACCGGATCATTTAGGTTAAATATCCCAGATCATTTAGGTTAACACAACAATCAGATGTGAGGCGCTAAGATAATTTTTTGGATGCAAATTCCCAGATTTACATGGGGACTCATTCCTAAGGGTAGAGGACATGCTCCCCACGCTCCTAGGACATGGGGACTCCATCGGGGACATTCCCAAATGTTCCTTTTTGAGGGAAATGCATGGAAACTTAGAAGGAGAATATTTCCTCCCCAAATCAGATGCTCTCATGTCCCCCTTGTCTCTGTCATGGCTGTGTGAGAGGGGTCGACAATGTGTGGTTGTGTGAAACCGCAGGCAGTGTGATTGTTGCTGTGGGAGAGGGTTCCAGTTTACCTCAACCTGTGTGAGACCTAGGTCCCAAACCTGTTACCTGTGTGAGCTGCAGACGATCTCAAGTTTGAACCCGTGGGGTGAGTGTTAGTCAGAGCCTTCAACCTCTCTCCAGTTTACGTCAACTTGTGTAAGACCTAGGTCCTAATCATGTTACCCATGTGAGCTGTGGACGACTTCAAGTTTGAACCCATGGGGTGTGTATTAACTAGAGCCTTGAACCCATGGCTGCTGGAGTGTTCAATGGATGAGGGCGCTGGACAGTGGATAGTGGAGACATTGCTGCTGGACAGTGTTAAGTTGGAGACATTGCTGGACAGTGTTAAGTTGGAGGCATTGCTGGAGACTTGGCCCTTTAAGTCTTCAGACATTTAAAATTTTGAATCTTGATATATCAGTTTGACAATTCACAGTTTTCGTTTCAGTATGATTGTAATTTGCTTGTGACTTGTATGAGTTATCAACTTATCTTAACACTTAGATCTATAAGACAATATCAGAATATCTTCTGATTTTTCATTTTTCTAAATATAATGAGAAATACAGTGTTGATAGTCTAATTTTAATTTAATTTTTTTAGTATTGTGGGCGGGGTTCCCTATGTTTTCAAGGAATAGTGTTGAACTTATGTTTCTTTATTCTTTTGGAAGTCTGTCTTAGATCTTCTCTACTAGATACCGATTTGTTCTTGAACTTCTGTTTGGGTATCCATTGAATTTAATAATATCTGGTCTTTACATTATTTCTGTGTTTTTCTTGGATGACCTCATCACCTTGATATCTTTCTGAATTTCTGCAGGTGTGCCATGGACAGAGGAGGAACACAGAATGTTTTTGCTAGGTTTGCAGAAGCTTGGCAAAGGTGATTGGAGAGGAATAGCACGGAACTTTGTCATAACACGAACACCTACACAGGTAGCTAGCCATGCACAGAAATATTTTATTCGACAGAGCAATATGACCAGAAGGAAGAGACGTTCCAGTCTGTTTGACATGATACCGGTGAGTTTTTCTTCCTGTCTTAAATTCTTGGTCTATTGGGGGGATGGAAGGGATTCAGGAAGCTTGTTGGGAAAACATCTAAAAAATAAGCTTTGCAAGTGATTACAATCGATCTGAAAAGTTTTGCTAAGAAGTAACATTTATCTGTCAAGAATCTAACTGGTATTCTTCTGTTTGAAGTTGTTTCTTTAATGTCTATTCATTCAACAATTAACCAAAACAGCGTCCACTAATTGTATGTTCAACGATGGACTTATCCCTACACATCTTGGATTTAGGAGCTTTGACTTGTTTTTGTTCATGCTTTTCAGGACACCAGTGCAACAGCAGTATCAGTAGAAGATTATTCAAAAGTTGCTCCCATTGATACTATTTGTGATAGCTCTGTTCAAAATCTACTACCTGCTGGCCATACTGATTGTGATAGTTCTTCTCAAATTCAGATACTATCTACTGGCCACTCTGTTTGTGATGGCTCTGCTCAAAGTCAGATACCTGCTGGGCCAAATTCTGCCTTTAATCAAGGTCCTCTTATTGAGCCTAACAATGGTGCCCCATTATCGACACAGCCAGCTTCGGATCAGGAATTTGAATCAAATATCTCAGAAAATACTTCAGAAGCAGAAACCTCTTTTTCACAAGCTGTAGCTGCAATGGCTTGTGGTGTTCCAATGGCGTTTCCAGGTTTCATGGCACCGTTGCTTCCTTTTCCATTCCCATTTTGGCCTGGTTTTAGGCCTGCTACAACAGAATTGCCACCAAATTCAAACGTTTTCAAGCCAAGGGCTGAGATTCCAAAAGCTCCTGTGAATATTATTGACGAAACAGGTATCTCAAAGTTGAGTATTGGTGATCCACCTGGTTCTATTGAACCTTCGGGCTTATCACTGAAGCTTCTAAATAAACCTTCAAGGCAGTCAGCCTTTCATACAAATCCAGCTCTGAATGATAATGGTTTCAGTTCTAACAGCAATGCCATTCATGTAGTTTAAAATAATAAGCAGGAAGAAGATGATGGGATTGGATTAATTTTGGGAAGATAGAATGTCATCCCATGTACCTCAATCTATTCAAAGCAGACAGGGTCCCTGGTTCTGTTGACTGGATTGTATAAGATGGGTTGGTTCGTTCTCAGGTACAAAGGATCATAGATCAAGGCGACATGGGATCTTCATTTTTGTAGGAATGAGTTTGGTATACTGGGTTATAATGATGCTTGAATTTCAATTTGCAAGAATGCGAAAACTATTTTGTGCTTGATCTGCAATGGGACAGTGTGATGCTAGAGTCTCATTTATAGTTTTTAGTACCATTTGGATTACATTTGTAAGAACCCTTTATATCACCTGAGAGGGGTATGAGGGGAAATCGTTTAATAACCATTCTTTATTTGTTTTAGTTTTATTCTTTAATTGTCTGTTCTAGTTTGAGTTCCTACCTTCTCTGGTAAGGTCAGTGTGATCTTGGTATTTTGCGTTGAAACTTCATGCTACTAGTTAATTTAAGAATATATGCCTATGAATTTGTGGAAGATTTGGATAACATTGGTAGTGGGAATGCTGTGTTTGTTTTGCTCATGCAGATTGGTGGAGTTCTAATTGTCAGTTGAACTAAAATCTTTATACGGTTTTTTTTTTGCTCTGTGTCTTAAAGTTTTGGTTTCTTTTGGTTTGGAGTGTGGATGCATAGTAGTCTGTTTGGATCAGAATTTATTATTATTTCAGTACATTCTATGCATGTCCAGATGTTATCCCAACGTATGTTGTTTGCAAGACGCCAATGTTTCTCATTCGAGTTTCCTTTTCATTCCAATGCAGTGTGTTTAGTTGAATGGTGCATGTATCTGGTAATTTTTGTACCCATTTTCTCTTGTTCAGATATTATCAATGCTTTCTTATACATATACCAATGAATGTGTTTGTTGTGTGGCATATGTATTCGAATTATATGTATTTGAATTTTTCAACTATTGGCTGAAGTTCTGAACAATGATTGTGTAGTGGTTGGTAGATTCTGTGTATTCATTGTGAGGGCATTCACAGTTTTACAAAGCAAATATGAATTATAGAGGGTTACAGGATATACAGTAATGATCCAAAATTGAGTGGCAACTGAGAGTTAGGCAGCACCTACCATTTCCATCTGTGATATTTTTAAATGTTCAGTTGCGGGTAACCCTCGGAAAACTATCAATAGACGAGTGTGCTGTGTATTCATTGTGAGGGCATTCACAGTTTTACAAAGCAAATATGAATTATAGAGGGTTACAGGATATACAGTAATGATCCAAAATTGAGTGGCAACTGAGAGTTAGGCAGCACCTACCATTTCCATCTGTGATATTTTTAAATGTTCAGTTGCGGGTAACCCTCGGAAAACTATCAATAGACGAGTGTGACTATCCATATGCTATTCGTATGGGAGAGCTTTATTAGTTTTAGACTGTTGCACTTTTTATGAGAAATATATACAGTGGTAAACCTCCTAGAGATACAACCGTAGCAGTTTTTTTCCTTTGTTGGAACAGAAACAAGCTGCGGGGTTGAAGGGATTGTCAGTATCCATTTTTGTAGTCCAGGTAAAGTGGGCTCTGACTTTTGGCATGGTATGAATTTCGTACTGACAACATTTTGGAACAAACAAGAGAAATTTCCTTTGTATATTTCTTTCTTTTGAGGGTACCTTCTGTATCTACTATCAGATCATCAGTTTCCCTACCATTTTTTCTCTCTGAGAAGCATGGAACAATTTGTTCAAGTCCTGACAAAACTGACAATTTTTTCCGGTTGTTGAGTCATCATGTTTGAGTGTGACATGTAGTTGGGAAAGAGAGGTGGCAACCTAACCTTTGCAATCATATTAGCTTGTGTTTTTGGGTTTTTTTTCTTGGATTAGAATCGAAACTACGGTCTGGTTTTTTTTTACAGTTGAAAAATGTTTTTATATTAAAGGCGCGTTGCTGAAAATCACCCAAGCTTTCATTCTTGTTTTGTCTGGTTGCTTTTCAACAAATTCCTTTTGAATTGCGGATCATTGCATCATTCCACAGGGCATTCGAGCCCTTCCCAATCTCACAATTGACAATCACGATCTTGATCATCTCACAAATTATATTTTATGGGCCTCCTAAACTTGCAAGTTAACTTTGTAGGTTTCATTGGTCCACAATTAGGCATGGCAAGTTGTGTTAGTTTGCAACTGAGTTTTGCTTATCTCGTCACTTCAAAATCTGTTTATGACTTGTAATTTATCCCTTTTTCTGCCCAAAACTACACTAGTTTGCAAATCCAGCTCTGAAAATACCCTCCACTCCTTTCGCGTTTTATCTCTGTCAAAAGATCTTTATCATTGACCTGATTTGCAGTCCTATTGGCCCTTGAACCGCGATGTTAGTTAGCTTCTCTGCAATTTTGTTACTTGAAAGCTTCACATGGATAACTTGTGTAAATATTTATGTAAATTGTTTGTTATCGATAAGTTTGTTTTGAGTTCAACAAATGAAAACAGATGGAATGTTTAGCTTAGTGATTGCTTTTCCCTTTGCTGAAATTCCTCTTATGTTTCTTCAGTCTAGATATTGCTGGACTGGATGCCCTCTTGTTAAGGGCCAGAATAACAAGCAGTTGTCGTTTGAAGGTCCCTTTAGGTCATTCGATGTTCTTGACCGTTGACTTAATTCATGTAAAGACCTGCTTCTATTGCCAGTGTCGACAAGGGTTCCTTTACTGCCACCACTATTTTGAACCCCAATTGCTTCATTGCTGAAGAGCCTCTTCTTTCATTTTAGCTAAATGTTTCAACATGTAAAGGCCAAGCTCTTCTTTCATTTTAGCTAAATGTTTCGAAATGTAAAGGCCAAGCTGAGCCCTGTCGGGTAGTCCAATTGGTTGGATTTCTTGCTGCCACGTGGACCTCATGACACCAAGTGGCCCTCTGTCCTGAGGTCGTGGGTTCAATCCTCTGGGTCGTGAGGTCGTGGGTTCAATCCTCTGGGTCGGTAGGTGTGTGGCCTCGTGGGTTCAATCCTCTGGGTCGGTAGGTGTGTGGCCTCTTCGTGTGGGTCCACTTCGACACCTCTTACTTGGACCTCTAACAAGGAAAAAAAACAAGCTGATTTCCTATTGAGCTAAGGTTCTTTCATCTATAGGAAGCTACGAGCCAATCCATATGGAAAGTTGCTTTAATGTTCTGCCATGACTTCCACTTTTGACAAAGTTTGACTAACAACTCTGACAATGGACTTAACTCGCACCGACAATCACAGACTTTCCCTCTATGGTCTTGGATCAGTTTTCAAGGTTTTAATAACCATCATGTTACTACGCTTGTGCTTTTCATTGAAGGGATGGACTTGAAGATTTATCTCATCTCGCTGGATTTTGAAGATTGATGTCAATCCTGCTGGATTTAAGGAAACAACAATGGTCACATGATCGTGGTCACATTCTGCGGGAGTTGCTTGCCGCATTATTACCACGGTCACTGTGCGAACCAAAACCACCATGAAGTACAGTGACTAAAAGTTTAAACGAGGTTATTATAATACCCATTTCTTATAATTTAAGGATTTATGCACTTGTCATTTTTATTTTATACTATAATAATATGAGTGGGAGCTGGAAACTATCATATTCTCCAAATGGTCTGTCTTAATTTCCATCGAGGACTCTAAATTATCGGGGATGCCCTTGGGGATTTTTCAATTATTTTTTTCATGTCAACTTGGAAAGAAGAGTTACAGTTATTTCAAATTATTTAAAAATACATGGGAAAGAAAAAGTTACAAAGTCACAGTTATGTCAAATTATTTCAAAAGATATATTCATAGGAATGTTCGATATTTGTATATTGGAGGTTTTCATAATTTTTTTTATTAGATTCAAATGGAGGTTTCATAGATATATTATAAGAATGCCAATTATGTGAAGTTAGAGTGATTGTGAGGAATAGTTATTACATTTATCATCTGGTTTAAGATTTACTCCGTGGCATGTTTACTTTGAGTAACATGCTTACTCTTAATAAGTTGATTTTATTAGATTCAAATGGAGGTTTCATAGATATATTATAAGAATGCTAAGTTAGAGTGATTGTGAGGAATAGTTATTACATTTATCATGTAGTTTAAGATTTACTCCGTGGCATGTTTACTTTGAGTAACATGCTTATTCTTAATAAGTTGATTATTGATAACTTCTTAATAATATAAATTATATATAATATATTTATAAGTGTTGATATAATCTTATTTAGGGTTTATTTTAAGTATTATTTTGAAATTGATAAATATTTATATTTGTAAGTGTTGAGAAAACCTTATTTAAGGTTTACTTTAAGTATCATCTTAAAAATGATAAATTTTTAAATAATAAAATATATTATTGAAAAAAAATAAAAAAAATTTATATTTTCATTTTTTTACAAAAATCCATGAATATGAACTTCAAATACATTAATATTTGAATACATTAATGTTTAGTTATATTAGAATTCTAGTAAAACAACGATTTATGTTAAATGTAAATCGAACAAAAACTTTTTGCAACAAGTGAAGTACTAGCGTAGCCACTTACTTTGTGATTGATGAACATTATTAGGCCACACGTTAAGTGCTACGAACAAGTTATATGTTACTTGTTCTCCATGTGTAATTGTAATCACCTGTTGTCTATGCCTTAGTTACCTATTATAACCTACCTTTTAGTTAAGTGGGTTCTTTGCCATAAACTGTTTGTTATCCATGCATCAACTACGAGCTATCCATGCATTGACTACTAGTTATTTTTTATATTTTTTTTCTTTTTATAATTGTTTATTTTGAATTTGGAATGACGACCATAAAATCAATTTTGATAGTACACTTGTCTTATCCTCCTGCAATCTAAGAAAAATGCTACTCCACCCCAAATTCTAAACTAGCACGACCACTTAACTTGTGGCCGATGAAGATTGATAGGTTAAATGCTATGAACGACTTATCTATTACTTGTTCTCCATGTTTAGTTGTAATTACTTGTTGTCTATGTCTCGACTACTTGTTACCTTCTTTAATTAAATCGGTTGTTTGTCACTACTTGTTATCCATGCATGAGCTACGAATTATCCATGCATCATTTACCAATTTTATATATATATATATATACATATATATTATGATTGTTTATTTTCAATTTTGAACGACACCCATAAAATCAATTTGGATAGTACACTTGTCACATCCTCCTTCAATTTAGGAAAATCATAGATGGTAGTCCACCCCAAATTCTAAACTAACACAGCCACTTAACTTGTGGTTGGTGAACAAAAATAGGTCACAAGTTAAGTGCCACAAACAAGTTACTTGTTCTCCATGCGTAGTTGCGCGACCTGTCCGTTATCCGTGCATTATGAATTATTCATGAATCAACTACCAGCTATCCATGCATAACTACCAATTACTTTTTATATTCATTTTTATAATTGTTTATTTTGAATTTGGAATGATTGTCATAAAATCAATCTTGACAGTACACTTGTCTCATCCTCTTGCGATCTAGGAAAAACATAGGTGCTAGTCCACCCCAAATTCTAAGATTTAAACACTTATTGGTGTAAATATAAACACCTATCGATATAAAATATGAATATTATTTAATATAGGAAAATGTGACTTAAGTTTGTGCTTGTATCTGTGCATTATGAATTATTCATGAATCAACTACTAGTTATCCATGCATAGCTACCATTTATCCATACATAATTACCAGTTATTTTTTATGATTGTTTATTTTGAATTTGGAATGATTACCATTAAATCAATTTAGACAGTATGCTTATCTCATCCTCTTATAATCTAAGAAAAACATAAATACTAATCCACCCCAAATTCTAAGATATAAATACAGATTAATATAAATAAAAACAACAATCAATATAAAATATAAATATATAAAATATAAAATATAAAATATAAATATATAAATAAAAACACCAATCAATTACCCCTCCCCTCCCTGTATTTTATTTACTCACATTCTTATCTAAGAAAATTGGCTTTCAAAAATATTACATCAATTAAAACAAATCATAATTCATTCACATATATGTGATTTATTTTTATAATATTTGATACTATTCATCTATACTACACTAATTAATATATTTAATTAATTTATATGCTTATTTTTAACACGAATTAATATATTTAATCAATTTATACACTTATTTCTAATTGACATAATCACATTCATTAGCATACATGTTATTTATTTCTATAATGTTCGAGACGAATCATGTTCAATTATAAATATTTATACTCATTCTTAATTAAAAATTTTAATTAGTATATTAAATTAATTTATATGCTTATTACTAATTTATATATATAGTTGATTTAATTACATTTATAAAGATTTATACTAATATTCAGTTTTAATTAGTGTATTTAATTAATTTATATATATATATTTTTATAAGGTTTAGGATTATATTATGTTATTAATAAGAAAAAACAATACATTGCAGAGTTCAGGCGGTTTTGAGCAAAAAGAGATTGACTATCAAAGATGTGCTAAGCTACCAAAGATTGAAAATATCTATAAGACATGTCTGAGCTATTGTCTAACCACTAAGAGTGAAGGTATTTGCAATATGACCCCCAAAGGTCGGGGTTATAACCCACTGAAATCAAAATGTAGAGAATTGTGATCATATTTAAAAAAATAGTGTTATCATGAAAACATAAGCAAATCCTAGTCGTCATCAGAGATGGTAATGAGAGACGAACCAACACCTAGGCACTTTTTTTTGACCGCTCACTTGACTACCTTAGGATAGCGACGAAAGATCAGTTGTGTGGTTGCTAGGTTGGTTGGAGGAGGCTGGCTAAAGTGCTTCTCGGTGAGCTCTTGAGCGACAACATCCAATTTGGAATTGACCTACTCATTGATGATTACCTGGTTGTGAGCAATGCGTTGCAGCCCAATCTTGATGTTGTGGAGCCTGGTTGAGATGGATTGCATGTCCCTAGTTCCTTGCTACCCGCCTTCCTTGCATTCCTCAAGGGCCATGCTACTAGTGTCCCAACCAAGGGGTCAGACCAAATACCAGTGACCCTCCACACAAAAGCTTGCCTCAAGGCTGGGATGACAGTTAGGCTTAGTGATGCGTCTGCAGGGGGAGCGTCAGCGAAAGCGTTCTCAAAAAATAAGCATTCTCTCCTTACTACGGGCGGTTCCATCATGGTAAAGGATGGCATGAGTGGCCATGAATGCCCCCACACAGTGACGAGCAGGGGGGCACAACCAAAGTCTGATTCAAAGTACATAAATGTACCTTCACCTTAAATGGAAAATCACAAATATTACAAATGTTCACGAGTTTACTAAGAGGTGGCCTCCACACGTGGCATCCTCATCTAAGCTCATTGTCTTGGCTTGTATTGACAGCCCAATTACACATATCATGAGAATAAGTAATTTATATACTTATTACTAATGACATATCTAATTATATTTCTGTATTAATTTATATTTATATTTATATCTAATTAATTTATATTTATGCTTGTGAAAGAAAACTAACTTTAATTCATATACATTTTACTCTTTTTCATACACTAAAATACCTATATTTATATTACAAACATGTTATGAACCAAGGATACGAATCATATTACCATCGAGGACTCCCGAACGTTGGGATTTCCTTTGACTTTCTCAATTGTTTCCTTGCATATGTTACTTTCAAAAGAATGTTATAATGTTATAGTTATTTCAAAAGGCATATCATAAAGTGTTGTGTTGATATTTGTACATTGTTTACTATTAAATATCTTAAACTTTACTATTAAATATCTTAAACTTTATTATAGGTTTTTGAAAATTTTATTATTTTTATTATTAAATTTAATTGAAGGTTTCATATATAGTTCACATTAATGTTAATTGAGTGTAGTTTGAGTGGTTGTGAAGAAAAATCATACTTTTCCATTCTATTTAAGTCTTCTTTTATAACATATTTGTTTTTAATGAATCAATTATTAATGAGTTATATATGATCTATTCTATATTACATGAAAAAATACCATAAAAATAAAATACATTTTTAGTTTTTTTTTTTAATGAATATTCATTAAAACGAATTATAAATATGACATCTATATCATTTGTTAACTTAGTTAAATCAAATTCATTGATATTCATCATTGTTAATTCATTTATATCAAGATATTATTGCAATGCACTACAACAATGCTTTATGTGGATTTTAAAATGGACAAAATTATTTTACAACTAGGGAAGTAAAACATGACTGGTCTTTGATTTAGGGAAATGTCACTTAAAAATTGTGTCTTTAATTACAATTCCTCTCGATCCTTATATTTTCCCTTTTTTTATTTGCTTGCATTCAAAGTTGTACAAGAAAATTGCCATTCAAGGATATTGCATTAACTAAAGCAAATCACAACTCCTTCAAATAAATGTGACTTATTTTAATGTTTGAGACTAATCAACCATGATTATACAAACTTCTCCAAAATCAATTTCCTCTACGTAGAATATCCCTTTCTACTAAGTGTGGTTTGTACTTCTTCACTTTACCTTTTGCATTCAACTTCTTCTTAAACAACCATTTGCTACCAATTATTTTTCTTTCTGCTGGTAACCCAACTAGATCCCAAGCTTCATTTATCCAAGGAATCCATTTCTTCAACCATGGCCTTCTTCCATAGTTCTCTATCATTTTAATCAACTACTTCCTTCACTTTTTTTGGATCATCATCAATGATAGATAAAACAAAACAAGACCGAAAATCAAGCGGGGAATACCTCTATGGTTTCCTTCTTTTCCGAGATGATCTCCTCAAAGCTAGGGTATGCGTTTCTTCTTCTTCCAATCCATCTTTTTTCATTGAGTCAGATTATTCATCCTCTAACTCCAACTCTATTATCTCTAGTTCATTTTCCATTGGAGTGACTTCCTATTTGGGAAAATATTTAACCTCTTTAACAACATCTCTACCATAAATAGTCTTCCTAGTTACTAGGTTCCAAAGTTTAAAACCTTTTACACCATATTTATAACCAATAAAGACACATTTTTCAACATTATTATCCAACTTACTTCTCTTTTCCTTTGGAACATGTACATGAGCATCACACCCAAAAGTTTTCAATTGTGTAACAGAGGGTTTCTTACTAGTCCATACTTAATGTGGAGTTTTGTCAACCAATGTTGATGTGGGTGATCAATTTACCAAGTAACAAGTAGTATCCAGTGTTTATGCCCTTAATTCTTGTCCTAACCCAACACAACTAAGCATGCTCCTTGATTTTGCCATCAATGTCCTATGCAATCCTTCTGTAACTCCATCCTGTTGAGGTGCATATGGAGTAGTCTTATGCCTTTCTATTTCATATTTTGTACAAAATTCCTCAAATTCATTCCTGTAGAAATCCCCACCATTATCTGTCCTCAACGCCTTTATTTTTTTCTCTGTTTGGTTCTCTGCAAAAGCCTAAAACTCTTTAAATTTATCAAATACTTCAGATTTATTTCAAAGGAAATAATGTGTGTTTGTCACATTCCCAGTGTCCTCATGATGCCATTAGGGCTGTAAAAAACTCAAATTGTTATCCAAAAATACCTCTGATATTCCATCTCGTTTTGTCATGGTTTAAAATTATATATCTATAATGAAATTAAATGCATAAATGATTGCTTGTAATTTGTATATGCATATGCGAAGTTATAGCAGACAATTTCTACATGAATGCAATCACATAATACCAATAATTCCATGCAATTAAATCATCATACAACAACAATTACATTAAACACATTTCAGAGATAAAAACAACACATTTGATATACAAGATAATACTTATCTGAAAATGTAAACCGACTAACTGTAGACCAAGTGTGTTCCACCCACTCGTAGGCTTTGTCAAACCATATTTTTCTTTGACAAGCCACCTTCAATATGGGGTTATTTATCCACAAGAAGGTACTGAGTTTTTTGGATACAACTGAGTCCCAATCCGCTAGTACTCTTTCCCTCTCAGCCTACACATCCAAAGGAATGGGGCTCCCTTCTCTGAGTTAAAAGTCCCTTGACATCCCTCATCTGAGTTAATAGTCCCTTGGGTTTGTTACCCCAGTCCCCTTCCAGGGATCCAACATAGGCCAGCCATGAACTCTGTGTTCCCAGATTTCAGGGAACTAAACTATTCTCAGTATGGCTCCAATTTACAGTTTCGGTGATGGTGGTATGTGGTATGGTCAATGGTGATTTAGGTATGACAACATATGTCGACTCAATCATGGGGGAATGATGGCAGAATGGACTGGTCCTCAATAGTTATATGCATATTGAGAACTAGCCAAGTGGCATGAAGGGTGATAGGAACTAGCAAAATGGCATACCCAGGGTTGGACACCTTTTTCCCTTCTAATCCCAGGCTTAGGATAATTAAACCACGATTATGGTTAATGAACTTTAATAAAGAGGGGTTAATAAAACATAGGATAAAGGAAACATAAAGTTAGTGACTTAAATGATAATTCACTAAGGTCATCTTGTTTCTACCCCCCCTCTCACTCTCCTTCTTGTTGAATAATAGCTCCCCATATCTTCTTCATCCTTTAGTCTGTGGTAGTCATGGATTTTATATTAAAAAGTGAAAATGTACATATTTACATATTTTGGTCATGTTGGACCATTCATATCCAGCTTGTAGCCATTTCATCAATATTTACATATTTACATACTAGGGTTAAAAACGGGGTGTTACATTCCCCTCCCCCTTAATTTATGCATTGTTCTTGGTGCATGTCACCACTATTTACACATACAAAATTTCAAAACAATTGTGGGTATGCCTCCCACATGGTATCCTCCAACTCCCACATTTCTTCTTTAGGGATATATTGTGTCCACTGGACCTTTACCTGCCCGATGGCCCTGTTCTAGAGCAACATGAATTTCTTGTCTAAGATATGCACTGGTAATATCGGTATATCTCCTTCTGGTTCCACCTGAATCAAGGCCCAATCAATAATGTGGTTAGGATCATGCACATACTTTTTCAATAAAGATACATGAAATACATTATGCACTTTTATGCAGGTAGGAAATGCAAGCCCTATCCTAGTTAATATTTCAAATGACCCACAATATATGGGCCCTAACTTAGGACATATCCAAAGCTTCAGGAAAATTTTCTTTGGCCCGACTTTTAGATACACATGACCACCAACTCATAATTATCTCACTATTTTTGCTTTGTTTGCATAACTTTTATTTCTATCCTGTGTTGTTTTTAAATTCTTCTTGATCTTAACCATCTATTCCTCCATTTCCTTAAGCAATTCTGGCCCGATAACCACTATGTCTATTGGATTATCCCACCTAATTGGAGTATTACATTTTCTTCTGTATAAGGCTTCAAATGTACTCATATTTAAAGATGCATGATATCCATTATTATAAGCAAACTCTACCAAATGCAATTAATCTTCCTTTTTTTTATGGTTGATCCATCGCATACATTCTGAGCATATATTCAATAACCCGATTTACCCTCTCAGTATTCCCATGTGTCCATGAATGATATGTTGTACTCATATTCATATTTGTTCCAATTCCTTTAAATAATCATTTCCAAAAATTTGAAGTAAATTTTGGATGCCTGTCTGAAAAAACTACCTTGGATATTCCATGTAATATTGTAATCTCCTTCATATAAATTTATGTTATGTCAGTTGCCTTATAAGTTGAATTAATTGGAATGAAGTGTGCAACCTTTGACAACTTATCCACCACTACTATAATTGAATCATGTTGTTTGACTGTCCTAGGTAATTTGGTGATGATATCTATTGTCACCACATCCCATTTCCATTTTGGAATTGGCAATGGATGAAGTAATCTTGCTAGATGTCCATGCTCAACCTTTACTTTCTAACGTTCAATACATTTTGATATGTACTTAGCTATGTCCTTCTTCATTCCTGGATAGAAGTACCTACTTCTTATTGCCATAATAGTCTTTTGATTTTCAGGATGTCTTGC
This sequence comes from Larix kaempferi, assembly GCA_027924585.1. Lineage (NCBI taxonomy): Eukaryota > Viridiplantae > Streptophyta > Pinopsida > Pinales > Pinaceae > Larix > Larix kaempferi. The sequence continues at coordinate 16,488,051 of BSBM01001138.1, read as the reverse complement.
ATATGGCACCTTATGTATTTCATCTATTACCAACTTTCTTAATTCAATATAATTAAGAATGTAAATTATGTTATTATTCATAAGAATCCCATCATTATCCAACCTGTATCCTTTAAATTTCTACTGTAAATTTTCTTATTGTAGTCCTTTCACCTAAATATAATGCTAATATGAAATAACAAATTCAAGAATTCTAATTTTTAAATATGATTTACACATGATAATGGTTGTAGCATGCATTGTATGTGCTCTTCTGTTGAGTGCATATGCAACTTTATTCTCCTTTCCTTTATATGTTTGATTTCAAAATCGAACTCACATACAAATCCCAACCCTCTTGTCTATCTTGCATTTAAATTCTGTTGCTCAAATATATATTTCATCCCACTATGATCTGTTCTTAATTTGATTTTTTTTCCCATGAGGTAACATCTCCGCATTTTTAAGGTGTGTACTATAGTAGCCAACTCTAAATCATGTGTGGCATAATTTTTCTCATGTTCCTTAAACTTCCTAGATTCATAACAAACCACATGCCTATCTTGCATGAATATGCCACCAATACTTTCTTTGCAAGTATTTGTACATACCACAAAATCTTCATTTGGATCAACAATTTTCAGAATTGGTGCACTAGTGAGCAATCTCTTCAATTGTTGGAAACTTTATTAAAACTTGTCTATCCATTCAAATTTGAATCCATTCTTTTGCAAGGATGCAATTGGATGTGCTACTTTTCAGAATCCCTTTACAAACCTTCCGTAATATCCATCTAGCCCCATAAATGATCTGACATATGTTACATTTATGGGTGTATGCTGCCCCATGATAACTTCAATATTCCTTAGGTCTACTGCTACCCCTTCCTCAGATATGATGTGTCCCAAGTACCAAATTTGTTTATGATAGAATGGGCATTTACTTAGCTTGGCATATAATTGATTCTCCCTTAACACCTGTAGAACCAATCTCAGATGCTCTTCATGCTCCTCTACTAATTTTGAATAAATAAGAATGTCATCTGAAAATACAAAGACAAACTTATCCAAATGTCGTTGAAATATACCATTCATTAAACACATAAAGGTAGCCGGTGCATTCGATAATCCAAATGGCAATCAAGGAAAATTTTAGGGTGAAATTTAGCCCATGGATTATTTTTCAACCTTTTTTCCAAAAAAATATTTGCCAATTTTCCTTTGTTTCAAATATGATTCACCCGAATTCCATGGGATAATTTTTTTTTTACTCAAAAGATCTCCAAAATTATCCAAAAACTATATAATGTCCTTATAAATTTGTTTTTTTTTATAAATTGCCAAACATTTTATAGTTGCAAATTTAAGAATTAGTAAGATTCGCCAAGGTTTTTACACTTTGAGAAAATTATGGATCCTTAAAATTTTCCATGATGGCAATACCACAAACTCATAATGATCATATTGAGTCCTGGAAGTTGTTTTGCTGATATCTTCATCCTTTATTCTCACCTGATGATATCTTGATCACAAGTCTATCTTGGAGTAAATATTTGCCCCTTTCAGTTGGTCAAACAAATCATCAATTCTGGGTAGAGAATATTTGTTCTTCACTATGGCTTTATTTAATTGTATGAAGTCAATACACAATCTTAATGTTCCATCTGTGTTCTTTACAAAAAGTACTAGTGCTTCCCAGGGAGACACACTTGGTTGTATGTACCCCTTCTTCAACAATTCTTCAAGCTGCATTTGTAATTCTTTCAATTCAGGAGTACTCATTCTATATGGTATTTTGGAAACTGGGGTAGCTCCAAGCACCAAATTAATAGAAAAATCAATATCTCTTTTCGGTGGTAAGCCAAGTATTTCTTTAAACACATCTGCATATTCATGTAACATTGGAAAATCTTCCAGGTTGGACCCTTATCCTTTTTTGGTTCCTCCACATGAGTTACATACAACTAACACCCTTTTCTGAAACATATTTTTAATTGCACAATTGAAACTTGCCTTATAGAAATAGGCCTTGGAATGCCTTTCACTATATTATTCTTTCCTTCTTCATCAAGATAAGTGAGAGTCTTGTTATGACAATCTAACATGACATGATGTGCATCCAACCAGTCAATTCCAATAAGTACATCATAAGAACCAAGAGGTATTATGTTCAAATCTACAAATATATGGAGTCCATTCATATCCAAGGAACACCTTTTTACTATTTCATCGATTCTTTGTTTGGTTCCGGTAGCCAACTGTACCAACCGTGACTTACCATGCTTGCTTTTCTCTAACTTAAATATTTCAACCAAATTGGGAGAAATATAACTATGACTTGCCCCTAAATCAATTAAAATGGTAATGGGTTGATCATTAATCTTACCTTCAATATCAATCATATTAGATTGGTGCTCTGTCTGGTTGTTATCCAAGGCTGCATAAATTCTAGGAATGGTTGTAGCCACATCCACCAATGTGCTTGCTTCCTGGAGGTTATGCACATTTCTCATTTAGTCTCCTCTATGAAGACAATTTTTGAATGTATGATTCCCCTCACATCCCCAACATTTAAATGGCTGATTTGTCCATTTTCTTTGATATTTTTCCATCTTTGGTCCATTCTTGATTGGATTGCTCTGTTGGAATGAATTATGTTGATTTCTTAAGAAAGGAGGTTGGAATCCTTTCTTCCTTTAATCCTACTTATCTCTTTTCTTATACCTCCAATATTTATGTACATATTCTCTCCCTTTAACCTGATCATATAAATGCTTATCCTTTCTGATTGCCTCTTGAAGGGATTTGGGTTCATCATATTGGATTTTGTCTTTATAAAAAGTAGGTAGTCCACTCAGAAACCTATGGATTTTTACTCTTTCTTCCTTAAGAAACCCAACATATCTCAACAAATCCAGAAATGTTCTCTCATATTTTTCCATGCTCATAACTCCTAACTTGAGCTCAAAGAACTCCTCCATTTTCTTCTTGTAATAATGTTCATATAAGTATTTCTGTTGAAAATAATTTTTGAATTGTTTCCATGAAATTCTCTTCTCGCTGCTATGCTTCACCATATGGAGGCCTTCCATTACAAGTTATAAATGGCAATTCTAGACTCCATATTTTAAGAATAATTATGCAATCGCAACTATTTTCTCGTCCCTAACAACTAGGGTTTTGCATCTTCACCTTTAATTCCTATTCTCACCATCAAAAGTAGGTGAATTAATCTTTCTAAGCTCCCCTTGCAACACTTATTCTATGAGTATCATGTTATGATGCCTCCTTGGAGGCATTTTTGGACTGCTACTAGAATCATTTGTTGTAAAAGATCTTTTGTTTGCATGAGGTGGTGAATAATGAGGCTTATGACCCATAGTAACACTCCTAGAGTGTCTATATTTTTAATGAGATCTCTTCTTTCAAATGACCATGTCTTCCTTTTCGGGGCAGGAAACTGATCCAACTTGAAATTGCCTCTATAACAAGTTGAAGCTCTGCATAAGTTGGGTATTCAATTGATTTTGTTGTTCCTGAGCCCTCAACATTCTTTCATTATAAGGTTTACAACTCTGTGCTTCCATTATCAAGCTTTTCATAGTTACCACCAACTCCATTGATTCTATGTTATTTCTATGTCCACTAGAAGTGTGTCTCTTCATTGCCTCCACTGATATTCTACCCTTTGGCTTCTTCTCTCAGACTACATGAAATTTCCATCCCTTCCATCTTTACCTTACAATTATGTTCTATGTGGCACTGAGTTGTAAACCTGTAACATGTAGCAATTTTCTATACCAATATTTACAATGTGTTAAAATTATAAAAAACTATCAAACAAATCTCTTCAAAAATTCATAAAAAAATTATGCATAAGAAACTTTTTGAAAAATCCCCTTTTTGACAACTTTTGTCAAACTAAGCTACAAGCCCATTTTCTATTAGATTTTGGGCAAATTAGGAAGTATTGATTCATAATTAGGTTCATCGCTCTTAATATCCTAATGATACTCTTTCCAACGACTATACCCTTGTTCGATTATGATTTCACCACTAAAAGTTATCTCTCTAAAAACACAGTTTTTGTCCAATTTTTCCCTATTTTTGTAGCTGCACTTATTATGAAGGACCACTTTCTGAGACCTGTAGAAGAAAATCGGTAAAAAAACTAGAAAAACATGTATATCGAGCATTGATAGCACATATAATGGTGAGTACTTGGATATTTTCACTATTCAAATCTGATACTCCTATCAAATCTTATAAAATTCTGGTTTAATTTTTGCAGTTCTTCCAGACTTAGAATTTTTTTTCTTCTGAAAATTGTTATCTTACAAACCAAGCATTTATGGAAAAATCGCCTCTAAGAAAAGTTGTTTGTATCGATGAGTAGAACAAAGGTCAAAATCATAAATTTTATGGTTATGAATTCTTGGGCCACATTTGTCTCCTTCAAGTTTTCAAAAATCGACCTTTCACGGGCCCAAATAGTGGATTTTGACCTTGTTTTGCATCCAGGCTCCACATCTTTCTAAATTTGACTTCAAGGCTCCGGATTTATCTGACTGCTTGGATCATGACTACACCATAACAATTTGGGCCTCATCCGGGCCCCCATCCATCCTTAGTCTTCGCACCTTCAAAACCCACTAAACTGAAATTTCTACAAAATTGAAGTAAAATGGGTACATTGTAATGTACAGGATCTTATCAATGGCACATTAACTCAAAATATATGCAATCAAATCACACAACATATTACTAGTTCTCAAAACTAGCTAGTTTGGAAAATATTGCTAGAAGAAAATTCAAACTGCTACAGACTCTTTCAAAATTATTAACAGGAATGGATTAGGACCTGGTAGGGTTGTGTATCAAATGGAAAGCAGGCCAATATCTTGATAGTGGCACTTTTATGGGTATGTCATGCCCAGGTAGACCCCTTGGGATAAACCCAAGGGTACAAGGCAATGGTCCACGATACTTCTGTGGAAACCTAAGGATTTTGGTGCTCACTGAAGATAATCAGACCTGGGGTAAGCTAAGTGGCTCATATCGGACTTGTCACAAAATAATTACAGAGATTTGGTAGCAAGAAGATTGGATTTGGAGGTCAAATTTGCAAGGGAGCTACCTTGGATTGCACACCTAGTCTACTTCCAGAAGGTTCCAAACACCACAAAAGAGTCTTGAATTCCAGGATTAAAGTTGTAGAAGGCTAAATCATAACCTTAAATACCTGTAGCAACTTACAAACTGAGAAGAGGATTCACAGATATCAACTTATTACAAAATCTGTAAGACTAGTTAAATTTAACATGCAAAAGAGCAAGCATTGAAACATAACTTTTCAAACAGCCTTAGTGGCTCACAAATTTGACTCCAACACTGATATATGAGATCAAGGGCATGTAAATAGACAGAAACAAGCTTATTTCAGAGTCTTATAACAGCAATGAAAAGTATACTGTAATTCAAGCTACAAAAAGTATTCAATCCTCAGGATTTTACAATTATAAGCAAGAATATGAAAGATGAGAGAAAAGGGAGGTATGTCACCAAAGGATCATATCAAAGAGCAAGATTTGATCACATCATAGCTCTGTGGAAACACATATGTAGATTCTACAACTCTCGGGGGCACAATGACTTGATTTGTCTTCCTCTTCTGACCAAATCACAACAATTCATGAATGTTGAAGCATTAAAAACAAGTTATACAACTTGACGAGAACTTTATACTCAACACGAGAACTCTAGCCATAAAACTCATAGTTTTGCATAAAAAACACCAAAAAACAACCCTAAATCAAAAAGTGGTGCTACCAGTAGCACCACTTTTTGATTCAGGGTTAAAAATATAGAAATGGACCAAAACAATCATTATTGTTGTTTAGAAAAATCTTAAAATCAAGTCCTGAATTGAAAACTAATGTTACCGGTAGCACACTTTTTAAAAAAATGACATTATTATATCATTGTATTAAAATTTAAAATTGTATTTATTAAATCTCTTAGTAGCACTATATAAAATTATCACCGAGTTAAATACAAATTATTCAAGAAATTATTTGAGCACTCTTTCCATATAAAATAAAATAATTTATGATATTATTCATAATATTATTCATAATAAAACCATGTATTAAACCATAAAACATAGAAGTTATGATATTTGAGGGTACAAGGGACAAAATACAGTATCACCCATTTTGGGGGGGCCTAAAATTACAACTTTCTGGAAATGATGGGTGGCATTATTGCAGTCGAAACCCTAAATCGACCACCATATTGAAAAGTGGACCTCCTAGAATCACTATCATTATTATTTGAAGCTAAATTAAAAAAAAATGTGAAAATTCAAATTACAAAACTTATTAAAAAATTTAATAACCAAATTTAAACAAATTTTTTTTTTACAACCTTACAAAAAAAATTATAAACAAAAAATTAAAAAAATAAATCCCAAAAAAATTGTAAAAAAAAATCAAAATTTCAAACAAAAATGCAAATTAAAAAAAAACTTCAAACAAAAAAAATTAAAAAAATTCAACAAATTTCAATAAAAAAAAATCAATTTAAAAAAAAAACAAATAATTTTTTTTAAAAAACATTTCAAAATAAAACAATTTTTTTAAAAATTAACACTATATAAAACTATCACTGAGTTAAACACAAATTATTCAAGAAATTATTTGACCACTCTTTCCATATAAAATAAAATAATTTTTTTTTTTTTTACGAAAACGGTTGAGAGGTTTTGTATTAATAAAAGGGTGGCCAGAGCCAAGTTACAAAGAGTAAGGTCTTGCAGCTTCTCATCTATGAAGAGCCGGAAAACCTTAATTATCATCTTAAACAAAACTCTGTTCTATTGACAAGATGGACTTTAGAGACCTGAAAGTGCTCAGTACCGACAGACTCTTGAAAACTTCGTGACACTACCTGCATTACCTTCATTACAGACTCAGACTTTACCTTCATTACAGACTCAAAGTTAGATTACCTTCATTACAGACTCAAAATGACTCCAGTGGCCCAAAAGAGTGGGGCTTCGGAAATTACATATAACAGAAATAAGAAGACATATCTTCCCATACAAGAAGTTACATATAACAGAAACAAAAACACACTGGGATCAACTAGCTCCAGAAGACCAAACAAGGTAGAAAAAAACCAAAATTCAACTAGTACGAGGCTCGGCTTCCATGTTCAAGAGAATCTTCTTCAAATCCACAAGCTCCTGGCTCAGATTATCCACCTTTGCCTCAATGCGCCGTGCTATGAACCGAACCATCCGTATCTGGCATGTACAGCCTTCATCAATTTTAGTAGAGAGAGAGTCGACCTTTGTGTTGAGGCTCCCAATGCGATTGCGCATCTCCAAACATCCAATTTGCTCAGTTGAATTCATTTGTTGCAAGAAATGCTTAATGTCATAGTTCTCGTTCTTCAGGACCAGTATCTGTGTATCCAGGATGGACAAATGGTCATCCACCACCGTAAATGAGGACTTTATATCCAATTTCTCTTCCATATCACCACAGACACGGACCTTAGCTCTGTGCTTCTCGTAGGCCACACATTCGTGTGCTCCAGGCCAAGAGGGTTTTCGCTTTCGAAAATCAGGCAAGGGGTCACTACCCTGGCGTGGTATTGTCTGCTTACCATAGAAGAAAAACCCAGAATCTGACATATCTGATGTCTCGGATTGAACACTATGTCGCTCTATCACTGTAAATACCAAACAACTTGCTGAAAAATGCATAGGATGAGAAAAACGTAATACCTTCATACTCTGCGTATTGGAATAAATAGTGAACTTCTGCCATTGTCCGTTGTTCAGGCGAGCAGTCCCTTGATCAGATGAGGGGAGGTTTCACATGTGTTCTAGCTGGGAGCCATGTGAAGGTCGCGTGTGATCAACACACCGTTCGAGGTTCAATGGAGGGTTTTCAACTTTGGTTAAAATATCGAGGAGTTGCAAGGGAATAATACACTCTAGGCACCCCATGGGGGAGTATGGTTTTCCAAGAAATAATAGAAGGATCATATGAGATTCAAATACAATGGACCCAAACATTGCTTTCCATATCCTGGTTGATAACCAAGACCCCTCGATCTAGTTTGGCACCGATATTGGTCATTTCATCAGCCTCCTGGTTGTTACTTCTCAGAATATGAAGGAATCTAATGTTGGTGAATTCCCCTGCCAAGCATTTTAGAAGGTTGTGTTGTTTTGAAATAGGGCTCTTTCTACTTTTACTCAGGTTCCGGGCATCTTTGATGACCAGCATGGAGTCTCCACAAACAACGAGTTCGTTGATGCCCTCCTCCCTAATGATCTCTAGGCCTTTGATGAGCGCAAGCCACTCGGCATTATTGTTTGTTAAGCTACATATTCCCCAAGCGTAATCTTTCCTTTTTTTTCCATCGGAGTCGAAGAGAACTCCTCCCACACCTGCCAACCCAGTAAAATAATTTATGATATTATTCATAATAAAACCATGTATTAAGCCAGAAAACATAGAATTTATGATATTTGAGCGTACAAGGGAGGAAACGGAGTATCACCCATTTTGGGGGGGGGCTAGAATTACAACTTTTTGGAAATGATGGGCGGCATCATTGTAGTGGAAACCCTAAATCGACCCCCAGATTGAAAAGTGGACCTCCTAGAATCACAATCATTATTATTCGAGGCTAAATTAAAAAACAATGTGAAAATTCAAATCACAAAACTTATTAAAAAAAATCAATAACCAAATTAAAACAAAATTAAAATTTTTTTTACAACCCTACAAAAAAAATTATAAACAAAAAATTCAAAAAAAGTTGTAAAAAAAAATCAAAATAAAACACTAATTTCAAACAATTTTTTTTTTAAAATTCAACAAATTTCAATAAAAAAAACTAAAAAAAATTCAATTAAAAAAAAACAAATAATTCAAAAAATAAAAATTCAAAATAAAACAAAATTAAAAAAATAAATAAAAAACTTTAAAAACAAAATTTAAAAATTAAATATTAAATTTTAAAACCACGTTTTAAAAAAAAATTAAATTAAAATTAAAAAAAACAAAACAAAAATAAATAAATAAGCAAATCCTCTTCCCCCTCCTCTCTCTCCCCTCTCCCCTCCCCCGTCCGCCACTCCCCTACCCCATCCATCCTCCACCCTTCCCTCTCCCTCCCCCTGCCCCCTCCACCCTCCCCATGCCCCATTTCCCCCTCCCCCTTCCCCTCTCCCCACCTCGTGCCTGCTCACCTTGTCGCCGATCTGCTCACTTCTCTACCCAAGCGCCTCCCCTCCGCGGTGACACGATTCTTAGAATCATGGTCTGCTACGAATAGGGGTGGGTGGGAAGGGGGCGCCCCTCCGCAAAGGCACGGTTCTAAAAAATGTGGCCTGCTACGAAGGGGGGTGGTTGGGAAGGGGGCGCCTGGCCTCCGCAGAGGCACGATTCTCTGAATCGCGGCCTGCTACGAAGGGGGTTGGGTGGGCATGGGGAGCGGGGCAAGGAAGGGGAGGTGGTGGGGTGAGGAGGCGTGGGGTGGGGAGGGGGAGGGGGAGGGGGAGGGGAAAGTGGGGCGCGAGGAGGGTGGAGGGGGCAGGGGGAGGGAGAGGGAAGGGTGGAGGATGGAGGGGGTAGGGGAGTGGTGAACGAGGGAGGGGAGAGGGGAGATAAGGGAGGGGGATGAGGGAGGGGAGAGGGGAGAGAGAGGAGGGGGACGGAGGAGGTGGGGGTTTGTTTTTTTATTTTGTTTTAAATTAAAATTAAAATTTTTAAAATTTGAAATTGTTGTTAATTTTTTTTTTTTTTAATTTTTGTTTTTCATATTTATTTAAAGCTTTATTTATTTTGTTTTTCGTTTTTTTAATTTTTCTTTTAAAATAATTAAAATGTTTAGATTTGTTTATAAAAAGATAAAAATTCATTAAAAAAAATGAAATGTCTTTTTTTTTCTTTTCTTTTTTCCAAAATTGAGCATGAAAATGACTTTTTTAAGATAAAAATTTAAAGAAAAAACTCCAAGAATATATATATTTTCATTCTAATTAGTTCCCCGAAATTTAAAAAAAAAAATTGAAAATGTATATATTTTCATTATAATTAGTTACTAAATGTATATTTTTTTGTAAAATTGAAAAAATGTACTTGTAAATAAAAATTATAGTTTTTAATGACTAAGAAGATTCAAAATCGAAAAAAAATGGCTCAAAATGAAAAATGGTGCTACCAATATACACACTTTTTGAAACGGAGGTAAAAACAACTACTAAAATTGACCCCCCAAAAAATGAGAACAATATCGGGTTCTCGTCAAGTTGTATAATATGTTCAAATCTCTGCACTATTCTGGAGGCTTGATTTCTTCATGTAGAGTGATGGATCAGATCTGTACTTTGAACTCCACTGTCTGCTCTGGAACTAAGAGATTGTATGGAACATGTTTTCTATGGGGCAGATCTCCCAAAGCATGGCTAGGGGCACATCTCCCAAGCCTCTGAGAAGCTAGTTCTCAAGACAAACAATTAGACTTACAAAAGATGTGAAAGTGGTGTGCCCTCCTTTTATAAGCTCGATGATGAATTAGATTCATTGAATTTGGTCACCTAATTTTCTCATGTGCCTGCCTTGATTGGATTTAGCATGTCTTCTTTTACCTGTTGTTACCCTTGCTTTGTTTCCTTTCTGCTTTGGACTGCTTTCTTGCTTTTAGCAACATCCTGTTTTTCCTAGATTTCCTCTACTTTTCCTAGATTTTCTCTACTTTTCCTGTTCTTTTTCTTGCTTTTCTGCTCCTTCCTAATTTGTGGACTTTCTTGCTTTTCTTGCCTGCTTTCTGCATTTCAAAACTGGCTGCTTTTGTACTACTTTCTATATTTTGCTAGCTTTGAAGATTTTTTTGGATTTTCTCATAGTTTCCATTTGAGTTAACAACTCATTAGGCCAACTTGAGCTCATTCTCCCTCCTTATCCACCTAGCACATTCCTCTAATTTACATAAATTAAATATCATTAAAAGCATATTAAAATTTAACATAGTATTTTTTTTATCCTAAGTCTAAAATTTAATATTTTGGCAACTAATATATCAAAATTTAACCCCTTTTTACTTATTAGTATTTGGTCACTATAGGGGTTGATTAGGTAGTAGAATGATCATGAGGCCCTCATGGAGGGGACATTACATCCTGCCCCTCAACGGAAATCCCGTAGTCTTCGTAAATGGCATCGAAATGGCATAGGTCTCATCAATTTCCGAATTAATTTTCTTCTATTTGGCCAAAACAAAATTTTGGCTCCATAATATTTTTTATATTTCAAATTTTTTTACTGACGTGGCATGATGTTAACATGGCATGGTGTTTATGTGTCATGACATGTGTCTACTTATGTGTCATATAGTCCCATGATTCATCTTGTGATGCATCCAGGTCACCCTATTTTCCACCTGGTCGCTATACCACTTTCCCTTGAGCGAAAGTGCGCGAGTGGTATTCCATTACCGAAGGTGGTAATGACTCGCAAAGAAGTGGTTTTCAAAAAATTATTTTTGAATTAGTTGTCAATGAGAATCCGACAAGTGGGAAGGTAGTTTCTTCCCAACAACTTGACTGCCCATCATTAACTAGTGTGCATGTGGGCATGCATTTTCCCCAGGTCACAAGGTTCATTGATATGGCACTCAGGTGCTAAGATCCTCTAAGTCTCTTGAATGATCCTTTAGCACTCGATTGATGTGGCAGGTCAACATCACAATCCCCCACCCATGTGGTAGCTCTACATAATCCAGAATCCACGTGGGACCTCCATGTCACACCATCCACGTGGCACTTGTGGGGTCCATATACAAATTTAAAAAAATCAAAATTTTAAGTTTTCAACAAGTGGCTCTAGGATAATTATACCTGCCTTTTTTCCTACAACCAGGTGGCCGATTCAAAATTACACCTTTCCATTCCCAATACTGAAAAATGATTTTGTAAACACACGGAACTGTGCATCCTGGCTCTTTCTTGATATTGGTGATTTTCCGTCAGTTAACAAAATGAAACTTTTTTGATGTTGATGTTAGAATTTCGCCCAAATTTTTAAGACTTGAATATTTCATTCATGATTTTATTTATTATTGGCTTCCATGTTAGCCTGAAAACCCAAATTTGAGCACTTTAGGCTAAGAATTTTCTACAGTAAATTTGTCAAACAATTTGTCTGTAAACTGTAATTTTCCTAAAATTTCTAAAACTCACAAATTTTACCACAACTACTGTTTGAATTTGACCCAATCAATAATTTAATTACCACTCTAAATTAAGCAAGGGAGGAAAAAGATATGGTTTTACCAATATTTTACTAAGGTAATTTATTTCAAACACTTCCTATGTAACCTGTAATTTTGCTTGTAGAATTCAAATGCATCCCATGCAATCCCAATGCTGCAACCTTGGGATATGATACCAATATGTCACATGCCCAGTGTCCTCACGATGCCTTTGGGGCCATAGAACACTCAAATTATTATATGAAAATACCTTTGTTATTCCATTTTGTTTTCAATGGTTTAAAATTATATATTTACAATGAAATTAAATGCATAAATGATTACTCATAATTTGTATATGCATATGTGAAGTTATAGTAGACAATTTCTACATTCCATGAATGCAATCACATAATACCAATAATTCCATGAAATTAATCATCATATAACAACAATTACGTTAAACACATTTCGGAGATAAAAGCAACACATTTTATACGCAAGAGAATACTTATTTGAAAATGTAAACCAACTGATTGCATACCAAGGACATTCCACCCACTTGTAGGCTCTGTCAAACCATATATTTCCTTGACATGCCACGCCCGGCCTGGGGCTATTTATCCACAAGAAGGTACCGGTTTTTTGGCTATAGTTATCCCAATCTGCTAACAGTCCTTCCCCTCATCCTGCACAACCCAAGAAATGGGGCTCCCTTCTCGGAATTAACAATCCTTTAGACTCCCTTCTCTAAATTAACAGTCCCTCGGGTTTGTTACCCCAGTTCCCTACCAGGAATCCATCATAGGCAGACCATGAACTCTTTGTGCCCAGATTCTAGGGAACTCAGCGGTTCTCAATATGGCTCCAATCTACAGTTCCGGTGATGGAGGTATGGTCAATTATGGTTCATATATGACAACAATTGACGACTCAATCATGGGGGAATGATGTCAGAATGGACTAGTTCTCAATAATTATATGCATGTTGAGAACTAGCCAAGTGGCATTAAGGGTGATAGGAACTAGCCAAATGGCATACTTGGGGTTGGATACCTTTTCCCCTTTAATCCCAGGCTTAGGATAATTGACCCAAGATTATGGTAAATGAAATTTCATAAAGAGGGGTTAATAAAACATATAAATAAAGGTAGTGACTTAAATGATAAGTCACTAGGTTCATCTCCCTTCAAACCCCCCTCTCACTCCCCCTCTTGTGGAATAATAGTCCCCCATCTCTTCTTCATTTTTTAGTCTGCAGTAGTCATGGTTTTTATATTAAAAAGTGAAAATGTACATATTTACATATTTTGGTCATGCTAGACCATTCATATCCAACTTGTATCCATTTCATCAATATTTACATAGTTACATACTGGGGTCAAAAACGGGGTGTTACAGTGTTCCTTGAGGAATAATCTATAAATGAAACACAATACACATATTTACCTAATGATGGAAAAATCATAGGTCCAAACACATAACTGTGTATTAACTCTAAGATTCCATTTTATCTTGTAGCACCATTCTTACTTGATTTTTGTTTACCATATATGCAATGTTCACATAAATTGAAATCTAGTGTGCAATCATACATACCTTCAACCATACCTTTACCATGCAATTATTGAACTCCCTTCTCTCCGATATGTCCCAATCTTTGATGCCATAACATTGTCTTCCTCTAGAGATAGTAGGGGTTATGTCTTCTTTGTTTCCACCCTAAGGCACAATAGAACTATTACACCCATTAGTGATTTTGATTCCCAACAATTTATACAAAGTTGCAATATGAACTCTCCTCATCAAGACCATTGATCCTCGAACTATTTTTCATTTTTTTTTCAAACACAATTTGTATGCTTGCGTCATGCATCTTACTAATGGATATCAAGTTTCTAGCTAGACATGGAATGTGTAAAACCCCAGGCAAATTTCTAATCCTTCCATTGTTTTGCAACAACCTAACTCTTCCATGTCAGATGTTTTTGTTGTTGAGTCATCTCCTAACAAAACATCACCTCCATTATGTTTCTCATAATCATAGAATGTGACTCCCTATGAGGAGTCATATGAAAAGACACACCTGAGTCAATCAACCATACATCACAATATGATTAGGTACCTATAGAATCCAGGTACACATCCTCTACTTATTCTAAGGAGTTATTTTCCTATATGGAAAGAGCATCATTAGGCCCCTTTTCTTTATCAAAATTTTTAGAGTTGCAGTCCTTCTTATAATGACCAACTTTACTGCATTTCCAACATTTACTCAAACATTTTCTCAGATATTTATACCTACACTTAGATTTATATCTCCCCACTAAAGCCTTATTTTTATTTCTACCTTGATGGAAACCTCTCACGACTCAAGGCATCCATGCTTTGACTATCCATTGTTTTCTGCTTCTTTCTTATGATAGCAAGGATGCCACTATTTCCTCAAACTTTAAAGTGACTTGATTAGCACTACGTATTGCTACAATCAAATTATCCTGGGAATCTAGCAAAGAACATAACAAGGCAATGCATTTATCTTCTTCCTCCATCTTAATACCAATAGAGTTAAATTGACTTACCATAGTATTATAGACATTTAGATGATCCATCATTAAGTCGTTATCATCCATCCTAAGTTGATACAACTTGTTTACTAGGAACTTTGATTGATATAAACTACCTAGCTCATTCCACAACATCAATACAATGTCTTCTACAGATACATTGTAACACCCCAAAATTTCATAAAATTTGAAAATTTTCAATATAACATTTAATGCATGTACTAGCTATATGGAATTATAATTAATGCTTCTATGTCGTCATGCTAGAATAAATATTTGTAACTATCATACAATGTACTGTTTGTCGTCTTGTTATGAAATGAAATTAAAGTCTACATTAAGATGCCATTGAATGTTTCCTTGTCTCAGCTGTGTTCCTAGATTACTTATATTGATGCTCAAACAATATTAAAGTTTATATGTGCTAATTATTGTTCTTATTTTTTATGACGAAAGGGGTCCTAAGGGAACCCCGAGACTTACTTAGCATATATTCTAAAGCATTTGGACTTTCCCTTTCACAGATTTACAGGTAAGGATGACAGATCAGATCAAGTAATACAAATATATTTTTAAAAAGTACTTTCAGTTAGCCCTCAAAGGTTCTGTATATAAATTTCTAAGGTACTTATACAGCGACTCATCTATAGTTTGTATTTGTAACTATACAACTCATATGTCTCCTTTGTTTAACATTTAAATGATGAATTAGTGTATCGTAGCATTGGTTTAGGATAATATGCACTACTATTGTTTGTCACCGAGTTAATGTGCCTTTATATAACATAGGCTAAAGGCATGATACATTCTAATCCTATAACATGTGCACTATATGCAAATTGATATGCGATGTCCTATAATAGATGACCTCTATATTGCTTCCATGCTTTTCTTATAGTATGAACTATATATGACTTACAATTAATTCCTATAGTGTATACTATTTACAAGTCCTATGTATTTCCTATAGCATGCAAATTATCATATAGTTCCTAATGCATATAAACTATATGAAAGTTCTATTTAATTTTTATAGCATATACACTATATGCAAATTCTATTTAATTTCGATAGCATATACACTATATGCAAATTCTATTCAATTTCGATAGCATATACACTATATGCAAATGCTATAGCATAAGAACTATATGCAAACCTTATAGCATGCAAATCCTATAGCATAAAAACTATATATCAATCCTGTACGTGTAAAGTTTATACCTCGGTTTCCAAAATGATATAATGTAATTGATATCTAAATGAATTCGATATCCTAACGTAAACTATGACTTACATTGGAATATGTATATATGACAGGGTTGCAAACAAAGTTAACGTGCCAACATAATGTTAGGATAGGGTATTAGTGATGTAGTGGATATGTGCTGGAAGGTGTTCGTAAACCAATCTTGGCATTAAACATTCCTATCTACCACATTCGTGGGAGATCTTGGTGGCAGATTACGTGTTGATTGTCATATGAACAGTTGTAAGGTCAATACCGATGTTGTTGAGCTGTGCCAATCCTCTACCTAGTGTCTTTCTAAGATGGAATGTATGATGGAAAGTGTATTAAAGTGTTTTTAATGCAAAAGTTGATTGGGATTTCGATGCAGGATCTCCACCGTTGATCTGGAGATGCTCTCGACATTTGGGAAGTAACCCTAATCTCCACTAAGTTTCATCGTTGTAGTTTTCCTTGGGCATTCATTTTGTTAGAGAGTGGTTTTGGGGAGAGGCCGATCGACCTGCGAAAGCTTAGGGTTTGATGGCAGTTTTTGAGAGCTCCTACCAAGAATCGAACCCGTGACCTGAGAGCGGTTCTGTTACAAGTTGATACTCTTAAGAGCCGAGCTTTGTGTAGAATTTTACTGCATTGTTTTGGTAAATGTAAGTCATAGGAAAACCACGCCAGTTGTAGTGGTAATCGTCTTCGAAGCTAGTTCATGAGGAAGTCCTTCCTCAGGGTCGATACCATGATTTGCAGGGAAGGTTAATAGTCTTCGGGTTTTAAGGAGCCGAGACACTTCTGTAACTGCGTTAACTGTATTCATGAAGTGCGAGTGTTCCTGGATTCAATCTAGTTGCAGATGCTATCCTTTTCGACCATCGGTTATAATTTTCAAGGTAATGTGTTACCTGTAATTTTCGTATGGTTGCAATCGTCAATATTTTGTTTAGCTTTGGAATAAGATTTAACCTTCTTCATTTTCGTGGCAGGTTCTGTCATCTACAGGGTTCTAAGCTCCAGTTAAGTGGTAACTATTGAGTGTAAGTGGTAAGTCTCGGTGGTTTCCCTTGTGGGTTCTCCTGGCAACTATTTTTTCTGTTGAAAATGGTCAAAGCCTTCAATTTTCTGAAGATATGGTTGTTGTTGCAATGCTTACATTTTGTAAAGAAACGTTGGGAGGATGGAATCCTCGACCTACCCTTATAATGTACTTTACAGTTTACTGTGTTGAAATTCAATTCTTGTTTATCAGGGTTTTAACCCTTGACTTCTGGATAATGATGAAAGGTTCGGCCCTTGGTTTTTACACCGTGTTTGGAAACAGCATTCTGTGTTTATGGTTGTCAATGTTCGTCGATTTTGGTGATGGATAAGAGCCAAGACTCAATGTTTTGTTTTGAAACTTGAAAACCCTAACCTATTCGGTTCAGGAGGTGACCTTGGAAATTCTGAGAAGTTGAACTAAAACAATTAGTAACCTAGCTTCGTGTATTTATATGGTTTTGTTGTAGTTAACGTTTACAATGGGAAAGTAATGCTACTTTCTAATGTTGATGTTTTTAATGTTTTTAATGTTTTTGTTTTCGAACTGTTGTGTATTTAAGATGGCTGAAAGCCAAATATTTGAATGAAGTAATGTGCAGTCAAAACCTTGAACCTGTAGGTTTCGATGGTAGCTTTGATAGTCTTGGGATGTCGAACCTGCAAACTTATTCTTATTCTCGTTTATTTATTTGGTTCGATTGAAACTATGGTTATGCTATGGTTGCAAGCCACTATGTGAATAATAATGCTAAAAATATGTTTCTTTGTTTTGTTGTATACTATGTACTGGAATCGTGACTAAAAACTTTACTTATGTTTGGGTGAGGGTATTGACTTTACTAGTGATCTTAACTCGAAAAGTTGATGTTTAAGCTGTTAAGGTTTTGACCGTCGAAATGGTTATAAAAATGTCATGATGTTTAAGGTTATTTAATTCTATGTTTAGGGTTTTGAACCCGTGTCTGTTATGTATACAGAAGTCTTATAATAACTCTGTCTTGGATTATTTATTTGGTTTAATAAATGTTGAAAAGAATACTTAATGTTGATATATAGAAATTATAAGACTGTATTGTTTTGAAAAGAATAAAAAGGAATATAAAGCATACATCTTTTGTAATGGAATAAATGACCAAAAAGGAAAACCCTAGGTTTAGTACAGAAATGAAATATTTACTTATGTTTTTATGTAAAGAAATAATATGGTGACTGTAATATGAAATGTTGTTATAATTCCTGAACCTAGACAAAAAACATTTATATTACAGCATATAACTGATGAGGAATATTAAGAAATAAAACAATGTTAGTCTATTCATTCATTTGACATTTTGTCTATCATTTATCTATCTTAATTCTCCCTCTTTGTACTAGAGTACTATATGTTAAATTTTCAGAATTTACTTCAATCTGATCTAGGATCTTAACTGAGAGAACAACATGTACAGCATATCTACAACATATCAATCATGGAGACAATAATGCAAGCACACAAGAGACACAAAGATTTACTTGGGGAAAACCATAAAGGTGAAAAACCCCAATAACTTCCTCAGAGATAGATAGAGCAATGATACAACCAACCATAAGAGATAGACACAACATAGCAGCATATCCTCCTCCTCCATAAGTGCGCCACTCCTCCTTGAGTGCATGAGTGAGCAAATAGAGTGCCTCCCACACTCTATTTATACTTGACTTGACTTGCCTTTTTACCTAACTCATGTAGGCTCGAACTTAACCACATAACATAATGCTGACTGGGCCGACCCCCAATAGGGTGGCCTAATAAACCTTTGACCCACATGGCCGACCCCCAATCGGGTGGTCTAATAACCCTTTGACCCACATGACTTATACAGGGCCGACCCCAAACAAGGTGGTCTAATAACCCATCAAGTATAAGTTACGACACTTACAATATAAATGACGACACTTCCGTATAGAGGAATAATAACATCTCTATAGGAATAAAATATACATATATGTGAAATACATTCCGAAGTTACATATACATCAACACTATACAGAAAACAGTATGGGAAAAATACAGTAGAGATATTTTATCAATTCATACATTTATTCAACAATTTACCAGATCCTAAATAACTCAGAAAATCAAACTTTTATTTCTGCGAAATGTAAACTAACAGTTTTCAAACTAATGAAATACTAAATCAGTGATTACAGAATAATTTAACTACTTAGGATTGAAATAACAAGTAGAACCTATAACTGTAGATAGGGTGGACAAACACCCAAGGAGGCATGTTCCTCCCAACCTTCTCCAAAAGAAGCAGCCAATCTACTTGCCTCCTTTGGACCCCCAAGCCTGTTTAATGAACCACCAGGTAGATGAAATCTATGTAGAAGCAAGGCACTCAGAAATTGTACAGGCGGCAAACTATTAAGACTTGCTCCTCAGCTTTTAGGACTCTGCATTCAGCAGTATAATTCTGCACTCAACAGTATAATAGGCAGACTTACACCATGATAAAAAACTAGCATATCCCCTCATTGAATCTCTTAGGTGCAAGCAGCAGAACCCCAAGGTAAATTTCCTTGTGAGGAAAAGTGATGAACCTCAGTCCAAAATTTGATGGCTCTTTTAAAGATTTCCTAGGTCTTTAGTGGTTAGTTTTCAATAAATGAGCCTCAAGCTCCAGTCCCATCTTTCAAGGCACTATGACCACAATTCAAGGGAGTTGTCCCATACCAATAGCTAGTTACTTGCCTCATGAAGTTTCCATTTATCCATTGCCTTCTACCCCAGATTCCATTCCACCTAGTGGGTCAGTAAACACTCTTTCAAGAGTCTCCTTAGGTGTTTGTCTCATATTTAATTTATTTAATAAGAAAATATTGTGCAAATTACAGTCATCCTTGGACACTTGTCCAATACAAAACTTTACAATGAAAGTTAAGATAATGTTTCCAACATAAAATATTTTTTCAGCAAAAAGGGGTATGTTACAAACACCCCCACTTAAGCTCAACATCATCCTCGATGTTTCTTATTCATTATCAGAGCCTCCCAATAACAGAATTGGATATGCTACCCGCATGTTAGTTTCCAGTTCCTAGGTAGCTTCATCAGGGATAAGGTACTTCCATTGCACCTTTAATTTCCCTATGGTACAATTCCGGAGCATAATTTCCCTCCTGTTGAGAATACAGTCCGGTCCCACCTGAAAATCTCCTTTGGGTTCCACCTGTATGTCATTCCAATTCAGCACATGAGTAGCATCATGCACATACTTCTTTAAAATAGAAATGTGAAAGACATTACGGATTCTTAAGTTAGATGACAAAGCCAACTGATATGCAACATGTCCAATCCTTGATAGGACTTCAAATGGTCCACGATACCTTGGTGCTAGTTTAGCACAACTTCCAAGATTTAAAGAACTTTTCTTGGGTTTTACCTTTACAAAAACATGATCTCCAACCTGAAATTCTCTTTCAGTGCGTTTCAGATCTACATAAAATTTTTGCCGATCTTGTGCAACTTTTAAGTTGCCCTGAACCTGTTTCATGGTTAGATTCCATTTCTTTTAACAAATCTGGTCCTAACATTAATCTGTCCACGGGGTTATCCCAAGAAATAGGAGTACAACATTTTCTTCCATATAAAATCTCAAATGGACTAAGTCTAGCAGATGCTTGATAATGATTATTGTATGCAAATTCAGCTAAATGCAAATAATATTCCCACTTAGTTGGCTGATCTTTAACAAACATTCGTAACATGTCTTCTAAAATCCGATTAACCCTTTCAGTCTGTCCATCAGTTTGTGGATGGAAAGCAGTACTGAAATTTAATTTAGTATTTAAACCCTTAAACAATGTTGTCCAGAAATTTCCAGTGAACTTGGAGTCTCGATCAGAAATAATTACCTTTGGAATTCTGTGTAAGCGAAAGATTTGTCTCATGAACACATCTGCAATGTTAGCAGCTTTGAATGTAGTCTTAACAGGAATAAAATGAGCAGATTTACTAAGTTTATCCACAACAACCATTATTGAATCATTTTGTTTCTGATTCTTAGGTAAACCTGTAATAAAATCAATACTTATAATCTTCCACTTCCATTCTGGAATTGGCAATGGTTGCAATAGGCCAGCTTGATGTTGATGTTCAGCCTTAATGGTCTGACATTCAAAACATCTAGCTATGTATTCAGCCACTTCATTCTTCATGTTGGGCCAAAAATAATCCTTCCTTAGCATAGTTATCATTTTCTGATAACCATGATGTCATGAATAAGGACTTTTATGCACTTCATCCAAAATCAGCAATTTAACTGTTGACACATTATGTATATAAATTCCGTTTTTATATTTCATTAATCCTTTTTCGTTAATGCTGTAATCAGTTATTAAATTTTCAGATAAATTTGCAGCAACCTTATCGTGCAATTTTTGATAATTTTCAGCTTGCTTAATTCCTTCTTCGATTTGATTTTCCAGATCTATCTTAAACATGTTGATTGTTGCCACAAAACTTAAACTAGCATTTCTGCTCAAGGCATCAGTAACTTTGTTTTCTTTACCTTTAATGTGTTGGATCTCAAAATCGTACTCGCTAAGGAAAGCTAACCACCTAGCTTGCCTTGCGTTAAGATTTATTTGATCTAACAAGTAGTTTAAGCCCTTATTATCTGTCATTAGTATAAACTTTCTTCTAATCAAGTGATGGCGCCACATTTTTAGTGCATGTATCACGGCTTCCAACTCAAGATCGTAAGTTGTGTAATTCTTTTCGTGGATTTTTAACTTTCTAGACTCAAAAGCAATAGCATGACCTTCTTGAGTTAAGACCCCACCAAGTCCATCGTTGCATGCATCAATACATACAACGAAGTCTTTGTTAGGATCAACAATTTTTAAAATGGGTGCAGTTGTTAATAATTCTTTTAACTTATTAAAAATTTCTTGCATTTTTTATCCCATACGAATTTCTTCCCCTTCTTCTACAAAGAAGTGATGGGATTCACAATTCGTGAGAACCCTTCAATAAAATTTCTGTAGTAGCCTGTTACTCCCCATAAATGACCGAACGTCAGTTACATCTTTAGGAACAGGCCACTCGTTAATTGTTTTTATCTTATCGGGGTCGATGGAAATTTCGTCTTTAGAGATTATGTGACCTAAGTACTGTATTTTATCTTTATAAAAGTCACATTTGTTGAACTTAGCATAAAGCTGATGTTCTCTTAACACTTGCAGAATTATCCTTAAGTGTTCGTCATGCTCTTCTTTAGTTTTTGAATAAATTAGAATATCATCAATGAACACAACTACAAACTTATCCAAGTACTTATGCAGAACGTTGTTCATTAAACACATGAACACTACCGGTGCGTTATTTAGCCCAAAAGGCATAACTACGAACTCGTAGTGCCCGTATCACGTTCTGAAAGCAGTTTTAATATGTCTTCGTCTTTTATTCTAACTTGATGATATCCAGACCTTAAATCAATTTTGGTGAATATCTCTGCTCCGCGTACTTGATCAAATAGATCATCAATGCGGGGCAAAGGATATCGATTTTTAATTGTCATTTTAGTAAATTGACGGTAATCTATGTACAGTCACATGGTTCCATCCTTCTTTTTAACGAAAATAAGTAGTGCTCCCCATGGAGACACACTTGGCCTTATGTAGTTTTTATCTATTAATTCCTTCAATTGAGATTTTAGTTCATTTAATTCTAGAATATTCATTCTGTAGGGAGCCTTTGAGTTTGGTACCGCACCCGGTACTAACTCAATGGTGAAATCAAGTTCCCTTTTCGGAGGTAGTCCTAGAATATCTTCCGAGAATACATCAGAAAAGTCCCTAAGGATGGGTATATCCTCCAGTTTTAACTTAGCTGCTTTAGATGAACATTCATCATTAATAACGTTAGCAGCAAACATTTTACAACCCTTTCTTGCAACTCTCTTAACTTGTAAAGCATAAATTTGTCTTACATAAATATTCCTATGAATTCCTTTTACTGTTTCAGTTTTTCCTTCATTATTCAAACAAGTAAAAGATTTCTCATAACAATTAAGCACTACTCTATGTTGTTCAATCCAGTCCATGCCAGTCAACAAGTCATATGACCCTAAGGGTAAAACATTCAGATTAACTTGCGTTTTCAGCTGACTCATAAACACATCACAACTTTTGACAAAGTCTGTAACCTTTCTTTTAATGTCTGTTGCTAGCTGAACTAACCATGAATTATCAAATTTCTCTATATTTAACTTGCAACTTTTCACTAATTCAGGTGAAATGTAACTCAAACTTTCACCTGGATCTATTAGAATGGAAATAGATTTGTTGTGTATCATACCTTCGATTTCGACCATAGACGTTTGATGATTTGCTTGACGATTTTCCAGCGCTGCATTTATCCTGGGCATCTCTCTTGCTACATCTCTAATTGTAGGCTCTGCTTGTATGGTGTGAATGTTGTTGACTGTCTTTCTGTTGCGTGGGAATTGAGCTCTAGTATGGGGTCCACCGTAATCATAACACTTCAAAGGTGCTTTCTATTCAGCATATCTGGTGTTGTTATTATTATTGTTGTTGTTATTATTAGGCACATTCCTTGCAGCAGTAAAATTCTGTGGTGCATTACTCCTGTAATTATTATTACTTGGAAAATTTCTGTTATTAAATTTTTTCTTAAAACTTCCAAAATTATGATTAAAACTCTTATTTTTAGGATCAAAATGATTAGACTTATTACTCTTCCAGCCAGATATTCCTTCTCTTTTTATGTTTTGCTCGAAACAAAAATTAACTTTTCTCGTAGCCTCTTCCAAAGTGGAAGGGTTATCATATTCAATCCTGTCTTTTATGTTGAAAGGTAGACAACTTAGAAACCTTTGTACCTTAGGATTCTCTTCGACCATGTAAGGTACATACCTCAACAAACTAAGGAACTTGCTGCACAACTCCTTCATACTCATAGTACCCAGTTTTAAATCATAAAATTCCTTGGATTTATCTTCATAGTACTGTTCTGACAGAAACTTTTTCTTAAATAAATTTTTAAACATACTCCAGGTTATGTTTCTTTCTTTTATGTTCTTAATTCTTTTAAGATCCTGCCACCAAATAGCTGTCTTTTTGGTCAGATTGTAAATAGCCATCTTGGCTTTTAACTAAGAAGAGTAATCGTAAATATGAAAGTATTTCTTCATTCCAGACAACCATGCTTCAGTTGTCTCACCCTTTTCAGTTTCGCCATTAAAGGTTGGTGGCTTAATCTTTTTAAACTCTCCTGTAATTTGTTCATGCTGCTTTTGCTTCCTCTTCTTATAACAACAATCACTGTCACTGCTATCATGAACAAAATTATAATTACTTTGATCAGATTCAGATGAAGAGTAACTATTATTTTTACCATTCTTTGCTTTCTTACTCTTATGTTTGTGAGACATTGTACCAGAATCAGAATTTACTTCTAATTTCCTTCCTCTTTCCTTGTTATCGTATTTCTCCATTAAAATATGATTTAACTCATCCCGTGCCTTCATAATTCGTTCATTCTCTTCTTTAACAGTCCTTATTTCAAATTTTAAATCTTTTACAGTACGTAGTAGTTCAGAAGATTGATTATTTAACTCTACGTAAATTCCTTCATTACCATTATTATGTGCGTTGTTATTATGTTCATTATGATAAGGAGATCTGTCCTCTATTGATTCCTTCGGTATATCCATACTTGCAATTTAAACGTCAAACTGTTCTATACAAAAAACAAAATTTAAATAAAGTCAGTAACTAAGTTTTTCTGTTTTATTTTCTATTTTGCGTGCGTGAGCCTATTTCAGGCCTAGAGTTTGTACTTGCACTCTAATACCACATGTAACACCCCAAAATTTCATAAAATTTAAAATTTTTCAATATAACATTTAATGCATGTACTAGCTGTGCGGAATTATAATTAGTGCTTCTATGTCGTCATGCTGGAATAAATGTTTGTAACTATCATATAGTGTACTTTTTGTCGTCTTGTTATGAAATGAAATTAAAGTCTACATTAAGATGCCATTGAATGTTTCCTTGTCTCAGCTGTGTTCTTAGATTACTTATATCGATGCTCAAACAATATTAAAGTTTATATGTGCTAACTATTGTTCTTCTTTTTGATGACAAAGGGGGTCCTAAGGGCACCCCGAGGCTTACTTAGCATATATTCTAAAGCATTTGGACTATCCCTTTCGCAGATTTACAGGTAAGGATGACACATCAGATCAAGTAATACAAATATATTTTTAAAAAGTACTTTCAGTTAGACCTCAAAGCTTATGTATATAAATTTCTAAGGCACCTATACAACGACTCGTCTATAGTTTGTATTTGTAACTATACAACTCATATGTCTCCTTTGTTTAACATTTAAATTATGAACTAGAGTATCGTAGCATTGGTTTAGGATAATATGCACTACTATTGTTTGTCACCGGGTTAATGTGCCTTTATATAACACAGGCTAAAGGCATGATACATTATAATCCTATAACATGTGCACCATATGCAAATTGATATGCGATGTCCTATAATAGATGACCTCTATATTGATTCCATGCTTTTCCTATAGTATGAACTATATATGACTTACAATTAATTCCTATAGTGTATACTATTTACAAGTCCTATGTATTTCCTATAGCATGCAAATTATCATATAGTTCCTAATGCATATAAGCTATATGAAAGTTCTATTTAATTTTTATATCATAAACACTATATGCAAATTCTATTTAATTTCGATAGCATATACACTATATGCAAATGCTATAGCATAAGAACTATATGCAAACCTTATAGCATGCAAATCCTATAGCATAAAAACTATATATCAATCCTGTACGTTTAAATTTTATACCTTGGTTACCAAAATGATATAATGTAATCGATATCTAAATGAATTCGATATCCTAATGTAAACTATGACTTACATTGGAATATGTATATATGACAGGGTTGCAAACAAAGTTAACGTGCCAACGTAATGTTAGGACAGGGTATTAGTGTTGTAGTGGATATGTGCTGGCAGGTGTTCGTAAACCAATCTTGGCATTAAACATTCATATCTACCACATTCGTGGGAGATCTTGGTGGCAGATTACGTGTTGATTTTCATATGAACAGTTGTAAGGTCAATACCGATGTTGTTGAGCTGTGCCAATCATCGCCCTAGTGTCTTTCTGAGCTGGAATGTATGATGGAAAGTGTATTAAAGTGTTTTTAATGCAAAAGTTGATTGGGATTTTGATGCAGGATCTCCACCGTTGATCTGGAGATGCTCTCGACATTTTGGAAGTAACCCTAATCTCCACTAAGTTTCATCGTTGTAGTTTTCCTTGGGCACTCATTGTGTTAGAGAGTGGTTCTGGGGAGAGGTCGACTAACCTGCGAAAGCTTAGGGTTTAATGGCAGTTTTTGAGAGCTCCTCCCAAGAATCAAACCTGTGACCTAGGAGTGGTTATGTTACAAGTTGATACTCTTAAGAGTCGAGCTCTGTGTGGAAGTTTACTACATTGTTTTGGTAAATGTAAGTCTCAAGAAAACCACACCGATTGTAGTTGTAATCGTCTTCGAAGCTATTTCATGAGGAACTCCTTCCTCAAGGTCGATACCATGATTTGCAGGGAAGGTTGATAGTCTTTGATTTTTAAGGAGCCGAGTCACTTTTATAACTGCGTTAACTGTATTCATGAAGTGCGAGTGTTCCTGGATTCAATCTAGTTGTAGATGCTATCCTTTTCGACCCTCGGTTATAATTTTCAAGGTAATGTGTTACCTGTAATTTTTATATGGTTGCAATCGTCAGTATTTTGTTTAGATTTGGAATAAGATTTAACCTTCTTCGTTTTCGTGGCAGGTTCTGTCATCTACAGGGTTCTAAGCTCCAGTTAAGTGGTAAGTACTGCGTGTAAGTGGTAAGTCTTGGTGGTTTCCCTTGTGGGTTCTCTTGGCAACTATTTGTTGTGTTGAAAATGGTCGAAGCCTTCGGTTTTCTGAAGATATGGTCGTTGTTGCAATGCTTACATTTTGTAAATAAACGTAGGGAGGATGGAATCCTCGACCTACCCTTATAATGTACTTTACAATTTACTGTGTTGAAATGTAATTCTTGTTTATCAAGGTTTTAACCCTCGACTTCTCGATAATGATGAAGGGTTCGGCCCTTGGTTTTTACACCGTGTTTGGAAACAACATTCTGTGTTAATGGTTGTCAATGTTCGTCGATTTTGGTGATGGCCGAGAGCCAAGACTCAATGTTTTGTTTTGAAACTTGAAAATCCTATCCTATTCGGTTTAGGAGGTGACCTTGGAAATTCTGAGAAGTTGAACTAAAACAATTAGTAACCTAGCTTCATGTATTTATATGGTTTTGTTGCAGTTAACATTTACAATGAGAAAGTAATGCTACTGTGTAATGTTGATGTTTTTAATGTTTTTGTTTTCGAACTGTTGTGTATTTAAGATGGTTGAAAGCCAAAGATTTGAATGAAGTAATGTGTAGTCAAAACCTTGAACCTGTAGGTTTCGATGGTAGCTTTGATAGTCTTGGGATGTCGAACCTGCGAACTGATTCTTATTCTCGTTTATTTATTTGGTTTGATTGAAACTATGGTTATGTTATGGTTGCAAGCCACTGTGTGAATAATAATGCTAAAAATATGTTTCTTTGTTTTGTTGTATACTATGTACTGGAATCGTGACTAAAAACTTTACTTATCTTTGGGTGAGGGTATTGACTTTACTAGTGATCTTAACTCGAAAAGTTTATGTTTAATTTGTTAAGGTTTTAACCGTCAAAATGGTTATGAAACTGTCATGATGTTTAAGGTTATTTAATTCTATGTTTAGGGTTTTGAACCTGTGTCTGTTATGTATACATAAGTCTTATAATAACTCAGTCTTGGATGATTTATTTGGTTTAATAAATGTTGAAAAGAATACTTAATGTTGATAGATAGAACTTATAACACTATACTGTTTTGAAAAGAATAAAAAAGAATATAAAGCATACATCTTTTGTAAGGGAATAAATGACCAAAAAGGAAAACCCTAGGTCTTGTACAGAAATGAAATATTTACTTATGTTTCTATGTAAAGAAATAATATGGTGACTGTAATATGAAATGTTGTTATAATTCTTGAACCTAGACAAAAATAATTTATATTACAGCATATAACTGATGAGGAATATTAAGAAATAAAACAATGTTAGTCTATTCATTCATTTGACATTATGTCTATCATTTATCTATCTTAATTCTCCCTCTCTGTACTAGAGTACTATACAGAAAACAGTATCGTAAAAATACAGTAGAGGTATTTTATCAATTCATACATTTATTCAACAATTTACCAGATCCTTAATAACTCAGAAAATCACACTTTTATTTCTGCGAAATGTAAACTAACAGTTTTCAAACTAATGAGATACTAAATCAGTGATTACAGAATAATTTAACTACTTATGATTGAAATAACAATTAGAACCTGTAACTCTAGATAGGGCGGTGGACAAACACCCAAGGAGGCATGTTCCTCCCAACCTTCTCCTGAAGAAGCAACCAATCTACTTGCCTCCTTTGGACCCCCGAGCCTGTTTAATGAACTACCAGGTAGATGAACTCTGTGTAGAAGTAAGGCACTTAGAAATTGTACAGGCAGCAAACTATTAAGACTTGCTCCTCAACTTTTAAGACTCTACACTCAGCAGTATAACAGGCAGACTTACACCATGATAAAAAACTAGCACATCCCCTCATCGAATCTCTTGGGTGCAAGCAACAGAACCCCAAGGTAAATTTCCTTGTCAGGAAAAGTGATGAACCTCAGTCCATAATTCAATGGCTCTTTTAAAGATTGCCTACGTATTTAGTGGTCAGTTTTCAATAAATGAGCCTCAATCTCCAGTCACATCTTTCAGGGCACTATGACCACAATTCAAGGGAGTTGTCCCATACCAACAGCTAGTTACTTGCCTCATGAAGCTGCCATTTGTCCATTTCCTTATACCCCAGATTCCATTCCACCTAGTGGGTTAGTAAACACTCTTTCAATAGTCTCCTTAGTTGTTTGTCTCCTATTTAATTTATTTAATAATAAAATATTGTGCAAATTACAACCATCCTTGGACACTTATCCAATACAAAACTTTACAATAAAAGTTAAGATAATGTTTCCAACATAAAAAAAAATTCAGCAAAAGGGGTATGTTACATACATTCAACAACATTGAATCTGATAGGAAAAGTCAAATTGTACTCCTTTCCCTTCTTTCTAGCTTCTCCCAATTTTCTTTCTTCAATCTAGTAGTTTTTGTACCTAGATATGAAACAATCCGTCATTCTCAATATACAAGAAGATCTTCCATCTTGATCTTCCATAGATCAAATTTATGACCGTTAAATTTCTTAATCTTGATTCTAGAGCTGCTTGACATTCTCTTTCAATACATAAATCACCATTGAAAATCTCCCAATAAACCCAGGTTTATCACAAACCCAAGATAAACTTGCTTTATCAAACAAGTCGAATCCTCAACAACAAAGTCATCGCCCTAAAGCCAATAATCGAGCTCTGATACCACATGCAATTTTTAAACCTATGACGTGAAACAATGCATATAGATTCTTGAACAAAATAGAGATTAAAAAATGATGCACACTTTGTACATGAAGATTTATCCTGAAAACCCTTAACCAGGAAAACCAAGAAACTTAGAGCTGCCCCTGTATCTTCCTCATTGTGTTTTTCTTAACCATTCACAATACAATATTTAGGTATTCCACAAAATCCAAAACCCTAATTTGTTAATTTGGATTATATTAAGACATGAATCCCTTAACTAGGACAATTACATATTTTTTGAAAAATATCTTTTAAAAAAACGGGCACTGCCCCAAAATCCACTCTGCGGAGCAGTAGGGTCTATACTCCCCCCCCTCCAACTAGCGCCACGCATGCACCTTGTGCATACGACGGAACATGTGGTGGGGAAGGATTGCAAGGTGACGCAACCCACATGCAAATGATATAACACATACCCAACAATATGCTTACTTGTTATGTTTTTCTAGCTTCTTTCCACCAAGCATTATCTTACAAGTTGCTAGGAAATTTATTGCAATTAACTACATTATCATATCCTTATCTTCATGGTTAATTTTTCTTTATTGTAAGTACATTTATAAATTGTACGACTCTTTTCTATTGGAAATGCTAACAATAAAACAAGAGTGACAGTTCATTAGATTACATATTTTGTCACTAATTTCATGTTTACTTACAAAACATTGTAAATTATTTAAATCATTGTACTTAAATTCTTGCACATTTAAAGGTTGGTTTAAATTTTTCATTGTTGATCATTATCACTCTTTTCACTTGTTATATCAACAACCATTTTATAAATCATTGATGTTTAATGGGTTATGTACAATGGTCATTTTTAGATCCTCATTATACATTTCTTGATCTATTTTGAGCAATAAGTTCATCAATTCATTTGGAAAATCACTTAATCATGGTTGGGTACTTTTACATGTTTCATATTGCAACCAATTTAATGGATTCATGGAATGTGTGATCAAGTTGTAAGTCGTTCTTTCATAACTTTTAACTTCAACTTAATTTGTGCACTTTTCAATCCATTCAAAACTGAAGTTATTTGCTAAATCACTTGACTTAGTTTCTCTAGGGAGTTCCCCCTTAGTGATTTTCTCTAAAATCACTTAAAGTGTAGGGAAATTTGATACGTGACAGCTATTCTATTTCCATAGTTACGGTTGTCTAGAACCCCTTTGAGTCCTTGCATTTGGCGTGTTATTTTTTGTGGCCACAGGGGTGATGGGTGTGGCAGGCACTCTTTTCCTCACTCTTCTTTGTATTCTTCCCTTCAACCATTAGACCATTGTTCCTCCTACTTATGCTTAACTTTGGTGTCCCTTTATGTAATGTGCTTCAATATGTTACTTGGAATATTGTAGGTTCTTAGCATGTGTGCAATCTTGGAGATCAAATTTCAATTCCAATCTTCTATCTCAGGAAAAATATCTTGTGTGGATTGATATCACTGGGATCCAAGTTGATTTATGCCCTTTAGTTGATCTGTTTGCTTAGAGGTTCAAGAAGATTTTAATCTCTCATGGCCTATGTAACTCTTTCAAGACAAACCCATGTGTTTGTGTAATGATTGATTTAAAGAGAAAATTTATTTAATTTTCGCTAAGGATGGAGTGTGACAACAAATTTTTTTTTATATAAATTTTCCTAGAGTTTGGATTGCATGCCAAGCATACTGATGAAGTGTGACAACTTTTTTTTATATATTTGAATGTGCCTAATGCTTTCTTTGCATGCCAAGCATAGGATCACATTATTCAATATTGCCCTCATCGGAAGCCTAACCTGGAGCATCCATGTTAGAATATGTAATGATGCCTTGTGTGGTATTATTGGTGGAATATCATAAACTTAGGCACAAATAACTCTAATATTATAAAATAGAGTTATCTCACCTTTGGCATCATGTAATTAAATATCTTATAACCATTCTTTATATAAGAGAGGTGGAAATCTATTTATCCCACATGTGTTATGCGATGTAAATGTTCCATACCTTTAGCTATATAATAGAGGTGAAGGAGACCCTTTTAGACATGTTGTGATATATTTTGAAATCACACATCATATGTTGTGTATATCATTTGTACGCACATCATTGTGATATGATGTGAAGATGGAGAGTGATGCATAGGTGGAGATGCCTTGTGTTTTAAGATTGGAGATTTTTTAAGAATATAGAAGACCAAACCTTCCCGTGGATGTTTCCCCATTTGGGGTTTTACCACGTATATATGGTGTATTGTGTTATCCAATAAAATTTCACTTAATGGATTTCGAATGAACCTTCTAAGACTTGAACAATCCAATTGTTCATTATCAATGTTCTTAGGTCGATCATGCCAAGTTTTGGCCCCATTTCTAAATAATTGCATGTTCATACCCCTTGGGGATATTGTGCAAGCGTGATGGATTTTTGTAAAGAGCTTGGCTTCCTAGGACTTAGACATCAATCCGATCATTCAATGGTTTTTTTTCACTTTTCAATTATGCAATGTTGAATAAGCAATGTATAATTTTTGAGTTTTTCACCTACTCCTCCAAAGCTGGAATGTTCATCTTGGTGGTTAGTCCTTAGGAGGTTATTAAATTTCATGTATCAATGTTTATGAGCATGATAGGAATTAATTTGAGTCATTATGAACATGTACTAGGTCCTCTAGGTTTTTTTTTAAGTTCCGAGAAAAATATTTTTTCCCGTAAAATTATGTTATTTTTTAATAGTTTAATTGGAAAAATAAAAAAATTGTAATAAAAGTGTGGTTAGGAAGTGAAATCACCATGGGGGTGCTCTTTTTCTAACCGAGAGAATCCATTAAACCCCTAAACCCACTTTCCTAAGTATTTGAGTGATTATTTATCACTTAAAGGCATTTTCTCTCAAAAAATAAAAAGTGAAAAGAAAAATAGAAAAATAATAAATAATGATATAAAATCAAGTTCCTAAATTAATGGAATCTTGTCTCAATCAGGATCCAGTTAAGTGAGGATCAAATATGTGGTTGATTGAGGGTGATTGGATGTCAAATCTAGGGATTCTAATCAAGATCAAGCAAGGGCAAGTTCTTCCTCATGAAGAGGGGGCACATTCTCCAAGGATGGGAAACTTTGTTGAAGTGGAAGCCCATAATTTGTTGGAGGAAAATCCAAGGAGAGGGCACACTTCTAAATGTTGAGGTGGCTCCACCTCATCCCAAGTGTTCCTCAATCAAAGGGATTTCCATCCCTTTTTTCTCTCATGTCACTCACCTTCTCTTCAAGAGGCTAATGCACCCTCCCTCTTCCTCATTTTGTTATTTAAGCAAGGCCATTCCACTCATTTGAGGATGGGTCAGATGGTGGAAACCATGTTGAAGCTTTGATCTTACTTGTAATATTTTTCATTAATGAATAGAAAGGTGTTGGAGTTCCATGATGTGTCGCAATTGTTTCTAGATGATTGTTGTGGAAAAAATTGCACAAGTGCACCCTTCCACTTGGTAAGGGGCTAGGCCTTGTAGGCTGCAGAAAGGCCTCATTCCTTGGATCCCCTGTGGGTGGTTGGTTGGTATACTCTAAGTGATACTATAATAGATTGTTAGTGTAATTCACATATAAAAAAAAATATTGAAAAATCCAAAATAAAAGAGATGGGGGGAGAATGCAAACATCAATAACAATCCAAGATATGCCAAACCACTTTTGTATTGCCCAATGGTCAAGTTGTACAACAACTAGGGGGTGTGGGATTCAAGGGAAGCCAACAATATCCCTTAGGGAGGCCTTTTTTGTCCCAACTAAATGTTAATTCAATGGTGGAACAATGGAGAGAAACACTTGCCCCTTAAAGGAAGGTGACAAGGGAGCTTGGGAATGCTCACAATGATAGGAAGTGGTGGGCTATGAGGAAGCTCCAACTCAAATCCAACATCATAACCTTGCTCTTGATTTCTCTCTACAAAATGCATGCCAATGGATTCCTTTTATAGGCCAAGAGGTGGCCAACAAACAACTAGAT
This sequence comes from Larix kaempferi, assembly GCA_027924585.1. Lineage (NCBI taxonomy): Eukaryota > Viridiplantae > Streptophyta > Pinopsida > Pinales > Pinaceae > Larix > Larix kaempferi. The sequence goes on along the minus strand of BSBM01001138.1, from coordinate 16,454,307 downwards.
CCAAATGTGAACTCATATCCTCCATGAACTAGTTCCCAAGTACACCAAGGTGGATATTTAATGCCACCAAGTGTGTGAGGGGTCGAAGTTGGGTTCTTGGAGGTGTTGTAGCCTTCAATGTGCCGCAGGAAGTTGGTGGTCCCACCATTTTGACAATAGCGTGACTATTGAAGGAATAGCCGCACATGTGTAGCGCGGGCATCGTTCTGATAACCTGCACTATAACATGGGTTGACAGTGTATTAGTCGTGCGACCCCTTCTTTTGACTGGTTTTTTGGCACTTTTGGACTCGTGCTGTCTTTTGGATCTGTTGAGGATGCTTGCGGTATAATGCGTTCTCTATGTTGATAATGCCTTACTGGAAGGATCGCCAAAATGGCACATGTTTGCAAAATTTAGGTGTTAACAGATGCCCCTTGATGTATGAGGTTCAGAGGGTACTGTAGAGACGATAATGCATCATGTTTTCTTATGTTTCTCTCATGTTCTATATGAAAAAGCATATGTAAATAATACGGACCTCCAATTGGGGACGGTTGTTGGTGACGACCATTGAACCTATAGTAAAGAATATGTTTTTATACAAACTAGGTGGGCATACCCATGCTTGTGAAATGCGATCAAAGTGATTACAATGAGATAGGACCAAGGGGTCAACTCTACTATACTGTTGGGACATGGATGAAGGCGGCTCCAAACCATGTTTAAGTGAATAATCCCAGAAAGTGTTGTGGAGTGATGAAGAAGCGGAACTGTTGGTGACCATGATAAGCCCACAGGGGTGGGGGACCAAACTAGTATGTGAATCTTCCTGAGAGATTCACTATACCAAATAGACTGCTACCATGATTTGCAAATGTGAACACTACTACCTTCAAAAGTATGTTTCCCCCTAATGTGATGATGTGTTGACGTCGAGCATCGTGGAAAATACTTAGTTAGGGATCACTAGTGACTCTCCCTACTATGTTCTGTAACTTTTAAACCTTAACAGTGAAGTACAAACTTATACAATTCTTAAGCATTAACAGAAAATACACAATGACACACACATTACACAGATATTTTCACCTGGAAACCCTTAACCGGGAAAAAACCAGCAAAACTTAGAGCCGCACAGCTCCTTTTTCATTATATGTTTTATTTAACCATGTACAATACAATAAATGGTATTCCGCAGCATCTAAAACCCTAATTCATTTACCCGAAATTAGGTTACAACCCTAATCCCTTTTACCGGGATTAGATAGAGTACAATGGGTCAAAAATCGCGAAAAAGAAAAAAGCAGGCGAATCACTAGTGCCGTAGGGATCGTGTTGTACACGCAGCAACCATGTGAAGAGATATAACATACCCAACATTCTCCCACTTGTTGTTCTCTTCACATACAGGAGAAATCTATGACTTCAACAATTCAAGGCAACAATGCCCATGTTCTCTTTACACCAAGAGAACTTCTGAGTACTCACAGACTTTGTCAAAGAGTCTGCAACATTTACCAAAGTGTCAACCTTCTCCAGCAACACTTTGTTTTGTTCAACCATGTCTCTGACGAAATGGTACTGCACATCAATGTGCTTTGTCCTCGAGTGATAAGCAGGGTTCTTTGCCAGAAATATTGCACTTGAGCTATCACAACCAATTTTTACTGCATTCTGAACAAAACCAATACCTGAACACAATCTTTGCAACCATACAGCTTCCTTACTTGCATGGGTAGCTGCCATGTATTCAGCTTCTGTAGTTTAGAGTGCAACTACAGCTTGTCTTCTACTCATCCAACTGATTGCTCCTCCAAATAGATTAAAAACGTAGCCACTTGTAGATCTTCTGTGATCAAGATCTCCAACCCAGTCAGCATCAGCAAATCCTTGTATATCTATTTCTCTGTTTAGACCGGGTCTTCCTTGGTAGCAGATTGCAGAATCTGTAGTGCCACGCAAATACCTGAAGACCCTCTTTACTGCAGTCCAATGTTCCTTTCCTGGTTTTGACATGTATCTACTCAAAACTCCCACTGCATGGGCTATATCTGGTCTAGTACAGACCATGGCATACATCAGACTGCCAACCGCACTAGCATAGGGAACATGAGACATGTCCTCTACCTCTTCTTGTGTAGTGGGACACTATTCTGCATATAACCTTACACCTACAGGAATGGGCACCTTCATTGGTTTGCTTTCTTGCATATTAAATCTCTTCAATATCGTTTCAACATATTTCCTCTGATTTAACCAGAGTTTCCTGTTTTCACGATCTCTTTTTATTTCCATGCCCAAAATGAAATTTGCAGCACCAAGATCTTTCATGTCAAATTCAGATGACAACTAAATCTTGACATCCTTGATGATTTCCTTGTTGTTTCCAATTAGCAACATATCATCAACATACAATATTACATAAATAAAATGATCACCAGTTAGCTTAAAATAAACACAGTGATCAGCTTTGCTTCTTGAGAAACCAAGTCCCAGTATATAAGTATCAAATTTTTGATACCACATTCTGGGAGATTGTTTCAATCCGTAGAGAGATTTTTTCAGCTTACAGACAAGCTCCTTTCTTCCTTTCACCACAAACCATTCTGGTTGCTTCATATAGATCTCTTCATTAAGATTTCCATGTAGGAAAGTTGTCTTTACATCCATCTGTTCTACTTCAAGGTCAAAAGCAGCAGAAATAGATAGAAGAAATCTAATAGAAGTCAATTTTGCAACAGGTGAAAAAATCTCACCAAAATCGATGCCCTCAATTTGGGAGTAACCTTTCGCTACTAGTCGAGCCTTGTACTTATCCACTTTACCTGCTGCATTTAACTTCTTCTTGAATACCCATTTGCTTCCAATAGGCTTTCTTCCTTCTGGCAACTCAACCAGATCCCATGCCTCATTTTTGTCCAAGGCATCCATTTCTTCTATCATGGCCTTCTTCCATAGTTTACTATCTTCTGAATCCATTTCCTCTTTAGCAGTTCTAGGATCATCATCAGTAATAGATAACACAAAATTAGAACGAAAATCAGGGGGACTGTACCTTTCAACTTTCCTTCTTTCTCGGTCAGATCTCCTCAATACCGGAGTCTGTGGATCCGCCTCTTCATCTGATTCAGACGATTCTGCCTCCTCATCTGATTCAGACGAATCTGGTTACTCAAAAGAGTCACTTCTTTCATCCTTGATATCAAAGTGTAGCTTCTCTGAATCCTTTTCCTTTGGTACATCCTCAATCTTGGAAGTGATTTCAACTTCTCTGAAGATCACATCTCGACTGTAAACTGTTTTCCTTTTTACTGGGTTCCACAGCTTGTAACCTTTCACTCCATCCTTGTAACCAATGAAGATACATTTTTCCGCTTTATTATCCAACTTGCTCCTTTTCTCCTTTGGAACATGTACAAAGCATCACACCCAAACACTCTGAGATGAGAGAGAGAGGGTTTCTTACCAGTCCAAACCTCATGAGGTGTCTTGTCAACCAACGCTGATGTGGGTGTCCTATTCACTAGGTAACACGCAGTGTCAACAGCTTCTGCCCAGAATTGTTGTGTTAGCCCTGCACCACTGAGCATACTCCTTGCCTTTTCCATCAATGTCCTGTTCATCCTTTCAGCAACCCCATTCTGTTGAGGTGTGTATGGAGTAGTCTTTTGCCTTGCTATTCCACACGTTTTACAGAACTCCTCAAATTCACTTTCACAGAATTCTCCACCGTTATCTATTCTGAGTACTTTTATTTTCTTCTCAGTTTGATTCTCTACAAGAGCCTTAAATTCTTTGAATCTATTAAAAACCTCATATTTCTTACGCAGGAAATAAATCCAATTTTTCCTTGAGAAATCATCTATAAATGAAACATAATACACAGATTTACCAAGTGATGGAACAGGCACAGGTCCAAAAACATCACTGTGTATTAACTCTAAGATTCCTTTAGCTCTTACAACACCAGATGAGAATCTTACCCGATTCTGTTTACCATATAAGCAATGTTCACAGAAATCAAAATCTAATGTGAAATCAGACATGCCTTCAGCCATACTTTTACCTTGTAATAGTCGAAGACCCTTCTCTCCAATATGTCCCAGCCTTCGATGCCATAGTGATGTCTTCTCACTAGAGACAGTAAGGACTCTGTCTCCTTCATTTTTACCCTCAGGAACAATAGTACTGTTACATCCATTTTTGAAGGTGCTTCCCAACAACTTGTATAGAGTTCCAATCCGAACTCCCCTCATCAGCACCAGTGATTCTCGAACCATCTTGCATGTGTTCTTTTCAAATAATGTTTTCACACCTGCATCATCCATTTTACTTACAGATATAAGGTTTCTAGCCAGCTTTGGAATGTGCAGAACACCGGGAAGAGTTTTAACCCTTCCATCTTTGAGCAGTAGCTTGATCTTTCCTCGACCTATGATTTTCGCCACCAAGTTGTCTCCCAGAAATACATCTCCTCCATCATACTTTTCGTATTCAGAAAACCACTCCCTGTGAGGAGTCATATGATAAGACGCACCTGAGTCAATCAACCACGAATCATGCTCTGCATGTGTACTTGAAGATGCCAGATACACATCTCCTCCTTCCTCTGTAGATTCTTTCCCATCTGCGGATGGAGCATCATTAGGTCCTCTGCTTTTATCAGTATTTTTGGATTTACAATCCTTCTTGTAATGCCCAGCTTTACCGCACTTCCAGCATTTTCTTACAGAAGGTCCTGGAGATTTAGATCTCCCTCTAGATTTAGATCTACCACCTGAAGACTTATTTTTAGATCTGTCTCCAGGGCGACCTCTTACAAATAAGGCATCCTTGGCTGAACTATCTATGGATCTCCGCCTCATTTCCTCCGATAGTAGGGATGCAACCACATCATCGAAGTTTAGCGTGGTTCCATTACTCCCAATAGCTATAACCAGATTATCCCATGAATCTGGCAAAGAACACAACAGACTAATACATTTTTCATCATCAGCAATTGTAATACCAACAGATTTCAACTGACTTACCAGAGTATTGAAGGCATTTAGATGCTCTGAAACAGAGTCTCCATCAGTCATCCTCAGAAGGTACAATTTCTTTCGCAGAAATAACTTATTTACCAGGGACTTTGACTGATACAGACTTCCCAGTTTATCCCATAGCTTCTTTGCACTGTCTTCTCCAGATACGTTCACCAATACCGAATCTGCAAGGCAAAGACGAATGGTGCTCCTTGCTTTTCTTTCCAGCTTTTCCCATTCTTCTTTTACCGCACCAGAGGGCATGGTACCTGGATCTACTGCGATCCATTGTTCTCTATCTACCAGAAGATATTCCATCTTGAGCTTCCATAGCTCAAAGCTCTGACCATTAAATTTCTCAATCTCGAATCTAGAACTGCTCGCCATTCTTTAAAGAAAAATAAATCACCGTTGCAAAGCTCCCACTGAAACCAGGTTTATCACAAATCCAAGATCGAGCCAAACCCTTGGAAACAAAGGCGTCCCTCTGAACCCAAAAAATGCTCTGATACCAAATGTAAGTTTTAAACCTTAACAGTGAAGTACAAACTTATACAATTCTTAAGCATTAACAGAAAATACACAATGGCACACACATTACACAGAGATTTTCACCTGGAAACCCTTAACCGGGAAAAAACCAGCAAAACTTAGAGCCATACAGCTCCTTTTTCATTATATGTTTTATTTAACCATGTACAATACAATAAATGGTATTCCGCAGCATCTAAAACCCTAATTCGTTTACCCAAAATTAGGTTACAACCCTAATCCCTTTTACCGGGATTAGATAGAGTACAATGGGTCAAAAATCGTGAAAAAGCAAAAAGCAACCCAAAAAATTTTGCGCTCCGCGCAGACTCCGGGGGCCTAACGGCCCCCTCCGTGTCGTTTCGGAACCTAACGGTCTGAAACGAAGGGGGTGGGCCCTGTCGGGCTACCCCCCCCTCTAAACGAAGGGGGTGGGCCCTATCGGGCTACCCCCCCCTCTAGTATCGTAGGGATCGTGTTGTACACGCAGCGACCATGTGAAGAGATATAACATACCCAACATGTTCAAGAGATACCTTATATTGATTGAAATGGATCCCAAGGTACAACTGCAACTACTGCAACTCTCAAAATGTATTGTTCTGATGTGGACGAGAGCTGAAGTACATGATAGGACGAGATTCTTATCCTGAGAACTGAGATCATATTGTAACTGACTAGTGGATGGATAGATATGACACAATACTAGTTGATAAGCGTGGGGCTAATAACTTCCTTTTATGGCTGCAAACATGGGGAGTGGGGATGATAGATTTCCTTTCAGAACAAAACAGATTGAAACGGACAGAGAGAAACTGAAAATGAAAGGGCCTCGATGGCGATGCAAAACAGAGAGTAATGGTAACCGGTAAAACAAATACTATTGAGGACATTGAGACTCAAATACATCGATCAAAGGAGACCATGGGTTGCTTCCAAAAGAATATGGTGTTTCCGCAATGTAAGGTGATTGGGGAACTATTTGTACATAAATAATATTGGCAGGGTCCCCACAACTTTAGGTGCATCAGGGAACCAATTTGATAATGGGAGGGATCCCCATGGTTTTGAGTGGATCGGGGGATGCTTTCCAAGATGAAGTGGGGGTTTGTTTGCAAACGTGAAGACGGGTGCCCCGTGAATCAATGCCATGCAGTGTATACCTGCAGGACAACTGAATGGAGATGGTTACTTCTAAGGGTGGGGGCCCCATTGGTGTCTGCATGGGGGTGCTGATACGAAAAATATTGCTAAGGTTAAAGTGCTCATGGAGGTATGAGTGGGATTTGTGAATCTTTATCGTAACATATGCTAAGGAAGTTGACAGTGTTTACTTGGTGGAGTAAATGCGCAATTACAAAAATGATAAGCTAAGGGAGGTCTTGTGATGTTATATTAGGTTCCTCGGGCTTGTGGGAGGTCGACATCATGGGTCTCAATTGATGACTAGGATGGAAATGGTGGTAACACCCATGGGGGAACATGATATTCCCAATCATGACATTGATGGTGTTAACACCTAAAAATTGCACGCATGTGACATTTCGATGATTCATCTAGTAAAGTGTCATCAACATAGAGAATGCATATCACCAAAAGCATCCTCAACAAATCCAAAACATAGAATGAGTTCATAAGTTCCAAGTAACAGTCAAAACAAAGGGTAGCACATATAGTACATAGTTGACCTGCATTATAACCCAGGTTATCTGAACAACGCTCGTGCTACACCAGCGCGACTTTTCCTTCGATAACTGCTCTACTTTCAAAACGGTGGGACCACTCACTCCCATCGGCGCATTGAAAACTCGATCGTCCGCAAATATCTAAATTCATCTCCTCACACACTTGGAGGAATTAATCAGCCCCCTTGTGTACCTTGGAGCTAGTTATTGAAGGAGGAGAGTTCACATTTGGATCTAGTTGTTTGTTGGCCACCTCTTGGCCTATAAAATAAATCCATTGGCATGCATTTTGTAAAGAGAAATCAAAGTAATTTTATGCTGTTGGATTTGAGTTGGAGCTTCCTCATAGCCCACCATTTCCTACCATTGTAAGCATTCCCAAGATCCCTTGCCACCTTCCATCTAGGGCAAGTGTTTCTCTCCATTGTTCTTCCATCTACTTAGCATTTTGTTTGGAAAAGAAAGGCCTCCCCAAGGGATATTATTGGATTCCCTTAAATCCCACACCTCCTAAGTGTTGTACAGCTATTCCATTGGGAAATAGAAGAGTGGTTTAGCATATCTTTGGTTGTTTTTGAAGTTTGAATTCTCCCCCCATCTCTTTCATTTTGTTTTTATCAATATTTCTATGTTTGAATGTGAACTACACTAGAAATATCTTGCAGGATCACTTGGAGGAATACTAACAAAACAAAAGGGGGCTCCAAGGACTGAGGCCTTGCTGCAACCTACAAGGCTTATCCCCTTACCAAGTGGAAGAGTGCACTTGTGCAATTTTTTTCACAACAGTTCTAATGGCGGCCATACTTATTTGGTTCATTTCTAATTAAAATAGGTTTTTTTATGCTAAGTGTCTAATTCTGGGTATTTATTACTTGCAAGAGAGCAGGTATTCCACCTCTTGTTCCCAGAAATTGGCCCCATTACGACCACAATTTATTCTTTTACATAGATGTGCGGTTCCCGGTGTCTCTAGCGCACTCACATCGCAAAAATGGCTCGGACAGTCGCACGCACAGTGCAGATTACCGGTGTTATACCCGCTCTACACCGCTCATCACACCCGCGCAGAAGGTTAGTGTATTACCCGCGCTGTCAGCACGACATAGTGTGGGTTAGTTGTGCTACTGTTGTTTATTTTCTTTTTATCTACATATCTTAGTTTGGCATTCCAAATACTTCTTACTAGTGAACTTAAATTAAGGCTAATTCACATAATTACTTAATGTTTTAGTAATTAGTTCACCTAGACCAAGATTAGGAAGTAAAGATTTCAACTCTCTTGAAACTTACCTAGGTAACCAACTTTGAGGCTTTCAACGGGCGTCATTGTTGTCACTAGTATTCAAGACCATTTCTTGTTTATGCATCAATCGACATGTTGTTTTAGTAGTATTGTTAGTATAGAAAACACTTTTTGCACACAAACGAGGACCTAAAAACACTTGTCACCCAAAGTATGATCTTCACCTTACACTTCATGTGAGGATGGTGAATCAGAAAAATGGTGAGAAGTGTGAAATACTTCCATTGCACACTTGTTTATTAGTTAGAATATTTTTATTTTGCAAAGCACCATGAGCATCTACTTGGGTTAAAAGTACACATTACTTGATATACTCTTTTAGTTAAATTGTCGATAAAATCATCTTTTTGCTTTCATCACATGTGTTTGCACCACTAGCACACAACAAGAGGCATAAAGACTCTTCCAATCCTAGTATGCTCTTCACCTCCTACTTCATGTGAGCTTGTTGAATTAGAAGGTAGGGACTGTGAAATACCCCTCTTACTCTCCATAAGTGAAACATTCAAATCCTTAAAATCAACATTGTAATTGTCTTAACCAACTAAAATCATCCATAAGAGGTCACAAAACAATATTTTAGTTAGGTAGGATTGATTGGTATAGGAATCCATTAATGCCCACCAATCTAGTTTCATTAGTGATATTTTGAAACATAGCATTGTTGTCTCATAGGGTACTTACAAAATCCTACTATAAGAAAGTATTAAAAGAAAACCCGGATCAGAAGTGCACCGTGACCAAGGAGGTGAAATCCTAGGTATAGCAGGTATAGTTACCCTACTCTCCCCTACAAGCCACTCAACTTGTTGTAGGGAGACGACACTATACCGTGCAGTCCAAACCATTGATCCACACTTGACGCAAGGTATCTTAGTGGCCCAATTTAGGATATCACCAAGGAGAAATTGTGAGTGCAGTTGACTCCTGGAGATAGCTTTTTCCTTTTGGAGGTGTTGCCAAGTATTATTGATTGGAACATTGGCCCCATTGTAGATAGAAATATATATTTGTTACCTCCACTACTCGATTGTTGAGTGGATATCATTATCACCATCAATTGTGCTTTTGGGAGGTCGAGTTACATTTGAGAGGAAGAACGTTAGGTCTTCTAGGGAATTTACATTTATTTTCCTTTTTAACTACAAGTTCATTAACTTGTAATAAAAAGAACCTACATGTGGGAACTCATGCACTAAAACCGACATTGCACATATCACTCACTTATCGCACCATTTTGCATCTGTTGTGGTTGGCATATTTTTGCATTTGTTCAATTGTGTTTTAATTCCACTATCACTCTCATTTGACACAAACCCTTCACCATTTAGGAACAAAAAAACATCCTAAGACAGTCTCGTAGACTGCAAGGCATATCCCATCTCTTGAGGATGTTATTACACCTTCTTCTCGTGGTTCACAAAGAAGGTACCCTAGTCGGGCCGCTCACAGGCTACATTGATTGGATCATCTGGTCGAGTCCAAGCCTTTCTAGGTACATTTTCTCCTTTCGTAGAAACTATCAATTACACCACTTCTTCCCCCATTGGAGGAGGTACCCCGCTGGCTTCTCCCATTGGAGATCCCTCGGTTCCATTTGACCCATCCTCTCTCATAGGAGGTCAACCATTGTTTACAACACCACCTGGGTCTCCCCCTCATGGAAATCACATCCCACATACAATGGGAAGACCATTCATCCCAACCTTGCCATTCATGGCTAGTTTAAATCTACCTGATTTGGCCAAATTGACTAATGATCCTATTTATCATGATGCGACATGTCCGGTTATGCCCGAAAAGCTCCCTTCCAACATTCCCAAATTCGAAGGAAAACAGGGAGACGATCCTGCCAACCAGGTTATGTCTTTCCACTTATGGTTTTCATCTAACATCATAGTGGATGACCACGTGAGCCTTCGGCTCTTCCAGAGTACCCTCACCAGAACGACAGCAAAGCGGTATGTAAACCTAGAAGGTGAAACCCATTCCACATTTGTGGCATTGGACACTATGTTTCTTACGTACTTTCAACTTCCAATCCGACATGATCTAGGCCTCGAGATTCTCACTAAGTTTTGTCAAAATACTTCCACCCACATCGCGGACCATATCCATGAGTGGCGTAGACGCCGCACACTATGCAATATCGAAATACAACCTCCTTTTTTGTTGGATTGGTTTATGAAATCTCTCCAACCCTCCATAGCTAAATATGTCGGCACCTCCATGCCACAAAGCGAGGAAGAGTCCATTCTGAAAGCACAACATTTCGACCTCATGTATGCACAATCCGAGTACCTCTACACAATCCTCCCTGGTGCCCTTAGGCATCGGTCATTGGATCCTACACCTTTGGGCTCGTCACATTCTGCAGATGAGATTATTGGGTCCATTTCCCATCTAGGAAAGGATCCTCCTACCACATCAGTGCCATTCAACATGGTTCTTTATTACCCATCCATGCCACCTGCATTGGTACCCCCTACACTGGTACCAACACCATCAATTGGTCAAATACAGTATGGACTGTATAGTCCTACATACCCAAACATTAGCCAAGCAATGACGGTTCCCACACCGCCAATGGAACAAGCCATTCCTACATCCACCTCTTATGGAACACAACCTGCATTTATCACACCGCCGGGATATAACCCATACTATCTTTTCCCATTCTCAACTGGTCAACAACCTAGACCCCACATGGGTGTTAACCTAGTTCAACCCTATTATGTTCAACAAGCTAAAAAATTTGATCAATTGAATGCCTTAAACCCCTGGAATCCACATACTCGGGGAAGAAGAAAGGTAAGAACAAATAGAATCAGCAGCTGAGACAAGGGTGCAATCTCCCTCCCCATCAAAACTAGACTACAAGTGATCCAAATACAAGAACTAACAATCCCCCAAAACAAGGGAAGAATCCCACCCTGAGAACTAATTATTGCTGCTCCATTTGCGGTGATTACTACACACATCATTGTCCTCTTATCCCCGACTGTTAACAATTAGTGGAAGCCAAAAAGAAGATGATGGAAAAACCCCCCCATGCAGAGAATCCTCCCCAACCACAAATTGTCGTGTTATAGCAACCCTTTTCCAATCAAGGGGTAGTCACAAAATAACAAGACCCTCTCCCTCCCAGTGAGGGTTCTTTCCAAAATATATATACATTGGATGTAAACCTTCAAACACGAGCCATAGGTTATGACGGGCCTTCCACCCCCCAAGTGGAATATGTTCCTATCCCCTCAGGGGGGCCTCTACAGATACCACTCCTAAATACCGAACAAACCTTATGGATCTCGAAAGTTCCACTTCAACGTACCCCTAATAACCCTCACATGAAATCCGTTCACAATTACAGTATTATGGACGACTTGGCTCAATCCCCTGCAACTATGTCCACATTAGAAGTGTTACTTCCCAACATAGAGAAAGGAATTACTCAATGCACTTGGTGTCATCGACCCTTCCGAATCACACCTCATGACCTTTGATCTCGACAAAGGTGATCTGGGACTACCATCGTCAGTCGCATTTCAAGTTTCGGTGACTGTAAAGAACGTCATGATCCATCAATGTATCATCGATGAAGGTGCATCCACTTGTGTCATGTATGTAAAAGTCTAAAAATGACTAGGATCTCCTGAGATGGTCCCCTCATCTATCACTCTTCGCATGTATGATAGGAGACCATCCCAACCAAGAGGATTGTACCAAAATGTCCCCATAGAGCTGGGGGTCAAGATGGTTATGATCAATATCAAAGTATTTGATGCAAAACTCAAATACAACATCCTCTTGGGGCATAGTTATATGTACACCATGAAGGCGGTAGCCTCCTCAGTTTTATGTATCATGATGTTTCCCTTAAATGGGAAGGTAGTTACCCTCGACCATCTTAACTACTATGAACCTAATACCACAAGCAACCCCGACAATGTCCTACCGATTGTACTGGGCGATGATCAACCATATGTTGACATTTCTCTCGGTATGTACAAGGACTCCAATTTGTTAGTAGTATATTCAAGACCACCACCTAAGATCCCTACATCAACCGATGGCCTAATGTGCACAATTTTCACCACTGAAAATAGAGCCTCTTATACCTCAACACCATCATCAACACCACTACCGAGAAATGGCATTGAACAAACGCTGATTCCATTGGTACCACCGATATTTCAAATCCCATTCTTGTATCCTCCCATGTGTGTACAAGGGACACCAATTATGGCTCAGTTAACTCTACCCGGGATAACTTTTGGAATACTAGTATGGTTCCTCACACCTCCATACCAAAAGATGGCTTCCAAACCCATCTCCCATTATGATTTTGTCCCTATTTCGGCTAGTACGACTGCAAGTCCCGTAACACGTTCAATTATGACATCCCAACCTATGACATCCACAACTACACCACAATCGGTAGTTGCTAAGACTGCCAATGGGGGCACCAAACAACTGAAGTTGAAAGGTCCCCTATTACCTAACCCAACATCTAATGCAGTAGAAACTTTGAATCCTAATGAAGGGGGCATCAACCCTCCGGAGTTAAAATCCCCAGTTATGATCAATACTCCCCATGAAAGGGTCACACCATCGTGTTCTCTTTGCGGGCAGCAAGGCCACACAACCAGTCTATGTCCTACTCTATCGGATTTAACGAATCTTCTCAAGACCCCTGTTAGAATCACTCACGCTCCACTGACGATGAAAGGGGGCACACCTCCCTCACCCAAATCTAAGTCCAAAACATTGCGTACAAGCCACACATGTTCCATATGCACTCAGTACAGGAAATATACGCACCATTTCCACGAACTCCCTCAACACCAAGAGGTGTTGAAAACAGTTCATCTCACTCAAGTAACAATTGAGGAACCCCCCTTCTTAACCCAAGAAGTAGCATCAATTAACATAATCGCCACATCAGTGACACCATTAGTCACACCTCCCACATAGTTTGTGCCAGCTTCCAAAAACATGGTAGAGCCTATAACGTCACAAGAACCATCTAATCTTACAACAACACCGCCACATGATGAATGCTCTTCCTGTGGAAATTCCACACATATGCTCCCTCCTATCACCATTGCATGCATAATGGAGAAAATCAACACTCAAGAAGACCAAGAACGCTTCTGTCCACGTGTACCAAGACCTTGCCGATCTTGTGGAGAGACCACCCACTTCTCCTTTCAATACCCCATTGTGCGCACCGAACGACAAACTCGTCTGGAACTAATGAGAAAACAAGATCAATTACAACCCCTATGTATAACCTTGCAAAGGTTACCAACTGAGGAAGTAACACCGATCTTACCAGATGCTGACGAAGATGCAGACCATCTACAAGCTTTACCCAAAAATTAACAAATCAACAAGGGGTTTTACCCCTGCGACACAAACAAGACATCCATCACCCACAGTTAATATTCTTATTTGTGCCAAAAATTTACTTTCATTTCACATTATCTCGAATTAGAAAGTAAAGTACCTCTCTTCTTAAATGCAGATGGCCTCCCAGTCAAACATCTACATAGGATATGCAGACGGTGTGAATTGATGCTCCAAACATCTAACATATGTTTCTTTGGTTATATATTCCCCCTCCCATGCACTCCACCACACCTGCGGGGTGTGTTTGGGGCACTAACAAATAACCAAGCAGAATACGATGTCGTAATAGGTATATTAAGCAATTCCATACACCTATGCATTCACCATCTACAAGTACACCTTGAATCACAACTTGTCGTATTACAATTGAATAATGTATTTTGTGTCTGCAACTCACTCATCTTCCAAAAAAGTTGAGTGTGTGCCTTCTCCTTAGAAAGTTTGAAACCATAACTTTCACACATATACCGAGAAACGCCAATGCATTCGCCGACTCAATCACCAATGAGGTATTGAATTGGCACCTTGCACATAACACAGTTACGTAACCCTGCATAGAAAGCATACATAAATAAGTCTATGTGTTTCGCCTACGACCACACATACATGTATATCATCATCATAAAGTCCTAAAGTCAATAAAACATGCCCAAAACAAATATGCAAGTATCAACTACTACATATGCATCACATCAACACATAGGCAACATAAAGAAAAATACACATACGTCACACACACACATACATATATATATATATATACATCATATATATGGAGGGGGCGATGGAGCTCTACGGCGTGAATGATTTTTTTCGAAGTCGAAGGAGTAGCAGTCTGTTATGGAATGTGTTTTTGAAGATTTTTTCCTTTTTCGGGTTTCCTTTGGTTTATTTGCACCAGCCATTAAGACAAGTGATATGTCATCATCTCCTTGCCCGTTCGTCTGGATGTACATTGGAGAAGAAAGATGGAGTTGGACAAAGTGGACTATGATAGTCCTTCCCCCATGAGGTCCATCTTTGCTACTAATGCTGAAATAAAGTGTCGTAACATCTTCAAAAAGGTGCCCGGGAATGAGGAGACATTTTGCATGCAGGACACTGCCTTAAGGAATGAGCCGATTTCATCCCCCTTTCCAAACAATGATGGTTCTGGTATGATGAAGATCGACTTTGGAACTAAACCAAGTCGTAGGAAAGGGGCCAATTAAAAAAATGAACCGTCTTTTTTGGTGATTGGTAGGGAGATTGGAATCGAAGAAGTACCAGACTACCTCACTTCGGCCCTGGTTGGAAGATTTTTCGGAAAGTACATGGGGGAAACATCCTTACGAAATTGGATGGAAGTCAATTGGAGATTGATATTAGATCAGATCCCTTCTTTCCATATCATGTCTTAGGGATGGATACTATTTAGAGTTCATTTGGAGCTGGATAAACAAATACTATTAGAACGTAATTGGAGCTGGGGTCCTTCAGGATTAATACTAAAAACGTGGCAGGTTGACTTTGACGCTAGAAGAGAGCCTCAAAATATGCAGCAGGTATGGTTCATTCTGCCAAGGTTTCCCATGATATTTTAGCAAAAATAGGTGTTGGAGGCGATCGAAGATAAGCTTGGAAGATTCATCTCCTTGGAGGAAAATTGGGATAAAAGGATAGACAGGCGTTGCGCAAAATTTCTGGTGGAATTGGACCTTCGTGATGGATTATATGAAGAGATAAAGCTGGAAATGAATGGAAGTATATGGAACCAAAGATTAGATTATTGGAAAATCCCCTTCATGTGCTTCGGGTGCAAATAGGTAGGTCATATAATCTGAGATTGTCTATTCCCTGCGAGTGTCGTAACATCTTCAAAAAGGTGCCCGGGAATGAGGAGACATTTTGCATGTAGGACACTACCTTAAGGAATGAACCGATTTCATCCCTCTTTCCAAACAATGATGGTTCTGGTATGATGAAGATCGACTTTGGAACTAAACCAAGTTGTAGGAAAGGGGCCAATTAAAAAAAGGAACCGTCTTTTTTGGTGATTGGTAGGAAGATTGGAATCGAAGAAGTACCAGACTACCTCACTTCGGCCCTGGTTGGAAGATTTTTCGGAAAGTACGTGGGGGAAACATCCTTACGAAATTGGATGGAAGTCAATTGGAGATCGATATTAAATCAGATCCCTTCTTTCCATATCAAGTCTCGGGGATGGATACTATTTAGAGTTCATTTGGAGCTGGATAAAAAAATACTATTAGAACGTAATTGGAGCTGGGGTCCTTCAGGATTAATACTAAAAACGTGGTAGGTTGACTTTGACGCTAGAAGAGAGCCTCAAAATATGCAGCAGGTATGGTTCATTCTGCCAAGGTTTCCCATGATATTTTAGTTAAAATAGGTGTTGGAGGCGATCGAAGATAAGCTTGGAAGATTCATCTCCTTGGAGGAAAATTGGGATAAAAGGATAGACAGGCGTTGCGCAAAATTTCTGGTGTAATTGGACCTTCGTGATAGATTATGTGAAGAGATCAAGCTGGAAATGAATGGAAGTATATGGAACCAAAGATTAGATTATTGGAAAATACCCTTCATGTGCTTCGGGTGCAAATAGGTAGGTCATATAATCTGAGATTGTCTATTCCCTGCGAGTGTCGTAACATCTTCAAAAAGGTGCCCGGGAATGAGGAGACATTTTGCATGCAGGACACTACCTTAAGGAATGAGCCGATTTCATCCCTCTTTCCAAACAATGATGGTTCTGGTATGATGAAGATCGACTTTGGAACTAAACCAAGTCGTAGGAAAGGGGCCAATTAAAAAAAGGAACCGTCTTTTTTGGTGATTGGTAGGGAGATTGGAATCGAAGAAGTACCAGACTACCTCACTTCGGCCCTGGTTGGAATATTTTTAGGAAAGTACGTGGGGGAAACATCCTTACGAAATTGGATGGAAGTCAATTGGAGATTGATATTAGATCAGATCCCTTCTTTCCATATCATGTCTCGAGGATGGATACTATTTAGAGTTCATTTGGAGCTGGATAAACAAATACTATTAGAACGTAATTGGAGCTGGGTTCCTTCAGGATTAATACTAAAAACGTGGCAGGTTGACTTTGACGCTAGAAGAGAGCCTCAAAATATGCAGCAGGTATGGTTCATTCTGCCAAGGTTTCCCATGATATTTTAGTAAAAATAGGTGTTGGAGGCGATCGAAGATAAGCTTGGAAGATTCATCTCCTTGGAGGAAAATTGGGATAAAAGGATAGACAGGCGTTGCGCAAAATTTCTGGTGGAATTGGACCTTCGTGATGGATTATATGAAGAGATCAAGCTGGAAATGAATGGAAGTATATGGAACCAAAGATTAGATTATTGGAAAATCCCCTTCATGTGCTTCGGGTGCAAATAGGTAGGTCATATAATCTGAGATTGTCTATTCCCTGCTCCAAGTAATCAATATTGTCGGAAGGTTTGGGTGAGAAAGATGCAAATATGAGCCATGCAAGTTGGTAGAAAGTTTGCCACCCTCTTCCCCCAATAAGTGTGCTGACTCCAATGAAGTCCCTCCTGTTAATAATTATTTTCTTTTAGTATCACCGGAAGAAGAGACTAGTTCGGCTCTGGGCTCTATTCTTTCTCCTTGTACTTCCCCTAAGACAGTCATGTCAGAAATAGTAGTTTCAGTAAACCCTCCTCCCGATTTAGGGTCTTTTGTAAGTACCTCACTTTTGGCTAAATCTAGGGTCTACAACATCGGGGCTAGGGTGGCCTCTTTGGGGAGGAATGAAGAAGTGATTACTGGTGGGTTAAATTTAGACATTCCACATAAAGTCATTATGGGGAGAAAGTCCCAAATAACAAAAGCTAAAAATCGAGCAATGTTAGAAATAAAAGTTGGGAAACAAGCAACAATCAATAGGGCCCTTAGAGCGGGGAAATCCCTCCCTAAGGATACCTAATGTTGTGTCTGACTTTTAATTTAAGGGGGCTAGGGGTCTCCCCCAAAATAAAATCCCTCAAGAGGATGATAAATAATCTGAAGCCTTATGTTATCCTCTTACAAGAAACAATGTTTGAAGGAAAACAAGCTCAGGAAATTTTAGAGCCTTTGTTAAAAGATTGGTCTTTTGCTTACATCAATGTGGAAGGCCACTGAGGAGGGTTAGTTTCGGCTTGGAGTCCAGTTTTAAAGGAGGTAGCCTCAAGCAAGCTCGACACAGTGTTGAAGACAATTATTGAGGACAGTTTTACATGTGTAACCTTTGTGGTTTTGAATATGTATGGTCCTTTCCATAACCGAAGAGTTTTTTGGGAAAATATTTCTTCTAGTGGGATTTGGGAAGACCGAAATATGATAATTGGTGGTGATTTAAATCTTACCGTCTCGGAAAGAGAAGTTTGGGGGAAGCTGGCTCGTTCATACTCTCTCAGCAAATTCTTCATTTCCCTTTTTGAATCAAAAGTTCTTGTTGATGTTCAACCAAATAAACTGGAGCCAACCTGGAGGAATAGGAGAAGCGGGGAAAATGCAATATCAAAAAGATTGGATATATTCTTGGTCTCAGAGAATATTTTTTCAAGCCCTCTTACGATTGCTTCTTGGGTCGAAGAAGGAGGAATTTCCGATCATTGACCTATTGTGTTGGCATTAGACTTACAAGATCAGAAACCTGCCTCTCCTTTTAAGTTCAACTCGGTCTAGCTTAAAGAAGAGGATTATAAGAAATTGATAGAGGAAAAATGGTCTCCTTTAATATTTGTGGCTCTTGTTTCATACATGAAACAATTGATGATAAATCTAACTAGGTTTAAAAAGGTCTCTAAGGAGTGGGAAAAACATTTTCGAGCGAGACAACAGTCCCAGTTAAAAGAGGTGGAAGTATGTATTAAGGATATGTATAAGGAGAAATCTCTAGGGGTTTTCTCTGAAGATGAATTAAAGAAACTAAAAGCTATGGAAGTTCGTCATACTGAAATCCCGGCCAAAGAAGAGCAGCTATGGAGGCTTAAAAGCATATCAATTTGTATAGTTGAAGGAGATAACAACACCAAATTCTTCCATAGGTGCACTTCACATAGGAAAAGTGTGAATACCATAACTGAAATCCAGAATGAGCAAGGGATCATAATACACTCTTTCAAAGAAAAGAGTGCATCAAAGGTTTCATATTTTAAATCCCTTTTCGGTGAAACAAAGGGATGTACGATCCAAGAAATATTACAGGTATTGAGGCTCTTCCCTAGATTTGTTACTGAAGAAATGAATGACTCCTTAACAAAAGAAGTGTCAGAAGAAGAATTATGCAGGATTGTACATTCCTTTCAAAAATGGAAGAGCCCAAGGACCGATGGATTTTCTGTGGAGTTCTTTATGGGTTTGTTTGAACTACTAAGGGTATATCTATTGGAGAATCTCAGCTTTCCGGGAAGGTCTTGGGAGCAATGAATTCCACATTCTTAGCCTTAATCCCAAAGAAACAAAATCCCATAGACTTCAGAGTTTTTAGACCGATTTATTACTGTAATGTGATCTATAAAATAATTGCAAAAATCATTGCTCAGAGGTTGAAGCCGATCCTAAGCTAGAACATCTCGGAAGAACAGTTTGGTTTCTTATTCAATCATCAAATTCACGACACATTCTCCATGGCTCACGAAGAAATACATTTGATAAACAAGAACAAGTTAAGTTCCTTTGCCCTGAAATTTAATTTGTCTAAAGCTTATGACAAGCTCAGCTGGACCTTCTTACGCCTTTTACTTATTCAGCTGGGTTTCTTTGTAGAACTGGTGAATTGGATCATGGGATGTATAAACTCGACATCCTTTACTGTGTTAATCAAAGGTGCTCCCTCCCCCTTTTTCAGGCCATCAAGGGGATTAAGACAGGGATGTCCCCTCTCTCACTTCTTATTTTTATTGGTGACTGAAGCACTGAGCAAACTGGTATTATGGGAAAAGAGAGAGGGTTCATTGAAGGGGGTCTTAGTCTTAGATACAGTGGAACAGACCCACATCCTCTTTGTGGATGATTTGCTAATGATGGGAGAAGGAAATTTGGAAAATATGCAATCGATAACGTAGATCCTACATCTCTATAGGCAGGCTACAGGTATGGTAATAAATGAGGAAAAATCAAGTCTCGTTGTAAACAAAGTCCCTGAGGATATACTGCAAAGAATTGAGTTAGAGGTTGATTTTTCTCTTAGCTCTTTGAGTGATGGTTTTAAATACTTGGTCTTCTACCTCAATCCCAATGCATACTCCTTCAAGGATTGGCTATGGTTATATAAGAAGGTGGAATATCGCATCTCCTGTTGGGCTAACAGGTATATTTCTAGAGGCGGATGACTGACATTCCTGAAGGCAGTTTTACAGAGCATTCTAGTATACTGGGCTTCCATTGCATATATCTCGAAAGGAAACTTGACTAAGATTCATAAGAAGTGCTTTTCCTTCCTGTGGACAACAAGTAAAAAAAAGGAAGGTATCCCTTTGGTGAAATGGACAACAGTGGCTAATGTTAAGGATTTGGGGGATGGGGGATAAAGAACCCCTATTTTTTTTGTCAAGCGCTAGCATCCAAATCACTCTGGAGACCGGCGGAAAATACCAACTCTCTGTGGGGAAAATAAATGACCTCCAAATACTGTCCAAATTCTTCAATTATTGAATGGTTCAGAAGCAGGGAAAAGAGTCACAAGGGAGGTTTAGTCTATTGGAAAGCTTTGGTGCTCTCCTTCCCTCTAATAGGTCAATGGATGGTGTGGAATATTGGAGATGGAAGGAGTGTTCGAATCAAGGTTGATCCATGGGTTGGTTCCGGTGATGCTTATACTCTATCTTCAAACATTATTTCTTTGATAAAGAGTCATAATATTAATACATTAGCTAATGTGAAGAATAGGTCCTTTCAAGGATTGGGTAGAGATGAATGGAAATCTGCGCAAGAACTAGGACTTGTTAATGAATCCGCAGAGGAATGGTCGGGATTAATAAACACTTTGAAGTCCAATTTCATCACTTTAGATTATAATGAATCAGACAAGCTAGTTTGGATGAAGAATAGCTCAACAGGAGCTTTTTCAGCGAAATTGGGGTACGAGGCTCAAGCAATTGACTCTTATTCTGGAGAAAAAGATTGTTGGTGGCCTGCTGTTTGGAAAACAATAGGATCACTGAAAGCAAAGATAATCCTATGGCTAGTTATGAGCAACAGGATGCTAACTTGGGAAAACCTGATGAAAAGAGGCTAGTATGGCCCAAGTTGGTGTGTATTTTGCTAATCGAGTTGTGAAACCACTTCTCACTTATTTGTTTGTTGTCCTTATGCAATGGTTGTATGGAATGCGGCCTCAAAATATTTGAGCAGCTCGGAAATTTAGATGGAAGCTTCACTTGAACAATGTTGCTAGAAATGGTGGAAGAACCCCTTGGTATGAAGCTTCGATGCTTTCCCTTCCCTGTTTATTTATGGTTTATGGTGGGAAATAAATTCATCCATATTTCAAGATCACAAAATTCCAAAAGAAATAACCCATGCAATGATTGTGGAGTGGACAAGGGAGCATAAAAAACAAAAAAGCAGAAAAGGACGCGACTATTAATATATCCAAGCATTGATAAGAAGATCCCTTGGGCATACTTTGATGGTGCTAGTCAAGGAGATCCACCCTTGGGAGGATTTGGTTCAATCCTATATATTTTAGAGGAGGTGCAGGTTTTAATTATGTATGGCCCGGGACACTGCTCCAATAACAAGGCAGAATTATTTTCACTTTGGTCAATCCTCAATTCAGTATTGGCATATAACATTCTCAATATTTATATCTTTGGAGACTCGAAAATGATCATAGAATGGGAAAATAATAGGATACAAATCAAATCTCCTCATTTGCAACATTTAGTGGTTGCAATCAAAATACAGATAGGAATGTTTGGTTCATTTCCTTTAACCATGTATATTGAGAGTTAAATGAAGAGGCATATGCTCTATCCAAGAGTGCGTTACTCTTGGTGCCAGGGACGTTCGTTGAGGGTGAACGCATGGGGAGGCATACCCCGCAATAGCTTTGTTCTTGAACAAATATTTTTGGAAATATTTCAGTTTTCGTTTGCACGTAGAATGATTCGGGACAGTTCTTGTATAATGCAATTTGTTTTGCAGTTTTCAATATAGTAGTATCAGGGAATTTCTTTATGGAAGTTTTTCGATGAAATGAGGAATGCACTTTTGTACTCTTGAATGATATGATAGTTCATGTAGTAGTAATGTAAGTCCTTCAAGGACAGTCAATGTTATTCTATATGAATAAAATATTTTTTTCCTTGGAAAAAAAAATAAACATCATATATAACTACAAGAAATCTAATTGGGGATGGCTGACTGCAAAGCTAGAGAATCAACTTTCAGTTGTGGATTCACGGGTATTTATCTCGGGTGAGGAGATTGGTACTTATAAAATCAATGTTGGAAGAAGTCCCAGTCTATTGGATGTCTTTAGCTTGGATCCCAAAGGGTATACTAGACAAATCTCAGAGAATCTGCTTCAGATTTATGTGGTCTAGGAAATCAGAAAAACATGTCTCCCCTGGTTTAAATGGAAAACTCTTTCAAAACTGAAATACCAAGGGGGATGGGGAGTCAAAAATGTTCATATTTTCGCAAAATCACTTGCCATGAAAGCAGGATGGACACTACTTACAACAAAAAACTTATGGACTAAAGTAGTGTCTCAAAAATACATTGTGGCAAACTCCATATTAAACTGGGTCAGAAGCCCGGTAAAAAAAATGGTGGGAATCTCTGTAATCTAAAAAGCTATTCTTTATTCTTTCCATATTATTGATTCTGGGCTGGCTTGGAAGTCGAGGGATAGTTGACTAGTTCGAATTGGCACTGATCCTTGGTTGCTCAGTCAGAACAGACATATTCTCCCACCACAACTCTTAAAATTTCTACACTCTCAGGGCATTCTACATCTTACTCACATCGTTGATCCGGGGTCTACCTCTATATTGCAGTAGAGATCGAAAGTCCCATATATCCTAGGATTACCAGAGGTCTTTTGGGATACCTGTTATGAGTTCCTTATCGCCCTCTGCTCCTCACATGTCATACTTACAGACTCTCAGGATGAAATTATATGGTCCCCATATCTGCTGGGAAAATACACTACAAAACAAGGATATAAACTGATTGTTGGCGCATTAGAAGTGGGGGGCGAACTCTAGTGGTGGAAAACGCTTTCGAAATCAAAATGTCCATTAAAATCAAAACTTTTCATGTGGTGCTCCTTGGAAAATAAGGTACCAGTCTGGGATAGAATGAACCGATGGCACATCGAAGGACTCGGTTGGTGTGCACTCTTCCAACAGGGATCAGAGACACTCCAACATTTATTCATCTCTTGCCCCTTTACTTTACAAACCTGGACCTTTCTACGAACTCTATTAAATCTCGGTTGTGCCTGGACTAGTCCTTCAATAGAGGGGGGCTGAAGGAATTGGTATGACTCTCCAGCTTCGAAACTCTATCGGGCATTACCTCTCCTGGTTATCTAGGGTATATGGCTTGCACGAAATAAGGCAATTGTTCAGGAAAAACCCATTTTTCCATATCTAGTAGCCTCACAAAGTATTGATATTCTCTCTTACTTCCCGCAAAAGAAAAACACCCCTACAATCCGAATAGTATTTGCGGAAACTAGTGATCCTTCAAAACCATGGGCTTACTTTGACGAGGTGACACAAGAACAAATTTGTGGTGGGGGGTTTGTCCTCCACTCATCCCATTCTCTCTTTTACCATATCCAAATAGGCCTTGGCTTTGGATCAAACAACTTTGCAAAACTCTATGCCCTCAAGCTTTTACTTGGTTTTGCACTTGAAAAGAATTGCACACATTTATAGATTTTTGGTGATTCCATGATAGTGAACAATTAGGTCAACAACATTCAACAATGTCACAATCTCTACTTAAGTAATATTTTGGATGATGTTTTGAGGCTCTTGAGGGAATTTGAATCCTTCTCGTGTCGTCATGTCTACAAGGAGTGGAACTCAACAGCGGAAAATCTCTCAAAGCAGGGTCTGAACATTCCTTATGGTCAATGCAAAATTTTGGAATCGGATCATGGAGAAGCTTTTGAATATTACCACAGACCTTTCATTGATGGAATGGGGGTCATAATACAAGAATTATTTTGGACACTTATTTATCTTCGATAGATCCGTATATGGTCACTTGTTTATTGTTGACTATAGGGGCCGTATGGGGACCTCGAACTACTTTTATATATTGTGCATACTGTATGTCACTCTGAGAAAGGGAATAGATATTTTTTGCAGCTGAAAAGATGGACTCATTCTTGAAAAAGGAAAATTGAAAGCCTTCTACAATATGTAATTTGGTTATTATTAATTAAATTACCTTTTTCCTTGGAATATATATATATATATATCATCACAAAATATGTGTCATGTACAAAAAATGGCCCTCCTAGGGCATATACATAGTATCCTTATGGGGGATACATCAAAAAATGCCTCCCATGGGCTCATCAAAAAATATGTATCTACAAAACTAGGGATCATAGCCCTACATAAACTAAAGCTGCCCCACCAGTTGGTGGATCCTGGGGTCCCAAAATATCCAAAGGCCGCACAGCATCCCATCGCGTCAGCTCTGGTCCCTGCCGAGGCCTCTATCGTGGAGGAGGGGATGCTCATCCTTGCACCTCCTGTGCCATGTGGCATGCTACCGTGACCCACCGCATGATCTGCCTCCAATATGTCTCACACTCAGCTGGTTGGTGAAGTTTCAAGTCCACCTCATCATCCTTGAGGTTGGTACAATCTCGCTCATCAACTTCAGTTGACATCCCATCGAACTGTCGCTCCAAGTTTGCTATCACAACGGCCATCCGGTCCCCGACAGCCGCCCCCACAGCCGCAGCTCCTCCAGCACTGGCTCCTCCTACTCTAGCAGCCCCACCCTCGATCGCACATGCTCCTCTAATGGCCTAACCAGCCCTAACGTCTGGCAGATCTCTCCTCAGTCTATGCCTCTGAGGTGGTCTCATAGGACCTACATCTGCATCACAGAGGAGGAAACCATCGTCAGTACCTGATAATCATGTATATTATAAAGGTACAAAAATAAAAGTATGTACAAATATATATGCGAAAAGTAAAAAACCACAAGATCATACCAGTAGCGTCAAAACCGCTAGCAGGGACGGGCAGCTCCATATCTCCTCGAAATTCCATACCGCTCCAAGGATATCTCTTCAGTCGGCCTATGTGGCCCTCCCATACATCCAAAACATGTGGCGAATAATAGGCCCCCATGAGCTTGCCACCAGCATGAGGCATAATACGCCCCCAAAATTCCATCTGTGACTCATGTGGTCCTCTCAGTGGCCCCACTACCTGTGGCCTCAGCAATGGGTAGCGCTCAAAGAAGTAGGAGCACAACACAATTCCGTATTAGAAGGTGCACCACCCCCCACCTTGATGTAACTTTGACATCTGATGCATTAGAGACTAAAGCAACAATCAACCCCACGCCACGAGGTGACCAACCATCACCCTCTCCACCAGCTGGAGATGGCCCCCTATAATTTGATTGGGGGACGTGGCCCCCATTACGCGCACAATGGTTGTCTCAACATCCTCCACCGATAGAGCCCTTATATGGCTCACCAACACTCCACTAGAGTTCACAGAACTCTGGTCATCACCGTAGTATCGATCCACTAAAGTATGGATCGTCCCCCCCACCGCAGCTATGGAGGGAATGGATCCCTCACCCCTCAGGGAGTTAATCCCATCAAGAAATATATATCCCGATTTGTGATGCTCAAGTCCTCACCTCCTACCCAAAACACCCCTCGTTCTAGGACCAACATGTGCAGTAGCCACCACAAAAGGTAATATGTCGACTGCATTAGAGGGCACTTGAATAACTTATAGAGCCCAGCATCTCGTAATGCGTATGTAGCCGCTCGGTCAAACAACACACGATCCTGGAGGGTGGCGTACTCCGTCTCTCTCCACTCAACATCTCAGACACGCGCCATCACTAACAAGCAACTACCTACATAAGGAAATGACCACCCATTAGACTTTTAAAATCATCAGCGCGGCCTTCCCTAAGAAGGTTCTCGCGTAGCGCGACTTTACACAACATATCCAAGTGTAGCGCGACCAAAACACTATTCAGACGCACGGAACCAGCACACAGGAGTTATACATCTCGCTTGCGTGGGAAACGCGATTGTTCAAGAAACAGCTGCGCTAAACCAATGCGCAGCCGAAGCTTATTTGTCTCATGCTACGCGTGGTACAGTACAGTATTTCCATGCTAATGAGCATGCTACACCACGCGCATATTCTGGAAAATCTCACGCTATGGCAGCGTGAGATTCCCCAAAAATCCCACGCTAACATGCAGTATTTTCTCGAAATCCCGCGCGGTAGCCTTAAAAATACCAAAAAGGACCCCTGGGCACCCAGGGGACCCCTAAACCTAAGTCTTCCGAGATAAATTAAAGAGTACAAGGGTGAGGCATACCTGGAACTCGCGGATCGATGAATGGTGCTCCAGATCTCCTAGAATCACTTAAAATTCACCCTAGGAGTTCAATGGCACAAAGTACAAATGATTTTGAAAACTAGGCCCCGCCCCTATTTTTATACTCATTTGGCCCAAACTTACAACTAATGCCACAAACAAACTATAACCCTGTTTCCAAAACCGTTTGCACCATGATGACCAATGCTTCAAGCTCTTCAACATGCAACCAACCAATCCAGATTCCCACCAATATCACTGGGACACTATTTTCCTATCCAAGTACCCCACAGCTACACAATGTTATGGTTGTATGATTTTTTCATTGCCAATACCTTAGTTATGTTCTTTACTACACTTGGGTATGTGCGTCGTCTTTGTAGGATCCCGACCAGGAAAATATCGGAGACTATTCATTTTTCAATATAAGAAAAACACTCCACCCTACAGCAACAACGGTCACACACCCTATCCCAGGTATCATTCTGCAACTGCCATATAGATACTATTTACCCTCCATTTATAATGCATTTCCCAGTATTCCCGTTGATAACCATAGGGCCCCCATTCACAACCTTGATGTGCCATCAACATCATGACCATGAATAGCATGTTCCTGCATGGGTGTGTGCACAACATCCATCCCTGTCATCAATATTTGACACCCATGATGTCAACTCACGATAGGTCCGAGGAATCTGACCCAGCGTGAAAAAACCCTCCCTTAGAGTATCATTTTGCAATTAGGCATTTACTCCACCAAGTATAAACTTGTTAGATTCTTTGGCACATGTTACGAGAATGATTCACAAATCCCCCTCATACCTCCATGAGCACTTTTCCCTTCGAAATATCCCTCGTATCATCACCCTCGCAAATACACCTATGGGTCCCCCACCCTCATAAGTAACATGTTCTATTCAGTTATCCCGCATGTAAATATTGTACGACATTAATTCATGGGGCACCCATATTTGTGCCTGCAAGTTAACCCCCACTTCATTTTGGAAAGCGTCCCTCGACCCACTCAAAACCGTTGCGACTCCTCCCATCATCAAATTGGTCCCCCAACAAACCCAAAACTGTGGGGACCCCACCATTATTATTTATGTACAAACATGTTCCCTCGTCACCTCACATCACAAGAACACCATCTTATTTTGGCAGCAACCCATGGTCGCCTTTAATCGATGTATTTGAGTCTCCATATGTTCAACAATATTTCTTTTTCCAGTTACCATCACTCAACGTTTTGCATCTCCATCAAATCCCTTTCATTTACAGTTTGTCTCCATTTGTTTCAATATGTACCATTCCAAAAGAAAGTTGTCGTTCCTACTCACAATGTTTACATCGATCAAAGGAAGTTATGAGCCCCATGGTTATCAACCAGTCTCGTGTCAGGTATGTTCGTCCACCAGTCAGTTACAATATGATCTCAGTTCTTAGGGTAAGACTCTCATTTTATCATGTCCTTCATCTCTCATCGATGTCAAAACACTACATTCCGAGAGTTGCAGTTGTACCTTGGGATCCCTTTCAATCACTATAAGAGATCACCTCGAACTTATTAGTGAGAGTCATTAGTGCTCCCTAACTAAATGGTTTCCCCTGTGATTGATGTCAACACATAATTGCATCAAGGGGAAATGTACTTTTGAAGGTAGTAGTGTTCACATTTGGAAATCATGGTAGCAGTCTAGTTGGTATAAGTGAAGCTCTCAAGTAGATTTACATACCAATTTGGTCCCCCACCCAGTGGGCTTGTCATGGTCACCAACAGTTCCACTTCTTCAACACTTTGCAAGATTTCCTAGGTTATTTACTCACACATGGATTGAAACCTCCTTCATCCATGTCCCAGGAGTATAGTAGAGTCGAGACATTGGTCCTCTCTCATTTTAATCACTTTAATGACATTTCATGAGCATGGGTATACCCGCCTCATTTGTATAAAAACTATTCTTTATTACAGCTCCAACGGTCATCGCCAACAATATTCCCCCATGGAAGAACCCTATTTGTCCACATATGCTTCGTCCTACAGAAAAATACAGAAACAACAGAAAACATGATGCATTATCGGCTCTATAGTACCCTCTGAACCTCATACATCAGGGGGCATATGTTAATGCCTAAAAACCACACACATGCGACATTTCGGCGATTCATCCATTAAGGCATCATCAACATAAAGAATGCATATCACCACAGGCATCCTCAACGGATCCAAAACACAACATGAGTCCATAAGTGCCAAGGAACACTCAAAACAAAGGTAGCGCAAATAATACATAGTTGACCGGCGTTATAGCGCGGGTTATTTGAAGAACTCCTGTGATACACCCTCGCGACTTTTGCTTCGATATCCAGGCTATTGTAAAAACAGTGGGACCACTCACTCCCAACGGTGCATTGAAGACTCAGTCCTCCCCAAAGATCCAAATTTGGCTCCTCGCACACTTGGAGGCACTAATCAACCCCCCTTGTGTACCATGGAGCTAGTTCTTGAAGGAGGAGAGTTCACATTTGGATCTAGTTGTTTTTTGGCCACCTCTTGGCCTATAAAAGAAAGCCATTGGCATGCATTTTGTAGAGAGAAATCAGAGTAAGTTTATGTTGTTGGATTTGAGTTGGAGCTTCCTCATAGCCCACCATTTCCTACCATTGTAAGCATTCCCGAGCTCCCTTGCTGTTAACACCCAAAAATTGCTCACTAGCTCATTCCCTTATTCACATGACCCATTTGTCCACTTTTCCACCATCTAAGCCTCTGAAGCCAACAAAAGGTCACCAAAAGACCTTGGTACACCCCTTTTTCCCACTCAAAAAGATTATTTTTCTTAAAAAGCATAAAAAACCCTCAAAAAGGGTCAAAAATTCCCAAAATATTAAAAAGGGAATAAAAATATTAATTTTATTCAAAAAGGAAAAAGGAGGGAAAAGTACCTAAACCATGTTGGTCAATACCATTTGGTTTCCACAAAACCACAAATGGTATTCCCCACCACCAAAACCTATAAAAAGGTGGTAGGGGCTCCTCATTTCACATCCATCCATATTCCTATCCTCATGCTGCCAAAATCTCCCTTGAGTATTTGGCCATTGTAGCAAGCCTTGGAGAAAGGACCCATTAGAGATTGGAGCTGCTCACCATTGGATCCATTCAACAACCTTCATCACTTGGAGGTATTGTTCTTGCAAGCATTTGCTTGCCTCATTGTCAATACAAAAATTATTTTTTATCTTTCTTGTTCTTGTTTTTTAATTCAAAATGCACATGCTAGTTTAGTTTAGTTTAGATTTAGTTTATTGTTATTTATTTCTATTGAAACTGCTGCTACTAGTTAGCAGGTGCCCATAGCACTAAGCTTGGTTGCAAAACCAAGCCAACAGTTTTTGGCGTCACGACTGTGTGACGAAATCCCGCGCTGCACATCGCGGCTTCGCGATCAAAACCCGCGCTGCACATCGCGGCTTCGCAGTCATAACCCGCACTGCACATCACGGCTTCGCGGTCAAAACCCGTGCTGCCCATCGCGACTGTGCGACAGAAACCCGCGCGGTCCATCGCGGCTTTTCTGATAGAACCCGCGATATTAATTTTTTCATTCGGCCGAATCGTTTAAAAAATTAATTTCTTACTGTACTTTCTGCCCACATAGCACATTTTCCAGTATTAGAAATTCTGCATATTTTACATCCATAGAAAAATTTTACTTTTTAGAATGCCCATGTGAAGAAGTCTTTTTAAATATTTTCAGAACTTGAAAGAAGGACTTGATTGCATTTTATCTAGATTAAAAATTTCGTTGTTTGCTTCTTTAATATTTTGCCCATAGCAATTATTGAAAACGAAATCCATTTATTTCGAAAAGAAGTTATATTATTTGCTTTCCTGTTTGAAAGATCCTTTGTTTTTTGAATAGTCCTTAAAAAGCATTTAATTTCCATTTATTGAAAAAGTCATGATACCTGCTTTTTATTTCAAAAGATCCCTTGTTTTTTTGAATACTTAGCATTTACTTTTTTCAATTTCAGCTTAAAATACCACACGTGCACCCAATCAAACACTAATTTTAAACTGAGCCTTAAAACTTACCCTAATTTCAACCCACTTTTAACCCCACTTGGGGAACACTAAAAGAACTTTGTAGCTAGGTAGTATTGAGGGGATAGGTGTTCCAATAACACCCCTCAGTTATTACATCTGAGACATAGTTGTTGTCCTTTAGGGAGCTAAAATCTCTTAGTATTTATTGGCACGGTCACAACCGGTTTATGGGAAGGCCTCTCCCCTAGGAGGGTTGAAGTCGCAAGGATGGTTCCGGAAGCCTGAGTGGAATACCGAAATCCATTCAGTAACCGAAGGGCTACCATTCGCAGTTCTCGGGATATCCCTGTATTGGGATATTGCGATCAAGGACCAAACGGCAGATTTACCTTTTCTCGACGTGTCATGAACGGAGTATCCTAGTAGCCATTCTTTAGGATTGATTACCCGGTGTCCCTCCCGGTAGGGGGATATCTAGCCGTGGACTCAACACTCAATATTGTCTGACTTGGATTTCATCACCTTGCAGAGAATATAGTTTGTTGATTCACAATACTTTTAGTTAGGTGTTTGCATGATTCAACCCACCTTTGGTCTAGTTACACCTATTTTTTCTAGAAATTGTTTGCATGTTGGTACTCTGACCATTTGTTGCATCCCTCCACTTATTGTAGCACAGCTGCTAGAATAAGTGCCTTTTTTGAGGTTGATTTTTTGGCCTGAGAGCCTTCATTTTCACTCCCCTTCTTGCACCCTTGGTTGCATTAGGGTTTTGAGTTTTTTATACATTACCATTTTACACATACAGATTTTTTACACAAAAACTTATTTTCTCACCATTGAGAATTTTAGACGTTCTCGTCGTCTACAGGGCGAACTCCCAGAGTTCAGTCTACTTGGCTCGCCACGTCACAGACGCCGAGCCTTATCCCTTGACTCGACACATCGTCAGTCAACTAGACAGCCATCTGATTCTGACACGCCTCGCTTCACCTCTGATTCTGAGGCAGAATCCGAAAACCCCACTGAGTTTTTCCCAACCAACCTTATGGCTGGAACACCATTTGACCCACTTTTTACCAGCACCATAGGAGGGACATCCACAAACCCTTCTACTGCGGTGCCATCCATGGCAACCACCACCCCCCTAGGTATGCCGAATATGGCAGACACTCCACATTTAGGAATGCCCAACACAGGGCCACCTCCTGTTATAGGAATACCCAACACAGGGCCACCACATGTTATGGGTATGCCCAACACAGGGGTCACACCCCATCTGATTCCCACAACCCAGATTCCAGGAATCGCCACTACTATTCCTAACCCAAGTGTAACCCATGTTGCACTTGGAAGCGCTGGCCCATACCAGACCACACCTATTGGAGGACACATACCTGCAATACCTAGCATACCTTTAGGCGCTACTGGACCCCTACATCATACCACCATGACTAGGCATGTCCCAGTCCCAGTCACTACATCTGCTAGCTTACCGTACATGGCGAGTCTGAATTTGCTAGACTTAGCCAGGCTCACCAATGACCCTATCAGACACGATCCTGCATGGCCGCACATGCCCACCAAACTCCCCTCCAACATCCCTAAGTTTTAGGGCAAGGCAGGTGAGGACCCCCAGAACCATATCATGTCCTTCCATCTATGGTGTTCCTCCAACTCCATAGTGGACGACTCTGTCCGCCTCCGTCTATTACAGCGCAACTTCACTGGCTCTGCAGCCAAGTGGTATATCGAGCAGCCCCATGGGACGCATGCCACCTTTACCTCCCTTGCCTCAACCTTCCTGCAGTTCTTTCAGTTACCTGTCCGCTATGATGCGGGTGTCGAGTTCCTACTGTCTTGCAGACAGAACACGGCCACCCACATCACTGACCACATTCATGAGTGGCGTCGACGCCGAAGCCTCTCCAAAATCAAGTTAGACGACCGTATCTTCCTAGATTGGTTTCTAAAATCCCTTCTCCCTCTCATTGCGAAGGATGTGGCATCCGAAAGACCCCAGTCTGAAGAAGAGGCCATCCTCAAAGCCCAACAGTTTGATCTCATTTACGCCCAATCGGGTTATCTGTATACCATTATACCAGACGCCCCTCGGGACGAGTCATCCCAACATGATGCGCCGGGGGCATCCCATGTCGTTGATGGAATCATTGGTCATATGGCCTTGCATCCCCAACCCTTTTCCATTGCACATCCTAGCCATGGTCCCGACCTTTCACGGGCTACATCTCAGTCTGGAGCAACCAGTTCATATGCTCCCATGGCACATCACCACCATACCCATGGACCTTCATGTCCACCTCAGTGTTTTGGTCATGCACCACATGCATACGCCCCCCCAGCTGCACCTCAACCAATGTAATATCCACAATAAGTTGTGGCAGCTAACCCAACACCTCCAATAGCTCAGGGTTACCAACAACCCCAGCAGGTCACTGGACCACCTCTAGCCCCACAGGCTTATTATCCACCACAACCTGCTCCTGCACCTACGGCGAACCAAAATCCTCCCCCTGTTCAAGGGCAAGTGTACACGCAGCACAACCAGCCCTAGAACCAAAACAACCAGCGCAACCAAGGTGTGCAACAGAACCGTGGTAGAGGTCGTAACCGCGGTAATAACCAACAACATCAACAAGGTCCTCCACCTCCCAATCCTCCGTAGAATAACAATGTTGCTCCTCCCAACCGCAATCCGGATCGGAATCCTAAGCAGCCTAGAAATAATAACCTCAGAACAAACCACCCTTGTTCTATCTGCGGCGTCTATGGTCATTACACGCATTCTTGCCCACATTTGGAGCGAGCTCGGCAACTCTGGACCGACGATGCACATCATCAAGGGCAAGCGGCTCCTCAGCCGCCACCCAACCCTCCACCACCTCAACATCAACCTTTGGTGCTGCAAAACCCCTTTCCAAACCAGGGTGTAGTGAACACTCAGCCATTAGCCCCCCCTCAGGGCAACGTGCCACCACAGCAGATCACTTATGCAGCCCCTGATCAACCCATGTTCGATTCAGGTACTCACCATTTGTTGATGATGTCAACTGCCGATGCCAACCTCCAAACTCGTCGGAACCAATATGGATCCACGTCTGAAGCCCCTCCCGTCGACAAGAACACTAACGTTAATCCCACAGATCAAACGTTACGTATACCTCCGGCTCCACTTGATGGGGCTTCCAAAGCACCTCGCTTCCCACTTCGTCGCATCAACAGTAATCCCAATGCTCGCGCTGCATCGAATTACAACATTGTCAACGACTTAGCCCAGTCTCCTGCAGCCATGTCTACTTTAGAAGTTTTGAAAAACTATCCTTCACAACGCAAGACTTTGCTCTCTGCCATTGGTGCTATCGACCCCAATGATTCATAGCTGATCGCATTCGATTCAGACCAGTCTGAACCACCCCTGCCTTCCTCTTTAGCATTCCAAGTTTCCATTTCTGTTCGGAATCTTGTCATCCATCGGTGCATTATCGATGAAGGGGCCTCCAAATGCATCATGTCCACATTCGTTTGGCAGAAGTTGGGATCCCCTACTCTCCAGCAGTCCACCACTGCATTACGAGCCTACGACGGCCGTTCGGCTCAACCCCAAGGTCTTTTAGCCAATGTCCCTATCCAGCTGGAGGGTAAAACCGTGCTCATTGACATTGAGGTCATCAATGCCCAACTAGACTATAACCTTTTACTTGGTCGCAGCTACATGTATGCCATGCGGGCTGTTGCCTCATCCGTATTTCGCACCATGCAGTTCCCCCATGAGGGATGCGTGGTCAAGGTCGACCAGCTCACCTATTACGATCCCAAGGCCCCCGCCACACCTGAAAATGTTCTCCCCATGGTTGAACAACCTGTTTGTGGTGCAACTACCTCATTCATTTCCTTAGTAGGACCTGGACTTTACTCCGAGGTGCCGATGACCTCTACATTCCAGGCCATTCCACCACCGTCACCAGAGACCCAGGTCGCTAACCTCTGCACTCTTTCACAAACACACAGTAATCAACCCTCCTTGTTACCCAAACCACCATTAGTCCCTAGTCACATCGGTGTTACACCCATCCACACAATCCCCTTTCTATTTCCTCCTTCGGGTGTAGTAAGCGCCCCGGTTATGGCTACCCTTAGTCACCCCGGGTTAACATTGGTATTACCCGAGTGGTATATTACGCCTCCCGTTCCTCCGCCGACACCAAATGTCATCCTGCAACCGGTGCAACCCATTGTTACTTCTACCCAACCACCTCCCGGTATCACAACTCCTTCGTCGTCGACGAATCCCCCTCCACTCATCAGACCCACTGGGGGCAGAGGCCCGCAACCATACACTGCGGTACCCCCACCCAAGGCAGTTAAACCTCCCCCCGTGTTTCGTGCTCCTCCCAAATGCTCGTTGTGTGATGAGTTAGGCCATCCAACTCATCAGTGTCCACAGTTACCTGCATTGCAGGAACACATGTAAATGCTGGACGACAACCCTAACATCCTGGTTGTCAAACTCGATCCAAACCCCATGCCTCGTGATAAATCACTGTGTACCAACCACCCATGTGCGATATGCGATATTTACGGCCACTACTCCCATCACTGTCCTAACATCCCAGATTACAGAGCAGCACTGTACGAGTTGAATAATGTCGACCTAGAGATATCCCCTCTTCTCATTGAGGAAATTCATCCCCCACCATCTTCCTCCTCGGAAGAAATTAACACCATTTACATGATTTCCACTGGATACCCCTCTGTCCGGTCGGCCCCTTCCATTGATCCCTTTGACACACAGGTTCAACCCTTTCAAATCGACAAGGAAACCACATGTCCACAACATGGGGGCAGGCCCAAAACCTTCCCTACTCATCATCATCGTGATCCTCGTCAGAGATACTAGGGGCATCCACCCCACAAAGGGAATCCCCCATCATCATATCATCACTTCAGTATGCCACCACGACCCACAGCCTCATGGTATAACACCCCACCAAGAGTTGCTCAATGCCCTATTGATCTCTCTCTGAGACAACATCTGCACCACATTGACACCTCTAAGTTAGGGGGCATAATAGATTACCTCGACCCCGGGATAGGGGGCATGATCAATCATTTTGAACCTTCCCCATCCCCCGCTATCCAAACGGATCTGATTGACAATCACATCTTCATTATTTCGTCTGACGACCCATGGTACGGTGACATCCTAGTTTACCTCCGCACGCAGAAATTTCGACCCCACATCGATCGTGACGGACGCCGTCGGATACGTAACCACGCCCCCCGATACCTCTTGTTAGGGGATGTGCTTTATCGACGCAGCGTTGATACCATCCTACGACGTTGCCTATCCCATAGTGAGGCAGAACAAGTCCTCAATGATTGTCATAGCGGTGCCTGTGGAGGCTATTTCTCCGGCATGGCCACCGCCCAAAAGATCATTCCTGCAGGTTACTTTTGGCCGTCATTATTTACTGATTGCATCACCGCAGTCAAACATTGCCAAAATTGTCAACTTTTTTTCCCTAAAGCAAGAACCCCACCCGCCCCCCTTCATCCAGTCGTTACTGCCGGACCATTCTGCAAATGGGCCATTGACTTCCTTGATTGCAATCCCACGTCAGCCAGCGGCTACAAACATATTATTGTGGCCGTAGATTATTTTACCAAGTGGGCGGAGGCAATGCCAACTTACAATTGCACAGCCGAAACCGCTACACGATTCTTTCTCAACCATGTCATCGCACGTTTTGGAGTGCCCAAGCAACTTGTATCAGACCACGACTCCCACTTCGAAGACGTCGTCTGGAAAGAACTATCCACCTTACTGAAGTTTGAACACCATTTTTCCTCTGCCTACTACCCCCAAGGAAATGGCCAAGTCGAAGCGATAAACAAAATTTTGAAAACCATCCTCCAGCACACTGTAGACAAACACAAGTCAAATTGGCACCACATGCTCTTCCCAGCACTATGGGCATACCGCACATCGACTAAAACCGCCACTGGTTTTACCCCTTTCCACTTAGTTCACGGTGTCGAATCTGTCCTCCCCATTGAGTGCCAGATTCCAACCCTACATATGGCCGTTGAACTCCTACCGAACACTGCCCCAATTGAGAAACGCTTACTACTCCTGGAGCAGGCCGATGAAGATCGGCGCACAGCCCTTCAAAACATGGAAGCAGCCAAGAACCGAACCAAATTGAATTATGATAAACATGTCCACCCAAGATCTTTTTCTGAAGGGGACCTTGTCCTCGCCTACGATCAGGCTCATGAAAAAACCGGGAAAGGAAAGTTTGTGTCCATGTGGCAAGGCCCATATATTATACACACATGCCTCAGACAGGGGGCATACATTCTGACCAATTCAGAAGGCAACCCCCTCCGCAACCCACGCAACGGGTTGTACCTCAAACGATTTTACCCATAGTAAGCCGCATGGACACCACCGTCCTTTGGAGAACTTCATGACAGTTCTTTCCTTTTCCAGTTTTCACCAGCTCCATTTTTTGACCATTTTTTCATGCCCTCGTCGCCTCGATTTGCATGCCACATCGGTCGTCCTCCATTTTTGGCATGCTTTATATCGCCGGATTCCATTTTCTGCGCTCGCGATGATGCTTGAGATCATTTCTCGCTCTCACCTCTCGATTTTTAGGGCATTTTTCCATGCCCCCTCATCGCCTCGGTTTGCGTGCCCCATCCGCCATCCTCCGTGGTTGACCATCTTTATATCACCGGATTCAGTTTCCCGCGCTTGTGATGATGCTTGAGATCATTTCTCACTCTCACGCCCATATTTTTTGGCCATTTTTTCAAAATGCCCTCTCATTGCCTCGGTTTGCGTGCCACAAAGCCGCAACCCCCTTTTGACAATCTTTATGTCACCGGATCCATTATCCCACGCACATGATGACACTTGAGACCTTTTCTCGCTCTCATCAATCCCTCTTTGTTCGGTATAATTTTATCCCTTTTTCGGGCCGAGCAATCCCTTTTACGAAAAAGGCACTTAGGGAGTTTCGGCTAAGTTCTTTTCTGACTCCTAAAACAATGAAAAGATCGCCGAGCAACCTTGCTTCATTTCATGCTCGCTAAACGTATATGAAAGGGCATCTACCTGGTATAAGTTTACCCCTTTTCCGGACCTTGTAGACTAATTACGAAAAAGGAATACTCTAGTCACATCGGCTAGAAGAGTTCTCCATTTGCATCATTTTATGCTTTTTCGGGCCTTGGAGACTAACTCACGAAAAAGAACACCAATGGAGTCCACTTACCGCTTTCAGACTCTCTAAACATGAAAGCAACCACAAGCAATCACCATCCTGGGCTCATAAAACCAACAGGACAGTAGTCACAACCACTGCAGAGTCTTCTTATCGCTTTCAGACTCCTTAAAAATGAAAGCACCAATGAGCATGAACAGTCATGGGCTCACAAAATCCACAGGACAGTACCATTTCAGAGCACACTTTTATCCCTTCTTGGAGCTCATTAAAACTACGAAGAAGGACCCAATGGTGCTTCTCGGTGCCACAACAGATCACGTCTACTCATATGGCAACTTCCCCATTTTGGTCGCCTTTGTTCAGAGTATTCTGCAGTATGTCACCCTGAGAACCCCTCGACATCACCCATCAGCTTGATTCCCCCCCAGAGTCAATGCATACCTTTTAGTCCTTAAAAGCAATGATACCCACACTTATAAGTCGGTTCCCTACGCTGCCAGGTCAACCATGTCATCATGCTCTGAACAAAGGAAGTTTGATTCTACCCACTATATGACCCCAGTTACTTCCCATCCCCACAAGTATGTCAGTCCTACCATCAGTACTACAATACTTTAGTTCTACACCTCGCGCTCCTATCAAGGAAACATCATTGCCTTGTTAGTTGCTGGTCTCCCTCTGTCGACGACAACCACATTTATTCCAGAGGATGGACCTAGAGGTCCCTGTGTCTTGGACTCATCACCATATATGATGAGTGCCTACGAATCATTTCGAGAAGAGTCCTCAGTGCTTCTCCAAATGGTTGTTTCTCACATGCTCGACTTCAACACCTTGATCGCATCGTTGAGACTCGCAGAGGGCATTGGTCCGCTCAGTTATTTGTCGAAGACCCCGGATACCTCCCGACTCCTCCACATTTGAGAGTCTACCTATGGATACAACCAGTTACACTTTTTCTATAGATATCCGGGTTGCGCATGGCGACAGTATGCAGATGTACACCAGTTTTATACTCCCTCGAGTATACAGTCACATATACTTCCCAGAGATGGCTCACAGTCATTACGTCCCTACATATGTTGGACACCTTCCGTTCCAGCAGTTCATCAGTTATCCAGTGTATCAACTATTGAGATCAGTCATGTCATGATCATGAGTACATCCCAAAATAATGTACCCTCTGGACCATTATGATGTACCAGTATATTTTTTATGTATTAGATCCCCCTTCTTGGGACTAATTGTTATTTTTATGTCTTGATACGAGCATGGGTATGCCCGCCTCGTCCATTATCAGAGATTATCCCTCATTCATATTGAGGCAATGTAATATTTGTTTATTTTTTGTAGCTTCCATGGGACGCGGATCCAGTCTCCAATCGGTCTCTTCTCCTCCCTACAACCCCAGAAAAAAGACAAAGAACTATGATGTCTATCGGCCATACGATGAGCTCCTGCCCTCACACATCAGGGGGCAATCTGTTAACACCCAAAAAGTGCTCACTAGCTCATTCCCTTATTCACATGACCCATTTGTCCACTTTTCCACCATCTGAGCCTCTGAAGCCAACAAAAGGTCACCAAAAGACCTTGGTACACCCCTTTTTCCCACTCAAAAAGATTATTTTTCCTAAAAAGCATTAAAAACCCTCAAAAAGGGTCAAAAATTCCCAAAATATTAAAAAGGGAATAAAAATATTAATTTTATTCAAAAAGGAAAAAGGAGGGAAAAGTACCTAAACCATGTTGGTCAATACCATTTGGTTTCCACAAAACCACAAATGGTATTCCCCACCACCAAAACCTATAAAAAGGTGGTAGGGGCTCCTCATTTCACATCCATCCATATTCCTATCCTCATGCTGTCAAAATCTCCCTTGAGTATTTGGCCATTGTAGCAAGCCTTGGAGAAAGGACCCATTGGAGATTGGAGCTGCTCACCATTGGAGCCATTCAACAACCTTCATCACTTGGAGGTATTGTTCTTGCAAGCATTTGCTTGCCCCATTGTCAATACAAAAATTATTTTTTATCTTTCTTGTTCTTGTTTTTTAATTCAAAATGCACGTGCTAGTTTAGTTTAGTTTAGATTTAGTTTATTGTTATTTATTTCTATTGAAACTGCTGCTACTAGTTAGCAGGTGCCCATAGCACTAAGCTTGGTTGCAAAACCAAGCCAACACTTGCGACCTTCCATCTAGGGCCAAGTGTTTCTCTCCATTGTTCTTCCATCTAATTAGCATTTAGTTTGGACAAGAAAAGCCTCCCTAAGGGAGATTGTTTGCTTCCCTTGAAGCCCACACCTCCTAGGTGTTGTACAACTATTTCATTGGGAAATACAATAGTGGTTTAGCATATCTTTGGTTGTTGCTGAAGTTTGTATTCTCCCACCATCTCTTTCATTTTGTTTTTATCAATATTTCTATGTTTGAATGTGAACTACGCTAACAATATCTTGTAGGATCACTTGGAGGAATACCAACCAAACCAAAAGGGGCTCCAAGAACTAAGGCCTTGTTGCAACCTACAAGGCTTAGCCCCTTACCAAGTGGAAGAGTGCACTTGTGTAATTTTTTCCACAATAGATGGCACGTCAAAATTGGGAATTGGGGCCCTATGGTTATCAGGGGGAATACTGGTAGATGCATTATCAACGGAGGGTATGCCAGTTTCATAATGATACCTATGTTAGGGAACTTTGCACCATTGATGAAGCATGGAGCCTTATTCTTATAAAAACAAGGCTTGTGAACTTGTCTTGGTCGAGATCCTTCGCATACGGCGCACATACCCAAGTGTAGTAAAGAACATGAACAAGGTATTGACAATGCATAAATCATATAACCAAAACAAGGCATACCTGAGGCGTACTAATGTAAAAATAGCATCCCGATGAGACTAGTAGGAATTCAAATTGGTTGGCTTCATTCGAAGATCCCAGAGCACTAATCGCGATGGTGTGAACGGTTTTTTAAATGGAGCAACAGTTTGTCCGTGGGGTCAGTTTGAAGTTTGTGTTAAATCACTATAAATAGGAGTGGGGCCCATTTTTTCAAAATCATTTGTACTATTCGCTAACGACCTCCTAGAGCGTGTTTTGAGTGATTATGGGAGATCTGGAGAGCCTTTGGATGAGCCGTGAGTTCCAGGTATGTCGTAACACTACGCCTGTAAATTTTGTATTGGTAGAATTAGGGGAAGTGGTCCCCTGGATGGCCAAGGGGGTGTTTACCCCTTTTGGGTCTACTGCATGGAATTTTGGGAAAAACCCGCTCTATAGTGTGAGATTTTCTCAAAACAATGAGTGATGTAGCGCAGGGGTTTAGCATGGGAAACACATAATGTACCACGCTACGTGTGGTACATTAATGCTTTGACCGCGTGCTGGTGTAGATACTCATGGCCCACTTTGGTGTGTTTGAGTGGAGAGAGAGAAAGTACGACACTCTCTAGGATCTAGTGTTGGTGGACATGCATGCTACATAGACACTACAAGACGCGAGGCTCTTGAAGTTCTTCAAGTGCCCCTTGATGAGATCCTCATATTATCTTCTATGGAGGCTGCTTGATATGTGGGTCCGAGACCGTGGGGTGTTCCGAGTTGGTGAGGAGGACCTGAGTATTATGGCTTAGGATATTTATTTTCTGACCGGATTGACTCACCAGAGGGTGAGAGAGCCTTACCCTCCTCATATGGTGGGAAAGACGATCCATAGTCCGGTGGATCGTTTTGTGATGGTGACTAGAGTGCGATAAACTCTGGTCAGATTTTGTTGAGCCATCTAAGGGATCTTCCTATTCAGGTTGTGGCGATAGTCATGGTACGAGTGTTGGGGTCCATGTCCCCCAATTGGATTATGGGAGGTCAACTCCAACTCGTGGAGAGAGTGTTAGTTGGTTGACTGGTGGCGTGGGGTCCTCTTCTTATGTAGGTGATGACCCAGCAGATATTAGATTTGCATCGGCCTAGGATTGAGACTACCTTCTATATTGGTAGTGTTTTGTGTTCGTATTTTTTCGACCGATATCCTTCTTTGAGGCCAGTAGTAGTAGTGTCACCGAGGGTGCTGCAGGAGCCTCAAATGATTTACTGGGGACGGCTCATGCCTTGTTCTAGTAGCAGGTTCGTGGGGGATTATTTTATGCCATGATTTTTGGATGTATGGGAAGGCCACATTGGCCAAATGGAGAGGTATCCCTGGAGTCGTATGGACTATTGGGGAGATCTAGAGCTGCTTGACCCCCTCGGGGGATTCATCGCTACAAGTACGTTTTATGTTTTGTACCTTGGGATAGTCATACATATTTGTACATATTTTTTATTTCTGCACATTTTTATATATGTTTATCAAGTATTGATGATGGTTTACCCTTTTGTGATGCAGATATTGGTCTAGTACGACCACCTCGTTGACCACATCCTAGGAGAGACCGCCCTGCTGCTGGAGCTGGGAAGGCTATTGGGGGAGTTGTTGTAGCTGGGGGTGTGGCCATCATAGTAGGTCCTGCTGGAGGAGTGGGTGTCAGGGGAGCTACTACAAGAGGAGCAGTTGTCAGTGATCCGATGGCAGTCGTCATTGCGGACTTGGATTAGTGGTTGGGTGCCATGTCGACCGCTATTGATGATCGGGGAGTATCAGATCGAGAGGATGACGAGCTAGACTTGACATTGCATTTTCCAACTGAGTGTGGGCCAGCCTAGAGGCGCAGCATGCGACCTGTGTCAGTGGCGTTCCATGTAGCACATGAGGTTTAGGGGGTGTAGCCCCTCCTCTATGATAGGGACCAGAGCCAGTCCAAGGGGAGTTTGTACGGCCACTGGCCATTATGGGACCTCAGGATCCACCAGCTGGCGAGGCAGCTTGATTATGTATAGGGCTATAATCCCCATTTTGTATACTATTTTGATGAGCCTATGGGAGGTGATTTGTATTTGATGTATACTCCATAAGTTTGTTTTGTATATGCCCTAAGAGGGCCATTTTTTTGTTCACGACAGACACTTTTGGAGATATATATCTATATATACCTTTTTTGCGGCATATGATTTATGTATTCATTGTGTATGTGATGTATGGATGTTTGTTTTATGTTGCCTATATGTTGATGTGATGCATATGTAGTAGTTGATAGTAGCATATATGTTTGGACATGTTTATCGACTGTAGGAATTTATGATGGTGATATACATGTTGTGTAGTAGTAGGTGTGACTCATAGACGTATATATATGTATGTTTTGTTGGGTGTGCAGGACTTATGGAGTTGCATGATGTATCAAGTGCCAATTCAAAACCTCGTTGGCGGCAGAGTCAATGAATGCATTGGTGTTTCTCGGTATATGTGTGAAAGTAATGGTTTCAAACTGTCTAATGAGAAGGCGCACGAAAAGAAATTTCTGAAGAGGAGTGGGTCGCGGACATGAAATA
The DNA here is from genome assembly GCA_027924585.1 of Larix kaempferi. Classification (NCBI taxonomy): domain Eukaryota; kingdom Viridiplantae; phylum Streptophyta; class Pinopsida; order Pinales; family Pinaceae; genus Larix; species Larix kaempferi. Next base: position 16,411,052 of record BSBM01001138.1, on the reverse strand, counting down.
CATTATTTAACTGTGAGACGACTAGTTGTGAGTCGAGGTGCACTCGCAGATGGTGAATGTCCAAGTAAAGGGCATCACTTAAGACACCTATTACGGCATCGTATTCTGCTTGGTTATTTGTAAGTGCCCCCAAGCATACTCCACTGGTGTGATGGAGTGTATGAGAGGGGGAATATATTTCCCAGGCAGCAGATGCTAGGTGTTTGGACCATTGAAGTGCACCGTCCACGTATCCTATGTAGATGTCTGATTAAGAGGTCATCTGCATAAAGAAGAGAGGGACTTACTTTCTTAATTCTAAAATAATGTATTGAGAAACAAGAAAGTAAAATGTGACACAAATAAGAATATCAACAGATGGTGTTGGATGTCTTGTTTGTGCTACGGGGGAGAACTCCTTGGTGATTTTAATTATTGGGGAAGGATTGCAGGTGGCCTGCATCTTCGTCGGAAGACAAGGAATCACTGTAAGTGAGCATACCAACTAAAGGAGATTCGGCATCGATGGTATCCGGTAAGGTGGTTGTTACCTCCTCAGTTTGTGACCTTTGCGGAGTTACATGGAGGGGTTGTATTTGACCTTGTAGTCTCGTAAAATGGGGCATTGAAATGTGAAGTGGGTGGTCTCTCCACAAGATCAGCAAGGTCGTGGTACGCGTGGACATAATTGTGCTTGTACTTCCTAGCTGTTGATCTGTTCCATAATGCAGGCGATGGTGCTAGGATGGAGCATATGTGTGGAATACTCACAGGAAGAGCATTCATCGTGTGGCGGCATTGTCATAATATTAGTAGGAGTCAAGTCTTACTACGCTATAGGTTGCATCACGGGGATTGCTTCTGGAGAAAAATATGTGGGAGGTGTGACTAGAGGTGTCGTCGATGTGGTGACCACATTAATAGATTTTGATTCTTGGGTTGAGGAGGGAGGTTCCTCGTTCGTCACTTGAGTGAGATGAATGGTTTCCAATGCCTCCCGATATCGAGGGAGGTCAAGGCAATGGTGTGTATAGTGCCCATAATGATAACATATGGCACAAGCATGATTTGTACACAGTGTCTTGGATAATCATGGAGCGTGGGTTATGCTAACGGGGGTTTTGAGAAAAATCCTTAACTCCAGCAAAGTGGGGCATAGATTGTTCACATGGCCTTGCTGCCCGCAAAGGGAACACAACGACATGACCCTTTGAGTGGGAGTATTGATCATAACTGGGGATTTCAACAGTTGTTGGTTGATGCCCCCTTCTTTAGGCTTAGCGACCTCTGATGAATTAGACATCGGGTAAGGTAATATGGTACCTTTCAACTTCAGTTGTTTGGTGCCCCCATTGGTGGTCTTTGAAACGATCGGTTGTGGTTTAGTCATGGATTTCATAGGTTGGGATGGTGTAAAAGAACATGTTACGTGCCTTGTAGGCGTGGTATCCGAAACAGGGACAAAATCAGAGTGGGAGACTGGTTTGGAGGCCATTTATGGGTAAGGTGGTATAAGGTACCATACTGGGATACCCAGAGTTTGCCCAGGTAGAGTTAACTGAGCCATAACTGGTGTCCCTTCTACACCCATGGGATGGTATAAGAATGGGATTTGGAATATTGGTGGGACTGACGTACTCAATGTTTTTTCAATGCCTTGGCTCAGCAGCGGTGTTGATGATGGTGTTGAGGTGGAGGCAGCTCTATTTTTTAGTGGTGAAAATTGTGCACATTAGGCCATCGGTTGATGTAGGGATCTTAGGTGGTGGTCTAGAATATACTCCTAACAAATTGGAGTCCTTGTACATGTCGGGGGCGATGTCAACATACGGTTGATCACCGTTGAGTACAGTCTCTAGGACATTGTCGGGATTACTTGTGGTGTTGAGATCATAGTATTTAAGTTGGTCGATGGTAACTACCATCCCATTTAAGAGAAACATCATGATAAGGAAGACCGAGGAGGCGGCCACATTCATGGCATACATGTAACTACACCCCAAGAGGTTGTTGTAGTCGAGTTCTACGTTGGCCACTTCGATATCGATCATAACCATCTTGCCCCCTGACTCTATGGGGACATTTTGGTACATTCCTCTTGGTTGGGATGGTCTCCCATCATATGCATGAAGAGTGATAGATTAGGGGACCATATCTAGTGAACCTAAACATTTCTATACCTTTGCAGACATAACACAAGTAGATGTTCCTTCATGGATGATACAACGATGGATCATAACGTTCTTTACGGTGACTAGAACTTGAAATGTGACTCACGATGGTAGTCGCGGGTCACCTTTCTCAAGATCAAAGGTCATGAGGTGTGAATCAGAAGGATCGCCTGCGTCGAGTCATTGAGTAATTCCTTTCGTTGTGTTGGGAAATATTGTAACACTTCTAACATGGACATGGCTGCAGGGGATTAAGCCAAGTCATCCAAAATACTGTAATTGTGGGCGGATTTCATGTGAGGGTTATTAGGAGTACATCGAAGGGGAACTTTCGGAATCCGTGGGATTTGTTCGGCATTCGGGTGTGGTATTTGTAAAGCACCCCCCCCCCCCGAGGGGATAGGAACGTCTTCCACTTGGGGGGTGGAAGGCCCTTCATAACCCTTGGCTTATGTCTGAAGATTTATATCCAACGTGTAGATATTTTGGAAAGAGTTGTCGTTGAGTGGGCGAGGGTATTGTTGTTGTGTAACTACCCCTTGATTTGCAAAGGGTTTCTATAACACAACAATTTGTGATTAGGGAGGGTTGGAATCCTAAGGGGTATTCATCACCATCTTCTTTTTGGCTTCCACAAACTGTTGGCAGTCAGGGATAAGAGGATGATGATGTGTGTAGTGACCATAATCACTGCAAATGAAGCAGTAATAATTGGTCCTCAGGTTGGGGTTATTCCCTTGTTTGGTGGGATTGTTAGTATCTGCATTCCGGTTACCCATGTTCTAGTTATGCTAGGGAGGGAGGTTTCCCCCTTGCTCCGACTATTAGTTATTCTTATTCTTCCCTTTCTTCTTCCCTGGAGTCTACTAATTATGGGGGTTGGCGATGTTTAATTGCTCGAATTATTGAGCTTTTTAAACGTAAGAATGTTGGACCAAGTTGAAACCCATGTGGGGTGAGGGTTGCTGACCAGTTGGGCATGGGAATGGATTATAAGGGTTATATCTCGAGGATGGGATAAATTTGGTTTGTGCTCCATAAGATGTGGTTGTACGAACGGCTTGTGCCATTGGTGGTGTAGGAACCATTGGCGCTTGTCTAATGTTTGGTAAGTAGGACTATATGTTCCATACTATAACTAACCAATTGGTGGGATTGGTACTGGTGTAGGGGGTATCGACACAGGTGGCATGGATGGGTATTGCGTAGCCATGTTAAATGGAATCGACGTGGTAGGAGGGGCCTTTCCTAAATGGGAAATGGACCCAATAATCCAATTCGTTGAATGTGACGAGCCCGAAGGTGTAGGATCCAACGACCGATGTCGAGGGGCATCAAGGAGGATAGTGTGAAGGTAGTCGGATTGTGCATATATGAGATTGAAATGTTGTGCTTTGAGAATAGATTCTTCCTTGATTTGTGGCATGGAGGTAGCGACATCTTTAGGTATTGCAAGTTGGATAGATTTGATAAACCAATCCAACAAAATGGTGGTTGTATTTTGATTTTACATAATGCACGGCGTCTACGGCACTCATGGATGTGGTCTGTCATGTGGGTGGAAGTGTTTTGTCGAACTCTATGAGAATTTAGAGGCCAAGGTCATGTCGAATCGGTAGCTGGAAGTAAGTGAGAAACACAGTGGCCAGTGTTGTGAATGTGTCATGGGTTTCTCTTGCTAGGTTTACATTCCATTTGGATGTCGTGGCAGTGAGAGTACACTAAAAGAGGCGAAGCCTCAAAGGATCATCCATTATTTTGTTAGATGAAAAAAATAAGTGGAAAGACATGACATGGTTGGCGGGATTGTCCCCTTTCTTTCCTTCGAAATTAGGTATATCGGAGGGAATTTTATTTGGCATTGTCGTCTACATGGGATCATGAGCTATGGGTCATTGATTTGTTTGGCCAAATCGAGTAGATTTAAACTAACCACGAATACTAGGATAAGGGGATTTGGTCCTTCCATTGTGTATGGGGTGTGATTTCCATGAGGAGGAGACCCAGGTGGTCTTGTAAACAATGGTTGACCTCCTATGAGAGAGGATGGGTCAAATGGATCCAAGGGATCTCCAAGGGGATAAACCAGCAGGGTACCTATTTCGATGCATGAAGAAGTGGTGTAATTAATATTTTCTCCAAGAGGAGAAAATGTACCTATCAAGGCTTTGCGTCGACTAGATGATCCTATCAATGTGACCTAGGACCGACCCTAGCTAGAGTACCCTCCACGTGCACCATGGGGGGGAGGTGTAAAAACACCCCTTGAGAGAGGGCATAGGACTTGCAGTCATCGAGACTGTCTTAGGATGTTGTTTTTTTCCCCAATGGTGAAGGCGATGGTCAAGGATTTGTGTCAAATGAGAGTGATGGTGGAAATAAACACAATTGAACAAATGCAAAAATATGACAACCACAACATATGCAAAATAGTGCAATAAGTGAGTGATATGTGCAAAAGTCAATTTTACTACATGAGTTCCCACTTGTAGGTTATTTTTAATTACGAGTTAGCGAACTTGTATTTAAAAAGAAAATAAATGTAAATTCCCTAAAAAACCTAATGTCCTTCCTCTCAAATGTAATTGGACCTCCCAAAAATACAATTGATGGTGACAATGGGGTCCACACACCAGTTGAATAGTGGAAGTAACAAAGAGCTAGTTCTACCGGGAATGGGGTTAATGTTCCAATTAAGATGACTTGGAAACACCTACCAATGGAAATAGCTAACTTTAGGATTCAATTGCACTCACAATTGCTCCTTGGAAATGTCCTAAGTTTGGCCACTAGGATACCTTGTGTCAAGTGTGAATCAGTGGTTCGGCCTGCACGGTATAGTGTTGTCTCCCTACAAAAATCTCAGTGGCTTGTAGGGGAGAGCAGGGCAACTATACCTCGGCTTTCACCTCCTTGGTTGTGTCGCACTTCTGATCCTAGTTTTCTTGAACACTTGCTTATAGCAGGATTTTGTAAGTACCCTATAAGACAACAATGCTATGTTTCAAAATATCGCTAATGAAACTAGATTGGTGGGCATTAATGGATTCCTATCCCAATCAATCCTACCTAACTAAAATATTGTTTTGTGACCTGCTGTGGAGGATTTTAGTTCGTTGGAAAATTACAAAGTTGATTTTAAGGGGTTTGATTTTCACTTATGGATTGTGAGAGAGGTATTTCACAATCCCTACCTTTCTTATTCACCAAGCTCACGTGAAGTGCGAGGTGAAGAGCATACTAGGATTGGGAGAGTCTTTAGGTCTCTTAGTGTGTTCTATTTGTTGAAATATTGTAACTTCCAAGAATATTATATTTGTATTTTATTATTCTGGAGATGGTACATTCCTCCGTGGTGACCCTATTGTATATCCAGAGATGTTTATTCCTCTGAGAGAATGTGGTAACTAGGGTTATCAGATCTCCCATGTGAGGTCGGCCCTGAGTTTACTTTTGGAGGGTTATTAGACTCTCTTGGGAGAGGTCGGGGCCATTAGGGTAAAAGGTCAGTTGGGAGATGAGTATAAGTAGAGGAGTTTGTTCCTCACTTATCTCATTCATTCATCCACTTGGGAGTAGCGCACAAGTGAGAGAGAGGTCTGCATAGGAGGAGGAGGAGCTCTAGTCTTGGACTACATCTTGTATTTGGTTGATTATCTATATTGAGGAAAGCTTTGCTGGGTTTTCTACCCCATGAGGGTTTCCCAAGGTAAATCTTTGTCTATCTTGTGATTGTGTTTCTTTTAGTGATCTTGCTAGTCAAATTAGGCTAAAATTAACATGGTATCAGAGCTAGACTGAATAGGACATCTTTCACAAGGTGAAAATACCTCTCTCTCCTCCTTCAGTGAAAATTAGGGTTTCTGCAAAAGTTAGAATTTTTGGTTTCTGATTGCATGACTGGATAGCCCTCCTCAAAATCAAAGTTTTGAGCCCTGGATCGAACGTTTTGAGTGGGTATAACCCGGGCTTTGTCAAGCCCTAGTTTGACTTCTGGACCAGAAAACCAAAAAACCAGTAAACTAGAAAAAGTGCACACCTCTGCACTAGTGAAACAGAAAAGCTGCGAACCTGTGCACCAGAAATACAGAAAAGAAAAGACCAGAAATCCATAAATTCTGTTGCAGATCCGGAAGGTGTAAAATTGAAGTTTCCAGAAGCTGATCACACTAGAATTCTCAATTCAATCAAGATCATTTCCTGGTAAGTACTATTCTATCTTTTGAAACCTCAATCTCTTTGATCGCTGGATAAGATGGCTCCAAGCACTAAGCTTGAAGACAAGCTAGAGGGTATAGAAAATTTTCAGGCATGGAAATACAGAATTGGTCTCATTCTTGAAGAGAATGATCTTGTCCAATATATTAAAGATGAGGTTGCAGAAGCTGAAGAAGATGAAGCCAAAGAGAAGTATAGGAAGGACCTGATTAGGGCAAAGAGAATCATTATTGATTCTATCAAAGACCACTTGATTCCCCAAGTGGCATCCAAGAAGACCCCAAAGGAAATGTATGATGCCCTTTCCAGAATGTATGAGGGAAAGAACATCAATAGGAAGATGAATCCGAGAGCTCAATTGAAGAGCACCAAGATGAATAAAGGAGAATCCATTCAAGACTATTTCTCAAGGGTTTCCCAGTTCAAGGAACAACTAGATGCCATTGGAGATACTCTTGGTGAAGATGAATTAGTCATGACTGCTCTAAATGGTCTCACTAGGCCTTGGGAGTCATTCATCCAAACCATGTGTGCCAGGAAAGAAAGTATGAAGTTTGATGTGGTATGGGAAGATTACATTCAAGAAGAAGCTATGGTAGCCAATAGAGAAGCCCTTCTCAAAGAGGATGATCAAGCCTTGGATACTCACACCAAAAGAAGAAGGAGTCACTTCAACTCCAAAACGATTGGTCACAAGGAGTCTCAACCTCCTCATAGATTTAAAAGGAGACGGGGAGTAAACTCGGAAAGAGACCTATCCATAGTTCAATGTTGCAATTGTCTCAAACTAGGACACCTGGCTAGAAATTGTACTTCACAAAAGAAGAGGAAGAATTTTCACAAAAGACATCATGCACATGTAGCAGAAGATGGCAGTGAAGAAGAAGAAGAGGAAAGGCCTCAAAAGAAAAGAACTAAAGTAGAGAAAGAATATGCAAAGGAATATGTTCTATTCTCTGCACTCTCTGGGTCTGTGACACCTGGAGAAGATACATGGCTCATTGATAGTGGTGCTTGAAAGCACATGATAGGACAAAGGAATACTCTCTCAAGACTTGAAGAGAATTCCTCTCCATGGAAGGTATCTCTAGGAGATGACTATCAATATCCCATCAAGGGAATTGGTGAAGCAAGCTACAAGCTTGATTCTGGAACCCCATTGAAGATGAAGGAAATCCTATATGTACCAGGTTTGAAGAAGAACTTACTTTCTATTTCAACTTTAGATAAGAAAGGCTATAGGGTTGCATTCATAGATGGTCAAGTACTTATGTGGCCCAAAGGAAAGTCAATTGAGGATGCAATTGTTATTGGTGAAGAGGAAGGAGGCCTATGCAAACTCAAATGCCATCCAAAAGCTGCCCTTGTTCATGAAGCCACTAGCCCAAGTGAGATTTGGCATAGAAGGCTTGGTCACATTAACTATAAAGCACTACCTCATGTGAGCAAGGTAGTCATAGGACTACCAAACTTAAAAGTTAATCATGAGGGCACCTGCAAAGGATGTGCAAAAGGGAAGAATATCAAGAACCCATTCCCAAAGAGTGAAACAAAGACTAAGTGTACATTGGAATTGATTCACTTAGATGTATGTGGACCGATGCCATCCACATCCTTGAGTGGATATGAATACTACCTTACATTCATTGATGACTACTCAAGAAGGACTTGGATATATTTCCTGAAGGGAAAGGATGAAGTCTTTGGAAAGTTCAAGGAATTCAAAGCCTTGATAGAAAATCATTCAGAAAAGAAGATCAAGATACTCAGGACAGATAATGGTGGAGAATATACTTCAAAAGACTTTGAAGTATTTTGTAAAGAAGCTGGAATCAAGAGGGAGTTAACCACTCCCTACAATCCTCAAACAAATGGTGTTGTGGAGAGAAAGAATAGGACCATCATGGAAGCTGTAAAGACAATGCTACATGATCAAGACCTACCTATGTATTTATGGGCTAAAGCAACCAGGACAATAGTCTATGTACAAAATAGACTATCTCATAGTGCTCTTTATTTCAAGACCCCAGAAGAAGTGTTCACAGGGAAGAAGCCTAAGGTAAGTTACCTCAAGATATTTGGATGTCTAGTATACATTCACATTCCAAAAGAAAAGAGGACCAAGCTAGATCCTTCTGGGAAGAAAGGAATTTTTGTTGGATATTGTGAAGCATTCAGAATTTACATTCCAGGATTCCATCATATGGAAATAAGTAGGGATGTGACATTTGATGAAGAGGCATCTCTCAAGAGATCTAGGAAGTGCCAGTATGAAGAAGTATATGAGGAAGATGCACCTTCCAAAATTACAGAAGATGCACCCACCCCTGAAGAGACAACACCTAAAGACCATGACATGATGGAACCACAAGAACCCCCTTTCATGGAAATATCAAGGAAGAGAAAACCAACATGGGAAAGAGACATTATACTAGGAGCAGAAAATTATGGAGCTCCTGAAGGCTCCACTAGGATGAGCAATAAACCAAAGACATTTTCCAACTATGTGGCCCTGATGTGTGATCTTGTAGATCAAGAACCCACTAGTTATGAAGAAGCATTCCATAAGAAAGAGTGGGTGGAAGCAATGATGGATGAATACCTATCAATAATGAAGAATGATGTTTGGGATATAGTTCCCAAGCCAAAGGACAAGAGTGTGGTATCCTCCAAATGGATATACAAGATAAAGCATGCTGCGGATGGCAGCATTGAAAAGTATAAAGTAAGGTTTGTGGCCAGAGGTTTCTCTCAGAAAGAGGGAATTGACTATGAAGAAACATTTGCACCAGTTGCAAGGTACACTTCCATTAGAACCATCATGGCACTTGCATCCATAATGAAGAGGATATTACACCAAATGGATGTGAAGATAGCCTTCCTGAATGGTGTGATTGAGGAGGAAGTGTACATAGAACAACCACAAGGATTTGAGGTTGAAGATAGAAACCACGTATGCAAACTGAAGAAGGATTTGTATGGGTTGAAGCAAGATCCCATAGCTTGGTATGGAAGAATTGACAGTTTCTTGACAAGCTTGGGCTTTACCAAGAGTAAAGATGATCCTAACCTTTATCTCAAAGTTATGAATGATGAACCTGTCATATTATTGTTGTATGTGGATGATCTATTTCTAACTGGAAATGAGAAACAGATTATCAAGTGCAAGAAGAAGCTCTCTTCAAAATTTGAGATGAAAGATCTTGGATTGATGCACTACTTCCTAGGCCTGGAAGTATGGCAAGGCCCCAAAGGAATCTTTCTTAACCAGGGAAAGTATGCTGTGGAGATCCTAAAGAGATTTGACATGTTGGAATGCAAAGCCATGGCCACTCCCATGGATTCCAACTTGAATCTTTTAGTTGATGACTCATCAGAATTGGTGGATATGACTCTATACAAACAGATTATTGGGTCATTAAGGTATTTAACAAATACCAGACCAAACATATGTTTTGCCATGAATACCTTGAGTCAGTATCTAGTGGAACCTAGAAGAGTTCACTTGATAGATGCAAAGCATGTGATGAGGTACCTAAAAGGTACGATAGATTTTGGTCTATGTTATCTTGGAGATCATGACTTCAGTCTACATGGATTTACAGATGCTGACTGGGCAGGAAGTGTATCGAACAGGAAAATCACATCGGGAGGATGTTATTGTCTAGGATCTACCATGATCTCGTGGTTTAGCAGGAAGCAGTCTAGTGTGGCTCTCAGCACAACTGAAGCAGAATATATAGCTGCTTGCTCTGCTAGTTGTGAAGCAATATGGCTTTGGAAACTGTTATCAGGACTATTTAACTTGAGATGGACCCCACTGTGATCATGTGTGACAACCAGAGTTGTATCAAGATGACAGAGAATCCAATGTTCCATGATAATTCAAAGCACATAGAGATCCAATATTTCTATATACGGGATATGGTGCAGAAAGGAGCTATTAAGCTCGAGTATGTAAGCACTGACGAACAAGTTGCTGATATATTGGCCAAACCTTAGTCTTGAGTAAAGTTTGATTATTTCCGAGACAAGCTTGGTGTAGTTCAGAAAGACCCTCCTCGAAAGGGGGAGTGATGTGGTCACTGATGATGAGATTTCCTGCATCGACAGTGAGGTCAATGATATGGATACCTGTATTGGTGATACCAACGATGAGGTCGATGAAGTGGTCATTAGACTTGGTCTAAGTTGACAAGTGGATTGTATCATCCTTGGACACATGTCCTAAAAGAGATCCGTAGACATATGTCTCCGAGAAAGTGGTCCCTTGTGGACGTGATAGGATTGCATTGTCCATGAGCCTTTGGTTCAAAATGTATGTGATAGGACTGCATCGTCCTTGAGCCTTTGGTTCAAAAGGTATGTGATAGGACTGCATCGTCCCTGAACATTTTGTTCGAAATGTACGTGATAGGACTGCATCGTCCTTGAGCCTTTGGTTCAAAAGGTACATGATAGGACAACATCGTTCCTGAACATTTTATTCAAAAGGTACGTGATAGGACTGCATCGTCCTTGAGCCTTTGGTTCAAAAGGTACGTGATAGGACTACATCGTCCCTGAACATTTTTTTCAAAAGGTACATGATAGGATTGCATCGTCCCTGAACATTTGGTTCAAAAGGTACGTGATAGGACTGCATCGTCCCTGAACATTTGGTTCAAAATGTACGTGATAGGACTGCATCGTCCCTGAACATTTGGTTCAAAAGGTACGTGATAGGACTGCATCGTCCCTGAACATTTGGTTCAAAAGGTACGTGATAGGACTGCATCGTCCCTGAACATTTGGTTCAAAATGTACATGATAGGACTGCATTGTCCCTGAACATTTGGTTCAAAAGGTACGTGATAGGACTGCATCGTCCCTAAACATTTTGTTCAAAAGGTACGTGATAGGACTGCATTGTCCCTGAACATTTTGTTCAAAAGGTACGTGACTGGATTGCATCATCCATAAACATGAGACTTGTCTAAAATTGATAAGGATTGATCATCCTGGAAGTAGATCTGGATTGCATTGTCCATAGACATGAGACTTGTCTAAAATTGATAAGGATTGATCATCCTGGAAGTAGATCTAGATTGTATCGTCCATAGACATGAGACTTGTCTAAAATTGATAAGGATTGATCATCCTGGAAGTAGATCTGGATTGCATCGTCCATAGACATGAGACTTGTCTAAAATTGATAAGGATTGATGATCCTGTAACTAGATCATGTGTATTGCAGATGATCCAGATGCTATAGATCGAGATGATCCAGATGCTGTAGATCGAGATGATCCAGATGCTATAGATCGAGATGATCTAGATGCTATAGATTGAGATGATCCAGATGTTGTAGATCGAGATGATCCAGATGCTATAGATCGAGATGATCCAGATGTTGTAGATCAAGATGATCCAGATACTGTAGATTGAGATGATCCAGATGTTGCAGATCGAGATGATAAGATGTTGTAGATCGAGATGATGATGTTGTTGTTGATCGAGTGTTGCAGAAGATGAAGACTCAGTACTAAAGATGATGATGTTCCAGTATTGATTATATTCCAATAACTGTTGAGTTACTGATGATGATGTATGAAGAAAAGCTTCCAATGATTTATAGATGTATCATGTACCATGTAGTTGATGACTCCTTGCTCCTGCAGATGTTGTTATAATATCCTTCTCGTTAAGGGGGAGTGTTGAAATATTGTAACTTCCAAGAATATTATATTTGTATTTTATTATTCCGGAGATGGTACATTCCTCCGTGGTGACCCTATTGTATATCCGGAGATGTTTATTCCTGCGACAGAATGTGGTAACTAGGATTATTAGATCTCCCATGTGAGGTCGGCCCTGAGTTTACTTTTGGGGGGTTATTAGACTCTCCTGGGAGAGGTCGGCCCCATTAGGTTAAAAGGTCAGTCGGTAGATGAGTATAAGTAGAGGAGGATGTTCCTCACTTATCTCATTCATTCATCCACTTGGGAGTAGCGCACAAGTGAGAGAGAGGTCTGCATAGGAGGAGGAGGAGCTCTAGTCTTGGACTACATCTTGTATTTGGTTGATTATCTATATTGAGGAAAGCTGCTGGGTTTTCTACCCCATGAGGGTTTCCCAGGGTAAATCTTTGTCTATCTTGTGATTGTGTTTCTTTCAGTGATCTTGCTAGTCAAATTAGGCTAAACTTAACACTATTGGTGCAAACACATGTGATAAAATCAAATTTATTATCAGCAAATTAACTAGAAGAGTATATAAAGTAATACGTACTTTTAACTCTAAGAGATGCTCATGGTTCTTTGCAAAAAAAAATGCTAAATAATAGACAAGTGTGCAGTAAAGGTATTTCACACTTCTCACCCTTTTCTGATTCACCAAGATAACATTAAGTGCGAGGTGAAGAGCATACTTCGGGAGATAAGAGTCTTTAGGTCCTTGCTTGTGTGCAAAAAGTGTATTCTACACTAGCATTGATACTAAAAACATGTCAATTGTGCATAAACAAGAAATGGTCTTGAATACTAGTGACAACAATGAGGCCCGTTGAAAGCCTCAAAGTTGCTTACCTAGGTAAGTTTCAAGAGAGATGAACTCCTTACTTCCTAATATTGGTCTAGGTGTACTAGTTACTAAAAAAGTAAGTAATTATGCGAATTAAACTTAATTTGAGTTCATTAGTAAGCAGTAATTGGACTGCCAGACTAAACTATGTAGATAAAAAGCAAATAAAAAATGGTAGCGTGGCCAAAATATACTATGTCATGCTTGTAGCACAAAGAAATACAAAACAGGTGTGTTGGTAGCGCGGGTATTACACTGACTGGCAGCGTGGATCAACCATACGGGAGGTCGTGTGGGTTGTGAAATGATTCCCTGCGCTGGTAGCGCGTCTGCCAAAGGCATTTCCGCGTTGGTAGCACGGTCGAGAGGCCGATACCCGCGCTACTGTGTGGAAATTAATTAGGGTCGACTTGGGGCCAAATTCCAGGGAAAGAGGTGGAATAACTGCTCTCTTGCAGATGATAAACACCCATAATTAATTACTTAGCATAAAAAAACCTGGTTAAATAAGAAATTAACAAAAATAATTGGAGTTGCCATTAGAACTATTGTGGAAAAAATTGCACATGTGCACTATTCCACTTGGTAAGGGGCTAGGCCTTGTAGGCTACAGCAAGGCCTTAGTCCTTAGATCCCCTGTGAGTGGTTGGTTGGTATCCTCCAAGTGATCATGCAATAAAGTGTTAGTGTAATTCAATAAAAGCAAGGAAATATGGAAAAATGCAAAATAAAAGAGATGGGGGGAGAATGCAAACTCCAATAACAATCCAAGATATGCCAAACCACTTTTGTATTTCCCAATGATCAAGTTGTACAACACCTAGTAGGTGTGGGATTTAAGGGAGGCCTTTTTTGTCCAAACTAAATGCTAAGTAAATGGTGGAACAATGGAGAGAAACACTTGCCCCTTGAAGGAAGGTGACGAGGGATCTTGGGAATGCTCACAATGATAGGAAGTGGTGGGCTATGAGGAAGGTCCAACTTAAATCCAACAGCATAACCTTTCTCTTGATTTCTCTCTACAAAATGCATGCCAATGGCTTCCTTTTATAGGCCAAGAGGTGGCCAACAAACAACTAGATCCAAATGTGAACTCATATCCTCCATGAACTAGTTCCCCAAGTACACCAAGGGCGCTATTTAATGCCACCAAGTGTGTGAGGGGTCGAATTTGGGTTCTTAAAGGTGTTGGAGCCTTCAATGCACCGTAGGAAGTTGGTGGTCCCATCGTTTTGATAGTAACGCGACTATCAAAGGAATAGTCCAGTGGGTGTAGCGCAGGCATTGTTCTGATAACCTGCGCTATAGCGCAGGTTGACAGTGTATTAGTTGCGTGACCCCTTCTTTTGACTGGTTTTTTGGCACTTTTGGACTCGTGCTATCTTTTGGATCTGTTGAGGATTCCTATGGTGGAATGAATTCTCTATGTTGATGATGCCTTACTGGAAGAATCGCCAAAATGTTGCATGTGTGCAAAATTTAGGCATTAATAATGATCATTGTCAGTGGTATATGAGGTAACTCTGTTATTGTTTTATTTTGCATCTTGTGGTGATTGGTCTAGCCTTGATGAAAGTTGGTATCAAATCGTAGGGTAAATGATTCTAGTTTGATTTCATTTACTATTCTTCTATGGTTAGAGATTTAGGATTTGCATGTATTATTTGTTTATTTGCATGCTCTTCTGACCTCTTGTGTAGGAAATACTGGATTTAATCCCCCTTTTCCAAGTATTGTTAGTTGTGCAGGTTTCCTATCTTGAAGGAGCAGCTGATCTTGTTTGACTCTATTGTTTTTCAAGGACTTTAAGGACATAGTCCCTCCGCTTCCCACCGTTGGATTCCATAGATCTGGACATTCAAATTGAGCTTTCTTCTTCCTCCCTCTCTCTTTCACTATTAATTCAACTTTATTTTGGTTACGATTATGCAAATGCTTTATTAAATTAGTTTATTTAAAAGGAATATCTAAAGGCTGATTTATTTGAGTATGTTACTAGATCTAAGGTTTAAATCTTAGTTTTGAGTATATCTAGTATTATTGAGTACTTAGGATTATTTTTCCATCTTTCAAGTACTTAAATTTTTATGCTTTTAACGCTTTATTTGGAATATTTGATGCATTTCAGGTGGTTTTTTCTCACTTTTAATTAATAGGTAGGAGGAGGTGCTGCCGAAAATTTCAAGATCCAGGCCATTCAAGACCTCCTGGAGTACCATCTTCCAAGTCTGTTTCATCCAGAAAACCTTGTAAACCCTTGGTTCCGGATCTATAAGGACCAAAGGCGTCCACCTCAAAAGATTGTAATTTTAATTAATAAAGCAAGTGGGCTACCCAACCCCATAAAACCCCATTCCCAGGGGGGTCTGTGTCGGTTTTGTGTGTTTGGATTTTATGTAGCCTAGTTTTATTTTTCTAGCTTGTTAGATTAGATTAGTTTAAATTTCATAAGTGAATATAATTTGTTGTTGTTTCTTTCCATTTCATTTTTGGCAGAATAAATACTTACCCATTGTGCTCTCCCGAAGTACCAAAAGGGAAAAGAGACTCACAATGTAGTAATTAGAAAACACTTTCAATTTCACATTTTGTCTTTCTTTTCGCAATCTTGTACTTTACTTTTCAATTAAAAAACATAAAAGATTAAGTCCGCTTGTGCATTCCCAAAGTATAGAAAGGGAAAAGAGATTCTCAATCATTAATAAATTTACCTTTTTACAATCTTTGTTGTACAATCTTATCATAATTGGGTTGTGTATTTCCAAAGTAAACTGAAAGGGTTTATCCCTGGTAGGTGAAAAGAGATTATCAACCTCTTAATAATAAAGTTCAATTTACTTTTCTAAAACGACCTAAGGCTTAGCCTCCCCGTATGCTCTATATCTCCGCGGTTCGTCTAGCCAGTTGATCACATCAAAAAGGGAGTTAAGTGACTAGATTAATAGGGAAATCCAAAAGTAGTGTATTTCAAAGAACTCGAGAGGTCGCGTTGAACAAATCATAGTCAGTCAGGGGGCTGCTTTAAGCAGGCTATGCCTCACCCCATTGGACACTTGATACTGTTGCAATAAGCACTCAATTCGAAGAACTAAATTTCCTTCGGGCCAAAACAAGAATTAACCCACTCCCTAATCCAGGAATCTAATAATCAATTAAAACTGACCAACAAAACAACTGCAACACTTTCATGACACAACAACACTCCAATCTTATGTGACTCTATTTGGCACTGGTCTACCTGCAACAATCAAACATTTTTTTAATCAAGTGAATCAATGTGTTAGATGGATCAATTTAGTTTATGTTGTTGATTTAATTCATGTTTGAAATCTTTGGTTCAATATCAATTTATCTTCAAACTCCTAGAATAAATCTCATTATGTAACTTAGTGTAAACACCTTAGTTATTTTCATAGGGACCACCCCCCTTGGCTTCGCTAGGATTTGGCCTAGATATAGGAGTTGAGTGTTGAGTGACAATATCTCATCTCGAGACTTGGCCCCAAGGACACACCTAGTGGCTTGAAGATTTATTCCACACTAACCTTTTCCCGAGGTGCGTATCTGACGGTAACATATTATTCTCTTGTCTCTTATTTCTTATATGATTATTTTTGCTTGTATAGATAGAATGTTATACTAGTAGATCTTTGCTATTGATTTACATGTTAGTGTAAATGTATTGTTATATGTTATGCATATTTTCAATATTCTAACATGGTATCATAGCCAGTTTCTATGCTCTACCTTCTTCAACAATTATTTGGATTTTTTTTACTAGCAATGATTCTTCATATTTGAGAGTTGGTTCCTCCATATTTTGTAGATTTGGCACCTAATCTATCATAACCAAGTGGTAGTTTTTTAGATCCAATTATTTTGTTGCTAGTTTGAGAAAAAATTTCAAACCCTAACCCTCATCATTAATTTTTTTTTAAAATTGCATTTTTTTTCAAATTTTTTCTTGATTTTTTTTGTAGATATGAATTGAAATCTATTGTAGAGTAACTTGTTATCAAGGATCTATTTGTTTTGCAGCGGATTTGGTTTTTTTTCATCTCTAGTTGAATTTTATTGTAGATTTTTGGTGGTGGTCAAAAGATTTATGGTTCTGATATTTATATGCTTTTTTGGGCTATGAAATGTGTTCCATTACGTTTGGAACACTTTTTCCAGTTGGAAACACTTTTCGTTTCACTGAAAAAGGTTTTAATTTTCCTAATATACGACCATTTTACTAGATCTAGAGGTTTCAGGTAGCTTTCAACATATATGCGCCTTATAAACAAAAAATGAGTGTATGACCTAAGTACATACACACCCTACAGTGAGAAAAGGCACATGTGCCCATTTTTTGGCATTCGACGGTTTCTTTTCGTTGTTTTTGTTACAGGGTTACATATTTGTCTATTAGCGGTTGTCAGGCTTCAATTTCGATGAGAAATTTTTGGTTTTATTCATACATTATCTTGAAATTATTTTCATGAGATTTTTGTTCTCTTTACATTAGGGTTTATATTCTTAGTTTATTCATCATGTTTACAAAGGTTGTCTTGTTCCTGTTTTCATTGTCTTTAACCTTCTTGTGTGGAAGATGTTTTGACATTTTCAGGGCCATGGATATCTAGTATGGTAATGGTGACATCAAGAAATGAACCTATACTTAGGACTTAGTTGCTTAGTGGCTATGTTTCATATCTATAAGTGATCTCATTGTTTTATTCGATCAATTTTTTGCTCAATATTCTAACATGGTCTCACTCTTGTAATAATGATGATGCTTCTAACATGGTGTCATATTTTGCTCAATATTTTATCTTGATATCATATTATTCTCTCTCATTATATGTTGTTGCTGACCCTTGTTGTGTAAAAGCAATTTCATATGCTATCTTATCTTTCATATTTCATGTCATGTAGTTTTTTCATGTGTAATTATGGGCTTACCATGTTTATTATATGCTTTACTCTTGGAAGTTCTTTTTTGAAGAGTAGATCTCTATTTACTTCACCTTCTCCATATGGATATTTGTAAATATTTGTGGGATAGCTTGATTATGTCATTCCTTCCTATCTTAAGCATATTGTTGTGTTATATATGGTTCTCCAACGTCGTTCCTAGTGTCAGCTTATCCTTGATAGCATGAAAGTTGAAACCTTTTGTTATCTAGGATGGTTGATGTTAAGAAGGAATATAATGTAATCGAATCCATATCATATTACCATATTCTAGTAATAATGTATGAAATGAACTTCCATCTTCTACTGTAAAGTCATGATGATTATCTGCGAGACAAACATTTTGATCGATAGATCTATGGTTCTTGTATTCATGATGAGATCTATTATTCTTCCATCCTTCGGCTTGGTTGTGAATATTGTCTGCTAATTAGATCATGTTTCGATGGATAGGCCATTCGGGTCTTGTATTCACAATGTAATCTTCAATAGGGTTCTTTGAAGACTGTCTGTTGGAAACATTTCGATGTATAGATCATTGTGGTTGTTGTATTCATGATGGGATCTATTGCAGAGTTCTTTCAACTATAAGTTGGGTTACACGTTGTGATGGTTGTCTTCTTGCCAGAATTTTTTTCATTGGCCATTAGAGGTTTCTATACACTATTGTGGTGTTCTTCCAAAGTTCATTGTACGGCTTGGTTCAGATGCAGTTTCGTGATTCAGTGAAGTATGTTCTAATTTGCATCTTATGGGGTATTTTGGAAGTTGTCTTCAAGGAGGATGTTAGTGTGATGCCATTTTCCTCCATTTTTATTATTTATCCTAGTCATCACTAAGGGGGAGCGTTAGGATATGTAATGATGACTTGTGTGGTATTATTGGTGAAATATCATAAAAAAGGCATAAATAAGTCTAATTTTATAAAGTAGAGTTATACCACATGCATCGTGTAATTAAATATCTTATAACCATTCTTTATATAAGAGAGGTGGAAAGCTATTTATCCTGCATATGTCATGGGATGTAAATATTCCATACCTTTAGCTATATAATAGAGGTGAAGGAGATGATTTTGGATATGTTGTGATATATTGTGAAATCACCCATCATATGTTGTGTATGTCATTTGTACACACATCATTATGATAAGATGTGAATATGGAGAGTGATGCATATGTGGAGATGCCTTATATTGTAAGATTAGAGATTTCTAGAGAATATAGAGACCAAAACTTCCCTTGGATGTTTCCCCATTTGGGATTTTACCACGTATATCTATTCTCTTGTTCTCTTGTTCTCTTGTTCTCTTATCTCTTATTTCTTACATGATTATTGTTATCTTGTAAGAGGAAGATTTGCATTGGATAGTTGTTTCTCGACAAGTTTTGAACCCCCAAGCAGGTTCATCTTCAGGAGGTTTCAAAGAGCTCACAATTTTATCACCATATAGGTATGGGAATAAATAATAATTATCACCCTAATATTTATAAACAATGACCATGACGACTTATCGTTGAGAATAAAGTTTAGGGTTTAAGTTATTATTTATTAATGTTTTCTTCTAATAGGTTGACAACAGGTTTACAGGATTCTTTGAGGATTAAACCATCATCTCGGTTGAGGTTGTTCTCATATGTTTCAATTTCCAAAGCTTCTCAAAATTTTCTATTGTAGTAATGTGGGATTGTTGCTACAAATTTTGAATCTTCAAGACATATGTGGTGATTCGTGGTGTGAGAGTGCTCGATAATGGCAAAGTTCTTAATTCTTCCATATCATATATCTGTGTTGTGTTATTTTAAACTTGTTTCAATTGAGCTACCGGTCTCACCGATGTATGTTCTACCATACGAACATGGTATTGCATAGACACCTTTTCGGAGCTTTGGATCAAATAGTGTCCTTAGCTTAATTGAGCAAATTTCTTAGAGAAATCATAGGAGAGAAGGAGACCTTTATGTTCTTCTTTCTTAAGATCGTGGCAATCTTATTTGTGGTTCCATGGATATATGGAAAAGTGATATCAGATAAATCAATATTTGTGTTATGTACCCTGGTTTTGTTTTTTTGTACTTTATGAATAACATAGTTGATGTGTTCTTCCTTGTATCCATTTTTCTTCAAATTTGTTTTGAGATGATCAAATTATTTTTTCATACGTTCCATATCAGAAACTCTCCAGGCTCGAGTGGCTAAAGTTTTGATTATTCCGGTCTTTTGGGTAGGATGATGATGAGATTTTGCATGTAGATACATGTTTGTGTGAGTTCTCTTTCTAAATACTTGGTGGGCCAAAGATCCATCATGTTTCCTTGTGATAAGTACATCCAAGAAGGGAACGCACCTCTCATCTTCTTTTTCTAAAGTGAACTTAATGCTACCACATTGGTGTCAAGGTGGCTCAAGCAATCTTCCGAAGTGTCTTCCCCATGCATCCAGTTGCTAAATACATCATCTACAAATCTCAACCAACATTTTGGTTTATGAGGGAATGTGTCAATTGCCTTCTTCTCAAATTCTTCCACGAAGAGGTTAGCTACAAATGGTGAGAGTGGCGAGCCCATTGCAACTCCTTCTGTTTGTTCATATATTTTACCACAGAAGCAAAATAAATCTGACCTAAGTAATATCTCCACAATGTGAGCAATTTCATCATTTGAAACCTTTTTAATAACCATAACAGCTTCATTGATTGGTATCTTTGTAAAAAGGGATACAACATCGAAACTGGTTAATAAATCATTATCCCCGGTTCTCTAGTTTTTCATCATGCTTATTATATGAGAAGAGTATTTGATGAATGAAGAAGAGTTACCCACCAGAGGCTTCAACTCTTTTGGAAAATGCTTTTCCAAATCGCATGTGGGGGACCCTATTGTGTTATTAATGGGCCTTAAAGGGATGCCATTTTTATGGACTTTTGGAAAACCATATACTCGTGGCATTATTGAATTCTTAGGAATACGTTTCTTCTTCAAGTCTTCATCTAGGGATGACTACTTAATCGCCATGGAGACATTTCTTACCACTTTTTTCTTGGGATCTTTATGCACTTCTTTGTAGCTTCCACTGCCTAGATGCTCGGCTATTTTCCAGTTGTAGTCTTCAGTTTTAATGGCAACTGTTGTATTTCCCTTAGCTACCTTGAGTATCATGGTATCCTTTCTTTCTTTTAATGCTTTCTGAGCTATAGATTCATCCCTTATGATGTTTCTTTTGGGTGGTTTGACATTTTTTTAGTACCATTGCACATTCCTGCCTGGTGTCTTCAACAATGTTATCAGGTAATACCATTGATTGTATTCTCTATGGAGCAGATAATATCCTTGTGGGGAATTTTATTTGGTGCTAATGCGAAGTTAAGACCCTTTTGCAAGACGTTTACTATGCCTTCATCTAGATCCATTCCCAACAGGTTTATTACACTGTTGGATGCGTTGGTTATGTTGGTCGTGTTGCTTAAGGTAGGTCAATGCTTCTTTATAGGACGATCAAATTTATATGATTGTTTCTTAACATAATTTTCTAATGCTCTTTCTGCTTTCAACGCAGTGCCAGCCTCCACATTGATCCAGAAATTTATGTGAATATATTTTGAGAGAGCCATGTGAAGATTGAATGCTTTTTTTGACAACAAATCAATCTCACGTCTAGTGCGACGGATTTCACCTTTAATCAATGTTATGCTAAGTTTAGTGAATTCCCACAAATGTTTTTCCTTGATATGGTGGTTTAACCTAGCGAAACAAGGAATGATATTATTGTCATGACACCTTTTAAGAAACCCTAGATCAGTTGAGAAATGGGAGATCTTGATCCTTGTATTTTCAAAGAGCCAAATCTTCTAAATTATATCCCTTCCATGGAGGGTTGCAATCCGATTTTTCATTGTTACACAGGTGTAAGTTATCATGTAAGAGGAAGCTCTTCCTTGGATAGTTGTTTCCCAACAAGTTTCGAACCCCCAAGCAGGTTCATCATCAGGAGGCTTCAAAGAGCTCAGGATTTTATCGCCATATAGGTATGGGAATAAATAATAATTATCACCCTAATATTTATAAATAATGACCATGTCGGCTTATCATTGAGAATAATAATGGGTATCATTACTTGTATGGATAAAAGGCTAGAATAGTAGATATTTGCTATTGATTTACGTGTTAGTGTAAATGTATTGTTGTATGTTAAGTCTAACATGGTATCAAAGCTAGTTTCTATGGTCTACCTTCTTCGGTAATTCTTTGATTTGTTTTTAACAAGCAATGATTCTTCATATTTGAGAGTTGGATCCTTCATATTTGTATATTTGGAACCCGATCTATCATACCCAAGTGGTAATTTTTTTAGAACTAATCATTTTGCTACTAGTTTGATAATAAAAAAATCAAGCCCTAACACTCACCATTAATTTTTTTTTTTTTTAAAGATTTTTTCCAAGTTTTTGTTGATTTTTTTTGTAGATATAAATTGAAATATATTGTAGACTAACTTGTTATCAAAGATCTAGTTTTTTTGCAATAGTTATGGTTTGTTTTCATCTCTAGTTGTATTTTTGTTGTAGGTTTCCAGTGGTGGTCAAAATATTTCTAGTTCTAATATTTCTATGCATTTTTGGACTATGGAAAGTGTTCCATTATGTTCGGAATGTTGTTTCTAGTTGGAAACACTTTTTGTTTCACTAAAAAAGGTTTATGTTTACCTAAGATACAACCATTTTACTAGATCTAGAGGTTTCAAACAACTTTCCACATAGACACGCCCTATACACAAAAAATGAGCATATGACCTAAGTACATACACACCCTACAGTGAGCAAAGGCGCATATGACCCTTTTTTGGTGAAATTTTTGTCGTTCAACAATTTATTTTCCTTGTTTTCTGCTGTAGGGTTACAAATTCATCTATTAGAAGCTATTAGGATTCGATTTCGGTCAGAATTTTATGGTTTTATTCATATATTATCTTGAAATTCTTGACATAAGGTTTTTGTTCTCTTTGCATTAGGGTTTAGATTCTTAGTTTATTCATCATGTTTATAGAGGTTGTCTTGTTCATGTTTTCCTTGTCTCTAAAATTCTTGTGTGGAAGATGTTTTGACATTTTCAGAGGCATGAATATCTAGTATGGTAATGGTGAAATCAAGAAATGAACCTATGCTTAGGACTTAGTTGCTTGATGGCTGTATTTTTTTTAATAGAAACCAAAGAAGAGAAATATTTATAAAAGAGTTGTGCACATCCATTCATTACAAAATGGAGAGCTTCATCTTGAGCTCTGGAATTTGCTGAATATGTGAAAATAAAACTTGTTCCACTTCATATCTATCATTTTTTCTATTAAAATTCCTAGGAAAATCAAAGGCGTGAGAGGGAGAAACCCTTAAAAACTGTCTATTTAATAATATACAAAAAAACATATAACCGAAAGAGGCAGAGCATCATTCTTGTAGCCCATGAAGACCCTGGACTTTCTGTTGCACTGAGGCTTCATCCATTGGCAGAGCATATTCATCTGGGGACTCCTGGCAGTGGCTACACTAGGTCATTTTGGCCATTTTCAGCAATTCGTCCTTGATGACATCCACGGTTCCCATGAGCTCAAACATGTTTCTCTCAAGGTCGTTTATGCGCGAGTCTTGACAGGAAAGCTGTTGGGATATATATTTCATGTCCTCCACATTTTCGTTGTTCAACTTGAGACTAGCATATGCAATCTCGAAGACCTTTCTAAGATTCAATTTGAAATCTTCAACACTAGCCTTCAAATATGATGTGGCCTCCCTAATTCCATCCATAACTCTAGAATGTTGGTATCTTCCTGTAGAGTAAATGGCGGTGTTCGGGCTTTACTCCCACCTACAAAATTCCTCACAATTCAAGGGAATGAGGGACAGACCTATCAAGTGGTTACAAAGTTGTGTCATTTGAAGTCCTGTTTTCCCTATCGCCTCTTCCTTATCTGCAATCCTGCAGCAAGACATCTTGTTCAAGCGTGAGCGAACAGGGGTAGAGTCTTGGACAAGACTCCCTGTAAATGCATCTACCAGGGAGTCGATGTGAGGCCAGGTGCTGCAGGGATGCCCCACACGCGTCCACGCCGTCTAGATGGATTTCTTCCCAATATGGATTAAATTTGAATGGGTTAAACACTTATGGGTGAGACTTGGAGTCCTAGGGGATCAGAATGTGTCTATGCAAACCATCCTCATAGAGTAATTCCCCTAATCCAAGCTCAACTCGGTTTTCCAAGTGGTCCGTTGATCTATTGTTTCCTCTAAGGATGTGAAGGTAAATTTCCTCTTGAGAGATGTTTAGTGAGCCAATTCTTTGATGAATCCTTCTGCACCACAGATATCCTTTGGTGTAACCGTTCCTCATTTTTTGAATGAATTTCCTTGAATCTCCAAAAACTAAGCACTTGTCGATTTTTAACTTGGTGACTATTTCCATACCATAAAGTAAAACAAGCCATCAAGCAACATTGTTGGATTTCTCCCCCAGTCCCCAAGCGTAAGATTTAACTATTTTTCCTCCAGGGTCATAGATGACACCCCCCCCTCTGCACCCCCGCACCTGCCTCCCCTAGGTTTCCTTTGGTTGCCCCGTCAAAGAACAATGAGCGACTCTTCTGTGACATCCACCAATGATTGAATTCTTCTTTACTCATTCTTATCTCCCATTCAATATTGATCCTAGTATTGGATATTTGGATCATTTCCTTTTATACAAAGTTTTGGGACCATAGGTCTTCCTTCAAGGAAAGATATTCCGAGTTCGGGAGAAATATTCCTTTAGCATTGATGCTTTTGGCAATTAGATTTATGGCTCTATAAGCGACTCTGTTTTGGTCTACCTTTTTTCCTTCAAATATACTTTTATTTCTTGCTAGCCATATTTTCCAAGAGACGTTCATTGGAACCATTTTCCATATCTTGTTGAGAGAGGGTTTTTTTAGAATGTTGCCCGGGTACCATCTTTTCCAATTTTTTATCGTTTCTTCAACTTGTTCTAGAGGAGAATAGTTATCACACAAGGGACCGACGATAGTCTCCCAAACTTGTTTGGTGAAAGCACATTCCAAAAATAGGTGTTGGGCATTTTCTATGGATGTTTTACATAGCTCGCAGCGGGAAGGGCCTTTTATCCCTCTTTTAATCAAATTATCAGCAATGAGGAGCTTGTTATGGGAAAGAATCCGAAAGAAAAAATTTACCTTGGGGATGCAGTCCGAGTTCCAAACCTTGGGCCAAAATCTGGACGCAGGCTTTCTGTTAAGTTTCACTAAGGTGTTGTACCCTTCCTTGACTGTGTAATGTCTAGCATGCCCCCAACCACGAATGTCTTTGATTCTTAAATGAACTGGAGCTTTCACGTGAAGCTTCGTTAGAAGGTGAGTATATTATTGTGTCATATTTTTTGGTGGATCCAAGGGAAGCCATCCCTTCCAAGCTCCTGAACTCTTCCAAACAGATATGACCTTCAAGGTAATAAACCCTGAGCTTTGCATCCAATCCCGAATTCCAGCTAAGTCATGATAGGAACCTAGAGGGAGGGAGCCAAGTATAGTATATGTCCAGATTTTAATCCTCTTCCCATTCTCTGGAATCCAATAAAGATTGTCTCTAATTAGACCAGTAGAGGCTTTGCATAAATTCCATATGTTGGTGCCTTTCCCACTTAACGGAGATTCTATGCTTCATAGTCTAGCTTTTCTGATGTACTTTCTCCTTATCGCTTCTTTCCACCATTCCTTCTTACCAGAAATCAGTCTCCAAATTATTTTGGGTCCCATTGCTTTGTTCATCTAACTAGGTTCCCTAATTCCTAAACCCCCTTCTCTCTTGGCCTCCTTTACTATGTTCCAGTTGACCAAATGGAATTTTTTACCTTGGGTTCTCCCTCCTTGCTAGAGGAATTTTTATATTTCAATATTGATGTTGTTCATCACATTTTTTGGAGCCAAAAGCATAGCACTTATAAAGACTGGATAGGAAGAAATAACTGAGTTTATTAAAGTGACTTTACCTGCCAAATTTAGCCACCTCATTCCTCAAGACTGAAACTTGTGTTTTATTTATTTTTTGGGTTACAACTTTCCAAGAAGCACTATTCGAGTTGTTCCTGCTGATGGGAACTCCAAGATACTTGAAGGAAGTCCAATATATATTAGCCCTAACCCCCAAAGCCACTGCTTACTCCCTTAGAAGATTAGGATTGCAATTCCAACCATAAAAATTGCTCTTGTTTTCGTTGGTTTTCCCTCCCGTAGCCCGAAGATATAGATCTTGGATGTTTTTGAACTTCCTGGCTATTTGGACTGAAGCAAAACCCAATAGAATAGTGTCATATGCAAATTGTGCATGATTAATTCGCTGAACTCCTCGAGCAATGATGATACCTGGGATGCTTCCTTCTGTCATTAACCTGTTGAGTCTCCCGCTTAGAGTGTCTGCCACAAGGATATAAAGGAAATGGGACATAGGGAATCCTTATTGTAGTCCCCTGGAGATTTTGAAAAAGGATGCGGGCCTTCCATTTACAAGAGGGGATATCCAAGGAGACCCTATACAGGATTTGATCCATCTAATGAAGTTTGCGGAGAACCCAAACTTCCCAAGAACCATATATAAGAAGTCATGTCTAACCCGATTGAAGGCGTTGGAAAGATCAAGTTTGATCGCCATGCCTGCCTCTTTCCTTTTCTGACTAGAATGGATGGCTTCTTGTATAAGCATAATGTTGTCATATATTTTCCGCCCTGAGACAAAACCGCCTTGGTTAGCAGAGATAGCCTTTGGGAGATACTTCTTGAGACTGCCAGAGATTATTTTTGTGCGGATTTTGTAGGAAGAGTTACAAAGGGAGATGGGGCGATATCTATCTATGGAGGAGGGATTTTTTTCTTTGGGAATGAGGGCTATGAACGAGGAGTTTGTGGATCCTCCTATGCGGTCCTTGTTTCTCGTCCAGTTCAACATTCTAATAAGGTCTTTTTTAATAAAGGCCCAACTTTTCCGATAAAAGTGGATGGTGAATCCATCAGGTCCTGGGGTTTTATCCGGATGAAGGGACCAGAATGCTTTCCTCGCTTCTTCTTCAAATATTAGAGCACAAAGGAAGTCATTTTATTCCTTCGATATGATAGAGGGAACATCCTCACACATCTGCTCCATTTCTTCCATAATCACTTCTTCTTCTTCATTATATAGTTTTGCATAGAAGTTCTTGACCTCATTTTTAATTTCTAGTTGCTCATTAATTTTTCCCCATTATCTTTATCCATTTCTATTATGGTGTTTTTCCTCTTCCTTTCTTTGCAATGATTATGAAAAAAGGTTGTATTCATATCTCCTCTCTTTAACCATAAGCTTCTCAATCACATACACCATTTCTCTTCCTCTTTTCTAGCAAGTTCTTGAATTTTCATATCCAGTTCTTTTTATTTTACCAAGATTTCTTCTGTAACTGGATTTTCTTCCATATTATCTTGAAGTTGTTCCAAGGATGCTTGAGATTCTTTCTTTTCCATCCCAGGGTCTTCATGATTTTCCACTACCCACTTTTTCAGGGCCCATTTAACGTTTTTTAGCTTCGTATCCCATATATAGCTTGGAGAGATGATTACATACAAATTCCAAGCCTCTTTGATGACCTCCATACAGCTCTCAGTTTTCAACCAAAACGGGTTGAAACTAAATGGCATCAGGCCCAAATTCCCCAAAGTAGTGAAGAAAAGAGCGATGGGCCCATGATCAGAGATAGCTACCGACATAATTTTTACCTCCGGAATGCAGGGTTTGGTGAGGAAGGAAGTACTTACCAGAAACCTGTTGAGCCTGGAGGCTATGTGTCCCGGGCTAGATCTCCTATTATTCCAAGGGTGTTTCCATTTTTTTGGTTTGATATCTGTTAAGTTCCAAGAGTTTTGAAGATCTTCCAACTTTTCTCCAAAGGGATCTCTGACTTTGGTGCCTCCTTTCCTCTCCTTGGCCGAGATAGTCGCGTTGAAGTCCCCTGTTATAATGCATTGGTTAGACAATATCCCCTCTCGTTGTGATGATAAGGAGTTCCAAATTTCTTATTGTTGTACTGCAATAGTTGTTCCATACACATTTCCTATACAGATTATTTCATTATTCATTAGATCCTCAAGCTCCACCAATATCCAGGATCTATTGGTGATGTAAGATCTGCGCCTGAAATGAGATTTATCCCACCAGGTGATGAGACCGCCTGAAGCTCCTTCTGCACTAACTGCTTTACCCTCTCCATTTACCCCTATTTTTCCCAAAGCGTGAAGACACTCTTCAGCTTGCATTTTGGTCTCCTGTATCAAGAGGATTGTGGAATTTTCGTTTCTCTTAATCCTTTTCACTGCTTCCATATTTTGTTTGCCTCCTAATCCTCTGCAATTCCAGGAGACCACTTTCATTATTTCTTGGGCTGGGGGGTGCTTTTTCCTTCTTTTCCTCTGTGGTTCCTTGAGTATGCTTTCCTGCTACTATCCTGATGTGTTGGTCTAAGTTGGTTTGCTTACCCACTTCTTTTTATCTTGCTGCTTACTGCTCTCTTAGGAATCTGTCCTTTTTTAGCTTGAGGCTCCTCTTCTTTTTCTCTGCTTTTTTATGTGTCTTCCATATTTCCCCTATATTTAGATTTGGTCACTGAACCCCCAAAGCTTAGAGAGATATCAGGCCCGATATCCTCGCAATGTTGCATATGGATTCCTTCCTTATCTAAATTAATCAGCTCGGGGGTCTTTTCCTTGGCTCTTAGGGTTTCTTCTGATTTTTTGTTTTCTTTGAAGTCGTCCTTGTTTTTTCCCCTATTTGCTCTTGTTCTTATTCATGATCCTCATTATTGAGAGCTTGGGACCTATTTGTGTTGATCATCCTCTTATTTGATGATGGTGGTTGGTTAAGGTTTCTTTTGTTGCCTTTCTTTCTCGGGACTTCGTTCCATTCTTCTCCTTGTCCTTCTTCTAAATCCTGCTTTTTTTTTTCTTAGGGCACAATCTTGCAAAGTGTCCATATTCGTGGCATACTTTACACTTGAATGGGATTTTCTCATAATCTATTGTTTGAAGGTGAGTCCAACCATCCATTGAAAGATTAATGGCTTTTAGGAGACCCTTTTCTAGGTCTACTTCAACATAGATTCTTGCACAAGAGAAAATTAGCGGCTTGGGTTCTAATTTGTCTATGTATTTCCCGAGTGAGTTCCCTATTTCTCTCAGATATTCATCGTTCCAACAGTGAAGAGGGAGATGGGGAAGCTTAACCCAAACTGGGACTGCAGTGGGAATATCTTTCTCAGGGTCGAATGACAAGTCCCACTTGTTGATATACATCCCTCTTGGTCCCATGAAATATGGCCTGTTTCTTAAGATCGGGTCTCTATCTTCCTTTTTCTTGAACAAAAAAACGAAGAACCTTTTCCCACAGAATATTTGTTGGACTTCTCCTCGGATTAACGGTCTCTATTTTTTATTTAACCAAACCTTCATGGATCTGGGAGAAGGCCAAAGGCCTGTGAAGTGGCCTATTGATCCTTTTTATGATAATGCAACAACTTTGCATTTAGCGGCAACGGAGGATAGCTTAACTTCTAGTGCATCAACCTTCTTGACAAATTTGGATTCGTTTGCCACCTGGGGTTTGCAGGAAACAGGATGAGACGCCACAAGATAACGGAAACGGTCTTCCAAAATATGATGCCTAACTGCTAGGTCTGGATCCGAAGGAAAGGGAGGATCCATCCAGTCGAACTCTAACGACTGCACAGAACGGAGTCGCTCTTGAAGCCTGCTCTAAACCCTAGCTTATCAGTTTTTTTTTAGAAGTGTGATGATCCTAACTGACTCACTTGATGGCTATATTTCATATATATATAAGTGATCTCATTCTTTTATTTGATCAATTTTTTGCTCAATGTTCTAACATGGTCTCATGCTTCTAATAATGATGATGCTTTTATTACATGGTATCATATTTTGCTCAATATTTTATCTCGGTATCATATTATGCTCTGTCATTATATGTTGTTGTTGACCCTTGTTGTGTAAAACCAATTTCATATGCTTTCCTATATTTCATATGTCATGTCATATATTTTTTCATGTGTAATTATGGGCTTACCATGTTTATTATATGGTTTACTCTTGGAAGTTATTTTGTGCAGAGTATCTCTCTATTTACTTCACCTTCTCCATATGGATATTTGTGAAGAGTTGTGGGATAGCTTGATTCTGTCATTCCTTCCTATCTTAAGCATAGTGTTGTGGTTACTCCAGTTCTTGATCTAAGAGTATATTTCAATTTGATCCAAAATTAAATCTTTAGATGTCATACATAACCATGTCATCATGTAGAGATCATTGAGATCTTTCCAACGATGCATGATTCACCCCAAAAGGACACGGTATGCTCGAGTTATGATGTTCTGAAGTTTCGTCCAAATAGTGGAAAATGGAAAAAAAAGGTGCCACATGGCACACTCACAGTGTGCCACGTGGAATTAACAGGTGGACCGTATGCCAATGTGGCAACACCATGAGATGCCACATGGCAAGTTTCATATGACGTGGTATGTTGCAGGTGCTAATTTGGTACTCTGATTTGGCATCCCAATGGCATATATGTGGACCTATCAGATTTTGACTTGTGGCATTGGTTGGTATAGTTGGTTGACGGGTGGACCAACCGGAGGATTCCAGATGGCAGTTTGGTTGGGCACATTATAGTTATTTTTACCAAAAATTTGGGCAATCCGGGATGATCGAACCCCAAACCTCTCACCCACAATCCTTATGCCCTACTATTCCGCCCACATGTGTTCCTTATTAAGAATTCAACAAATATTATATCTAAGGTTGATGGTATGTCTATTTAGAAAAAGGGGTGTGACCGAAGCAATATCGCTATCCCCATCGATGCATTGTAACCTTGTTCTAAGCTCGCAGGATTTACATATGTGCCATATCCAAAGTTTGGGGAATTAACCAAAATATGTGTGTGTGTGTGTACGCGCACACGCACCAAAGTTTTAGGTGGTCCACATGGTTGATCCAAGCTCCACCCTTTTATTTGCTCTCATTACCATATATCCACAGGATTTCAAGTTAACAAATTCACCATTTATAAAGTGATATATTATGGTTGTTTATCACCATATATTACTTTGTTACCATATTTATATTATATGGCTTTTTATTACCATATATTTTTGGGATATATTTGGATTATCATATATTTTATTCCTAAAAAGGTATTATATGGTTAATACTTTATCTCTTGGATCAAATATTTTTCAAATCCTATTGTATTTGGAGTTGGTTATGAATCCTTTGGTATATAACCAAGGGTGTTTTTCCATGTGAAAATAATGAATATGTTGGGAAGTTTTTGAGAGAAGAATGGTACAATGCCATTATTCCTTTGCAAGGCTTGAAAGCTTTCTCATTTTGTAAAGAGGATTTTTAGTCACTCATGAGAGGTTGAGAGTGAGAGGCATCATGATTGAAATCCTGAGTCTCTTTTGTAGTAGCACGAAGCATGAAGACATTTTTTTGCCTATTGAAGATCACACGTTGATGTAGCAGCATTCAACTTCTTAATAAGATCGGTTCCTCCATTTGGAAAGCGGACCAAGAGACATAGTCCACATCGCACAAACTCCGTTATCATATGGTGTCTCAGATTTATGGTTTGCATCACTTGTTTATTTATGCTTTCAATTATTTTAAGCCTTTTAAATGCTTTATATTTAAGGTCTTTTTTTTACAAGTTAACTATTTAAAAATTGACATGCAATTCAAGCGTTAGATAAGATCCGTCATTTTCAAATCATGTTTGGTATCATAGCAATCTAACCAGGGAATTGCAAGTGTGAATGTTAACTAAGCTTAAACTCAAGCGAGGTGAAGGATGACTTGAATAATTTAATCCAAAAATTGGATCAAGATCAACGCGTGCATTTCCAAAGCAAAGAATAGCTTCTCAAGAAGTAGAGAACCCTTATGAGACTAACAAGGCATTTCTTGAAGCTTTCTTGGCAATGAAAGCTATGGTAGAAGAATTGTATGTCGATTGAAATAAATCCAAAGAATAAGGTACATCAAAAGCAAATGGTAAAGGTAAAGGAGTAGGAGATGGTGGTGACCCTCCTGAATGTCCTCTGCCTTCTTCATCTTCTTCTACAAGTTCAAGCTCTGTTTCCTCTTCAAAGAAGAAACAACATGTGAAAGATAAATCTACATTGCCTTTATTAAAACTTGATGTCAAATTTCATTTGCCAATGTATAATGGTGAACTAGATGCAGAGAAGTTGGATAACTGGCTTAAGCAGATTGGAGTTTACTGCAAGATCCAAAACATTGTGGATGAGTCCGCAAAAGTCCATCTTGCTACTTTACATATGGGTGCAACATCCTTGATAGGGTGGGCGAGTAAGACCCAAGATGATCTTCATACTAAAGGTGAAGTAATTACTTCTTGGTTTGAGCTTACATCTGCATTGAAGAAACAATTTTATCTATTGGGTTACATGCAATCGGCAGTCAGGGATTGGCAAAGTTCCAGGGAAGGTAAGGGTTAGAGTATACAAGAATACACGCAGGAGTTTAGGAAAATAACAATGATTTTGGGTGTTTCTTTATATACATAGGATACCTTATTAAAATACATAGGTGGATTACATGATAATCTGAAACATACCATTCTTATTTTTAATCCAACTAACATTGGCGAGGTTAGTGTGCAATCAATTCATATAGAATCGGGTAGAAGGAATATCTATATCACGTCCCCCCCCCCCCCCCGTGGACCCAATTCGAAGAAGGGAACATGATACCAAATTCTGGGGATTTTACATAAACTCAGCCCATTTCATTAGATTCATACGAATAAAACAAATGTGTGCAGATGCAAATAAAGCAAACATGCACAGCGGAAATAAACCTCATCCACACATATTTCATATGCATTCAGCATATCAATAGAAGTCATCAATTTAAAACATTGCAGAAGTAAAACACATAGATAGAAAAATACTTATCTTCATTGTGAAATGGTCCCAAGCAACTAGCTATGTCGCTGCAACGTTCCACCCAACCATAGGTCTCTGCCAAGCCTGTCTTCTTTCAACACTCAGAGTCCACCCTCGAGCTGGGCATGATTTCTACAAGGAAAAGGGGACACTCAAGCTCATACATAGCCAAATACTCATTGCATCTAAGCCAAGCCGGTCCACAGCTGGGTTTAGTAGGCTAATTATGAACCCTCTTCATTTTTGGATGCTTGCACTCAAGCTCAATCCAAAACAATGGATACCCATAACCCATACCCCAACATACTCTATCTACACAGGCCAAGCACAATCATTGGGCATGGATACACATTTTTAACAATGGGATTTACAAACAAAATGGCCATGGGCTTCCCCCAAATCATGGGCACACCAAAAACGGATCGTGGAAAGGGAAATTCGACCACAGGGAGAAAAACCTATTTCTTCCATAGGCTATGAGCATTCCAATGGCCAAAATGGCCTCAATGAAACCCCCAAATCGAGCTCTCTCCCTCCCAGCAGCTCTGCAACACAAAAACACCCTCTTCCCAACTAGAAAACCATGAAAAACCATAAAAACGTGGAGGGAAAACGCCCAGGTGGCTCCAAAAGCGTGAGAGAGGCAAACTCCTGGGTGAAGAATGGCTTGGGGAGCAATTTCGTGGCTCTTTTTTTTTGCCAAGGAAGCCAAACACGAATTTCCATGAAGGGTGGTTTTCCCATACTCGAATTTGGACAGCCATACCTCTCCATTCCCAAAGGAATTAACTATTTCAACCAACTCTTGGGAGAAATTAATGATTGGGTACAAAATTCAACATGGGTAGTTGAGAGTTTATGGGTTCTCTCATTGACACTTGGCTTGACTTGATTGGTTCAAGGGTTTGAATGTTTCCCTCCCAATTCCTTGTAGAATCATGCCCCCATTTCTTGTTGCATTGCATAGCTAGTTGTGGGTATTTTATTAAAATGCATATTTACATGATGTTTGCAATTCCATTGTGCTTGGCTAGCACGTAAACCATACGCATCACTAAATCGATGGCGGGGCCTTGGCCTTGAGCTCCTCGCCGTGATTTTTATAACAATATTACATCATTTACATTTTAATGCAATGGGGTCAAAATCGGGATATTACAATCTATGGCAGTTTCTCAGCCGAATGTAGTCAGTTGAAAGAAGGCAAGGACAAAGGGAAAGAGAAGATGAATCGATTTGCTACAGTAAAGAAGAGGGATATAAAGCTTTCATGTTCTCATTGTCGAAGATATGGACATGATGAAGAACACTATTGGAATTTACATCCAGAGTTGAAACCTAAATGGACTAAGCATCAGAGAGGTAAGAAGAAGACCACTGCTTCTATTCAATATGATCTTGGATCGGAATATGAAGATGAATCCAAGGTAACAGTTGTTGGTATAAAAGGTATAACCTCTAGCACATGTACTTCTTCTTCTAATTTGATCACTAATGAAAAGAAGAGGGATGGAATATTTCATTTAAGGGTTATCTCTAAACACAGTAAAATTGATACACTTATTGACACTGGATCTCAAGCGAACCTCATATCTGAAGACATTGTTAGAAAACTTGGACTGGAAACTAAATTGCATCCTAAACCATATCCACTTTGATGAGTATGTAAGAATGCACAATAAACTAAATTACATCCTAAACCATATCCACTTTGATGAGAATTTATTTATTTATTTATTTTTATTTTTTTCGGCAGAAAAAAAGCATACTATTGATATTCAAAAAACATAATTACAAGTTATTAAGCAGTGTAGGCTTAGATTTGTCATTAATTCTGATTTTATTGATGAGGTGGGCTTGGATGTGACACCCCTTGATATTTGTGGCATGGTGTTGGGGAGTCCATATTTGTTTGACATGAAGGCTATCTTTTCAGGGAGCATAATCGATATCATATCTTCAAGGATGGGAATAAATACATAGTGAGATCTAATCGATTTAAGACTAACTTGTCCATGGTTTCCACAAGGCAGATGAAAAGGCTTGTGAATGTAGGAAAAAAATTGTCTTTCATATATGTTAAATGTGATGATTTGCATGAAGCACAAAATGAAGAGTTGATGCATAAGAACATCCAGGATCTAAGTTTCCAACCTATGAATGATCCTTTGATTATTAATTTTCCCGTAAAGAAAGACAAGTACAATGTTGATTCAGCCCCTTTACATCTATATGTTCAGATATGTTACTCATTTTGTTAACAATCAGTGGGTTATGGTTGGTAAAGTAACAATGAATGAAGATGTTTGTGGAGTTGAGGGAATGTTTACTTTAATCAACAATGTTTTCTATGTATTTTCATTTGTGGTGATGGTATAGATGGTTATTTTTCAAACAAGGTTGATGAAAGATACTGGACAAGTGAGGCGGCAATGCTCTCACTTATTTTCTTAATGATCCAAGATTTTGGTGGTCCAAAAGCTTTCTAGTGGGGAGGTTATATCTAAGAGGATATTTCAAGTCAATCCAAAATGAAGTCTCCAAATGCCATACAAAACCACGTCATCATGTAGATCTCGTTGAGATCTTTCCAATGACATTTGATTAGCCCCAAATGGACACCATATGCCCAAGTTATGTTGTTCTGAAGTTTCGTCCAAACAGTGGAAAAATGCAAAAAAGTGCCACATGTCACACTCACAGTGTGCCACATGGCCTTAATAGGTGGACCGTCGCCAACGTAGCACCACCATGATATTCCACGTGGCAAGTTGCAGGTGCTGAGTTGGCAATCTAAGTTGGTATCCCAGTGACATATATGTGGACCTATCAGATTTTGACATGTGACATTGGTCGATACAGTTGGTTAACGAGTGAACCAACCGGATGTTACCACATGGCAGTCTAGTTGACCACATTACAGTTCTTTTTACCAAAAATATGGGCAAGCTTTGAGGATCTAACCCCAAACCTTCCCCCCACAATCCCTATGCCCTATCGTTCTGCCTGCATGTGTTCCTTATTAAAAATTAAACAAATTTTATATTTAAGGTTGATGGTATGTTTATTTAGAAAAAGGGCGGGACCGAAGGCATAGCCCCAACCCCATTGATGCATTGTAACCATGTGATAAGCTCACTAGATTTACATATACGCCATATCAAAGTTTGGATTATATATATATATATGTGCGATATAAAGTTTTGGGTGGTCCACATGGTTGATCCAACCTCCAACCATTTATTTTGCTCTCATTACCATATATCCACGGGATTTGAAGTTAACGAATTCACCATATATAAAGTGATATATTATGGTTGTTTATCACCATATATTATTTTGTTACCATATTTATATTATATGGTTTTTTATTACCATATACTTTTACTTTTGGGATATGTTTGGATTATCATATATTTTATTCCTAAAAAGTTATTATATGGTTAATCATTTATTTCTATTAATGTTGAATCAATTTTTTTTTCAAATCTCATTGTATTTTTCAAATCTCATTGTATTTAGAGTTTGGTAATGAATCCTTTGGTATATAACCAAGGGTGTAATCTCATTGTATTTAGAGTTTGGTAATGAATCCTTTGGTATATAACCAAGGGTGTAATCTCATTGTATTTAGAGTTTGGTAATGAATCCTTTGGTATATAACCAAGGGTGTTTTTCTATGTGAAAACAATGAATTTTTTGGAAAGTTTTTTGAGAGAAGAATGGTATAAAGTTACTATACGTTTGTAAGGCTTGTAAGCTTGTTCATTTTGTAAAGAGGTTTTTTAGCCATTCCCAAGAAGTTGAGAGTGAGACGCATCATGATGGAAATCTTAAGTCCCTTTTGTAGCATCATGAAGCATGAAGGCATTTTTGTACATGTTGAAGATTATATGTTGATGTAGCAGCATTCGACTTCTTAATAAGATTGGTTCCTCCATTTGGAAAGCGGACCCAAAGACATAGTCCACATCGGACAAACTCTGTTATCAATGATGTCTTAGATTTATGGTTTGCATCACTTCAATTTATGCTTTCAGCTATTTTAATCCTTTTAAATGCTTGATATTTAAGGCCTTTCTTTTACAAGTTAACTATTAAAAAATTAACATGCAATTCAAGCATTAGATACGATCTGTCATTTTCATATCAATTTTTCAGCATTGTTCCTATTTTTAGCTTATCTTTTACCGTAGCAAAGTTGAAACCTTTTGTTATTCGGATGGTTGATGTTAAGAAGGAATGTAATGTAATCAAATCCATATTATATCACCATATTCCAATAATAATGTATGAAATGAACTTCCATCTTCTATTGTATAGTCATGATGATTATATGTGGGCCAAACATTTCGATCGATAGATCTGTCGTTCTTGTATTCGTGATGAGGTCTATTGTTCTTGCATCCTTTGGATTGGTTGTGAAGATGGTTTGCTTGGCTCATCTTTTGATGGATAAGCCATTCAGGTCTTGTATTCGTGATGCAATATTTAGTAGGGTTCTTTGACGATTTTCTGCTGGAAACATTTTGATGTATGGATCATTGTTGTTCCTGTATTCATGATGGGGTCTATTGCAAACTTCTTTCAGCTATCAGTTGAGTTACAGGTTGTGATGATTGTTTGCTTGCCACAATTTTTTGTATTGGCCATCATAGGTTTCCATACACTATTGTGGTGTTCTACCAAATTTCATTGTACAGCTTGGTTCAGATGTAGTTTCATGATTCAATGAGAAGATGTTTTTATCTTCATCAATTCCATGAGGTGAAGTGTGTTCTTATTCACATTTTATGGGGTCTTCTGGAAGTTGTCATCAAGGGGGATGTTAATGTGATGCCATCTTCCTCCATTTATATGCTTTCTCCTAGTCATCATTAAGGGGCAGTGTTAGAATATGTAATGATGGCTTGTGTGGTATTATTGGTGAAATACCATAAAAAGATATAAATAACTCTAATATTATAAAGAGTTATCCCATGTGCATCATTTAATTAAATCTCTTATAACCATTCTTTAAATAAGAGAGGTGAAAAACTATTTATCTCACATGTGTTATGGGATGTAAATATTCCATACCTCTAGCTATATAATAGAGGTGAAGAAGACCCTTCTGGATATGTTGTGATATATTGTGAAATCACACATCATATGTTGTGTATGTCATTTGTACACATCATTGTGACATGATGTGAAGATGGAGAGTGATGCATATGTGGCGATGCCTTGTATTGTAAGATTGGAGATTTCTGAAGAATATAGAAGACCAAACCTTCACGTGGATGTTTCGTATTTGGGGTTTTACCACGTATATCTAAAGTATTGTTCTCTTGTTCTCTTGTCTCTTATTTCTTACATGATTATTGTTGCTTGTATGGATAGAAGGCTGTACTATTAGATCTTTGCTATTCATTTACATGTTAGTGTAAATGTATTAATGCATGTTATGTATATGCTCAATATTCTAACAATCTCATGCTTCATAACCAACATGCAAGTAATGAGGTTTTGGTAGCAACACATTCTTTTCTTCTTGGCAAAGCTTTACATCCCTACTCCAATTCCTACTTTGGAGCATCCCCCGTCCAAACATGTTAGATACTCTTCTTTTAAGGTTCAAAGGTAGCAACCTACCTTGTTTTCAACCATAGCAAAGCCTCAAAAAGTTTCATGTTCAATGGATATTGAAGAAGGTTGGATGGTTCAAAATAATAAGAGAAAAGAAGCCAAGCCTCCATATTTGTTAGAAAAATTGAAATGAGTCTTACAAGGATGGGATCATGCGTTTATATGATAAGAGGATTTTAACCCTAGGTGTTTTTGTTTTAAGCAACATATTTAGCAATGTTCATATGGGTTTTACCCATTGAATGAAGTTGTCTCTCGTATCCTAGAAGGTTAGAGGGATTACTATCTTAAGTTGCAAGCAAATTTTCAGATATTTGTTGAAGGAATCCAAGCCATGTGTAGTCTTTCTTTAGGGGGTCAAGACATTGGTTTTGATTTATGATACAAGATGGATCCCTGTTGGATGAGCCTTTTTGGGTGACTAATAGTTCTTAAGGGAGTGGGAGTGTTGTTCTTGGCACTTCCCACTACCTCCAAGGTTTTGTCATTGACCATGGAATAGTTTCACATAATATATATCTATTAATCATGTTATTTTTGTAGGACATGATTTTGGAATTTTGTTTGTCTATGCCCCTAAGTCCAACGTTGATGGGTGTACTATTTAGCATTGGATGGTTTATTCTCTTCTGGATATGGAATGGTTTCTTGGGGAGATTTCAACATGGTTGAGTGGTGAGGAGACATGGATAGTGGTGTTGAAAACATTATTTCTAGCTATGAAGGGCATGGAATAGGTGTAAGGCTACTTTACATGTTTTTGATCCTGATTGAAAAAAGAAAGAAATGGATTATGTTGGTGGTTTACTT
The DNA here is from genome assembly GCA_027924585.1 of Larix kaempferi. Lineage (NCBI taxonomy): Eukaryota > Viridiplantae > Streptophyta > Pinopsida > Pinales > Pinaceae > Larix > Larix kaempferi. Next base: position 16,371,679 of record BSBM01001138.1, on the reverse strand, counting down.
AGTGTAACTACAAGCAAGGAGCCAATGAGGATACATTTTAAAAAATGCTCTCCTTTTTCATTTAATGACACGGTTATGGATGCTTTCCATGCATGTTATAGAGTCATCCATTATCAAGTTTATGTAACTCACAAGTACATGTTGGAAGGTGATTTCTCCAAAGAAGAGCTCCTTACATATTTAAACTCAATGAATAATGGTAAATTCTCTTGAATATGGACGAGCTTCCACTTTGAATTTTTCAAGGCAATGTGGTACATGGTTGGTGATGAGTTTTGTTGCATGGCAATGAGTTTTGCATTAGGTTCATTGAAAAATACCCTAAACCAAGGGTTACTAAAGCTAATCCCGAAGAATGTTGCTAAAGATACAAGAGGGGGTTTTAGGCCTATCACCCATATTAGTGTCTTGCACATAATTTTGGCAAATGCAATAGTGCTTCACACTCATAAAGTAACCTCCAGTGTTTGCAGACCATAATGGACAAATTCTATTCATGGCAAGTTCATTCTGGATATTATGATTTTTGGATGGGAAGCAATGGAGTGTGCTAGAGGATTTGTCTTTTATCATAGAGATGTTGCTTTTCCTTGGTTTTGGGCCTAGATACGTTGCCATAGTTAATACTTTATTTTTCAATGCCAAAACATTTGTTTTAGTAAATAGTTGTCTTTTAGCTTGAATTCCTCTTTATTGTCGATTAGGTAAGGATGCCCCCTAGTCCCTTACCATCATATGCTAATGGCTAGTGCCCAGGGATACCTTTTGGAGGCTACTAGGATTAAAGTGAGGATCAAGGAAATTTCTAAGGTTTAAAGATGCTGAACAAATATTTTTTCGATGACTCTCTTCTTTAAGTTCAAGTTGACTAGGAATTGATGGAGCATATAAGAGGTTGTATGGATCTATTTTGTGTTGATTTAGGAGTAGTTCCAAATGAGAAGGAGATTGAATTGGTAGGCCTTGATGAATCTCTAAAGTGGATTCACATTGTATGAAATTTTATCCAACTTAGAGTTATTGTTCTCTATCTTGGATTCTATTTGGCATGGGTCTTTCTACATTGCTTATGTGGTGTTGAAGCCTTCAGAAATATAAATCAAAATCAATTTATGGCAATTTATGGACCTCCCTTTTATAGGTAGGTTGACCATTATTTCATGAATTCTATAGGCTTCTCACTGTGTCTCATGTTAGCTTCCCAGCATGGTTCAATTTAGGAGATTAGAGCATATTCTTAGAGCCATTCATGGTCCAAATATGGAGGGGAGAGAGGTATTTAGGGAAGTATTTTAGTTGCTAAGTGTGTGGTAAGATGCCTAGAGGGTATTTCTCCATGGTAAGTAATCTTGCAAAACAATTTTATTTTAGCCCAACATGCACTGAAGGTGCGTGGTTCATGTTGTTGTGTGATATAATATCATCACCATACTTGTTCTAGATTCATAGGTCTTCCATCGATAAAAGTATTTGGGAAGCTTGGTCGCTTTGGTTAGGTGGAACTACTTGGGAAGTATATTAGGTCAAGATTTGGCTTGATACCCAATCTAGAGCTAGAAACATTAGGGGCATTGCATTGTTGAGCTTCCAAGGTTCCAAGCTCATGTTAAACAAAAAAATACATTTTATTGGTGAGATCTTTGGGACTTTAATGCTAGATCTTGGTAGGATTGGAGAGATTTAGCACGTTAGAAGTCCCTTCTTTCTTTTGACAAACTGACTTTAAAGAAATCGTTAGATTAATTCCCCCTAAAGACCATTTTCAAACAAAACATCAATATGTGGGGCCTTTTAGTGGAGAAATTGGGAGTAGGTGTTTGGTGGATAGATTAAAAATATAGTTCAAGGAAACTAAATCCCTTGTTACATCTATGTCTTGGCACTTGTTCTTAATGCTCACAGGACTTATTCCAATCTTAAGGATAAGTGGATTTGTAGTTTGCACAATGTTTGGTCCATCTATTTGTCTTACAATTTCTAGGTCTTTGCAAGGCTAGTCATTTATTAGGTATGCCCTCCAAGGATGGATTAGTTAATAGTGCACTAATAGGTGGGCTTGATACAATTTGAGAAAAACCAAAGACAATGGAACATATATTTTGGGACTGAAGAATTGCTAGAGACAACTGGTAATACATACAAGATCAACATTCAACTTGATTTTAGGGGAGGATGTATTGGAAATATGTTATCTATGGTGACCCTATATATCTAATGCTTGTTTCCCTTATAAGAATTTGTCACTAGCTTAGAGTCACTGTATTGCTCATCGTTTGAAAGCTAGGGTGCAAATTTGATTTTTCCAATGAGTTCAATTCAATTTAGTGTTTTCGTGGTAAGGAGAGTGAAGATGCATGCAAGCAATGGTTGGCTAAAGGCTTGCTTCAAATTAAAGATGCTAAAGAGATAGGTGCTCCAATTTATTTATTTATTTATTTATTTATTTATTTTTTTTCGATGGAATACACATCAGTACTTCCCCTCATTTTGAGGATGGTATTCGAGGTAAACCATTTGGTTGCACTTTTGGAAACCTAACCTGGCGGGGAGATCAAGTGAGACTCTCGACATTCACATAGATAGCCAACCCAAGGACCTGACCTTGTGACCTCCTACTTGTAGTCCACAACACTAACCACTTGAGCTAGCCCACCATATTAGATAAGTGCTCCAATGTATTATGATTTTATTTATATTTTAATAATGCTAAAAAAGATGATATAATTATCATTGTATATACCTTTCAATTTTTATTTTTTTTACATTAATATAAATTATTATTTTTTCTAATAACTAAAGTAAAATTTATCTTAATAAAAATGTAGATACATAATAGACATACAATATATTTAAACTAAAAAACATTAATCTAAAATTAATCAATTCACCTTTTAATTATAATGTTGTTTCTAAAAGATCTAATTGGAAGTGTTTTGATAATTATCATAGATTATCTTAAATCTAAATCTATTAAACATTGTATCCAATTTCTTGAGTTGTAAATTTTTTTTAATCTTAAATTATTTATACATTAAGAAAATATTTACATATCAAGAAATTGGATCCCTATTTGTGCTTAATAAATTCGGGTTTAAGATGGATTTATGTTAATTTTAATTTTTTTATTTTATGATGGACATGAATTTTTTAATTATTTTTTATTTTTTATTTTTGATAAAATGTAAGTTGACATCAAATATTACAACATCTCTACCATACTAAATTGTAAACACATACAATTAAGATATCTATATATAATTGGTTGTAGCTTGGGTGGTTGGGAGGAATGTTTGTTACCCTCCCCACCCAGGTTCAATTCTTGTAAGTGACATATTGCTCTTGTTGAACCCATATTGTAATGATTCCACCCTTTTAAAAAAAAAACATGTTGTGAATAAGATTTTTTATCCCTCAAAATAAGTTATACTTTCTTGTTTTATTAGATATATCTATTTTAGTTAAGGTATAACCTTAATTAAACTATACTGGTATTATTAAAAAAACAATGAATAAAAGGACTTTTCATGACGAGCTTAAGAGATTTCACGATTCGGATAATGGGAAGGGAAATGGAAAAAGTCGTAAAACACAAAAGCAAAGTGTTCTTCACGTTTCAACGTCAAGGTTTCAGAGGAGCCTTCACTGCCAGTGCTCTCGATGGAGACCAGCCTGACTATTCATCTCTATTGCAGGATTGCATTGCAGAGAAAGCCCTGCCAAAGGGAAAACTACTCCATGCCCACATGATCTGCACACGATTTGAACCAAACCTTTACGCAGCTAACACACTCCTCAACATGTATGCCAAGTGCGGGAGTCTAGAGGACGCGCGGAGGGTTTTGGACGGGATGCCTTTATCAAATGTGGTATCATGGACTGTCATGATTGCAGCTTATGCCAGGCATGGAAATGGTGGCGAAGCTCTGGAACTTTTCCAAAGCATGAAACTTGCAGGTGTCCAAGCCAATCAGTTCACCTTTGCGACTGTTATCCCGGCATGCACAAGGTTGGGAGCTCTGGATTGGGGAAAGGAGATCCACGAAGACATAATTAGAGGTGAGTTTCAGTCTAATGCCTTTGTGGGAAGTGGGCTTGTTGATATGTATGTTAAATGTGGGAATTTGGAGGATGCACGCCAAGTCTTTGACAAAATGCCTGAACGAGATGTCGTCTCCTGGACTGCCATGATTGTAGGATATACACAGAATGGGCATTTTAAGGAGGCCCTGGAGCTTTTTAGAGAGATGGAACTGATAGGTGTGAAGCCTGACTCGGACATTTTTGCTGGCGTTCTTCCGGCATGTGCTAACCTGGCAGCTCTGGAGCATGGCAGGGATGTCCATGCTGGTATTATTAGAAGAGGTTTCCAGGCTGACGTTTTTGCAGGGAATGCCCTCCTGGATATGTATGCAAAATGTGGGTGTTTGGAGGATGCCTGCAAAGTGTTTGACAGAATGCCTGAACGAAATGTCGTTTCGTGGACTGCTATGATTGTAGGATATGCTATGCATGGGCATGGGAAGGAAGCCCTTGAAGTGTTTGAAAAATTGAAGCAATCGGGCACGAAGCCAAACCATATTACCTTGGTGGGTGTTCTGTCTGCGTGCTGCCATTCAGGCCTTGTAGATGAAGGTTTGAATTATTTTGATCAGATGGTTCGAGATTATAACATCGTGCCTGAAGTGGAGCACTACTGTTGTATGGTTGATGTTCTTGGTCGAGCTGGGCGCCTGGATCAGGCACTGGACTTTATCAACAGAATGCCAACAGAACCTACTTCTGATGTGTGGGGGTCTCTGCTTGGTTCATGTAGAATACATAAGAATGTAGAGCTAGGCGAGCATGTTGCAGAACAGCTTTTTGAGTTAGACCCAGAAAATGCTGCACATTATGTGCTTCTATCACATATCTATGCTGAGGCTGGCAGATGGGATGGTGTGGAAAAAGTGCGAAAAATTATGAGAGACAGGCAGGTTAAAAAGACTGCAGGATGCAGCTGGGTTGAGATCAATAACAAAATGTATGCCTTTTCTACAGGGGATAGATCGCACCCATGGACAGAAGAAATTTATGCAATGTTGGAGGGTCTTTCTGGACAGATGAAGGAGGCAGGATATGTGGCAGACACAAATTTTGTGTTACATGACGTGCAGGAAGAGCAGAAGCAACGCGTTCTCTGTTACCATAGCGAGAAGTTGGCTATTGCTTTTGGGATTATCAGCTTGCCCCCCAGTACACCTATTCGTATTGTCAAAAACCTTAGGGTGTGTGGTGATTGCCACTCTGCCATCAAGTATATTTGCAAAATTGTTGAGCGAGAAATAGTTGTAAGAGATGCCAATCGTTTCCATCATTTCAAGAATGGGCACTGTTCTTGTGGGGATTATTGGTGATGCTAGTGTAAGCAGTTGGCAATCATGACGGGACAAGAGTGGAGATTATGTGGTCTGTCTACCAATTGTGTATGATCACATCAACGGGTTGTTGGTTCATTGGCTAGGTTAACAGAATTTAAAGCTGTTCACCAGAGTTTCATTCTCACTGTAGTCTGGTCCAACTGTATGGCATGAGTTTCAGAGGGATCAGGGATGGGCACTTTCTTGTGGGATTATTGATGATGCTAGCGTAAGCAATTGGCAATCATGAAGGGATTAGAGTGGAGATTATGTGTTTTGTCTACCAATTGTGTATGATCACACCAACGGGGTGTTGGTTCATTGACTGGGTTGATGGAATTTAAAGCTGTTCACGAGAGTTCCATTCCCACTGTACTCTGGTCCAATTCTATGGTGTGAGTTTCAGAGGGATCAGGCTGGGTGCAAGTTTTGGCCAATCTTTGCATTGCAGCTTGTCAGGCATGTTTCTTGAAGTACTTCCATAAAAGGCTTAAGATAGTAGCTGAAGATCAGGTATGTTATTGCATTTCTTGTAAGTTGTAGTGTTTGTAGATCCAGCTATTCCTCCAGGCCTGTACTGGTCCAATGGTGTTTCGAAATGACACTCTGTGGTAAAGTTACAACATAGGTGTATAATCAAATATTTGGTCACTTAAATTTTAGTGGGATATAATAATCAAGATTCAAAACATTTGGCATTTACATTAATCCTTGATATTAGGTGTTTGTATGTTCTTGCTTTGTCTTCGCTTGTACAACCTGTTGAGTGTATTCCTTTGTTTTAATGGATTACAGGAGCTTGATGAGCCCGGCCGAGCATGGGTTATGACTTTTCAAAGGAGTGCATTTTAGTCTAGTAATTCTGGTACTTTAAATCTCATGATAGATTATTTTGTATTCACAAATATTTGCCTATAAAGTTCTCTATTGAAAATAACTTGAATATTTTTCTGTCGCAGCATGGAGGATCAGTGTTTTCAACCTTTTTTATCAAAAGACATTGTAAAGGCAGAGTGAAAATATTTTCGTTAGAATGTAAGTAGCTTATAACTATATACTGGATGTGTCTATTTTAATGAGAATGAGTAGAGTGATGAGGACTGTGTATTGGTCTAGTGTACAGGCATAAGATATTAACTATATAAGGGATGTTCTCTTTTCCAATGAGAATGAGTAGTGTGATGAGGACTGTGCATTTATTGCTTTCATTCTGGTCTAATGTACAGTCCGAGGATAGTTAATAAAGCAGAAAATGTAAGTGTGCATAAAGGCCGTTTGCAGTTACATTTCTCCTAATCATTATTCTTGTGATTGCTTCAGCCCGCTAATGAATGAAACCAAACCATTTGTGCTTGAATTTTTTTTAGAACTTTGCATGGGAAATAAGTTATAACGCGACCAAACCATTTGTGCTTGAATATTTTATAGAACTTTGCATGGGAAGTAATGCAACCAAACCATTCGTGCTTGAATATTTTATAGAACTTTGCATGGGAAGTAATCCTTTGTTGAACATCTTTTCCCAAAGATGAAAGATGGGTCTTAAACACCTTTGGTATTCTCTCACCCTTTTAACTTCAACTGTGTTTGGACTTATATTTGGCCATACATGATACGCTAATTTTCCTTTAGTGGCATTAGGTTACTAGCTAGTTCACTCTCTCCCTGTTATTCTCAGAAAAAGGAAGTATTGATCTCAAAAAGGGCATCCACATTTGGACCAATAAAAAGTGGGTTCAGCTTAGAAGTTACAGGTAAGGAGCATCGACTCCATCAAAATCACCTAAGACTTGCTTGCACTTGTACTATCACCCAGATTTGTGCCCACTATGGTAGTACTAGTACCATTTTATAACAAGTCTGCTAGCATTATTACTTTTGCACAGGTGATAGTACTATGGTAGTACCCAATTGCACAACCTTTTTATAATTGCCAGTGGTAGTCATTGGTAAAGTGCTCCTTCATTTTTTTAAGTAGACTTTGTGGTTCACAATGACAGGGGGGTTGCTTTTCTCTGCCTTTAGAACAACAATACCATTGCTTTCATTAAGTTTATGGAAGGCTTATGATTCCTGTTTGCTAATGTTCCTTTTTGGTTGTATGGCATGTCTAAGTGTAACTGCACAATCTTGCTGAATCCCCTCAGTGACCTCTCCAGGTAATTCTTTAATACATTCTTCAATGCTGCAAATTATGTTTTCAATTGGAATTTTTTGGGAAGCTATAGCAAAGCTTAAACCATGTTCCAGCAATTTCATGGTAGCAGCATCAATCATGTGGTCAGAAAGGTTCATGATTCTCGCAGAAAGATGTAAGGGTGCTCATGCTTGGCATGAAAATATTAATTGCACAGAAAATATAGATGATATGGAATGAGCATGGAACATTGATCATGGATAAGGAATGAGCATGGATCATGGATCATTGATTAATCCAACAATCACCGATCGTGCTTATACAGAGGATGGAATCCCCTTTCAAGGACAAGATTGACAACAGCATTCCATTTTTCAAAGGGAAGACCGACACTAAAGGCCTTGGTGAGTGATTCAGCACCTTGCAATCATACTTTGATGCAGAGGGCTTCACTGATGCAGAAAAGAATTCAAAAGATAAAGCTTGTAACCGTGAATGTCTTTGATTGCCATATCTTGGTGGAAATCTCAGAGTCTACAACATGAAGAGCATGGTGAGTCGATCACTATGTGGGATGGCTTCATGTAGGCAATGCATGACAAGTACTATACGCTAAGATATTGTGTGTACTAGTGCATGAAGTGTTAGCAACTGTGCTAGTGCCATCATTGGTCTTTTGACAAGTACACAGGCAAGTTTCACACCCTCATGGATCATCTAAACATTAGAGGCTAGGAAACAATTCTAGTTCTTGAGTACCAGAATGATTTGCACTAATTTATCAATCAAAGTTGGTGTTCTTGACCATGTAAACACTTGGAAATGCCCACAATTCATGCAACAAATTGATCAGAAGCATAAGTCCAAGCAATGCACCAACCCTTATGGTAATTAGTGGGACCAGTTACATAATGTTTTGCCAATATTGACAAGAAGTCCAAAGAGAACCAAGCTTAGCACAATCTGGATAAATCAGCAGTTCAACAAACCAACCATGCAAACAAAAAGAGAGATGCGTTGTCCCCAGGAAGAATCAAAAGGACATGGGTAAGTGATGTGACATTTGCAAGACTTCCAAAGTTCCAACCATGAGAAGATAGAACGTTGTCTGTGTTGGGCTCTTTCAGGTCAAGTCACAGATCCCTGTGTATAAGATCATGACACAGGCAAGTAGATCACCACCTTTGCACCATGATCATCCAACATCTTTGTTCTCACAGTGCAAGAACTCGGTACCCACATTTAGCACAATTGGATTGGAGGAAGAGAAAGAGTGATTGTTCCACAACCAGATGTGAGAGCAACAAAACCTATCTATATCATTGTTGATGATGGAAGTAAACAATTCCTGTTTTTCATGGCTGACTCAACTTAGCAACCCAGTCCTATCCACACCTCTACAACACTGATTGGCACCAAAGGGAAAGAAATCTGTGTTGCCGACCAATGTACTTTTTAGCACACTATCTACCTCGGAAGGAAAATAAATAATGCGTGATGTTTCACCTTGGGAGGTTCACGACGTGTTGTTGAGACAACCCTACCTATGGAAACAACTTGGCATCTATGAGTTGTGACCTCAGAGCATGATCCTTAACATCAAAGAATAGCTGTTTCATGTCTTTGAGGTAAAAACCCAACTAAACATTTGTTCGGCAATGGCTAAGAAGAGCCAGATCAACCATACCCAACAATTTCTCTTGTTGATGGTTCAACCGATAACCATGACCTCACCTATAACGTCCATCCACAAATCCATTGTTGTGCTCCCTGAGCAACAAAAGCCCATACCTACTGTTTTAGAGGACCATATTGTTTTTTCTAATATCCTTTTAGCTAAGAAACCGGATTCGTTGATAACCCTTGCCGTGTCCCGAATCGGTCGAATCGGACACGATTCGATTGGAATTCGTGTCCGATTCGACCTTGCATCGAATCCTGAATCGGGACACGACCTTCACAACGAATCGAACACGCAGTTGCATCGAATCCCGACTGTCGGACACGTTTTTGAAAAACAGGACACGTTTTTTGGTGGAAAAGTGCGTCCGGGTTCACTTAAAAATTGAAATTTGCCTTTCTTTTTGTCATTTGCAAGGAAGCATTTGATTGAAAGTGAGTTGTATGTGCAGGTGAAGGAGATTTGAAGGCTATCCATCGTTTCCAAGCGATTCCAAGTGCATTCCGGTGGATTTGTGGAGAGGATTGCAAGCTCAACCATCACAAAAGAAAAGGAATGTCTCAATCAGCTAGGGCAGGAGGTAGGGGGCAAAGGAGAGGGAGAAATGCACCATCTAGTGCCTCCCCTCCTATTCCACCAAGCACAAGCGGTTCTCCTCCTCCGTCAAGTGCTCCATCGGCTGCTAGTGGAGCTCATTCTATGGCTCCACTTAACCCTGTTTTAGCAAGACAACAAGCCCAAGAAAAAAAATACCCTTTGTGGAAGTATGTGACAAGAAAAGATGGGCCCGGGGCAAAGCTTGGCGGGGGAGGCAATGTGTCTTGGAGATGCAATTTTTGCAAGCATGAGTTCATGAGCACATATTTCCAGGTTAAGGGCCATTTGTTGGCCCTTCCTTCTTGTGGGATTTCTTCATGCAAAGCGGTGACTGTTCACCAAAGGAGGGATATGGAAAGAGAGGATCATGTTGGCTTAGGGAAGGTGGCAGCAGCAAGCAAGAAAAAAGAGGATGATCCTCTTCCATTCTTGAGGAAGTCCTCTAGCACCAAGCCTCCATTTCCACGTAGCATTCATGGGCGTGGGCGTGGGCGTGGGGATACTTATCAAACAAGAAAGAGGCAATCTACAAGTGGTCCAATGGATAGGATTTTCCAAAAAGAGGCGCGAGAAGAGGTAGACCTTACTATTGCATTTTTCTTCTACCTCAACTTCATTTCATTCAATGTTGCACGGTCACCATTGTATTTTGAGACGGTTAAAACTATCTTGGAACGTGCTCCAAATGGTTACGTGCCTCCTGGTTCAGAGAAGCTTAGAACCACATTGTTGGTTAAAGCAAAGAAGGAGGTAGATAAAATTCTTGAGCCAATTAGATCAACATGGCCCTCATCCGGTGTGAGTATTGTTTCTGATGGATGGACGGATCCTGCACGCCATCCACTCATCAATTTCATGGTATCTTCCCAAAATGGACCGATGTTCTTGAAAGCGGTTGATGCTCTTGGCGAATACAAGGATGCACAATTTATGGGTGATTTATTCATCAAAACCATTGAAGAAGTGGCTGTTGAGTCGTGTGTACAACTCATCACGGACAATGCACCTGTTTGCAAGGCTGCTGGCATGATTGTGGAAGCTAAATATCCACAGGTATGTTCATTTTGGACACCTTTCATTTCTAATTTGCTCATTGTTTGAATTTGGTCATTGCAATGTTAGTGTTGTAGAGTCATTAATACATGCTTTTATTGCTCTTACAGGTTTTTTGGACACCTTGCATTGTCCATTCCTTGAATTTAGCACTGAAAGCCATTGCTTCGGATGTGGCATGAATTGACAACCTTATTGAGGATGCACGCCATATCCGTAACTTTGTACAAAACCACACAAATGCCCTCACCATCTACAAACAGTACACACAGCTTTCATTGCTGAAGGTTGCAGATACTCGGTTTGCTTTCTCATTCATCATGCTCAAGAGGTTGAGGGAGGTCAAAACCGCTCTTGGGTCCATGGTGATTTCAGAGTTTTGGGCTTTTTGGAGAAAGACGGATCAGGCTGCTTCACAAAAGGTGAAGGACTTGGTGTTAAATGATGGTTGGTGGGACACGGTGGATCTTACTATTAAGATCATGGAGCCAATCATTTCTTTGTTGCGGTATGCAGACACGGACCAGCCCATCCTAGCAGAGGTTTATGAGGGGTGGGATTCCATGATTGAGTCCATGAGGTCCATTGTCATGGAGAATGAGTGTCTCGAGTATGGGACATCGGCAGAGAACTTATGGACCATTATTCGGGATATTCTTATCTCCAGGTGGGATAAGAATTGCACACCTTTGCATTGCTTGGCCCACTCCTTGAACCCCAAGTTCTACACTCAGGAGTGGCTCACTGGTGGATCGGGGGCCTCACACAGAGTCCCTCCTCACATGGATGCAGAGATTGCAAATGGGAGGAAGATAGCACTTAGACGGCTATTTCAGGATAGAGACATGCTTGAGGAGGTGGAGGATGGCTTTGTAAATTTTTCCACTGGCACTGGGAGATTTGGAGGCTATGATGTGCTTAGAGATAGGGAGGGTAAGACACCCTATCTTTGGTGGGCAACTCATGGGGCAACATCCCCTATTCTACAGAAGTTAGCCTTCAGGGTCATCTCTCAAGTTACATCATCCTCTTGTTGTGAGAGGAATTGGAGCACATATGGGAGCTTGTACAGTGTGAAGAAGAGCAGGCTTGAGCAGTCCAGGGCAGAGTCCATGGTGTATGTGCACTCCAACCTTCGTCTTATTTACAGGAAGAGGGAGGAGTGGGTGAAGGGAAAGACAAAGATGTGGGATGTCTTTCCTGATGATATGGGTTTGGACAACAGTACTGAGTTGGCATTAGCCAACATGGATCTTAATGATCCAGTGCTAGAGCCGGTCACTTTTGATGATAGTGATCGTACAGAGGGGTCATCCTCCACAGAAGCAGATGCAGATCGTCAGATGGGCAGAGAGGAGGAGGAGGGGGAGGAGGATGAGGATCAGGGCAGTGGCAGTGGTAGTGGCAGTGATGAGTATGTTGATTCAGGCATGGAGGAGGACTACTGACATATGGGATTCTCCCATCTTGATCCACCCCTTTTTGTATTTACTATTAGTCTATTTGGCATTTGCCAGTGGCCCAGTGCCCAGTGGCATTCCGACATATATGTATACATTTTGATTTTGATGACTTAATGAGAAATATGGTTCCGACATGCATCTGTGTCTCATTGTGATTTGTGAATGACAAATGTGTTGTGAATCGTGATTTGTGAATGACAAATGTGAAATGTGTAATCATTAATGTGTTTTTATTCTAATTTCTATTGAATATTTGTAAATGTTCTAGTTTCTAAATATTTTTGGATCTATATGTCTATATTTTTAAATTTTAATATATTTTAAAATATATATATATATGTATATAAAACGTATCCTACGTGTCCTGATTTCGGGGGTCACCGTGTCCGTGTCGGACTCTCGTATTTTCGTGTCCTACGTGTCCCGTGTCCCCGTGTCAGGTGACTTTGCCTTTTAGGAATCCCTCTTCATTGCCAGGGCATGAAGCACACTTCCCTTACCTCAATGCTGACATTATCCATCATCCTATACTCCCAACATCTTACCTGTCCCACTTTCTTTGTTATAGTTGCAGACTCACTAGTGTTTGCAGTGTCTTTTTTATTTACTACCACTTTGGGCATCCTCTACTCCTAGCAAACTGAGAACCTTGCATTTGTGCAACACAATAACAATTGCACTCAGCACAGCACGATTCAAAGAAGCCCATTTGAGGTTTGGTTTGGATTCCATCTTGCAGTACCTATGGGCATTGCCTATCCAACTCCTATCACTTGACTCATTTTCAGTGTAAGAATGTAACAAACATTTCTGAGTTTAATTTGTTCAAATTATATTCAATGCTAGACTTGATGAAATTTTTATATCGTTGTTTGTTTCATGGTAATTTTGTTCTAATTATATTTGATGCCTGACTTGATGACATTTTTATATCGTTGTTTGTTTAATGCTAACGAGAATTGATTAAATTGGAAAAAATAGATAAGGCTTTGCTGGTTTCACACTTTATTTCTTCTTATTTATATACAGATTTATTATGAATGCATATTAAAAAAAAGGAAAGTAACCTTTGGAATTTCTTTGATAATTTCATTTTCTTGAGAGCTTAGTTCAGAACGTCAATAACAAAAGAAGAGTTTGTAAAGGTCTCACATATAATACAATATAACAGAAAAACAAGTTCAATCTCCTAAAATCGAACTTTAACTTGAGTAAATTTGAGATTTTTTTTGATAGAACCAGTTACAAACAGACGTGGGATCATGAAAAATCATATCATCTACACCTTGAACTCAATTTGGCCTAGATTTTTGGCAAAACTTTTTCGACTTTAGATTCAGAGTGGGGAAATCATAAGACAATTTGAACTTAACACTTGATTTGACTTGTTGTTTTGTTCAAGTTGTTTAGAGGAAAATCTAACAAAATCAGAGGATTAAACACTTTGTAGGGACCTAAATGAAATGAAAAAATGACTAAATGCTTGAGAAAACATGTTTCAGCCTTAGATGAAGACAAAGCAACCAAAAATGGAGCTAAGAAAGTAAATGAAATTTTCTAGAGTGCAACATTCTTACATTAACGGTGTGATCTCAAACTTTCTACTTGCTTCAACTTTGAAAGCTTGAGAACATACTTTAAGCTAAAGGTTAAATGCAGAGAAATCATAGTGTTTAGATTACTTCAACCTCCCCTAGGAATAAATCTTGAATCAACTACTTGACAGAACTTGTTCCAAGTGAGTTTTACACAACCCCCCATCATACTCTATAAAGTAGGTGTTTTTGCAAACACCAGTTCAACAGAATCTACTGAAGGGTGTTGTAAAGAGAGGAACACTTATTACAATTCCCATGATAAAACCGACCAAACATCCTTGCTCACTAAAATAATGTTTTTAACTAAATATGGTTTAAGAATGGTGGTCAAGTGCTGCATTTCTTTTGCATTCCCCCACAACATTATTTTGGAAAATATTTTCGGGAGATAGCTAGAATGTCAGTTTGATATTAATGAAGAGACCACACGACCACACCAACCCTCCATTTTTTTTCATTTGAAATCTTCTAAACCTTTTTCTTTTGCTTCATTGATAGGAGATATGCCTTAAACCTTCAAAAATAAACTTGAATCTCATCTAGAGCTAGTGGTAAGGGAACCCTCCAGAGGTAGGGGAACGTAGAACACTAGAAACAGCTGGTTCATATGAAAATTGTAAGCTATCTGTTCATGTTAACAACTGTATCACATCACTAAAATTAGATTGAGACATATTATTACTTTTATTGGTAATGAAGTTAACTTGGTTCAAAAGAACTGCAAAAAGACCTTGAAATCCATTTCAAGATGCCAACTCCTTAGTTGTCCAATAGGTCTTTGATTTTACAAGAAGAATGGAGCAACTACCAAGGTATGATGGTCAAGGATATTGTGTGATTAATTTATAGACCTTCAGGGAATCTTGCAGCGTTTCCGGAGAGTTTGAATTGAAAACATTACAGTGATGTTCTTGGCCTTGTCACTTGATGGAAGCTTTACAATTATATCACTCAATGCCCCCTTATTCCATGTATACGTAACCAAAATAAGTTTAAAGAAAGTTTAAATGAATACCTTGACATGAAGCTTTCCTATTCAATTCACGATTATCACCATGTCTAAAGGAGAGCAAAGAGAAATAAATGAAATATTTACTAAGACAAAACAAGACGTTCCTAATGTTTTTAGGCTTGTTGAAGGTCCCCTTTTGTATTATTTTAATGCTCTCAATCTTGACAATGAACATGTTTCACAATATTGAGGCATGGACAAACTTGGAGATGGATTCCAACTTTATGAACAAACAAAGAAAAATTTGTTGAATGATTAAAAGATTGACAAACCCATTAATATCCCTTCCTCTTCTTTAGTGAAACCTACATGATTTTGAACATCAACAATGACTTAATTGGCCTCGAGAAGTACTTTTTTGAGTCTTATAGACCCCCTCCTTTTCATAGTGTTAATTCTCATCCTAAATCCTCTACACTACCACACACCTTTGTTGCCTTGAAATAAATTGTTTAGACTAGATGGTAAAGAAGCCATAATTCCTCACCCATATTGTAACTTTGTGAAGAAATCCGTTTTCAAGATACATGCCCCCTTTATCAAAGGTTCAAACCACTTCAAGGAAACCTATGACCTAGCATAAAAACATGTGAATAATAAAAAATACAAAATGTTGTCCAAACTAAGAGAATAAAATGTGGATCCACCACCAACCTATGCCCCACCTCATTTCACTCCTAGGATCCTTAGGAGGGGTGATTCATTTAGCTCATAAAATTTTCCACATCCAACCCTTTGTCTTCCAACCTCTTATCCTCACATCCTTAATGTATACCACCATAAGATGGAGAAATGGGCTTTTGTTCAATCTTGGAAGAACCTTTCAAGAAATAAGGACATTTATAGGATTATAGAGCAAAATTAACTCAAATAAATCAATGACGAGTCTTTAATTTTAGTATTGGACATTTTGTGCAATGCCTTGTACAACCGACCCTTGACTAATAAGGAGGGAAAATGGTGCTATGTTACAATGCCCTTGTGTATATCATTCAAATAATAAAAGAGATGTGAATATTTATATTACTATTATTCACCCTAAATTCCTCACCTTAATGATAAGTTGAATCTTTTTGTCATGTCCCCAAAATTTTACTATGACCAGTCTATTGGACTAGGGGGATGCATGGTCTAAGTCACTTGGTAAAGTTCATGAGAAATTAGTAAGATGGTAATATGGGCCTGTTGATGCCCGGAAAATACTAACATCGACAGTAGGGATTCTCTCCAATGAATAATCCCAATTAGATCATTCACTATTTGGAATAGGGAATCCGTCCAATTAATGGTCTGACTACCGTAGATATGTTTTAAAAGCTTTACCAGTTGCAGCTCGGTCCATCGGTTAATTTTTTGTGTTTAAATTATGAATATGCAGATGCTCTAATCTACATGATGCATGCCTATGATTGACATGGTAGAAGCCTCACAAGTGATGCGCAGGTTCTTACCTTTCGTCTTACCACTTCTACCTTATCAATCAACTAATATTATTCTAATATAACTAATCTATCATCGCAAGGAGTGAAAATTAAAGAAGAGTAATATCTGAGATAGTTTAAACAAATTCAACAGATAACCGTTGAAATTAATCGCTTACAATCTCAACAGAAAAATACACAAAGATAGCTTTGATTAAATTGAAGCTCTGTTTATTACTCTTGATTATACAAACATTTGCATAAATCAGTAAAATCATTCATTACCATTAGAACAATCCAATAAAGTAGAAAGATCTCACATCATTAAGATGAACACAGGAATAAATAGTTCTGATCCATTATCCATATCATTCCACACAAATTCCATGCAAGCTTTGCCCAGTAAATAGTCTTTTCTCATTAGTAGAAAAATAGTTTTCATACAAATGCCTCCAGCTTCTATTACACTAGAAAAAGCCCCTTATCAAATCCCTTTTCCCCTCTATTTATTTTACAAGAGAATTTGTCTTTACATGACCAATCGTTTCACCTACCCTCAAACTCTTGGATTGCTATTTTTTGTCTTTTGTGGTTGCTCAACCAAAATAGATAATTATTTACAAATTATATTATTTTGCCGGTGGGTCCTCTAAACTAGAAATGTAACTCTCCCACAAGTCAATTTCATAAAAAATTACATTACATTGCAAGGGCTCCAATAATTTTAAAGATACTTCATGAATATATAATTCTTTTCCCGCATTAATTATTCCTTTAGTAGCTGCTTTAAAACTTTCTTCCAGAAAATAAGCATTCACATATGCTTGCCCTATATGCTATTTGAGATCCTCTTCAATAAGCGCATCCAATTTCCTGATGTACTCCAAGTTGTCCTTTAAGCTTCCTTTCAATTCTATTAAATGCCGATCTTTAGTAGGTAACTCATACATATCTTGAGCAATTGAAATATGACATTTTTAGTACACTTGATAGATATCTTTATAAATTCCTTCACACTTCGAGATAGTCTTTGGTACTTCCGCTTGTATTTTCCTGACAACTTTTCTGTAACTATCTAGAAGAGCTATATCCAATTTTAGCCCATCAACTGTTTTATTGGGCAAGTGATCAGGAAAGTTTGGATTTTTACCTTTCCAGATAATCAACTTTTTTACCTTGTTGAATGTATTTATTACTTTCTGTTTTGTGGTGAGAGCATCTGCAGCAATTTCCTTCATCCTATCTATCATCTTTTTCATTTTATAAATCTCCTTTGTCAACAATTCTTGCGAGTGACCAATTTGTTCTTGCACTTTACAAGCCTATTCATAGAATGGCGTCATGTCTAGCTTTTGATTTTGAGCAGCTTTAACCTGCTTCATCAAAGATTCCTTTTCATTCTTCCACTTGTCGACTTGAGCTTGCCAAGATCCCTTTTCTATGATCAAGGATTCCACCTGCTAATTTAATTTAATTTCACTTTCTTCCAACTCATTTATTCGAGAACGGAAATCATCTCGTTCCCCTTCCATGATGACAAGTTGCACGTTTAATGAATCCTTTTCATTTTCCAACTCGTGATAGTCTAGCAACAATTTTTTCTTTTTAGATTGCACGGTCTCTCTTTTTCTTTTCATTTCAATGCCGTCATTTCTGGCTTGCACTAAATTATCTTTTAACTTCAACATTTTCACTTTGCTTCGCTCTAAATCGTTCATCAACTTGTCAACATTGTCAGCATTGGCCTGGGTAGCTGCTATATTTATTGAGGCTGTGAACTTAGGATCTTTATGGGTGCCTTCCACCGAAGTGCTTTCCTGGATAGTTACTATATTTGGTTGTGTACTCACTTTCAATCTTTTTTTTGTTCTCCTCATAATTATCTTCCTCTTAGGATCGAAGACAATGGTGTCCAATTTTGCAACTGAGTGTTGTTTAGAGGGAGTGACAGGTGCGGCAGAAAACTAGGACACGAAATCCATATTGAATAAAAGATATATTATTGAATTGATAAGATGCTTAATGCTTTACAATAGCTTGCCTTTTATAAGGTTTGAGCATTCTTAAGAAGGGTTACGTCCTTTCAATTAAACTAATTAATAATTTACTGATTAATTTAATACAATATTTTATATTCATAGCATTGCCTTCCCCTTTTGGAAAGCTTTGTCCTCAAAGCTTGAGTATTTTCCTAATGTCGTCATTCATTCAGATTCAGTGTCGATATTAGAATCGGACGCAATTTCTTGTGTAGAGACTTGCACTTCCTTTCCATTGATGATTTTGCACTGTATTGTCTGATTGTTCCTACATTTATGGCCTGGGATCCAATCATCACCGCATCGACGACATATGTTTTTCTTCTTCTTTCTATTATCCGAGTAATTGTTAGATGGCTTTGATCTATTTTCCATTTCATAGGCATATGATTGAGCTTTGTGGCATTGATGGCCGAGTGACCACATATCTTCACAGTACCTACATTGTGTCTCTTTTTCTTGTCGATAATGGTTGTCGCCTCTTGTTTTTATTCCTTCCAGTTTGCGTTCTGCGGCTTTTGCTTTATGTCTTGCTACCTCTACGTTAGGTATGTCGTGTAACTTTAACTCTTTTTGGAGGTACGGTTTAAGACCTCCTAAATAGGTTTCGAGTCTTTGCTTGTCAGACAACCCAAATACTCGTGTCGATAAGGATTCCCACTGATGTGTGAATTCCTCAATGCTTCCAACCTGTTGTAATCTGGTAAGTTTACTGAAAAATTCATCTTCTTTGATACCTTGAAACCTACTAAAAAAATCATTTTTGAACAAGTTCCAGGTGTAGGAAAAATTGTCTCTCTTCCACCATAAGTACCAATTATAGGCGTACCCTTCCATATGCATTGACGCATATTTCACCTTCTCCTCATCAGATTGAATATTGTAAATGTCGAAGTATTCTTCTGCTTTGTTTAGCCAAGCAACGCATTGGTCTTCACTTCCATTGTATTTCGACAACTCTATTTTTGCCTTAGGTGGGTACACTATGTAAGGGTGATATTGATTCCCTCTTGCTTTATGGTTTGATGGTGGATCGGAACTACTGGATGACGTAAGTGACATATTTGAACTGCTTCGTTGTTGGCAGTGATTTTTATCTTTTTTATTCTCTACTATCTTACTGATAGCTTCTATTTGGCTGTTTAATCGTGCCTCCATCTCTGGCAGTACTTTTGTTTCTATCTCTTGCTTAAGCGTCGCATTGTTAATCTTTATTTCTTTTTGCAATTCTTCTTGATTCTTGGCAAGTGCTTCCTGTGTGAAAATATGAGATGAGGCATCTAGCACATCTGGACTGCCGACTTGTTCCTTTTTTTGCATTAGTCTTTGTAACACCTCCATTAATGTATTATGGTTCTGCGTCATTTTTTGGTCTAACATTTTTTGTTCCTTGCTCATAATGTCGAACTTGTCGTCCATTTTCTGCTCCATTACTTGAATGACTTCCTCTTTAATTTCTTTCTTAAGCACTTCCTGGCTCTTGGTGATCATTTCCTTGAAAGTTTGGAAATCCTTCTCTATTTTTGCAATTTGAGCTTTTAACTCCGTCGTGATGCTTCTTAAGTGTGGTGGTGAATAATTGGACCCAATTTTGGCTTAGGAGGGGTGGAAAAATGAAAATGTCTCTGGAAAAGTGAAATTACTCTTTTTTGTATGGTTAAATAAAAATAATAAATATAACAAATATTATATTAATATATTTTTATTATAACTTGAATGAAGGGATTTTTTTTTAATAAAAATCAATATTAATTAAATAATGTTGATTTTTTTTTAAAATTAGGGTTTTATGGGACGTGATGGTGTGTGGGGGTTACGTGGATTTCGTGGACGATGGAATGCGGTGTGGACTGAAGGTGCAACAGCGAAGGCGTTGGTGTGTTGGAGTGAGGAAGGTGGTGGAGTGAAGGTGCAAGGAGGAGGGCGTAGAGAGATGGAGCAGGGGGTGTGCAGAGATGGTCGTGGGAGGGCGGAATGGTGGGTAGAGCACGGACGTGGATGGAGTTGGGCGGAAGAGCTGGAGTGGTGGTCTGCGAGCTTGGGCGCAGAGCTGAAGTGAGCTTGGGCGTGGAAATGGAAGCCGTGTTGGAGTGAAGTCGCAGGTGGAACTGGAGCCGAGAGAGATGAGGAGTGGCGCAATGGGGGTGGAGCAGCGATGGAGTGGAAGGCGGAGATGGCTTGCAGGTCGTGGAGATGGGAGTGCGTGGATGGGGAGGAGTGAATGGGGGCGGGGCGTGCAGGATTTGGGGGAAGGGCGGAGATTGGGGTTGGAGCTGGAGGGAGGTGACGGCGGGAAGCTGGCAGTAGGGTAGGCGTGGGAGCTGCGCGGGAGGAGTGAGCATGCCGTGGAAGGGAGAAGCGACTAGGTGACGGCCGGGGAGAGTGGGCGATGGGGAGTATGGGAGGAGGAGGGAACTGGATGGGGGTGGGATTTAGAGAGTGGAGGCAGCGGTGGCGGGAGAACTACGCAGGGAGTTGCGTGGAGAGGATGGAGATGCGTGGGGGACGGGGACGAATGACTGAATCCAAATCCAAGTTCACTCGCGTCGTTGATGAGCCGAGTCCGAGCTCAGAGTGCACGAGATGTGAGCCGAAACCGAGCTCGATAGTAGGAGGAGCCGAATCCGAGCTCAGGTTGAAGGAGCCGAAACCGGGCTCTGATACCAAATGCGGCAGAAAACTAGGACACAAAATCCATATTGAATAAAAGATATATTATTGAATTGATAAGATGCTTAATGCTTTACAATAGCTCGCCTTTTATAAGGTTTGAGCATTATTAAGAAGGGTTACGTCCCTTCAATTAAACTAATTAATAATTTACTGATTAATTTAATACAATATTTTATATTCATAGCAACAGGTGTGAGCCTGAGCTCAACAAATGGGAGATGCCCCCCTGTAAGTGGAATTCCCGAATCATCTGGTGGTTTTGTATCCATATATTGTAAATTCTGCTCTTCTTCCTAGGCGCTCTTATCTTCCACGGCTTTCTTGACCCTGTCTTCTTCTTCCTTTTACTTTTCCAATTCAACTGCTTCTTGTTCTTCTTTTCTTCGAGCTTCTTCTTCTTGTTCTTCTTTTCTTCGAACTTCTTCCTCATGTTGCTTTCTTTCTGCATTGTTTCCTCCTCTTGTTTCCTTCTTTCTTCTTCGGCCTTTAAAGCTTCTTCTCTAACCTTTTGCTGCTCTACTTCTTTCGAAGCCTCATTATCTTGGCTAGAACTTGGTTTGTCTTTTTGACCAAATATTTTATTCAGATCCGCCATATTGTTTGCTCGCCTGTATACTTCCTCATCCTTCAATAAGTGATCTGTATATTCAAAATGAATGTTACACGATGCACAATGTTTGTCTGCTTTCTGTAACTTATCGTTTCTAATAAACACATTTTCTCCAAAATGGAATGCCTCCAAGTCCTTTATGAAAGCCTCTGCTCCCTTGACCTTGGTGAATTTGTATGCCCTGATGGTGAATGGTAGCGGGGGGTATGAAGCCTTCTTATTCTCGTTCAGAAAATGACCAACCCCGTTGATAAAGACTTGCCTCACTGCTTCCTTATGCACCACATAATTTGTGGCATACCTTGGCATCAGAGAAGGAGCCTTAATTCCTCCATACATCCGGATATATGTGCCTTTTGGCGTAAAATAGTAATCTCCATATTCACATATTACTGCCATTGCGTTATCTGACAAACAATTTGGCTCTTTGTTAAACATCAACTTATACAGAGGAATTATAAACTCCTCGCATAGAAGCCTATAAAAACTTGCATATTTGTGAGCCCACATTATTTGATAGGCGACATAAAGCAGGGTCTCCGTTGGAACCCAATAGCACCCCAACTTGTGGAACGGGTTCCTTATCAAGATACACTCAATGAGGTAAGAAGACATAGAGAATTCTGCCATTTTCTGAGTCATTCCTCCTTGGGTTGCTGCTACCGCTGATGCCATACTCTCCGAAATAATGTCTGCCCAATTGAAAACAGTACCATGGGAGGTGACATGGTACATAAGCGGTACCCAACTAAGTTTGTAGATATTTGTGTTTTCCCTCCCAAATATTCTACTTAACATCATTTCTATAACTTTGAAAGGTGTCTTCAAATTCTGCGCATCGTGCTCTTCACTCGCCCTTTGCCTTAACTGTTTGCCGGGGATCAACATCTTCTTAGCATATTCAGAATGGTCTATGTTGACCCCTTTTATCCAGTCTTCTGCCATCATGGCTTTTGGAGGCGGTAACTTATATGCTGTGCTAATAATATGAGCTGGCTGAAAGGAAGCGAATCCTTCTCCATTTGCCCCAGCTATGATTTTTGAGCTAACATCTACATGGAGTAAAATCCATCCAATTACCTCAGAACATGGGAATAGTTCTGGACGAGTGGTGAATTTATGAAGACCCGATTTCTCAATGTTCGGATATATCATCATCTCCTCAATAGATGCATCCAACACGTTCTGATCTCGGATCAAGTGATATAATTCACCCCATTTATACTCAGGAACTACTCCTGTTGCAACCTTGGTGTCTTCATATTGGGTCTCCATCAAGGTTTCTGGGACAATTTCAATATCATAATCGGATTCTGCGACCTTGGCTTTGCGTTTAGAAGCTCTCCTTTCCATTTCTGAATCCTAGAGTGAAAACACAGTTAATGTATAAACAATTCGATGTTGAGGCAACAAATTTCAAGCAAAAATGATAATGAATATATAATCTTTTAACCAAACTAATTCAAATAAATTGCAGATGTATGACTTGTCAATATACATTATTCACAAGAACATAAATATAAACAAGGGGATTCATACTTCCATAATATCAAGTGCTTTGGGATTTGAGTGGTTGTCTTGATGAACACTAAATGTATTGTAAGATCAATTTATCCACTTTATCATTAGCATTAAAAGTTGAGATCTTAGCTAAAAGCTTGAAAGTCTACTTTATTTAGTGTAAGATATGCGTGGGTTATATGTGGAACAAACTTTAATCTATGCGATTGAAACACAACCGTTATTCTACTACCGGCACCATCCTGCCCTTGCCAAACTTGCAAAGTGTCCTCAACAAAGTTTTAAATCACACACCGTGGCCTTACCATTTCGGGTTTCACATAAAACTTTTTGTTTTATTAATCCGATGCGGGATATGTTATTGACAAAGTTTGCCAATGGCTAGGGTAATGTAATGACTAAAATATTTACCAAGCTAACCTTGTACAAAGAGATCCATTTCCCGTCCAATCGTGGTCATCAAACCACAGATTTTGATACATTCGTTTTCATATGAGCCCCAAAGCTTCAAACGACCGCATTTCAGCCAATGGTAACACAACAACCTTAGAGGAGACAATGGTTCATGGCGTTCTATTTTAAGACAAAAACACTAAACCCTACCAAGATTTTTTTTAAGGATAGACCAATGCTTCAACCCCAAACATCGATGACATAAAGTATAGAGTAAGAAAAATCCACGGGTTGTTCTGTAATGAACCTGCAATAATTAATTAATGCAAATACACGAGATATCAGAAATAATAGAACTCATAATCACTTTTATATTGATCACGGGCCACTTCGAGGGGGCAACCTCCTTTGAGCAAGCTCAATACAATTAACTTCACGGTGCCTTCATACGCCTCAACACACACTTATATACTAAGTCTAGGCGCCGATACCATGGGTCAATACCATGTGTCAATACAAACCAAGGGCCAATACAAAATATGGATCAACAATTACTGTGGGTCAAAACCATGGGCCAATACAAACTATGGATCAACAAAACTATGGGCGACTTACAAAGCATATGCGCCAACAACAATAACACAAACTATGGATTACAAATACTACGGGACGACTTACAAAGCATATGCGTCCAACAACAATATACTAACAAAGTAAAGACATGGGTTCCTAACATGTTCTAAGAATATGGCAGGTACTAATACAAGTCTTCCATTCCTACCATCATCCGAGCAGGCGTTTCTAGATTTTAATGGATACATAGACTTTGGCTTCGTGCCCTACCTAGCTCCAAGGTTTCAAAGCAAATAAGGGTACAAAAACAATGTTTAAATCCTACTTTTAAACTTAAAGAATACCATCACTTCTTAAACAGGTGTAAAAAGTCCAAAAGCTATAGGATGCCTACATGGCGGTGCAAAAATGGTACCGAAACTATGCTCAAACAGACTTCGGCGATCTGTCATCCAATTTACTCCAACTCGTTAAATGACATTTGCAAATAAATAAAATGTTGTGGCCCCTTATATAAATAACAAATAAAAACCCTAGCAATAAATGCACTCGGGTACTCGTGTAAACGGGGTCCTAAAAACTCCTTTTCGACGACTTAACGTTGATCAAAAGACGTTTTAGGTTAGAAAATCATTTTACGCCGAACTGCTCCATGCTAGCAATCTATTTGGCGCCGATCTATTTCGGGTTAGCAATTCATTTGGCGCCGAGCCCTCTTTCTTTTCATTACTGGGCTGTTTCGGGCCATGATCAATTTTCCTTCCAACTCTTGGGCGGAGCGCCATATCGGTGGAAGGTACATCGGATCAAAACTGAATTTTGCACCGAAACGTTTTGGAGGCAAATAAGGTTTTGCTCCGACCGTTTCGGTGTAAAATTCAGTTTTGCTTCGATCGTGAAACTTTCCTTTTATTTCTCCAATGCAAAATCTAACTTCCTCTTGATGCAGGATAACTTCGGTGGAAAAAAAAAAACGCTCCGACCGTTTCGACGTAAAATCCACTTTTGCTCCGATCGGGCCCAAACTCACCTTTTTCCGACTGTTTCGGCGTAAAATATTATTTTGCTCCGAAACGCATTTTGTCTTCAAAGATTCACGCAAAAACATAAATGTTCTCCGACCATTTCGACGTGAAATTGAAACTCTCCCGACCGTTTCGGCGCAAAACCGAATTTTACCCTGATACAAGAAAACCAAATTTGACTTCAAAATTTTCTAAGTGTCAAGAAAAAATACAAGCAAAGAAAGGTGAAACAAAAACTCTTAGTAAATCAAAAAATAAAGGAGGGGCCATACACTTTTACAAAAAAATTGGGGATTAGGTTGCAGCTGCAACAGGGCCATAAATTTGTAAAGTGTGATGTCCAAAATTTGTAAATAATGCAACATTAGATAAATTGGACAAGGATGGCACATATGAGGGTGAATTGAGCCCCACATGAGGTGTAACTCCCCCATCCAAGGTTGAAGAAGGCTCATACTGAGACATCTTATGAAATGTAACTCCTCGGGCTAAGAATAACAAAGGAAGGGTGCACTTGTGGAAGTGTAACTCCCAAAAGGAATCTTATGATAGCTTATGACAAGAATCAGGTCCTGTGACAACTTATGACAACTTATGACATGTTGCATGTCATAAATTTAACCAAGGAGGGCGCTAAAGGATAGAGTGGGCCCACATGATAGGGCAACTCCCCCAAAATCAAGCTATGCCTCTCTAATTCGAATTGTCAAGGAAGATGAAGGTATTATTTGGTAAAATAACATTAGAGAGGAAGTAAATGAGTGTCAATGTATCATTCTCTAATGAAAATATAACATTTATTAATATTTTGTGAGAGAACTCTAGAATGATGGGGAAAGGGCTCAATGGAGTCTATAAAAAAGATGCAGGCCTCTTGGAAGGGTGTTTTTGGACATTTTGAATTTTGAATAGGAGAGCTCTTGTGGCTTTTCAAGCTTGGGAGATGTGTTCCTTGCAAATGTAATCTGGTTTTAGTGGTGAAAGATTCCACCCTAGCTGGTAGAGAGGAGGAGATCATCCAGATCTCTTAATTAAGCTTCATTACAGCTGATTATTGAGAGAAGTCACCTTCAGATTTCTCTAGAGTTTATTGCAGATGTTCATGTCCATGTTCAATAGTTGGTTCGCGTTCACGTTGGTGTGTTTGAGTTCCAGTTAGTAGCAATGTGGATTTGTGGTGTTTTCAGGAGTGTAGTGTTTGTGGTGGCTTTTGCTTGAGGAGGGTGCACCTTTGGCTGTATATCACTCATATTTGATGGATTGCGCACTATAGGTGGTGGATCTACAAGTTGGGTCGAAATCTTACTTGTGGAGGGTGCAACAATGGAAGGAAATCACTTGATGGAAGATCACTTGCTGTGCTCCAAGATTTAACTGAAACTGACCGTACTTGATTGATTTCATCTCCGATATATATTGCAATCATAACCGGCCTTTTATTTGGTCAAATTTCCTCACTTTTAGGAAATTTGATTTTCTCCAAATCTTATTATTTTTAATTTTTTAATTCTCATTTAATATTTTGGAGATAATTTTAATTAAGTGATTTAATAATCACTCAAACTTAGGAAAATTGGGTTTTGGGGTTTTGTGGGTGCTCCGGGTTAAAAAACGAGCACCCCCATGGCATAAACACCCTATAGACCACTATTTTATGACCTTTTTGGATTTTTTAATTAAAACATTAAAAACCCTGTAAAACGAGAAAACATATTTTCTCGGAATTGACCGAAAATCTTAGGGTACCTAGTGCATGTTCATAATGAATCAATTATATGTCTAGCAAGCTCATAAACATTGACACATGAACTTTAATAACATCCTAAGGCCTAAGCACCAAGACTATCATTCCAACTTTGGAGGAGCAGTGAAAAACTCGTCGATTATACATCGCTTATTCAACATTGCATAATTAACAAGGGAAAAAACACCATGGAATGATTGGATTGATGTCTAATTCCTAGGAAGCCAATTTCTTTTACAAAATAGGGGTGTCATGCTAGCATATTTTTACAATATCCCCAAGGGGTATGAACATGAAATTATTAAAAAGGGGCAAAAAATGGCCCTGAAATGACTTCTGAACTTCTGAGCACTGATGACGAACATTTGAAATGTCCACAACTTTGGCGGTTCACAGAAAATCCACATAATGTTCAAATTAGGAGGTAACACTTATAAAAAATAAAGCAAAATAGGGCCCGACAACAAAGGCTAAGGTCACCCTTTACAAATTTTGTCTGTCCATGTAAACTGAGGAAATAGGGAAAACCTCATGGGAATAAAACCCTCCCTCAAAAATGGGCATGAAACACACCAAAAATTGTTGCTCCAAACTCAAGTAGGTGTGATGCTTGATTTGATGTTTGGAGGAATCTTCCTCTTTGACAGAAGAGGATCATGCTCCCAAAACATGTGCTTGAATTCTCCACCAATGGATGCAAGCGAATCTGGAAGCTCTATGGAACCAATTGTACCATGATATGCTTGAGACTTGAACCCAAGCAACAATGAATGCTCTTCAGACTTGAACATTGAACCATGTGAGTTAATATCAGGTCCAAAAGAGACTTGATGAGCTTGCGAATCAATCCCAAGCAAGTGGTGGTGTCCTCCATCTTCAGTGCAACCTTGAGGAAGTGTGCCAGTCATTTTGTAGGAATATGTAGAAGGCATGAGATCACTGTCAGTGAGTGAAAATGGAGCACTATTGAGATTTGATCTAACATTCGAATCATCCTTTGGATCAACATATTGTGCACCATCAACTTGTGAATTATGCACAAGGTCATCAACAACTAGCTTGCCATCCTCAAGATCAAAATATGAAGAATGAGAGGAGAACGAGAGTTCTTCTTCAACAAAGAGGGTTTGAATGTCTTCTTCTAGATCAGCTGCATATGAAGATGAAAATCAGAATTCTCTTGAACTTCTTTAGCAACAGGAGAATTTGTCTCTTCAAGGAGACTATCACCAATTCGAACTTGGAGGAAGTTGAGTCCTTCTACAACAATGATAGCTCCATCAGTCACTTCTTCTTCATCATCAGCTTCATATGATGAGGATCCAAGATCTTCATCATCCTCTAGAGCCACAGAAGAAGTCTCTTCAGATTCTACTTCATGACATGCAGATGAAGCATTCAAATCAAGGAGATCTTTTCCAACAAAAACTAACCGTGTTGAAGAAATTTCTGCAATTTCTCCTTCTTCATGAACAAATTCTTCACAGAAGCTTGAGGCCAAGATAGTAGTGACATTTGTGAGCAAATATGAGGAGGTGTCTCTGATAGGCTCACTCTCCAAATGGATTATCTCTTCCTCATCACCTTGCTGGCCAAATTCTCTGTCTAGATTGCTCCAGAGCTCAGTTGGGAGATCAACTGTATCAATGAGGTAGCACATGCATGGAGGAATAGCCAAACACATAATTCCAAAGACTCTATCACTATTATTCATCCAAGCATCTTTCTCTTCAAAGGATTTTGGTTCTGTAACAATTCCAATAGACATATCAAAGAGATCCAATCTCTTCAGATGCTCTGATATCTTCAATTTCCAAACAAAATAATTTGAAGAAGATAGAAGAGGAATTGAATTCGAATCCATGAAGTTGTACCTGCATAAAAACTTGCAATAAAACACTTTGGAAGAAAGTTTAATATCAGCTCGCTCAATCTCTACTTCGACACTGAGCACATTCGGGTGTCCGTCACACCTGGGTAGACTCCAAAAGATTGCTCCAACGGCTTCAAGGGTAATTTCCCCAAGGAATTATGTGGAAAATCCGCAGCTTCTGGTGCATCAATGGAAGTATATGAGATAAACTAGATAGTTGGTCCGCTTTGATACCATATGAAATTCTCTCACACAAGTGGATCTCCAACAATAAAACAATCCTCACAATGTTTAACATAGATCTACAGAAAAATATAGAAGAATATCACAGAGAAAAGAGAGTTCCGAGTGTAAAATATTTTCATGTTATTCATCCACAAGATGTGGGCAATTAAATAATATT
Source organism: Larix kaempferi (assembly GCA_027924585.1). Taxonomy (NCBI): domain Eukaryota; kingdom Viridiplantae; phylum Streptophyta; class Pinopsida; order Pinales; family Pinaceae; genus Larix; species Larix kaempferi. Next base: position 16,342,467 of record BSBM01001138.1, on the reverse strand, counting down.
ACATGCAAGAGAATTCACGAGCCTATGATGGCATTCGAATTCAACTGAAGAGACATGCTTAGTTTGCATTGGATCCATCTCCTAACAAGCACTAGTGGCAACTAATGATGAATGGCCAGTTAACTGAAGGTGGTTGGCGCATTGTAATGACCCTTTTTCAAAATTCTATCAAAATGCCAATTTTTCTACTTTTTCCCCAATTTCGACCTTTGACTAGTTTAACTGTTTTGACCTCCAAATCAACCCAAATGCTCCCAAATATTCTGTAGGAGTGTATGAATGGTATTTACACTTGAATATCAGGTTCATGGATGTTTTATGGCCCTCCAAATACTGCTGCAAACTTGATTTGTATTCTGATCAATATAGGTAATTTTGACTAGTAATTTGTGCATCAAATCCCCCCCGGGTAACACTGAAAATGGCCTTCCAAATGCCTCCAAACTCCCACAAATTTATGAACAGAGGTATATAATTTGTTAAGTATGTGATTAAGGTCTCATATGCACCATTAATTGATTTTTACTATTGTTCTAACTCTCTCACATTCAACAACAAAAACCCCCAATTCGACCCTTGGGGAAATGGCACTATTTCACCTCCCAATACAACTAAACTGAGTAAAAATGCTTCAAATGCTCAAGTACAGTACATGAAACTTGTATAAGACATCCATGGCATTATATTGATCACAAATATATCAGAGAATCATCCATCCATTCGAAATAATCAACATTATAGGGTCATACATCAATGCATTGGGGAAATGGACATTGTTTGCTCATTAATCAATAGTTTTGCATACAACCAGTGGGTATTTCGACCTGATACTTTCTGAATATTAATAACAGAGGATATGAAGCTATTACAATCAGAAATATATAATGAGAAGCTCTCTCAAGAAGCACAAGTGCTCACCAAAAACGCCCTCCCTCAAGGAGCATGAATATGCCTTCAAAACTGGAAACGGTGGAGAGAAAGTGCTGCACTAAACCAAACCATGAAACTTCCTGTAGCTGCTACCTGCAAATACAAACTCCATTAAAGCACCATGAAAGACCTGAGTGGCCTCTCCAAACACCAACTTGGATGGGAATCTTTCACCCTCGAAATTGGCTAAGGCAAGAAACTAGTCATCCATTAGCTCTCTCTTCACAAATGCAATTTTTCTCAAATTATCAAAAGCCATTCTCATTCTTCATTTCTACATTTAACAACCTACATTTGCCTTCTAAGGGTCGAAATCATCTCAATAGATTCAATAGATTTCCATTTAGGAAATATTCCACATTTGCCACTTGTCTCCTAGTTCCAACCTTCCATCTTCTCCCAAATTCGATTTTGAGTCTCTTTGGCTTCTCCAACTCCCAAATTCGCCTTCCTTGAGCCTATTTTTGGTGCTGACATGTCATAGTGGTCAGATGTTAGAGGTCAGGTCTGCAATTTGTCATAGTTGTCATAGATGCTCCATCATTGGTGTCATAGGGGCTAGGGAATCTAGCCCAAGTGTCCACAAACTTCTACTTTGACTCTTTATCTTCCATGGAGGTTACCAATCCTTCCCAATTCGACCTGAGATGCTCAATGACATGTGTTATGACTTACCAACTCACCCAAGAGTGTTCACATTCCCATTAATTCGAATTTGCAAAAGAGAGATACCATGTATTATGAAAAATCAAGCTAGTGTGGGTCCCACCACCTCCATATGTCTCCAAAACCACTTGCCACTTAGAATTTATCTTGAATTTATTTATTCACCCTATTTATTAAATGCTTGAACCCCTCTAATGTCTAAATATCATTTATTAGTTTCCTTATTACCATCCCACATGTGCCCATCCAACCTAGGAAACTAGTAGGATTGATGGGATTGTCTTACTATGCACTTATTTGAATGGGGACATTACAATACTCCCCACCCAAGATTGCTTGTCCTCAAGCAATTTCAGATTTGGATGCTGCAAAATATTCTCCCCTTCCCATGTGACATCTTCATTTGGTAAGTCCTTCCATTGCACTAAATATTCTTTGATGATTCTACTCCTCAACCTTCTTTCCCGTGTCTTCAAAATATTTTCTGGAACAAGTGTGAGCTGACCTTCATCATCCAAAGGAGGAAGTATTTCTGAAGTGATGAATTGCTGACCAAGAGCTTTCTTGAGACAAGAAACATGAAATACATTGTGGATTTTACTCCCTTCCGGAAGTTCTAGTTCATATGCTACTTCTCCAACCTTCCGCACTACCTTGTGTGGCCCATAGTACCTTGGTTTTAATTTTTCTGCTCCATTCTTTTTTAGAGATGTTTGTTTATAAGGTGCAACCTTAAATATACTAAATCATTGACTTGAAAGGTTCTTTCTTCTCTATGCCTATCAACATATTGTTTTTGCTGATTTTGAGCAACCTGCAAATTGTCTTTCAAGAGCTTTAAAATTTCTTGGCTCTCTTCCACCCAATCTTTAGCCTTTGGGGCTCTACTATCACCAAATATAATGTCAGCAAATGTAAGTGCATCATAACCATATAATGCTTTGAAAGGAGACATTCCTATTGACATATGATAAGTGGTGTTGTAGCAAAACTCACCCAAGTGTAGTCATTTTGCCCATGCTTTTTGCTGCCCTCCCACATAGTTTCTTAAGTATCCTTCCAACCATTGGTTTACCCTCTCTGTTTTTCCATCAATTTGTGGATGATAACTGGTACTTGGAGTCAATTGAGTGCCTACCAATCTAAAAAGTTCTTGCCAAAAAGCACCCATGAATCTACTATCTCTATCACTGACAATGCTCTTGGGGAGCCCATGCAATCTGAAGATTTCTTTGAAAAAAATATCAGCCACTTGTACAACACTAAAAGATGATGTAACAACAAAGAAATGAACAAATTTTGTCAACCTATCAACTACCACATAGATGCAATCCTTACCCAAGGATTTAGGCAATCCGGTGATGAAATCCATGGAAATACTGTCCCATTTTTGCTCCGGAATGGGCAATGGTTGTAATAGGCCGGCTGGACATGTAAGTTCTGATTTGTTTTGTTGACATGCTTTACATTCATTCACATACTTCTGAACATCTTCCTTCATCCCCTTCCAAAAAAATCTTTGCCTCAACTGTCTATAAGTTTTGAAGATCCCCAGATGGCCCGCTAGTGGGGAATCATGTGCTTCTTGCAAAATTCGGTACTTGAGCTTGGAGTTATGAACTAAATAAATTCTTCCCTTATAATATATCAGCCCATTCAAAATCCTATAATTATCATCCCCTTTGATTCCATCCAACACATCACAAACAAATTTGTCTTTGGCATATTCAACTAGTAGCATGCTTTTCCAATCCTCGGCAATATCCATGAGAGAAAAAGAAGGCCTTCTTGACAAAGCATCTGCTACTATATTATTCTTTCCTTTGACATATTCAATATCAAAATCATAAGCTTGAATCTTGCTTACCCACTTTTGTTTCCTTTCATTTAGATCTTTTTGGGTGAGAAAGTGTCTTAGACTATTGTGGTCAGTTTTCACCACAAACTTGCTGCCCACCAAGTATTGTCTGAATTTGGCCAATGCATGCATAATGGCCAGCATTTCTTTATCATAGATGGAGTAAAGTTTTTCATGAGGCTGCAACTTTCTGCTCTCAAAGGCTATGGAGTGTTGGCCTTGCTTTAGGACATCCCCTATTCCTCCACCTGAAGCATCACATTCCACAACAAAAGGTTTAGTAAAATTAGGAAGTGCAAGTATGGGACAACTACTTATTACCTCTTTCATTTTTTGGAAGGCCTTTTCAGCCTCTTCATCCCACTTGAAAGCATCCTTTTTATTCAAATCAGTGAGTGGAGAAGTCAACTTGGAGAACCCTTTCACAAATTTTCTGTAGTAGGTGCATATGCCAATAAAGCCTCTCAATTCGGTAATATTTTTTGGTGATGGCCATTCCAAGATAGCCCTGATTTTTTCCATGTGTACCTTCACTCCTTCTTGCCCAATAATGTGCCCAAGATACAATAGTTCTTTCATCCCGAACTCACATTTTGATAATTTAGCAAATAAGGACTCTTCTTGCAAGATTTTCAACACAATCTCTAACTGTTGCAAATGCTCTTCCCATGTTTGATTGTAAATGAGAATATCATCAAAGATAACCAAAACAAACCTTCTTAGTTGCTTGCAAAATATCCTATTCATACATGCTTGAAAGGTGGCTGGAGCATTAGTTAACCCAAAAGGCATGACAAGAAATTCAAAGTGGCCAAAATGACATCGAAAAGCGGTTTTTTGCACATCTTCATCTTTCATTCCAATTTGGTGATACCCTGATCTAAGGTCAATTTTTGAGAAGTATTTGGCCCCATGTAGCTCATCCATGAGCTCATCAATCTTAGGAATATGATACCTATTCTTGATAGTCTTTTTGTTCAAGGCTCTAAAATCTATGCACATTCTCAATGTTCCATCTTTTTTCTTCACTAGCACTACTGAAGAAGCACAAGGGCTAGAGCTTGGACTAATGAGTCCCAACTCTAGGAGTTCTTGGATAGCTTTTTCAATCTCATCTCTGAAATTTTTAGGATGTCTATAAGGTGGTATCTGAATGGGTGAAGTGTCCTCCTCCAAAATAATACTGTGCTCAACCCCCCTATCCGGTGGCCTACCATGTGGAAGGTCTCTAAAAACCTTTTCATATTTTTGCAAAAGTCTCTCTATCTCCTTTGGGTGTTTGAAAATATTTATAGTTGGCTTGGGAGATGTAATATGACATTCAGCAGCCCATTCTATATCCCCATGCCTCAATATAGATCTCATACTATTGCAAGTTACTACTTGATTTGGATAAGTGTGTTGCCCTCTCACAATTCTTTGTACTCCTTTTGAATCTTGGAATTTCATTTCGGGAATTTGATAATTTATTGTATGCTCTCCTATTGAATACAACCATTGCACTCTCAAAACCACATTAGTATCAGCAACATCAACCACATAAAAACTATCAACAAAAGTATAGTTACCTACGGTGACTTGCAGCTTTGGAACCCATGTTTTGCATTGCATTGTGTTGTGACCGGGAATGACAACTGTGAAGCCATCAAATGGTTCAATAGGTATCTTTCTTTTCTCTACCATCTCTGCATGAATGAAGTTATGAGTGGCTCCTCCATCTAACAAAACTGAAGTTCTTTGTCCTTGTACCACACCTTTGCATCGGATAGTATGATAGCGAGGTACTGCTGAAAGCACTGCCATTCTTGCTTTGTCCGGTGAAGGATGATTTTCTTCTTGTCTTTCCTCTTCTACTGCCGTCTCATATGCCTCTTCTTGATCTGAAATATGTCCATCTTCATCCATGCCCCCATCATACCCCTCATTGTCAGAAAATACTTCTATGTATTGAGCCTTTCCTTTGGTACATTTGTGCCCCGGTGTCCATGGTTGGAAGCATGTGAAGCACAATTTCTTTTTTCTAAGTTCATCCCTGTTTAGTCCCTCTTTTTTATTCCTCTCAAATGACTCTCTTTTCCAAGGTTTCTTATCATATCCATCCCTTTGCCAAGGTTTCTTTTCAAATTTGTAGCTAGGCTTAGGAGGAAATCTCGTTCTAGGAAGCACATTTTGGAGATCCCTAGTCAAGCTCATTGCATCTTTTAATGTAGTTGGCTTGTGGGATTTGACCAAACCTCTTAAGGGTTCATCCAAACCTTCAGTGAACATCAATACTAATCTTCCCATAGATACATCATCCACCTTGACTGATAATTTTTGAAAGTCCAACATATATTCGGTAAGGGACCCAGTTTGCTTCAATTGAGCTAGTTCTTTGAAAGGCAATTCTGGATCTTTTTGTTCAAATCTTTCTAGTACCCTGTCAACAAATTCTCCATATGTTTTAACCTGATTATGACCCAAGGTTTTCATCCCATGAAACCACCATTCATTGGCATCTCCTTCCAAATGCAAAATGACCATTTTTAATGCATCCTCTTCCAACATAGGATTCAACTGAAAATATACATCCAATTTTTGCACCCAAGTGTTAGCAGAATTTTGAGAAGAACCATCAAAAGTAGGAAGTGACATTTTTCCAATAGCACTATTCAATTCTTTGTTTTGGAATGGACTCCTATTTTCTCCTTTCATTTTAATCTTTTGCATAGCATCAATGTAGTCACTAAGTGGTACACCTCTTTTACACTCTTCATTCAAATCGTTCCAATTATTTACTAGTTTCTTGTAATCCAATTCAAGATTGGGCTCTTCTTTGGGTGTGAGAAATTTAGGTGCAGTATGCCTTTGTGTGCTTTGAAATTCATCAGGTCTATTATGAGGTCCTGTACTTGAGAAAATATGCTCATTCCCTTTCATCTTTTCCCCTGAGTGTGAACCACTATTATCTCCTATCATCCCTTTACCTGAAAGTTGGCTACCCAACAATTCGAAACCTTTCATCATTTGTTTATTCATATCTAGCATAACCATGGTAATTCCTTCAAAACATGGTTTTAAGGCTTCAATAAATTCCTCCTTATGTCTTAATTTTTCCTCCTCCTCTCTACCCATTGTTTTAGAAAAAAACTCTTTTTCTGCTACTATCTCTTCTTCAACCAAAACTTCTTCAACTACTGATTCAAAGGGTGGTGTTTTATTTGTTTGGATTCTTGTTAATACCATCAGGTGCCAAGACCATGCTCTGATACCACTTGTAATGACCCTTTTTCAAAATTCTATTAAAATGCCAAATTTTCTACTTTTTTCCCAATTTCGACCTTTGACTAGTTTAACTGTTTTGACCTCCAAATCAACCCAAATGCTCCCAAATATTCTGTAGGAGTGTATGAATGGTATTTACACTTGAATATCAGGTTTAGGGATGTTTTATGGCCCTCCAAATACTGCTGCAAACTTGATTTGTATTCTGATCAATATAGGTAATTTTGACTAGTAATTTGTGCATCAAATCCCCCCCGGGTAACACTGAAAATGGCCTTCCAAATGCCTCCAAACTCCCACAAATTTATGAACAGAGGTATATAATTTGTTAAGTATGTGATTAATGTCTCATATGCACCATTAATTGATTTTTACTACTGTTCTAACTCTCTCACATTCAACAGCAAAAACCCCCAATTCGACCCTTGGGGAAATGGCACTATTTCACCTCCCAATACAACTAAACTGAGTAAAAATGCTTCAAATGCTCAAGTACAGTACATGAAACTTGTATAAGACATCCATGGCATTATATTGATCACAAATATATCAGAGAATCATCCATCCATTCGAAATAATCAACATTATAGGGTCATACATCAATGCGTTGAGGAAATGGACATTGTTTGCTCATTAATCAATAGTTTTGCATACAACCAGTGGGTATTTCGACCTGATACTTTCTGAATATTAATAACAGAGGATATGAATCTATTACAATCAGAAATATATAATGAGAAGCTCTCTCAAGAAGCACAAGTGCTCACCAAAAACGCCCTCCCTCAAGGAGCATGAATATGCCTTCAAAACTGGAAACGGTGGAGAGAAAGTGCTGCACTAAACCAAACCATGAAACTTCCTGTAGCTGCTACCTGCAAATACAAACTCCATTAAAGCACCATGAAAGACCTGAGTGGCCTCTCCAAACACCAACTTGGATGGGAATCTTTCACCCTCGAAATTGGCTAAGGCAAGAAACTAGTCATCCACTAGCTCTCTCTTCACAAATGCAATTTTTCTCAAATCATCAAAAGCCATTCTCATTCTTCATTTCTACATTTTATAACCTACATTAGCCTTCTAAGGGTCGAAATCCTCTCAATAGATTCAATAGATTTCCATTTAGGAAATATTCCACATTTGCCACTTGTCTCCTAGTTCCAACCTTCCATCTTCTCCCAAATTCGATTTTGAGTCTCTTTGGCTTCTCCAACTCCCAAATTCGCCTTCCTTGAGCCTATTTTTGGTGCTGACATGTCATAGTGGTCAGATGTCAGAGGTCAGGTCTGCAATTTGTCATAGTTGTCATAGATGCTCCATCATTGGTGTCATAGGGGCTAGGGAATCTAGCCCAAGTGTCCACAAACTTCTACTTTGACTCTTTATCTTCCATGGAGGTTACCAATCCTTCCCAATTCGACCTAAGATGCTCAATGACATGTGTTATGACTTACCAACTCACCCAAGAGTGTTCACATTCCCATTAATTCGAATTTGCAAAAGAGAGATACCATGTATTATAAAAAATCAAGCTAGTGTGGGTCCCACCACCTCCATATGTCTCCAAAACCACTTGCCACTTAGAATTTATCTTGAATTTATTTATTCACCATATTTATTAAATGTTTGAACCCCTCTAATGTCTAAATATCATTTATTAGCTTCCTTATTACCATCCCACATGTGCCCATCCAACCTAGGAAACTAGTAGGATTGATGGGATTGTCTTACTATGCACTTATTTGAATGGGGACATTACACGCATGATTGAGCCACTTAAGCTAGAAAATAAGGAAGGATAACACAAGGAGGCGCATTAGATGACTTGTAGTGGTAAAAACGGGTGCTACTACACTCAATCTCAGTGAAACTAGGTAGAAGAGTTGGTTAACTAGGCAATCAAGGGAACAAGGCGCCTTAATTCAAGGAACTGACACTACTAACTCCTAAAATCATGCGTGGGAGCGCATTAACACTGAAATGATGTGGATAAGGCGCTCTGAGTGGCTAAGGAGGCCACTGATGACCAATATTAAGGACTAGGGGGTCAAAAACATAGTCTGGGTGCCAGGAGACTCAATTACCAATACATGGAATGCATGACTAATGCATGGAATGCATGCATGGCCAAGGTCTAGATGGATAGAATCTTCCAACAATTTTACATTCTTTTTAGGTCTTTTAGATTGAACTTTCCTATGATAAGCCGTATGAGCACTCCCAATAGAAATCTAACCTAAAGATAAAAGTCTTTCATGTTCACAAATTAGTCATTTACAAAATTCTTCAAAGTTAGGCTATTGGGTTCCTTTAGACATTTCAATTTCTATATTTCAAGATTGAATGAATAGACCATAAATTGGATGCAATCTTCTTTCCACTGAAATGATAAGTGCCGTATAATTTTTCTTTTAATTGACACCATAGTTACTTAATTTCTCATTGTAATTTTTAATTGTATTTCAAGATAATAAGCAAAAATACTATCATTCTTGTCATACAATGAATTTAATATCTTCCATACTTTAATAAAACATTCTTCAGATTCAATGTGCATGGGTAGATTGTTAGATACCATTTGTCCAATAAAACCCCTCACTTGTAGACATTGCTCTTCACATACAACCAATTATTTTGCATTTGTCAGCTTTGGGATGCCACCATTGACAATACACCATAGGTTATTGCTCCCAAGAATATCAATCAATTTTCTCTTCCAAATTTTGAAGTTAGAACCAATCAGTGCAGGGATATTGACCAACTCAGAAATCACTATGATGAATTCAAACCAAAACCAATAAAATGCTATTTTTTTATGAACCATGATTATAGAATTGAGTCTACTTGAAAAATTAAGTAGCATTTTTTTATACCAAAAATAGAGTCAAAATGAGTGAGTTATGACCTTTTGAAGGTTGTAGATTGAGGATGAGGCTTGGGTTTTTGACAAAACTGGTATTTTTGAAACATTGAAAGGCACAATTTGTAGAAACCAACTATACCACTATGAATTACACATATAATTGAATCCAAAAAAAACCCTCATTGCAAATGGACAATTGAGGCAACAGATATTGCTGTTACAAAATCACCTCAAAATTCAAGCTACAAATCCCCTTGAGTTGTTGAAGTGGCAAATAAGTGCCATGTGGTAGAACCTGTACTACTAACTAGACCGATGACTGTGTACAATGGTGACATAGCAATGTTGACATGACAATAATCATACAATGATGTGACTATATGATGACATGGCAATAACCATATTGCTGACATGGCATTTTTGTATTGATGATGTGGAAGTTTCTAGTTGGATGGCCATACCACTAAGGTGGCAGTTCTTCCATGTGTCACCCTAAAATAAAACTTTATAACTTTTTAATAAACTTGAAATTATAAAGACAACTTAATTTCACAATATCTAGAGATGAAAACCATTTTTGGTTAATTTGAGCACTCGAAACACATTGAATCCATCAAAATTGGTCAAAAGTGCTTTTAAATCCAGCAACAAGCAAATAAAAAATTGTGCTTAACAACTTGCACTAAATTTGACAAAGATGCTATTCAAGAAGTTAGCATATAACTTTGATAACATGAAGAAACTTACATTAAATATGCATAACGTAAAACATCAATCACTAAAGATCTAACCTACTAACTTCTATAGAAAAAACAACTAAACCTCAAATAACAAAGAGCAAAGGTGAGAGACAACAAATTTATTGTGGTCATCCATACATTATGGAGTTCAAATGGGATCCATACACACCATCTTCATCACATAAAGCACTCCAAGGTCTCATTTATGCAGGTCTACAACTTGAGAGATTCGACCCCATGATGTGTGGGATTTACCCACTTTTAAGGTTTGTGATTAAATAGTGATAATATGAGCCTATTTAGTGAGGTATGTGCAACACTCACATAGTCTAATGATGCTTCATTACATGTATAATATGTCCAATCAACAATGCCCCTAAGATCATTGAATTGACATCATACACCTACAAATGTAGTCACTTGACATCATTACATCACACATTCTAATAATATCAAAGTCCTATGTAGCCCCACAAATTACTTTTCCAATGAAATGGACAATATTGAAGATATTGACAGTAAACTTAACTTACCATCCCATAAAAATTGCATCAAATGACAATATAAGAATGGGTTAAATATTTGAGATCCCTACAAGAACTTCAAAGAACTAGATGAAAGTCATTATTTCTACTCACCCACTAATAATGAAGGATTACAAAAATATGAAATGAAATAGAGAGGACATGGTGTGCTATATAGATTCAATGACATCCTATTTTTCTTTTCCAATATCAAAATAAATTTCAATAAAATCCTTGGAGTAAAAAACACATAGCTATGGAAAATACCATTGAAACATAATGACCACAATATAATTGCAAAAATATGAACAATTGTCTAACATGAGAGTATATTGATTCCCAAAGTCAGTAAGCATTTTCTTAAGTTGACAACCCTCTAAACGTTGATCATTTGTGAAAATGACCAACCTCTAATATAATATTATAATGGCCACTGTTGACATCTAAATGTTCAAAGCTTGAGATCCTAAAATTCAAATTTATACTTCACGATTATGAAAACATATATGCTTTTTACAATCAAAGGATGTCTCTTGTAAAACATCATTGTTTACAAGGAGATAAAAAAACTAACAAATGAAAAATACCTATAAACAACTATTCCATAGCAGTGAATTCAAGGATCTTTATATTCTTTTATCTTGTCAACATATTTAGTTTTATTTGTATGAAGTACTAGAAACAAACACAATTGACTTTGATACGAGAAATAAATAATGGAGGTATATTCTAAACTTCATGCAAGGAAAGACAAGATGATGAAGGAATCACATATTCACATTTGTTGTCAAAGAATACAAAATTGCAAGAGCCAATTTAGTCATGATTAACAAAGTTCCAACTAACACATATAGTAAGAGATTTTTGAGAAAATTTTATGCCATATTACATTAACTTTAGATCCAAAATAGAGAAGAACATGCACACCATGTAACTTTCCTTCCAAATGAGGCTAACTTCTCCAACAACCATGGTGCCTTGTTAGATCAAAATTCACTAAAAGCCCATAACTTCTTATGTTACTAATTATTGAAAGTTATGTCCATTGAGTTATTTATGACCAAATTCCAAACCATATAGGAGTTCTAGATTGTCCATGAGCATTGTAATGTCCTCTTCTGCTTAAGCACTGAGGACCATCCCACTAACCTATCTGATTCCCATAGGTTCGAGCGGGCGCTGACATTCAGGGAATTGACTGAGGATTGATGCCATTTACACCATAAGAAGATCTTAATCATGGTTATTAGATCATTAGTAGGTAAACGAAGGCCACAAGAACTAGGGGCCACCTGCATGCATGGCATGCGGGCCATATTTCATGTTGCATGCATTGAAACACCGTTATTGAGCTTTCATACACACAAAAAGCGCTGCATGCAAGTCAACTGGAAATTAGAAGAGAAAGCGACCTAGTCATGCAAAAGTTAGGTCAGACCATGTGAAAGTTATAAAAGAAAGGTAAAGTGAGTGAGTAAGGTTTGCTTATTTGATTATTGATTTGAGAAGTTGACTTGGAGAACTCAGTGAGCCAGTTTAGGGTCGAGGGCACACCACTCAACCATTCTCTGTATTTCGGTAATGAAATCTATCTGACCTAGTCACTATCAGGGTTGGATCATCCAGATTCAACATTACTACTATCATCAGGTATCATTCTATAGTATTTTGCAGGGTTCAAGCTACATACAGGATCAAGGGACTCACCATCCTTGCATGGGAGAATTGCACAAGTGAGATATCTTCATATCTCATTCTACATGTATCCTTTCGTTTGCATGCTGGCTTCATTCTTCCGAGAGCACCACTATTACCGTAATCCCTTAAGAAGGGATCCCCTTTCGGATCCAGAAGCAAGTTATCATCATCCTCATTATTCAAAGGGCGCCTTCTCCTACATGGGCGACTTTCCTTGAGGAGGCAGTTCGCATTAGGTCTCAGACTTCATGCATGGTATGCATGCTTACTCCATATTGATCAGAGGGGCAATATAACCCTAGTACCATCTTCCGGCAACATTCTAGCATCATTAGAGCAGTTATTATCCACTTCTTAATCTGAGGAGGGCGCATTTACCACAAGGGCACATTCTTGGAGAGAGATCATCTCACACCATGATCGATCCTTGGCATATATCTTGCATGCTTATGTCTTGTTGATCTACATCCACTACTTGAGCTATTGGTATGTACATGCATCCTTTCTTTCCCTATTTTTATACCATATCTGAATGTCTGGGTTATTTAGGGTTTTGGAAAACCCATGCACTTGCATGCATGATCATGCAACCTTAGTACAAAGCATGCATTCACATTTTACTATAGTATTGAGTTACAAGGCCTCAGAAAAGCAAGAAACTACATCAGAGAACTACATAAGACAACAAAATATCAGTGGTGTACTACAGTGGTATCAGATCATGTTCCTCGCCAGCTGTGGGAGCATGCAGTTGTGAACGATAAATGAACATAGAGGACTCACAAAATATTACTTAGAGGAGGCAGAGGTTTAGGAACAGTGGAAGAAGAGAAGAAGAAGAGTTAGAGGATATAGAACTGGGAGACACAAAGACTCAGTTTGGAAAAGGTAAAGGTAAAGAAGCAATGGTTAATGACGATAAAATGGCTTTCACTAGCCCCCTTTCTGCTTTAAAAAAACTAACTTCAGTACATAAAGAAATGTTGAATGCCATAAAAAAATTGCCAGATAAATCAGGGCCCACCCCACACAGTCCTCTATTCCCCAACAATGACCGGGTATCCAATGTAGTAGTGGGGAACAATTACATACTAATATGCAGAGTCACCCTCATCTCTATGATAGGTCCTCCAGACCTACCATGCCACAATTCATGGATAGCCCGACAACATTGCCAATAATACAGGTAGAACCAGAGCCCATGGGGGCATATATACGAGAGTACAGATAAATGGGAGATGACTTCAAGTCAACCATGACCTTTACAGATTTTTGTCATTTTAAAAGTAAGAACAGGCCGAGAGCATATAACAGGGCTTTCAACCAGAAATATAAATTACAGCGCATAGGAGGGAAACTGACTATTCCAACCTTTGATGGGACCCGACATGGCCCAACACGGAACTGGGTATAGAAGTTGGACACTTACTTCCAACTCAACCCCATGATGGAGACATATGCCATTAAATTGGCCACCTTGCATTTGGACAAGGAACCCCATGAGTGGTGGTACCACGAGCTAGTGACATTGGGTCACAATACCATCACCTCTTATACAGATTTTACCCAAAGGCTCATCGAGCGCTTTGACAGGAAAGACCCTGAGGTGCATTTCAGAGAGATAGCACAACTCAAGCAGGCAGGTAGTCCAAAATCATTCATATCTAACTTCCAAAGGGTAACAGTCATGGTGACAAATATTTCAGAGAGCAAGTTAATTATGTTGTTCACCGAGGCTCTCACCAAACCCTTATGTGGATGGGTTAAGGCTTATAGACCCACCACCCTAGCTGATGCCATCAATCGTACCAGAGATTTACAAGATTTAGTACCCAAAAATAAGTTTCCTCCTAGAACCAATTTTCCTATAAAAGATAAGGAGAGGAGACCCTTCCAAAAAGAATGGCCCAAGAAAGAGTAAATGGATAATGATACCTGCCAGGACCTTAGAAGAAAGAAACTATGTTTCAGTTGTCAAGAACCATGGGTACCAGGTCACAGGTGTTCAGGGAAGGGAAAGGCTCACTAAATAGAGGTATAATCCGACAGTGGAGAGGACGAGGATGATTAGGACCAGGAACAGGGAGAGGCACTTTATGCAGTAGAGGAGGAACAATATCCTGAGGGGACATAGGGAGGTGTCATTGCTACATTATCTGGAGTTCCTAGATTTCACACTCTTCAGATTAGAGGTGTCATACAGGGAAACATGGTTGCAGTGTTGACAGATGGTGGGGAATCCCACAACTTTATTGATGCTTCCTGGATAAAAGGAAAAGGTATCCTGACTGAGAGATTTGATGGATTTACAGTATCCACAGCAGGTAACCACACCTTGGAGTGTAATAAGAGGATTCCAAAATTGAATGTGACTCTAGGGAACTATATAGTGACAAAGACATTTTATGTGGTTGACGTACCAGACACAAATGTGGTATTGGGAGTTCAGTGGCTTTATTCCATTGGAAAGTATTCTACGAACTACCAGCACATGGAGATGGAATTTCAGGGGACATAAGGAAAGAGACTGGTTTTGAGAGGTATGCATACCTACCCTCCCAGATCAGTATCATCACATAGGATGGAGGTCGTGCTCCAACAGGGAGACATAGAGTGGACAACAGAGTGCTTGGTTACTTTCAGTAAGCCACCAGATAGAGCCACACAACATCTAGTAGACATACAAGCACTATTGCATAAGCATAAAAAGGTATTCAAAGATCTTCCATCAGGTAGGCCTCCAGATTGGGGATTTGAGCACATTATTGAGTTAGAGGAGGGGATCATCACTACCCCTTACCGACACCCCAAAAGATATAAATATGAAATTGAAAGTACAATCAAAGAGTTGCTCAAATTAGGTTACATAAAACCTAGCTCCAGTCCATTTGCATCCTCAGTGGTGTTAGTAAAGAAGAAGGATGGAACCTTACGCATGTGCATCGATTACAAGGCGCTTAAAAAGAAAACAATTAAAAACATGTATCCAATCCCCAGGATCGATGAATTGATGGATGAACTACAAGGGGAAAAATATTTCTCCAAAATTGACCTCCGGTCAGGTTACCATCAGATACGGGTTAGGGAACATGATGTTCCAAAGACCACTTTCCATTGTCACTAAGGACACTACGAGTTTCTAGTGATGCCATTTGGGCTCACTAATGCACCAACTACTTTCCAGTCGTGTATGAACAACACCTTCAAGGCTTAGTTACGCAAGCATCTTCTGGTATTCTTCGATGATATATTGATTTACAGTCGGACTTGGGAAGATCATTTAAAGCACCTTGATGAAGTACTTGGAATTCTAAAATAACAGTCACTATATTCCAAGATGTCCAAATGTGAGTTCGTTATGCAAGAGATGTTATATTTGGGACACATGATAGTAGCAAATGGAATATGGGTACACTTGGAAAAGATTAGAGCCATACTGGATTGGCCTACACCTAAAAATGTGATAGAATTGAGTGGATTTTTGGGCCTTTGCACCTACTACAGGAGGCATGTCAATGGTTTCTCATAGATGACAACACCATTCATGAATCTTACTAAGAAAGGGGCATTCAGTTGGTCAGAGGTAGTACAATGGACATTTGAAGAAATGAAAAAGGTAATGAGTTCATGCCCTGTACTAGCACTACCAGATTTTACACAATCATTCGAATTAGAATGTGATGCTTTAGGAGAGGGTATAGGAGCATTATTAATGCAGAACAATCACCCTATTGCATTCGAGAGTAGAAAACTCAAGGACTATGAGCGCCACTATTCAATATATGACAAGGAAATGTTAGCCATTCTCCATGCGCTAACCAATTTCAGACAATACTTAGTGGGTGGCAGATTCAAGATTAAGACAAATCACAACAGCTTAAAGTACTTGGAACATAAAGAATTGAATGAGAGAAAACAAAAATGGGTGAGTAAGATTCAAGCCTATGACTTCTAGATTGAATACATAAAGGGAAAAAACAATGTGGTAGCAGATGCACTTTCTAGACGACTAGCCACTTTATCTCTTATGAGCATTTCATCGGATTGGAGATCTCATCTTTTGGTTGAATACCCCAAAGATAAGTTTGCCTGCGAAATATTGGATGGACAGATTGTTAGTTTTTCAACATTTAATTCAATATGATCTAGGATCTTATCTGAGAGAATAACAGGCACAACAAATCAATCACAAGAGACAATAGACACAAAGCATTTCCCGGGGAAACCATAAAGGATAAAACCCCGCAACTTCCTCAGAGATAGAATGATCAATAGTACAAAACCCCAAAACAATAAGATAGACTCCAACAACTCCTCCTCCTCCACTTGTGCGAACTTGTCTCTCTCTCACTTATACGAATGAGTGAATGGTATAAATGAGAGAGTCACACTCTCTATTTATACTTTACTTCACTTGCCTTTTACCCTAAGTGGGCCGACTTCTCCTAGGAGAGTCTAATAACCCAATATAACTCAACTCTGGGCCAACCCCACTAGGGGAGTCTAATAACCCACTCTAGTACAATGATAACCTTCCCGATCGGAGGAATGAAACCTCTCCATCAGAAGTATAATGACAATATTAAATATACAAGTGAAATACATTCCGAAGTTACAAATACATCAACACTCCCTCTTAACTAGGAAGGTATTTTATTGACATAGTTCATCGGCACAAGTCTTCATCACTGGATCATCATCATCATTGCTGCTGCTATCTCGATCATCAATCTCCAATCTACTCATCATAGGAAGTTCTACAGAGCCTGCCCTTTTTCATGCTGGATGTAGGCCTAACCTCCATGTAGGTCTTCATCATCTCCGCGAGCAAGCCATCAAGTAGGTACATCTCAGGACTGATTACACTGCCTTTGCAAAACCTGCAAGATCTCCTAGGACTGATTATATGCCACTCGAAAACCTGAAGGAACATCCCAGGATTGATTATATGCCTCTGCAAAACCTGTGTACCCTATTGTCATCTCATCATCTTCAGATCATCTCATCGTCAACAGAGCACAACCCAGATGCACACAACACAACACTTACAATCACCGACATGGAAGGACTTTCCTATCACCATCTGGGAAAGGCTCAACAATTACATCAACGACATGGAAGGACTAACCTCTGACCATGTCGAAAAAGCTTCAGCAATTACATCAACGACAATGGAAGGACTTTCCTCTGACCATGTCAGAAAAGATTGGCAATTACATCAACGACCATGGAAGGACTTTCCTTTGACCATGTCAGAAAAGCCTCAACAATTACATCAATGACCATGGAAGGACTAACTTATGACCATGTCGAAAAAGCCTCGCCCAGCCCTTACATCTGCACCATGGGAGGAATTTCCTACCACCATGTGAGAATGGCCCAACCCTTACATCTACACCATAGGAGGACTTTCCTACCACTATGTGAGAATGGCCTAGCCCTTACATCTACACCATAGGAGGAATTTCCTACCACTATGTGAGAATGGCTCATGTGCATCTGTGTCTTTCGGACTCATCACTTCCCCTTGGGAGGAACCTTGATCTGAAGTACACCAAGCTTCTCTATGAAGTACTCGAACTTCACTCTGGCCAACGACTTGGTCAATACATTGACTATCTACTCGTCCATCGCAACATACTGGAGCTTCACTACTCCTCTCTGCACCATATCCCTGATATAGTGGTACTTGATCTCAATGTGCTTCGACTTGTCATGGAACACTGGGTTCTTCGACAACTTCACACAACTCTGGTTGTTGCAATATATACAAGTAGCATCCAACTGGAGATCAAATAAATCATACAGTAGCTTCCTTAGCCATACTGCCTCACAACTAGCCAAACAAGCTACAACATACTCTGCTTCGGCTATACTCAGTGCCACGCAGGACTCCTTCCTGCTAAACTAAGAGATCACACCTGATCCCATACTGAAGCAACACCCCGAAGTGCTCTTCCTATCAATGGAACTGCTTGCCCAATCGGAATGAACATAACCCTCCAGGTTAATCTTCTGATTCGCATCATACTTTAGCCCATAATCAACCATACCCCTCAGGTACCTCAGAATATGCTTTGCAACAATCAGGTGAACATGTCTCGGATCTGTCAGGAACTGGCTCAATGTGTTCACAGCAAAGCACATATCTGGTCTTGTATTCATCAGGTACATCAAAGACCCAATCATCTGACGATACATCATGGCATCAACCGACTCTGATGAAGCATCACTCAATAGCTTCAGGTTCGATGCCATTGGTGTGGCCATGGCCTTCTAGTCCATCATCCTGAACCGCTTCAGGATCTCTACTGCATACTTCCCTTGTCCAAGGAAGATTCCATCCGCACTCTGCCACACCTCCATGCCTAGAAAATAGTGCATCATACCCAAGTCCTTCATCTCTAACTCGGCAGCAAGCTTCCTCATCGTGTCAGCAATCGACCCATCCTCACCTGTCACAAACAGGTCATCTACATACCGTAGGAGTATCATTGGATTGCCTTCCTCAACCTTGTAGTAAAGGTTGGAATCCGCTTTACTCATGGTAAAGCCCAAACTAGTCAGGAAGCTGTCTATCCTACCGTACCATGTCCTGGGTGCATGTTTCAAACCGTAAAGGATTTCTTTAGTTTGCACACATGAGTCTCCTTGTCATGTGTCTCAAACCCGAGTGGCTGCTCCACATATACTTCCTCTTCCACTATACCATTCAAGAACGCTGTCTTGACATCCATATGGTGTATCTTCCATTTCATCATTGCAACCATAACAAGTACTGATCTAATGGAAGTATATCTGGATATAGGTGCAAATGTCTCCTCATAGTCTATTCCTTCTTTCTGGGAGAAGCCACGTGCCAAAAATATTTCCTTGTATTTCTCTATGCTGCCATCTGCAGCATGCTTGATCTTGTAGATCCACTTGGAAGTCACTACAGACTTCCCTCCCGGTCTCGGGACCACATCCCAGACATCATTCTTCATGATCGACTGGTACTCCTCGATCATGGCATCCTTCCATTCTTTCTTCTCAGCTGCTTCCTCATAATTGGAAGGCTCTTTGTCAATTATGTCACACAACAGGGATACATAACTGGAGAATGGTCTCGGCCTCTTGCTTTCTCTATGCATTCCTTCTGGAGCACCATATCTCTCTGCATCTTGAATTGCCTCTCTTACCCATGCTGGTTTCCTCTTGTGAGAATTCTTCTCACGTGGTGGATCTATAGGTTCCTGTAGATCTTTTATCTCACAGTCTTCTTCTGGATTTACTTCATTCATTGTTGTATCTCGATTCCTGGGTGCTTCTGGTTCTTCAATGTCTTCAACTGGTATCTTCCTGGATCTGTGATATGCTGAGTCTTTGTTGAATGTTACATCTTTGTTGATGTCGATCTTCTTGAATCCTGAGAAATATATCCTGTAATCCTTCGAGCTTTCACTATATCCCACAAATATACCCTTCTTTCCCGAAGGATTTAACTTCGTCCTCTTCTCTTTCAGAATGTGTATGTATACAGGGAAACCAAATATTCTGAGATGGTTGACCTCTGGTTTATTGCCGGAGAAAACTTCTTCTGGTGTTTTGTTGTCAAGTACTCTATGTGGAGTACAATTTTGTACATACACAATTGTCCTAGCAGCTTTTGCCCATAGATGCATAGGAAGATCCTAGTCATGAAGCATTGCCCTTGCTGCTTACATAATTGTTCTATTCTTCCTTTTTGTAACTCCATTCTGTTGTGGATTATATGGAGTGGTCAACTCCCTCTTAATCCCCAAATCTCTACATAATTTCTTGAAGTCTTCTGATGTGAATTCTCCACCATTGTTAGACCGAAAAGTCTTGATTCTCTTCTCTGTGTGGTTCTCGATCAAGGCTTTGAATTCCTTGAACTTATTGAATACTTCATCTTTTCCCTTCAATAAATATATCCATGTCTTCCTAGAAAAATCATCAATGAAAGAAACATAATATACATACCCACTCAAAGAACTGGATGAGATCGGACCGCATACATCAGAGTGGATGATTTCCAAAATTCCTTTTGCCTTGCTTTCGCTACTTGGAAATGTCTTCTTTGTGTTCTTTCCTTTTGCACATCCTTTGCAAACGCCTTCATGCTTTTCCTGGATATCTGGAAGACCTTCAACAACCTTGCTCGCAAGAGATAGTGCTCTATAGTGCACATGTGCAAGCCTTCTATGCCAAAGTTCACTTGTCTCTACTGAGTCATGGACCAAGGCTTGTTCAAGTTGGCCCTCCAATTTATATAAGCCTCCCTCTTTCTCTCCAATCACTACTACATCATCTATGGTCTTTCCCTTTGGCCACATTAGAACTTGGCCATCTACAAATGCAACCCTCATACCTTTTGCATCCAATGCAGATATGGAGAGAAGGTTCTTCTTAAGTCTTGGTACAAACAAGACATCCTTCATCTTCATAGACTTTCCAGAGTCTAGCTTATAAGAGGATTCACCACTTCCTTTTATAGGATATTGGTAGCCATCCCCAAGTTTCACTTTGTGGGGTGATTCATGTTCAGATAGGTTCATAAAGGATTCCTTGAATCCTGTCATATGCTTGGAAGCCCCACTATCTATAAGCCAATCATTGCTTCCATGAGTAATAGTTCCTGTGAGGGAAGAAATCAAAACATACTCTTCATCGCTTGAAGAATCTTCACTTTCTTCCCTGGCTCTCTTCCTGGCAGGTTCATCATCCTCTGCAGTGTGAGCATAATGCCTTATTTTGTTTCTCTTCTTCTTGTGAGAGCCACCTTTATTATTTCTGGGACAATCCCTGGAGTAGTGTCCCTTCTCATCGCATGTATAGCATCGAATGGTGGACATATCTCTTCGGGGTTTAAAGTTACCCCTCTGATTCTAGTGTTGGTGCTTTTCTTTCTTATTGTGGTGGTGCACCCTCTTGTCATCATGCCTTTTGGAGTGTGCTGTGAGAGCTTGGTCTTCATTACCCATCTTCTCTTCTCGAGCCACAAGTCGAGCTTCTTCTTGTGAGCATTCCTCCCACAACTTACTGAATGAGATGAGCTTCCTCCTAGCACAAATTCCTTGAATGAAGGAATCCCATGACCTAGGGAGACCATTCAAGGTGGTCATCACAATTTCACCATTCTCTATATCTTCTCCCATAGCTTCAAGTTGTTCTTTTGTCTGAGAGA
Organism: Larix kaempferi; assembly: GCA_027924585.1. Classification (NCBI taxonomy): domain Eukaryota; kingdom Viridiplantae; phylum Streptophyta; class Pinopsida; order Pinales; family Pinaceae; genus Larix; species Larix kaempferi. The sequence goes on along the minus strand of BSBM01001138.1, from coordinate 16,320,734 downwards.
CCCTTGTGAAGTAGGATTGCATGGTATCTGCATTTTGAACCTTGACATTCTTCAATTGGTTCCGCAAATTCATCTTCCAATTTATGTTCTTCCCTTCAAATAACTTGGTCAAGGAATCGAACATCTCCTTGGGTGTATTTAGAGAAGACACATGAGGTATGAGATGGTATTTGATAGAATCTACAATAATCCTCTTGGCCTTGACCAAGTTCTTCTTATGTAAGGCCTTAGCCTCATCTCCCTCTGGGACTAGAACCTCTTCACTTCTGTAGGTGTCCAATTCATTCTTTTCTAGGAATAACCCAATCCTATACTTCCATGCTTGGAAGTTATCAGCCCCTTCAAGCTTATCCTCAACCTTGGTGTGGTGAGACATCTTAATGAGAAACTCAAATGGAAATAAAATATTTAGATCTTACCACTTGATTTGCTGAAACTGGATCTGGAGCTGGCTAGGGTTTGACAGAGAAACCCTAAAAATCCAAACTTGGAATTTCAAACTTCTATCTGGACAAGGAGATGCAATTGACTGAGGTGAGCAAGCTGGTGTGCTCAGATTTTGAAAACTCCAAAAATTTACCCCTCAAAAGTGACCTACGAATTTCAGATCTCCAACTTCTGTCAAATTCGGGTTTTCTGGTTTTTCTGGTCCAAAAACCAAACTAGGGTTTGATAGATCTCGGGGTTCTTCCCAACCAAAAACTTTGATCTTGGTCTATAAATTTCGATTTTGCTGAGGAGAGCAATCCTATGCTGAGAGCATTCCAAAATTCCACTTCTGTCAAAAGCCCTAATTTCCCGCAGTAGTGATAGGCCAAAAACTGAAAATGCTTGGAATCAAATTCTGTCTTGATAGAAAGATGTGCCTTCCTTAGGAGAGTCAGCCTAGCCTCCTGCCTTTGATGATCTGTGGAAAGAGACCCAAAAATTAAGAAGCCCTAGCTTCCGTAGCTGCACAGTGTCTTCTTCTCAGGTTAGCTCTGATACCATGTTAGTTTTTTCAACATTTAATTCAATATGATCTAGGATCTTATCTGAGAGAATAACAAGCACAACAAATCAATCACAAGAGACAATAGACACAAATCATTTCACCGGGGAGACCATAAAGGATAAAACCCCGCAACTTCCTCAGAGATAGAATGATCAATAGTACAAAACCCCAAAACAATAAGATAGACTCCAACAACTCCTCCTCCCCCACTTGTGCGAACTTGTCTCTCTCTCACTTATACGAATGAGTGAGTGAGTGAGTGAATGGTCTAAATGAGAGAGCCACACTCTCTATTTATACTTTACTTCACTTTCCTTTTACCCTAACTGGGCCGACTTCTCCTAGGAGAGTCTAATAACCCAATATAACTCAACTCTGGGCCGACCCCACTAGGGGAGTCTAATAACCCACTCTAGTACAATGATAACCTTCCCGATTGGAGGAATGAAACCTCTCCGTCGGAAGTATAATGACAATATAAAATATACAAGTGAAATACATTCCGAAGTTACAAATACATCAACACAGATTCAGGATGACAGGTACAGAGTAATAAATGACATTATATATTATAAGAACATAATCTGCTTAGTCATCGAGTCTGCACTTAAGAAAAAGATTCTACAAGCTTCTCATGACTCACCTTTAGCAGGACACTAGGGGTTTCTTAAGAATTACATGTAGATTAGAGAGAGGTTCTCATGGAGGGCCTCAAGAATGATGTGATGCAGCATGTGAGGGAGTGCAGTTTGTGCCAATAGAATAAGATAGAACATACTCACCCAGCCGGTTTACTACAACCATTAACCATTCCAGAGCAAAAATGGGAAATCATTTCAATCCAGACTTTATTACAGTGTTGCCCAAAGTACAGGGTAGAGACTGTTTGTACGTAGTGGTGGACATGTTGACCAAGTTTGCTCACTTCTTTGCCATTCCTTCCGACTATTCAGCTACACAGGTAGCTAAGTTATTTTTTAGAGAGGTATTTGGGTTGCACAGGTTACCTAAGACCATTGTTAGTGATAAAGACAACAAGTTCACAGGAGCATTTTGGCATGAGCTTTTTAGGTTGGTTGGGATAGAATTGGCTATGAGTATGAGTTATCATCCTCAGAACGACGGATAGACATAGATAGTTAACAAGTGGATTGAGGGATCCTTGAGGAACTATGTAGCAGGTCAGCAGAGGACATGAATTAAATGGCTATACCTAGGGGAACACTGCTACAATACTACACACCATATGACCATCGATATGAATCCTTTTAAAGCATTGTACGGTTATGATGCCTTATCTTTTGCAGATTTGATATTTGGTGATAGCAGGGCTCCAAAAGCCAAGGAGTGGATTCAGGAAAGTCAAGATATTCTCAAGATACTCAAGGAAAACATACAGGTTTCCCAGAATCAACAAAAGGTATATGCAGATAGACATAGGATTGAGCGCAGTTTTGAGGTAGGGTATTTGGTATACTTACGTCTACAACCTTATAGACAATCGTCCCTCAAGAAGAAAGGAGCAGAGAAACTTAAGCCTCGCTTTTATAGTCCTTACAAGATAATACAGAAAGTGGGAGAGGTAGCATATGAGCTCGAATTACCACAAGAAAGAAAGATTCATAACGTGTTCCATGTGTCTAACCTCAAGAAGGAAGTAGGTCAACAGATTGCTACTTCATCAGAACTACCCACCCTTGATGATGAGGGGAAACTGATTTTGGTTCCAGAACAAATCCTGGAAGTGCGAGAAATAAAACTAAGGAACATGATCATTAGAGAATACTTGGTTCAATGGAAAGAATTTCCTATAGAAGAGGTCACTTGGGAAGGAGAACAGGTATTACAGCTGCCATCATTACAGTTGCTTGAGGACAATCAATTTCGAGCGGGGAGGACTGTAATGTCCTCTTCTACTTAAGCACTGAGGACCATCCCACTAACCTATCTAATTCCCATAGGTTCGAGTGGGCACTGACATTCAGGGAATTGACCGAGGATTGATTCCATTTACACCATAATAAGATCTTAATCATGTTTATTAGATCATCAGTAGGTAAATGCAGGCCATAGGAACTAGGGGCCACCTTCATGCATGACATGTAGGCCATATTTCATGTTGCATGCATTGATACACCTTTATTGAGATTTCATACACACAAAAAGCACCGCATGCAAATCAATTGGAAATTAGAAGAGAAAGCGACCTAGTCATGCAAAAGTTAGGTCAGACCATGTGAATGTTATAAAAGAAAGGTAAAGTGAGTGAGTAAGGTTTTCTTATTTGATTATTGATTTGAGAAGTCGACTTGGAGAGCTTAATGAGTCAGTTTAGGGTTGAGGGAACACCACTCAACCATTCAGTGTATTTAGGTAGCGAAATCTATCTTCACTAGTCACTATTAGGGTTGGATCATCCAAATTTAGCATTACTACTATCATCAGGTATCATTATTCCGTATTTTGCAGGGTTCAAGCTACATACAGGATCAAGGGAACTCGCCATCCTTGCATGGGCGAATTGCACAAGTGAGATATCTTCATATCTCATTCCACAGGGATCCTTTCGTTTGCATGATGGATTCATTCTTCTGAGAGCACCACTATTACCCTAGTCCCTGAAGAAGGGCTCCCCTTTCGGATCCAGAAACAAGTTATCATCATCCTCACTATTCAGAGGGTGCCTTCTCCTGCACGGGTGACTTTCCTTGAGGAGGCAGTTCGCATTAGGTCTCAGAATCCATGCATGGTCTGCATGCTTACTCCATATTGATCAAAGGGGCAACATAACCCTAGTACCATCTTCCGACAACATTCTAACATCATTGGAGTAATTATTATCCACTTCTTAATCTAAGGAGGGCACATTTACCACAAGGGTGTATTCTTGGAGAGAGATCATCTCACACCGTGACCGATCCTTGGCATATATCTTGCATGCTTATGTCTTATTGATCTACATCCACTACTCGAGCTATTGGTACGTACATGCATCCTTTCTATCCCTATTTTATACCATATCTGAATATCTGGGTTATTTAGGGTTTTGGAAAACCCATGCACTTGCATGCATGATCATGCAACCTTAGTACAACAAATGCATTCACATTTTACTATAGTATTGAGTTACAAGGCCTTAGAAAAGCAAGAAACTACATTAGAGAACTACATAAGACAACAAAATATCAGATTATGAAAGCATATATACTTTTTACAATCAAAGTACGTCTCTTGTAAAACATCATTGTTTACTAGGAGATAAAAAACTAACAAATGAAAAATACCTATAAACAACTATTCCATAGAAACAAATTCAAGGATCTTTATATTCTTTTATCTCGTCAACATATTTAGTTTTATTTGTATGAAGTACTAGAAACAAACACAATTGACGTTGATACAATAAATCAATAATGGAGGTATATTCTCAACTTCATGCAAGGAAAGACAAGATGATGAAGGAATCACATATTCACATTTGTCATCAAAGAATACAAAATTATAAGAGCAAATTTAGTCATGATTAACAAATTTCCAACTAACACATACAGTAAGAGATTTTTGAGAAATTTTTATGCCATATTACATTAACTTCAGATCCAAAATAGAGAAGAATATGCACACCATGGAACTTTCCATCCAAATGAGGCTAACTTCTCCAACAACCATGGTGGCTCGTTAGATCAAAATTCACTAAAATCCCATACCTTCTTATGTTACTAATTATTGAAAGTTATGTCCAGTGAGTTATTTATGACTAGATTCCAAACCATATAGGATTTCTAGATTGTTTACGAGTGTATGTTAGGAATTATATTTGACCTCATTGTGCTTGGTGGTAACAATTACTCTCTTTGCCACAATGTCGGAAATAAACCCACACTACTCATTGACTTGTAAAGCCTCCATGAACTCCTTGGTTCTTGCTATTGCAATTGTTCCAAATTATTCACCAACCCTGCATTACATGAACTTTTTTAAAGACATCTTAAAATTCATGAACAAATAAAATGCCCAATCTAATATCATGAACATGTAAACTAGTATAATATGACTTGCCATATTTGCCTATTCCTATTCACTTGTTAGTAATATTGACATAAGTTTTAAGGTTGTTGGGAAGAATCCAATCGAATGAAAAAGCCTAAGAGATATAATTAAGCATGTTTGATGTTGGTCACAACTAAGTTCAATAAAACAAATGATGTTTTTATTTTATATCAAGGAGGGCATACATGTTATCAACAATGGAAACCAAGTCCACAACACAAACTTAGCAATCTCCAATCTCTTGTTGGAAACTCTCTTATTCGACAAAAGCAAAGCTATGGAGATTACACCTCGCAATATGGCACACATACATGGGACAATGAGCACTCTATAACAACTCTCAGACATAGATTACCTGTGGGACTTCAATAAGGTGATGAACATCACAACTGCATCAAAATCATGTACCCCTACAGATCAGGGGGTAACACATTGTCTATACATCGCCAGGCTCTTGAAGGATAAATTACCAATAAACGCTAGGTTATTGCTATATATTTACCGGGATAACGCGTCATTTTTTATTTATGAATTTACTTCCTATAATGCCGGATTAATGCAATAGAATTTACCAGTGTCTATATAGAATAGACTATTATCTTATTCCTAGTTCATAGAGATAAATTGGCAAACACTAATAGCTCACAAGAACTTTGACAATGGTGTCAAAATATATTTTTATGTTATAGAAATCATAGAAGTGCAAATCTTTCTTCTCAATGTAGTGTGTAAGCATGAGACGTAAATTGATAAGTCTATTGGTTGGTTAATTTTATTCATATTTTATTCTATTTTAACTCCCAAATAGTGTCACGAAGGACTTTGAACCAAGCATATGCCATGAGACAAAGCATTCACCCAAAGGTGGTTTCTCCTCCATAAGCGCCATCACCTAAGATAGAGGCTTAAATAAAAAAATCACTTACAGTTTGTACCAAAATGACGCAAAATAGTCTAAATTTGGGGCAATCTCAATTAAATGCAAGAGACTTTTCTCTACCATACTAGAGGTGCAAACATGATACTTTTCTTTTATAACATCAACCTCTTCACTAATGTTTTTAGGTCAACTAAACATATTTATTAAGCATTATTAGCATTGGATTTTGCAAGCTTGTCACTTTATTAGTTACTTTTCCAAATTGGTACACATAAAGGTAACTGTAACTATGCAATGTTGATCACTAAATCCAATGCAACAATGCAAGCAAAAGGAAGGAGACATAATTACCCATCATTGACGCACTCTTGGGCCAACTCTTATTTACAATGTCTAAAAGTTGAATTTACAAAAATATCCACTATGGAGTTCTTACTTGTGACATTATTCAGGAATTTTGATGATTGTGCTGTAGCCTCCTTCTGCGTCTTGAACAAATTGATAATAACTATAGTGTTTTTTTTAACAAACCTATGAGCTAGTGAGTGTTTTCTTTAATCACTTTTCCCATTGGACTTCAATGGGTGAGTTGCTTTGATATGAACAAAAAAGGATATAGGCCCAAAATCCACTTGACCCCTATATATGGATTTATTAACTATCATTTTTAATATTTTCATTCAAAACTATGTAGCTTAAGAAGAGGACACTGATGGTGATGCAATTACAATGATTTATTGAACCATTTCGATGGCATTGCAAGGTTGAGTATTGTTGTCAACAATGGTCTCTACGATCTATAAATGTAAGGTTGAGGGCTTTCTATATAATCATTTGATATAATCGAGACCTTGACTCTAATTATGTATTCTCTTTCTCTTTTTGCTATAGTAAAACCATTTGATTAATTATATATTCTCTTTCTCTACCCTTTGATTAATTATGTATTCTCTTTCTCTTTTTGTTGTAGTAAAACCATTTGATTTCATAGTGAAATTTTATAACCTTAACTCAACCATACCCTTTTTATTAAGCAATGTTTAATAGAAAATGGATTTCTCAGCTTTAGTTGAGAAAATGTTCTCTATAGCTCTTGGTCCATGTTAGAAGTCAAACCCCCATGCTCAAATCTCATTAAACTTGTGACAAACAACATACTCGAGAAATAACGATGAATGTAGTATTTCACCCTTATAATTCAAGATTGAGGTATCATGGTAGTTATTCCAATACTCTAATAATCCTAATAAAGGGTATTTCATCTTCCATTAAACAAAGTGAGGTATATCTTACATTATACAAAGTAAGGTACATTTTTTTTATAAAGGATCTATGTTGTTAGCAATTTTTTTATTAAAATCAAAATCTAGTTAGAAATGCTTAACAATTTATTGAACATATTATAATACCAAAATATAAATTATCATAAGAATGTGCTTTAACCGTGTAACATAAAAATTCTTTACTAAAATCAAAATCTAGCTAGAAATGTATAACCATTTTTTGACTAGATTAAGGTACTAAAATAGAAATTAACATAAAAATGTGCTTTGACATTGTAACAAAAATATGATAGAATGCAACATAAAATTGTGTGATTTTCATGTTTTCATTATTATGTCTTCGACATATATAAATCTTAAATCGCGGACTAAGATTAATCTCATTTTGATTTTTTTACATTTCCTATGATTTTGCTAATGTTTTCGGGGAGCATTAAATGGAGGTGCCATGTTGTTGCTGTGTGGTTGGCTTGCATAAGCTGGTGCATTCCTTGGGAGTCCCTTCCCGGGCATGGGCGGTGTGACCATCTGTGTTTCCTGACTGCGTCGCACAATCCCTAACAACTTGGTGCAATTGACTGCCTCAACCTCCATACATTTGCTTGACAGGTTGCATGACTGCCTTGCAGCAACAACACCCTCTCTTGCAAGCATATGTTGGAGGAAGTGGGAACTAATATCGAGGAGCGAATTTATGTAACATCCACATGGCAGTTTAATCATCACGTCTAGCAGTTTTGTATCTCACCATCAACCACGTATAAGGAGGCACTGTAACCACAGAGAGCGATTTAAGGAGAAATGGGCAATTGTAAGGAGTAAGGGATACTGTAACAGTTGAGCCATTGTAATGACAGCCTTTTGTGGCCATACGGAAGGAATGAAACACTAGAGCTGTAACCAGTGGCCGGGTAAAAGAAAGTGCTTAATTTTAATGGTTTGAGATTCTTCTTTGTCTACATCATTTCTCATGTCAACCATCCTTGCACTGGACGGATCTGACGTTGCATTTCTTGGTGCATTAGGCAAGTCAATCCAAAACAGAAGAAGAGATGGTATCTCTCATCCACCATGCCGTCTCCAGAGGCATCACTTTCCAATGTTTTCCATTTTCCATAGCATTACTGATGAGTGCTATATTGAATTCTTATGGATCTTAACTTAATTTGGATGCAAATATTTGTTCACATTTTATATCTTTCATTAAAATTAAATTGATTTTGTGTTATATGGTTTTGAAAAAATACACCCAAATTGATTTTGTTTTATATGTTTTGAAAAAATACACCCAATAGATAAAGAATCTAATCTATATGCTAGATTGCAGATATGATTAAATTTATTCCCTCATTTAATATTTTAATATTTACATATATAAATTTGGTGATAATGTGATTCCATAACCTAAATATGTGATACTAACATTGTTTTCCTCAAAATCTAACAAAATAGTTTTATGTTACAAATTACACTATTGCCTAATCAAGAGTAACAAATGGAAATTTGGAAAACTTATGCAGGACAGATTTTAGAAAATGATACGATGAAAAACAACTTCCAAATTTCAAACGCGTGTAAATTGTTTTTTCTTTTTAGTTAAAAAATCCAAAAAATTAAGGTTGTTTCTCCTCTTCTTTCTCAAAGTAAAAAATTGTAATTTCTCAAATAACTTATATAAATGGCACTTTTTCCAAATCCTTTTTCAAAATAAGGACATTGCCACTATGTAACTCTGGTATAATAACATGTCATTCGAGCAAAATATACCACACATAAAACTTCACAACTTTTCCGTTATTATTTAGAACATTTTTTTATGAGTATTTAAAATAGTTATATAAAAAGAATATAGAATTATCAATCACTCATGATATAAACAAGTGAACTATGTTTAGAGATAATTCATCTTAGCATGATATCATTTGTCTTTTTCCATGCAAGCCATTTGTGGATTAATTCCATCTATTTCCCCTCACTACTTGTAAGTGTGCATCCCTAGGCAACTTTGTGTATACGACGACCATTTTGCAATAAAATATTACTTTTGATCACTATGAATTAAACTTCATTCCATAAACATGATGAAGTCTTACTCGAAATTAATTTCGAAATACAAGTTGATAACGATAAATGTGGGTGGAAAACTTGCACCCTATTACAAAGGAGTATTGCATATTAATTATGGTTCATCTTGCATGGCATGCTGTGGGTTAAAATTGGTTGTGGTGTTAAAAATAGTCTTAATATTATCATCAAACTCTCAAACCCAATCAAGGAATCGTGCCTCATTTCATTTATTGGCCCCTCTATTTGGGGAGATATAATAGGATGTATCATGTAGATCCAAGTATAACATAGATTTAAGTAGAGAGTGAGGTCAGGGTTGACTCGAGGGTGAGTCAATAGGTGTGGTTATGGTTTGTTGGTCCTTTTATTTTGAATGATGACATGTCATGGTGTTTCTAACTCAATATAGGAAGAATTAGTGTGGCAGGTTAGGATTGGAATGATGAAAGTAGACAATGATACCAAGAAGAAAGAGATAGAGGTGTCTATATAGAACCAAGAAGAAGATTTCATGGATTAATCCCCAAGTTTTTAGATCAAGTCAATTATCCAATGCTCATGCATAGTGATTTGAATTTGTGTTTTCATTTTGGTTAGTTGGTTTAGAGTTTTTGAAGTCCAAATACTTACAAATCATATTGTATAAAATCCATCATATGGGTTGGGAAAGGGGTGGGTTAGAAAGTTGTCTAAATAGGTTTTCTTATTAGATGATTGGTTGGTAGATGGTTGTATTACTCTTCCATGACCTATGGATGCAACTAGATTATAATATTATAGTATATCAATTATGATGTATTTCATGCCAATGTTTGGAGCTAGATGCAAACTCATGCATGGTTCTATTTATATTTTATTTTATGATATATATGGATGATATTCATGTGATGCTTGTTCACTCAACATGATGAATGAACCCTTATGCATTATAATGGATGTTGGGATTAAGGTTAGGGATAGGACGACATATGAATGATTATGGGATGATAATGAATAAGTTGTATTGTAAGGTTTTGCGTTCATTCGGTTGCATTATCTTACATCTTATTAATGCACCTTGGGTGAGACCTTTGCTTGTTGTTAATGTTTCCATGGTGAAGGTGCCTAAGTAGTGATTTATTATGTTCTTTGTGTGACTATGGATAGTGGTTTTGCAAGGATTGCTTGTTTGTTTGGGGTGTTGGTTTGATCTTACTTGCTTATACTAGGGAGCACTAATAACAATGTTTGACTATGTTGGCATTTGTTTGATGTCTTTGTTGGTCTACATCTTAGGGCCAAAAAAATTATTTCATTTTAGGGACAATATCATCAATGCAAATTCTTAGTGGAATGAAGTGCTAGTTGTATAAGTCTCAAGTGCAGAATTGGTTTGATGTTGATATTGAATGATTTTTCAGACAAGAATCCATGTTGCTTTGATGTAGTGAACAAGTTTAAGGAGACAATGTTGTATAAAGAGGTTTCTGAGATCTTCTAGGTTGAGATAATAACGAGTCTATATGAATGGTTGCATAGACTTGACACAATACCATTGGAGAGAAGGGAAGAAAGATGAATGGAGTATCCAAAATACTATAGGTCTACAACATTGTGATATTTTATTAGATGAGAAATCGATTAAAATATATATTTTAGAGTTGTTAATAGAGATGCATATACAAGCTATACTTGAGGGTCAAAGAACAATTCAAGAAAGGATTCTAGGGAGATTGGTAAAACACGCAACCTAAATGTGCGACGATTTTACCCATTTCTGGCGAGTTTGTTTGGCACGATTTCGACGGAACTCGACCAAAATTTTCAAGAAATTCTTAAAATTTGTAAGCATAGTGCTTAAATTTGCATATTATGGGTGCCTTGGGGTTTTTGAGGTCGTTGAATCCATTTCTGGATTCAAAATCATGATTTGAACAACACAATATTCATATTTTTTGATAAAAAAATTGACAGGATTCTGACCAAAAAATCACCGGAAAGTGAAATGGTCACGTGTTTAGACTTGGTGGAAAAAAAGTTGTTTCCATTTAACCCACTAGGAATGGTAGCCTTAAGCCTTAAGATTTATTTTTTTCTTACAAGATTTAATTCTTAAGATGACACTTTCTATTTTTACACTCGCGCTTTTGTTTGTGTGTGCATGTATTTTTCGATCTGTAGGGTGTCTTTTTTTCTTTTCTAAAACTGTCATCTCAGCTGCTTGGTGTTTGGAGCATGCATATCTTTCCCCGTCGTTTGATTTCCGTGAAGGAAATCGAACTTGTGGCCCGAGTACTATAGGTTTTTGCGTTTTCCATTTCAGGTACGAATTACAAAACTTTGTTTTTATTTCTCTACTATTATTACTTTTTTGTTTTTATTATTCCTTGTTTTAGAGACATGCTACTCTCTTTTAAAATTTTGAACTCTCTCATCGCATTGGGGCTACAGTTATCGAGCTATAAATGGTTTTAACGCATCATTCTCGGTTTGGAAAATGATTTTACATTTAGATGGATGCTTACATACTACACATGTAATCATCTGTAGGCTGTTGTGAGGTTTTATTGATTGGTTGGTGATGGGACTTTGGAACTTAGAAATTGGTATTTGTAGGCCTAGCTTGCGGCCACACACACAAAAAAAATCCCCACCCCCTGCACCATATACCCCTGTGGTCTCATTCAATTTGATAGAATCGTTTGTACAGAAGGGATGCAATGTTTTTATCTAGCATACTTTCTTTAATTCGATGTAGCACTTCCCTCATCTTAATTCAATTGTATTCTATTCATTCTATTTTAATGTGTTCAAAGTACCAAAATTATTTTCATAAATCCATTTTTATTACCACTTCAATCCATTTGTGTTCTATTCATTCCATTTTAATTTGTTTAAGTATCAAAATTATTTTGATAGTAAACTTGTATAGTTTAGTTTTTCACATGTGGTTCACAAACCCCAGCGGGGCTGCTACATCGACAATAAGAAATCATAGAAGGCACACCCGAAGGGGCCGCACCCCGTTCGCTCTAATTACAGAGCTAACTCGATGGGGACATCAAGTGAGGCCCTTATATAGCAATGTATAGCCACCCGAGGATTTGACCCCGAGACCTTCTGCTCACAACTTACAACACTCAACCACTTGAGCTAGCCCACCAGGCTTTGTATAGTTTAGTTCATGTTCATTATCTATATTTTTTTTGAAATTGTTCCAACCGCATACCCAAACAAATACCACAACAATGGTGGGTTTCCTGATAGGCTTCTGTAAAGTATTATTATCAACTTATGATCCTGTGATGTGGTCAATCATGCCCATTCCTTCTATGCTCTTGATTTCTCATTTGAAAAATCGTCATCCATTGAATTCAAATACACAATTTTGAATATGGTGAATGACCTCGTGGTGTCTTTCAACATATAAATAAAAAATACCACTTCTTTTTTAAAGATATGTGAATCACTTTATTTATAAAATTTTAAACATATGTTTTATTTACAAACCATTATAATTAATATTATATTAATAATATTTAATGAATGTGAGTTAATAAAACTTTTACTTGTATTATATGATAAAGAACTTTTGCAAAAAACTTCTGCTAGCAACTTACTGCAAAAAAAGCTTGTGACAATATCAAAGACATTGCCACTACGTGGGTCTTTAAGCTCTGGAGCTCTGGTATAAATTAATGATTAATGTTTTGCATTATAGGATTAATGTTATGAGACAATTGACAACTCAAAATTCCATGGATCATATGAAAACATGTTATAGCATATTTTCTTCCCTAAAAAATTATATAGTGCAAGGGCCTCAAGGAGTACTTTGTTCCACGTAGAGTATCATTTTGGTATTATTCCACATCCTTACGAAACTTTCACTGCAATGCTGGCAAGATAATCAGCCACACAAATGATAGAAATCACACAACTTTATACTTTGAGTTCAACGATACGCTCACCATAACAAAACCACCCTGTGAGACTTGAAACATTTTTGGCTATCCTTAAAGAGCACCTCTGGTTCAGAAGATTGAGAAGAATATGGATGGAGTAGCAAATTGTGTAAGATGCGTAAACCTGGTTCTCACTGAATCATAAGGGATCTCAATGAATGCAAATACTAATCATCCTCGTTCAAATGATGATTTCCAAGGATTGTTGAGGTTCGTTGATATTTGAATGTATTCACTTCGAATGTAGTAGAAATGTGAAGGCAATTTGAGTTCTCTGAAATATGGCAACATGGTAGCAACTGTATGATCGAACAAGTACAAGGATGGTAGCATCACTTCAGCTCGCAAGGAAACCCAACGCCTTTTATATCACTTGTCAAGATGTGAAAGCACTCTGTGCACAGGGTCGATTGAAAGAGGCTCTCGACATTCTGAATGCAATCGGCTACTCAATTGACTTATCTACCTATGTCTCCCTCTTGCAGGGCTGCATTAAGAAAAAATCTCTATCACAAGGGAAATTAATCCATGCCCACATCAATGAAACGGGATGCCTTCCCGACAGATTCTTGTTCACAACGCTCATCAACATGTATGCCAAGTGCGGAGGCCTGGCGGAGGCTCGCAGAGTTTTCGATCAAATGCCTAAGCGAGATGAGTTCACATGGACCGCCATGATTGGAGTTTATGCCAAGCAGGGGTCTGTTGAGGAGGCCTTGGCATTGTTTCGCCGAATGCAGAGAACAGGAATTCAACCCAATCAATTCACCTTCGCTAGCGTTCTGCCGGCTTGTACCAACTTGGCTGTTCTCAAGGATGTCCATGAAGAAATTATTAGACATGGGTTTCAGTTCGATGCTTTTGTGGGGACTGCCCTTGTAGACATGTATGGGAAATGTGGAAGCGTAGAGAATGCACGCGATGTGTTTGATAAAATTCCTGAACCAAACATTGTCTCATGGAATGCCATGATTGCAGGATATTCACGGAATGGGGTTATGGAAGAGGCCCTGAAACTATTTGAGAAGATGCCCCGGCAAGATGTGTTTTCGTGGAATGAGATAATAGCGGGATATGCACAGAATGGGCAAGTGGACAAGGCTTTGCATTTTTTTCGAAGAATGCCTCAACGAGATATGGTTTCATGGAATACAATGATTAGTGCCTACATACAGATTGGTAAAGTGGAGGAGGCTCTGAAACTGTTTGAGGAAATGCCTCGCCAAGATGTGGTGTCGTGGAATGCGATGATTGTGGTATATGCGCAGAATGGAGAGATTGAGAAAGCACTTGAGCTATTTCAGAAGATGCCCGAGCCAGATACATTGTCGTGGAATGCCATGATTACAGGATATGTGCAGAATGGGCATTTTGACGAGGCTCTTGATCTCTTTCAGAAAATGCCCACACCAAATATTGTGTCCTGGAATGCAATGCTTGCAGGATATGCACAGAATGGGTTAGGAGAGGAAGCCCTGAAGCTTTATCAGCAGATGCAACTTGCAGATGTGGAACCGGATTCAAAAACCTTTGCAAGTGTACTACAGGCATGTGCCGACTTGGCAGCTCTGGAAGAGGGCATTGAAATCCATGAAAATGTAATTAAAAAAGGGCTTCAATTTGATGTCTTTGTGGCCAATGCCCTTGTAGACATGTATGTAAAATGCGGGAGCATAGAGAAGGCACGTGAGCTGTTTGATAAAATGCAATCCCGGAACACTGTCTCTTGGACTGTAATGATTTCAGGATATGTCATGCATGGCTGTGGCGATGAAGCATTCAAACTCTTTGAACAAATGCGACTGTCAGCCATAAACCCGGACCATGTTACATTCATTTGTGTTTTGTCTGCATGCTGCCATTCAGGTCTTGTGGAGAAGGGCCTGGAATATTTTGATTGCATGAGTCACTATTATAACCTGAAACCTGCAATGGAGCACTATGCTTGCATTGTGGACCTACTTGGCCGTGCTGGGCATCTTGATCAGGCACGAGAATTTATCAACAAAATGCCGATAAAACCTGATGCTAATGTGTGGGGGTGTCTTCTTGGTGTTTGTAGAGTTCATAACAATGTAGAGCTTGGAGAATCGGTGGCAAAACAAATCTTTGAGCTGGACCCTGATAATGCTGCACCCTATGTTCTGCTGTCAAACATGTATGCCACTGCTGGCAGGTGGGATGATATTGAAAAGGTGCGGAAATTGATGAAAGAAGGCAGGTTCAAAAAGATACCGGGCTGCAGTCGTATTGAGGTCAATAAGCGGGTGCACACTTTTGTCGGGTGCACACCTTTGTTCTAGGAGAAAGATCACACCAAATGCAGAAAATTTATGAAGAGCTGGAGAGATTGTCTACCCAAATGAAGCTCGCAGGTTATGTGCCAGACACAAGATTTGTGCTTAATGATGTTGATGATGAACAGAAGGAATAAATTCTTTGCCACCATAATGAAAAGCTGGCAATTGCATTTAGGCTTCTCAACACACCACCTCTGACACCTATTCGAGTTATCAAAAACCTTTGAGCATGCAGTGACCGCCACTCTGCCACCACGTTCATCTCCAAGATCGTTGACCGAGCAATTATTGAACCGTTTTATCATTTCAAGGATGGGAAATGTCCCTGTAGGGATTATTGGTGATGTAAAGTTACCTGATATGATTTTTTTTTCTTACTAAAGATGGATGTATCTTGTATATGTTTTTTGCCCAGGATGGTAGAATTTGCAAAGTGATTATTGTGGATTTATACACAACTTAATTTTCTGATACCAAACCATTTCACCTAATAAAGATATCTACCTTGGTTGTTGGCATTTACAAGGAACACCACTTATTCACATTAAGAGCTATAATAACAGTAACCTCCTTAAAGGGATGGAAGAATACACCTTAATGGACCTAGATCCTGCAGTAACCTGCGAATTCCAGCAGGGTGGCAGCCGGCCTGATTTTATCTCTCTGGCGATTGATCAGTTGTCAGCTGGACCTTCTTCCCGTCTTTCTTCTCGTGTCCTCTTTAATGCAATGTCTTGGAACCTATGACTACATGTTTTCAATGCAATGTCTTGAAGTGCAACACTCTTCTTCCTTTGTATTCTCATCGTTTTCTCCTTTGGAAGATACTATCCAGGTGCTCTTGCGCTGTAGATGAACTTGGAGCTTTGAGCTACCAAGTTTGGATGTCGGACAATTGATTGATCATTGAAGGCTTAAAAGTTAAAACTAGGTACATGTATCAACGAATTGATTGATCATTGAAGGCTTAAAAGTTAAAACTAGGTACATGTATCAACGATTCAAATGTAGTTTTCTTTGTACCTCATGGTTATGTTTTGCCACAATAAGCAGTCAAATAGACCTGGAGCTCCTCTTTGTGAAATTCATTGTTTGTCATTGTAGGAATTTGTTAGGTAATTCCTTATAGCTTCACAGGATTATCTAACGATACTAATAATATGATTAAGCCAAGGTGAATTCAACCTTTGGATGCTTCTTGGTGAACCCAACATTCTTTCCACTGTTTCTTCAAGAAGATCAGATCTCGCAATATTACAACAGCATTGGAAATGGTGGTTCTTCAACAAATCAAATAACTTATTTTCTTTTCCTAATTTCTGCTTAGGAGATTCAACGTCCTTACAATATTGAAAATTTTTCTTCACCTATATAGAAAATTTTGAAACAATGAGTTCCTTCTGATGAGGACAGATTTATTGCTGCCCTTTTTTGCAAAGTTGGGGTTGAATCAACTGGCATCTCTCTTAAGCCATCAATAACCAACAACACTTGACAAACACTTTTTTCACTAAATTGTTGTTCAATCTCTATAACTCCTCCGTCAAAATTCTCATGCTTCTGCTTAATCTTCGGTGTGCCCTTAACAAAACAATTACTTTTCAACTCAATTGAATTTCTGGAAATTTCTTTGCTGTCTAGAGATAGTTTTGGAGGTTCTTGAGCTTCAATGAAGAAGAATGAGGGATTTCTCTGCTCCGGTACTGTGGCTCACTTCATTTGTGAATGCTTCTGGTCTACACTTCCATTAGTTGCCTCAGATGGTCATTCCAAGTTGATATGGCTTCAGATCACGCTGGAATCGCCTTATCATGACATTTCTGTTGTCTGCTACATCCATTCGACCTCCCCAAACTTTGTTGTCCACGACTCTACACCAAGTAGGGTTCCTTCTATGATCACTGCTTTGAAATTTCATGTTAATTTGCGTTGGGGGATATTACTGTTTTGGGGGATTTCAATGCCTTTACTTGGACTAAGCAAGTCCCCATCCATGACATTACTAGGGACGAGTTGCAACTTTTTGAACTGCATCTCGAGGATTATCGTCTTGACAGATGCTTAGCTAACATTTCTTAACTATGAATTTCTTTAGGTAAATCATTCAAATTTGTGCTAGTAAGGATTACCTTTGGTTTACCAATTAATGCAAAGTTTACCTCCTCTTCTTTGATTTGTTGCAGGAATTCCTTTCCACCGACTAACAACACCTTTGGACTACTTTCTTCAACTACACACAAGAGATCGTCGTTGAAAAGATACACCCAAAGAATGAGGAAAAAAAAGCAATAAAATAAAGTGAGAATAGAAGAATTTTTTTTGTATCAGTTAACCTTGTTTATGGATGTGCAATAACGATCATTTTTAATGTTACATGTATATAATATATCAATAAAATTTATGAACTTATACCTAACAACATACAACGATATCACAATGCGAATATAGATATGTACAAGACAAAATACATTAACATGAAACAATTAATAAACAAATGTAACAATACAATATAATAAGCGAAACAATTAGCAAAATACATTAATGTAAAATAATTAATAAACAAATAAAGCAATACATAATAATATAACAAATAATTATTAACAATATTTTATGAACAACATAACTAATAGACTAATACCAAAACAACAATACTAAACTATCAACCATGTAACCTTATAACAATATAACAATTAATAAACAAATATAATAATAATACTTAACATGTAACAATATAACAAATAACAATTAACAATACCAAATAGATATCTTCTGACTTGGATTACGTGAAGATGAAGAATGAATTGTCTGGACAGTTATAAATCAGATGAATGGCAAGGTTAATGAGAGTGTAGTAATGACATTGAAATGTGTTAGATTATTGCAAAATTTGGACGGAAGGTTACAGTAAGTGGAAGGAAGATTGTGCAGAAGGAATAATAGAACACAATTTGCAGGTGTATGTTCAATTGGGAACTGATCTATGAATAAAACAGTTGAAGAATTGACACATAGGCCTGAAAATATGCATAGAAAAATGAAAATAAAATTCTAATCTACTAAACAAAAATCAACGGGGTCGAGGGGCCCTCCGGATCTAGTCTATGCACTGGGTGAAGAACTTAGTCCAAAAGGTTGCTCAAAATATTAAAAAAAAAAACAGTTTTTTCCATTAATATTAAGTTTAAATTACAAAATGATGATGCTCATCTCTTTCTCAATAAAACAATCATTCTCTGCTATCCTCCTCCTCCCTATCACTCAGAAAAGAAGAAGTAAACTCTTCACATGATACTTCTGCATATACAATTGATTTCCCACCCTCAGATCCATTCAATAAATCCCAAATTTAGAAAAAAAATGACCTCATTAAATTCTACGTGTAACATTCCATTTGGCCAGGTTGGCTTGAAGATCTGGGCATAACTCCCAAACCATTTCGAATTTTGATAAACAACCCATCCATAAGCTAAATTGGCATGTTCTGCAAGTGGGTTTTGACCAATTTGCAAAAAACCTCACCGTTTGATGGGAAATTAAGCCCAAAGTTGGTAGTTTAGGAATTTCTACGAATTAATTGCAAATTTTTTGACCAAATGTTGGAGGCCACACGTGTGAGCTGGGTGAGGTATGATGACACCTCTCCATATCGAAGCACCCAGAAGACTCATCCAAGTGGGAGTATTCGATTTGGAAGTGTGAAGCACCCAGAAGACTCATCCGAGTGGGAGTATTCGATTTGGAAGTGTGAGAGTATGCCATTCATGGATGGTACAGAAACTGGTACCGAAAGGCAGAAATAAAATTCATACAACTTTCATTGGTAAAACTTCAATATAAAACACTTTAATTACCAAAAATGTTGGAAATATATTCAATTAATCACATAGGTATGTTTGGCCTAAATGAAGGTTAAATGATGAAATGAGGTGCGGGAAAATGGCTTAGAATGATGGATTTATTATGTGGGAAATATGGCAAAAATGGAACCCAACAGTTTTCCCAACAGACGGTGACATACATCCATTGGCATGCTGTCACATACCACTGTGTCTTTGTAACTATCAATCTGAAATTCCACTTCACTCTGCTCATTAACCAAAATCTGATGCGCTTTTTGCAGCCGGGACACCTTGTAAAGAGTAAGGTGTTTAACCTTCTTCAAACCTAGCTTTTCAACCATCTTCTTTGACACTAAATTATACGTGCTGCCACCATCAATGATGACTTTGTAGCACTTACCTTTGGCCTTGCAAGTCATCTTGAACAATGTCTATCGTTGAGCTGGTTCCTTGATCTCCTTTGTTGGCTTCAACAAAACTCTTTCAATCAAATAGGACTCTCCAACTTTTGATGCATTCTCATGCGTAGGTAACTCAATTTTTTCTTCCTCACCTTGGGAAACATATGCACTTCCTTGGCTTGTTACAGGATTCTCTGGACACTCATATGATCTATGACCAACATACTTATTGCAGCTAAAACATTTGCCTAAAAATCCTCTACCTCTACCTCTAGAGTGAGATCCTCTTTCTCGGAAAGAATCATTACCTCGGGAAGATTGTTCTTGCTGAAGTGAGTTATCAGATTCCTTTTGTGATGAAAAGTTGCCTTTTCCATCCTGCTATCCTCTTCCTTTGAAGGAGCCTCTACCCTTTTCTTATTGATTTTTCCTCCTCATCGTCTTCTCTTCAACCTTCAGAGCAAACTTATATGCATTCTCTACAGTTCTTGGAGATAACAATCCAATTTCATCTTGTATATCAAATTTTAAACCAGTAATATATCTAGCAGCTTTTTCAGGGGTATCCTCAACATATCCAACTCTAATATTCACCTTATAGGACTCTTCATTATATTCCTTAACTGACATTAAATTCTTCCTGAAGTTTTGCATTTTCTTTGTTTTCTTGAACAAAGAGAGATGATAGCCTTTAGGCAAAAACTTACCCTTCATTTTGACTACCATCTTATTCCAATTTGTAATCTATGTCTTCGATCTGCTTCTCCTCTCAGCCTGTATACCATCCCACCAAAGGGTTACATGACCTCTCAATCTGGTCACAACAAACTTGACCCTCTTCTCTTCGGAAACTTCTTCACAGTCGAAGTATTTCTCCATGGAACTCAACCAATCAACTAATTCCTCAACGTTTAAACTGCCTTCATATATGGACATCTCTGTTTTGGGTCCAGAACTTGCCCCTAAGACTAATCTAAGCAACCTTATCTCTACAGTTTCTTCAACAACCTCTTCCTCTTCTGCTAGAGACTCTTCATCATTGCCATCTCCTATGTCAGCATTACGCTGTCGGTTAGTTTCCATGGCTTCTAGTCACACTTGAAGATTCCTCACCTCTTCAAGTAACTCTACTTTTGCAACTGGTCTACCTCAACCTTGTCCTCTTCCACGGATTCTAAATTCCATCTCTTGACAAATAAGGTCTTCCTTTCTTCTTCCAGGAACTAATTTCGCTTTGATACCAAAAATAATGCTGGTGAAAGAAAAAGTATGCCTTTCATGCGCCTCTGTCTTCTTGCACTAACATAACGATCCTGTAACTCTACTCCAAAGTATTAATTTAAATCAATAAATCTCTACAACCATATTTCATTTACAACATTCTAAACACATAGAACATTTCACAATTTAAAACTGGGCCAAATACTGCCTGAATTTGTTCGCTTCTTGGATTGACTCTACACGCATTTTAACAGTTCCAGGAAATTTCTATTACACGAAAAAAAATGTCTCTCTACACTTGCGACCCCTCATCATTCACTTTTTCCATTTGACTTTGTTTAAATCAAACTAAATTATCAACACAATCTGTACATGGTTAGAGTCTCCAAAATTAAAGCATCGAACTCCAATTTATACAAATGGTCAATGGAGATAAAAAATTAACATCTACAGGAATGCTGTGCTTGATATACTTTCCAAATGATTCTAATGAATATTAAGACTCCATTATTCTAGATTTCATACCAGGAAATAAACAATAAATCACCAACACTAAGTGCATACACTATTTATTCGATGGGATCTTCCAAAAATCGCACCAACAAATCTCAAATTCAGAAATGCAAAATAGAGAAAAAGTAGTTAGAACTCTTCACTTCCATTCTTTCTGTGACTGCTCCACTAACACACAAAAATCATAGATAAATATATTACATAATCAATGACATGAAAATCTCGATTTTATTGAGGAAACTAGAAATCTTTGTTTTTAAGTATTCTTCATCAAATGAAAATGAAAAATATAGAGTACATGAATATTTTCTCTCTCTATTCCTCTATTCTATCCATTCTTCATCTCTATCCAAAGGCATCAAACCCCTCTCCATGGTGGTTCAACAAAAACAACCTTCTACTTCAACTCAACAAACAGATCAAAAGTAGAAACCAACGATGACATTACAGTTCAATATCTTTTTATTGTAACTAATTCTTATAACTTATTTTAAGGTAACCAACTCCCTTTGATAAACATAAGACTTGATCAAACTCATAGTGACACAATGCTCCTGAGGTTATTTGTCTACTTATAATCTTTATCATCTTTATCATGGGAGAGATTCATTGGAATATCAAGCTAAAGGATTTGGAATACATATTAAGACTAACTTTCGTGATCATATGTGGCTTCTTTGTTGCCCATGCTATGCTTCTTGTGATTTTTTTAGCAAGGTTTTCTACAATTATTTATCTATAAAATCATTTTTTTCTTGTTTTAAATGAAATCTATAATTTTTAAATAAATCTTAATTATCTATTTTGTTTTATACTTGTTTTTCTAAATTGAATATATTTAAGAGTAGATTTAACAAGTAAATCTGGAATTTTCCTTCATAAAATATATCTTTAGGATTTAAATTTTTGACTTTATGTATGTAATTTTTAGCTTTTATATCATTATCTTACTATAATTGGCTTTTCTACAATCTACAATTTGCATACTTTAAATCATATATTTTGCAACTTTTTTTTGAGTTGCATGGATGAATTGAGGTTAGCTAATGGAATATTTCTTTCTTTTCTACAATCTACAATTTGCATACTTTAAATCATATATTTTGCAACTTAAGCATTTAGCATAAAGATTTAATTCATTTTTTTGAATTGCATGGATGAATTGAGGTTAGCTAATGCAATATTTCTTTCTTGGTGATTTTTCTAGAAAGGTCTTCTTGGTGAGTCTTCGCCGACTCCATAGCCCTATTTTTTTTTGCACTAATCTCTTCCTACAACCATCTATCTATAAACCATTTTTTTCATTTTTTCATGTTTTAAATGAAATCTACAATTTCTAAATAAAATCTCAATGACATTTTGTTTTATACTTGTTTTTTTTAATTGAATATATTTTGGAGTATATTTAACAAGTAAATCTAGAATTTTCCTTCATAGCATATATCTTTAGGATTCGGATTTTTGAGTTTATGCAAGTAAATTTTAAATTTTATATCAATCTTGCCACAATTTCAAATTTTCAATCTAGAATTTGCATACTTTAAATCACAAATCTTTTGAGTTGTATGGATAAAAATCTACAATAAATTATGTCAAAGAACAACTTATATAGCTTTTTCTTGAATAACCTAGGGTTTAAAGTGATCATTAATTTGTGGCTTATTTAACACTTATTACAATAATGGAATTTAGCTTAATTTCCATAATTCACTCTAATCAATTTCAAAATGTTAGTTTCTCTTGCAATCGTTAAAGTATATTCATTTAAGGGAAATCAAGAGTGGTTTTCATCAATACCCCTTTGAGCATAATCAACTTAATTTCTCATAACAATCTAAGTTGCTTAGATCCTTAATTCATCTCATTTTTTTCTTACAATTAAGTTAACTTGTTTGGTGATTTATCTTATTTATACTTCTTGTTTATCTTGAATTATCCCATTTAAGCATTTCATTTCATTTTAATCCAAGTGGCTTATGGTTAAGCTTTTCTTTATTCATTTTGGGTTTATTTTGAAGTTTGAAATGTATATCTCTTATTTCATATTATTATTACAGTTAAGGAGTAATTAACTCGCATGTTTAATCATTTAATCAATTAGGGAAGCTTTCGCGACTTTTTTGAGAGTTGGACTAAAGAGAGAGTTCAAGTGCTGAGGTGACATTGGCACCCAACCCGAGCTTACATCCAAGGTTGCACTAGTGGGTTGAGACCTTTTCCCCTTAGGTGCAAATTAGGCAGTAACATTTTTTGCATTGTTGTCAAGGACAAAATCTCATCCCGGAAAGTTTATTTGTTTCCTTTTGTAGATTTTTTATGAGCATGCATGTTAAAGTTTTAACTTTTATGGTTTATATAGTGATTCCACTAAATGAAAATTCTAAAAATTATTCCACAAGAAGAAATTCTCAAGGTATTGTCCATCTTATTCTTGGACCTAAAAAATGTTTATAGAATAATATTGAACCAGTCTAAAATAAATTGGGTTTTGAACATATTTTTAATATAAGACATTTTTTCAATTCTAATAATCCAGTAGATATGGTAGATGACCTCCATAGAAATATTGTTTTTTCTAACATTAATGGTTATCCACATGTTGTTTATGAAAAAGCTATTGATAAGTTTCCTTCATTTCAAACAAATAATGCTACAAGTGTTAAATCTCACTTGAATGATTTTAGGTCTATTAGGTCTATGTTACATAAATGGAGTGGTAATCATGAAGATGCATATGAAATTGTTTGTTTATCTCTAAAAGAAGATGCTTTGTTTTGGTTTACTTAATTACTAGATGATGCCATTAAAGCCAAGAAAGGATTGTATAATGCTTTCACAAAAAAGTGGGGTGAACATAAAGACAATAAACATTTGTTAGTTGCACTTAGCATAGTTAGGAAGCATGAGATTAAGAAAATGGAAGAGTTCACCAAGAGGTTTAATAAACTAGTGCAAAGTTTAATAGCTAATATTAAACCTCCAAAGGAAACCATTCTCATTGATTATACAGATACCTTTAATGGATATATATGTTATCAAGTTATAGATAAGGATCATCAAGACCTTAGAGCAGCCTAGAATTCAATAATAAGGATTGATATGGATATGCAAGCTTCAAGAAGGTCTAATCTACCTGCTTTCACAAGGAGCAATACTTCTAATATAGAGTTTAATTCAAAGGCATTTGCAATCAACAACCTTGATCCTCCTCAAGATCTTATAAAATCCCTAACAGAGGCAATCAAGCGTTTGGAAAATAACTTTACTCAACAGAACAATCCCCTTTAGAATAGGTTGATACAAGTGGAAAGGGCTCAACAAAATAGATTTCAACCAAGGGGAAATGAAAGATGGGAAAGGATTCGATGCCCTCCTCAGTATCAAAGGCCTCCAAATCCAATAGAAACCATAAATTTGGTTGAGCATGAGGCTCCTTTTTGTAGGGCTTGTCAAGAGTTTAATGAAGAGGATAATTGTGCAAGGTATAGAGAAATCAATGGTGAAGAATCCATTGAATTTGATATCAACAACTCTAGTGGATTCTTTTATAACATCAATACAATAGGCATAAGGAACTAAATGGCTCAAGTAAAGAGTAAATGTGTGGGAATTGATAATGTTAAAAGGTTGTATGGTAAAAATACCATACCCGAGCAAGTGTTATAAATGATGAGGTATAAAATAATGATCTATCAAAGGAGGGGGAATGATAATAGAAGTGTTAACCAACTTACTAAAGATGATTCAACCCCCAAGCATCCTTATCAAGTAAATGATTCATCAAGTACACTTACAATTTGAATATTGATTTGGGTGGATTGATATCCAATGCAAAGATGCTTGTGACAGTGTTAAAGTTGATAAAAATCCCTTCAAAGGAAAATTTACTCAAGTTTATTGAAGACCCTAAGGAAATTTTATTGAAAATATTAAGGAAGCAAGGAAATACTAATAATATTGAAAGCAATGGATAAAGGGAAAGGAAAATAATTCACCCTTCTTCATTTCATTAATAGTCAATGATTTGATTCTCCATAATTGCATGTCAGACTCAATCGCATCTATGAATGTTATGACTTTAAAGGTTATGAACCAGCTAGGAATAAATACCATTCGACCTTATTGAAACATTTGTGCAATGGATTCTAGAGAAATTAAAGTACACGGTTTAATAAATATCTTAAGGTTCACCTAAATGTTAGAAAAATGAATTATTGCTCGAACAAGGAATTCATCTTGGTTATATAAATTAGTGGTGGTTCGAAAAAAGATGGTGAAATTAGAATCTATGTTGAATTCAGAAATTTGAACGTGTTATGTAAGAAATATAATTATATTCTCCCTAACATGGAGCATTTGCTACAAAGGATTACAGTGTTAGGAATAATGTCCATGCTAGATTGTTTTTCAAGTTATAATCAAGTGTGAGTAAAGGATGGTGATCAACACAAAATAACCTTGATGAAGCCTTTGGGTACATTTGAATATTTGAGGATGCCTTTTCATCTTCTTAATGTGGTTGCAACCTTTCAAACAGTCATGGATTTTGCTTTTAAGGATATGATGAGAAAAAACATAGAAATTTATCAAGATGACTTAATGATATTTTCAAAGGATATAAGAAATCATATAAGTCATCTTAAGCAAGTGTTTGAGAGATGTAAAAAAATGGAATAACATTGAATCCCAAAATGCCAATCTTTGGGCTTGATGAAGGTAATCACCTTGCACACATAATCTCGAAAGATAGGGAAAAGGTAGATCTAGAAAGAATAGAGGAAATTAAGTGTAACATACCATTTTTGCTGGAAAACATTTTGTGTTAGAAAACATTATGATAACTTTTATTGTAAAGTTTTATGTTGGACAGGTGTCCAAGGATGACTGTAATTTGCACAATATATTATTATTAAATAAATAAAATAGGACACAAACACCTAAGAGGACTGTTGAAAGAGTGGTTACTGATCCACTAGGTGGAATGGAATCTGGGGTAGAAGGCAATGGACAAGTGGCAGCATCATGATGTAGCTAACTGGCTGTTGGTATGAGACAACTCCCTTGAAATGTGGTCATAGTGCCCTGAAAGATGAGACTGGATCTTGAGGCTCATTTATTCCAAACTGACCACTAAAGACCTAGGCAGTCTATATAATAACCATCAAATTATGAACTAAGGTTCATCACTTTTCTTGATGAGGAAATTTACCTTGGGGTTTTGCTGTGTTTGCACCCAAGAGATTTGATGAGGGGATATGCTATGTTGTTGATCATGTTGTGAGTCTGCCAAACTCTTATTGAGTTTAGGAGGTTGATGTTGAGTGCTGAAGACATTTTATTTGAGGAGGTTGATGCTGAGTGCTGAAGGCATTTTTGAGTGCCTTGCTTCTACAAAAATTCCATCTACTTAGTGGTTCAGTAATCAGGCTCGGGGGTTCACAAGAAGCCAACAGTTGAGCTGCTTCTTCTGGAATAGGTTGGGAGGAACAGGCCTCCTTGGGTGTTTGTCGACCCTATCTTCATCTATAGGTTCTATTTGTTTATCTGTTATTAAAGTAGTTAAATATGTTTATTTGCAAGTATTTATTTTTATTTAGAGAATGTGTTCTGGTTTAGATACCACTACTTTTAGTTTTCTGAACCAAGTTAAAATTATGAATAGAAATGATGAATGAAATAAATATTCTTTGCATTTTCCCCCATGCTATAGGAACTGCATCATACTCTAGTACAAAGAAAAATTAAGGTATATATATATATATGATAGACAATTTGCCAAGATGATGGAAGTACCATTCTGTATATTTTGTTAATTTACCTACTCTTAGTAATTAATATTATTTACTGTATTTTCCTTACAGTACTGTTCTTTATTTTATTTTTATCAAATAGTAAGTTTACTGTCTTAAGATTATTACTGTGATTTGTATCCATTATTGAAATCATTTATGATACATAAATTAAAGAAAAATGCATAACCTCATTGTACAGAACTAATATGTCATTTCAAGCTTTAAGACAGGGTTTATAATTCCATAGTTTTCTTCTCAAAAGTTTACTATAGTCTACTGTTATTTTCACTACGAAATATACAAGATAGACAAGTAAACAGAGTCTATTTTAAGTTCTATAATCTTTCCAAACATACAGTAGAAAAACCCTAAACCCTAACAGTCCATTTACAACCCTCATAACACAGAACTAGCATATCATGTCTTTATTCTATTAACATAATCAAATTAAAATCATCATTCTGGTCATTGACCAAGGGTAATACCCTTCCAAACAAACATTCTACAACATTCTAGAATTGTTCCAAATTTGCCAACTGTTGCACATTTCATTGAACATTTATAAATTCATTTTTATAACCATAAACAGTGTTACCAACTCTCAGCAACAATCATTATTATTCAACCATTCCAACTCATGACAAACCATGTGACAATTGCCATAAATCTAAACATAGAATACAACTTTATTCATTTCCATAATTCGACATAGTCGAAGTCTCAGTATCATATCGATGACCAAAATCAAGCCATACATTTCATACAAATCAAACCCTAACCCTTGAACTTTTAGAATGAAAAACACAACATCATGTTTATAAAACAGACGAACTACACATAGGCCGAGACCTTCCCATTTTTTATCAAACATCTACCATCGTTCTTTGAAACACTTAGGATTTACGATATCCAAGTTTGGAGAAACCCTCACTACGACTATTACATTTTTTATAGTTATTATCTACAGAAGAAACGTTATCAAGAAGTTCCTATTTCATTTTCATAACTATAACTTTAATTCATCAAGCATAAACGCAGAACCATATTGAGAACAAGTTGCATCTCTACATTAAGTGAGCCAATAAGAACTCTGCTCCACAACAGTTGCATTTCACAATCAACACGGCTTTTGCCTTGTGGGTCGAGGAATTATCCTCCCCATTTCTTTTACAGTTTACAAATCCTATCTCAACGAATTACAAACTCTCTGAGTTAAACACAAATACACAGAACAACACACATGTAAGCCATCATTCTCATCTAACCAAAAGTTACAAGGCAACCTCCGAGGCTTACTAGTCGGTGTAGCCGTAGCCAACCTTCAATGCCCAGACTGGAGAAGCCACCGAACCCTTGGACTTGCAAATACATGGAGATGTGGTTAAAAATGGTATTCCTTAAAGAGAATGATTTCAGTATCGATTTGAACAACCGTTACTGTGTTAATGCTCGAGTATGGAAGCTACAGTAAAGGTCTCGAAGCACATTACCTTTTTAATCATTGGTATATAGCAGAAAAACGCAAGGTAGGTGCAACTGCAACCGTAAACTTTTACACTATCGAATGCTGAGATAGAGAGAAACCACACCGAGCTATCAACTATTGAACAGTTAAACATTGCTAAGACCTGTATCAACCATGACGAGGACCTGGCCTCTCACTTTGAACTCAGTTTTGAAAGAAAAACCCTCAACAAGTCTGAGTATCGAACCACATCAAGAAACAGACCTTAAGCTGCCAACCGTGACAAATACCACTGTAAAAACCTGGAGAGTTCGGCTCTTAAACCTTCCACAGGTCACGGGTTCAAAACGCAGGCATAATGCCTATGGATTGCAAAACAAGAACCCTAAAAACTCTCAGCCTGTCGGCGAGACGCAGAGCCTCTACTACCAAATGCCAAAACTACAATAAACACTTCAAACATAGTGGAGGTAGGGTTTAACCCTCATCCATCAAAACCCTTCCAGATCAACGGTGGAGATCACCGGTTAGTTTCATGAAACACCAAGCAACCTACCACATTAAATGAACCATCATTGCCACAACCACGAAGGAGCCAACTTGGAAACACTTGAACCATTGTTAAATTACAACTCTTCACAGAATTGGTACACCACGAAACTCACGTGCCCAAAGCTCACTACGCCATCCACGGCGGAATTCTATTGTCTCGACAGTTGTATGCATTCAATGCATGGGCAACATTTTTATCTGCCAACCTGTGACATATTAACGTTCACATTACAATATTAAATACAATGTGGATATTGTATATGGTAAAGTTGTGATGCACCACCCTATCACATTATGTAAAGGGTTTGGATAGAATGTCGCTAGGGTTTGCATAGTATCACATAGGGTCACTTAAGTGCACACAACACATATTATATAAATTTTATTTATATAATGGTTCGTTAATATTTTAATAAACATTGCAAATAGATTATATAGATAATCCATAAAATTACAATACACATGCATTTCAATGTATAGTGTAATGAAATTCATAATCGATAAATCGAATTATCACCATCATCATAGAGTATAGTTCTTAGGCAAGATATTAAACTATTTATACATAGAATTTCTACGAATCGCTATGGAGGAAAAAGATAGACATTCATGTATGGCTCAACACGAAATTAAAATGAAAATCATATATAATTATGAGTACAAAACTAAATCATGATCGATACAGATCTTCTCTTGAATCCAATACAAGCTTATAATTTTACATTAATTAAGATACACTGTTTGTCTCAGAAATCATTTTCAAATGTCTTTATCTTGAACGATTTTAGTCTTGAACTAAGTTTCTCACCCGATAGAGTGCCCAAAGTCTTATCTCTTCAAATATTTACAAAGGAGATTACTGAAAAACTGTTCGGTCACGTGTCGCAACTTTAAATCCTTACCTGTAAACTGCCACAAGTATGAACTCACATGCTTTAGCATGAATGCTAAGTAATCCTCGGGGCATCCGTAAGACCCCTTCATCAATTAACAAAAGCACATTAGTAAAAAATAGCTGAATGATAAATCATAACAACAACAATAGATGTTTACAATAGTACAGCTGAATATGAATAACATCAAGACATAAATGTGAATCATCTAGTCGCAAATCTTATACTATAAATTAGCATGGTACTTAGTACAACAAGATAACCTTTTATGCATTGTTCTATTCTGCACACATTAAATAGGCATTAAATGTCACGTCAAATTTTTTTAAATTTTTGTGATTTTTTTGGGATGTTACATGTGGTATCAGAGCGCAAGTTCAAACTCTAGGCCTGATTTAGGCTCACGCGCGCAAACAGAAAACCAATCAGAAAGTTTATGTTACTAACTTTTGTAATTTAATTTTATTTTGTCACAGAACAGATTAACCTTTAAATTGCAGGAATGGAAATACCAGAAGAGTCAGCGGAGGATAGATCTCCTCGTAATGAACGTATTAATCATAATAATTTTGAAGGAATCTATGTTGAATTAAATAACCAGTCTTCTGAAATTTTACGCAATGTACAGGATATAAAATCTGAGTTAAAAGCTGTTAAAGAAGAAAATGAACGGATCCTTAAGGTACAGGAAGAGTTACAACAGAATTTAAAAGGAAATTGTCATAATGATGAAAGAGGCAGAAAATTAGAAATGAAGGCTGATTTTGAAACAATGTTCCACCAACATAAGCATAAGAAAACAAGAAATGATAAAAGGAACAATTACTCATCCTCTAAATCTGATTCAAGTAATAATGACTTTAATTATGACAGTAGTAACAGTGAATGCTGCTCTAAGAAGAGAAAACATAAACATCATGAACATATTACTGGGGAATTTAAAAAGATTAAGCCACCCACCTTTAATGGCAAAAGTGAGAAGGGTGAGACAACAGAAGCTTGGTTGTCTGGAATGAAAAAGTACTTTAATATTTACGACTACTCTTCTCAACTAAAAGCCAAGATGGCTATTTACAATCTGACCGGGAAGGTTGATATTTGGTGGCAGGATCTTAAAAGAATTAAGAGTATAAAAGAAAAAGAAGTAACTTGGACTATGTTTAAAAGTTTGTTTAAAAAGAAGTTTTTGTCAGAACAATATTTTTAAAATAAGTCAAAGGAGTTTTACGATTTAAAGTTGGGTACAATGAACATGAAAGAACTGTGCAACAAGTTCCTTAGCTTGTTGAGGTATGTGCCCTATATGGTCGAGGAAAATCATGAAGTACAAAGGTTTCTCAGCTGTCTACCTTTTAATATAAAGGACCGTATCGAGTATGACAATCCTTCCACTTTGGAAGAGGCCATGAGAAAGACAAATTTTTGTTTTGATCAAAACAAAAGAGAGAAGGAACAACTGGTTGGAAGAGCAGTAAGACAAATCAATTTGACTATAAAAAAGAAGAATTTTAATCATAATTCTGGAGGTTTTAAGAAAAGTTTTAATAACATAAATTTTCATAATAATTACAGGAATAATGCACCTCAGAACTTTACTGTTGCAAGAAACGTACCTAACAATAATAATCACAACAATAACAATAATAACAACAACAGATATGCTGAACAGAAAGGACCTATGAAGTGCTATGACTGTGGTAGACCACACAAGAGAGAAGATTTTCCACGCAACAAAAAGACAGTCAACAATATTCATACAGTACAAGCAAAGCCTACAGTTGGAGATGTAGCAATGGAGATGCCCAGAATTTATGCAGCATTGAAAAATCGTCAAGCAGACCACCAAACATCCATGGTGGAAGTTGAAGGTATGCTACAAACCAAGTCTATTTCCATTTTAATAGATCCAGGTGCAAATCTGAGTTATATTTCACCCGAATTAGTGAGAAGTTGCAAGTTAAAGATAGAAAAATTTGACAATCCTTGGTTAGTTCAGCTTGCAACTGGTACGAAAAGAAAAGTTACAGATTTTGTCAAAGATTGTGAAGTATTTCTAAGTCAACTGAAAACGCAAGTTAATTTGAATGTTTTACCATTAGGATCTTATGATTTGTTGATTGGCATGGATTGGCTTGAACAACATAGAGTTTTACTGAATTGTTATGAAAAGTTCCTAGTTTGTTTAAATAATGAAGGAAATACTGAAATTGTAAAAGGCATCTCTAGGAAGACTTCTGTAAGACAGATTTCTACGTTACAAGTAAAAAGAGCTGCAAGAAAAGGTTGTCAATTATTTGCTGTAAATGTTGTTAATGATGAGTGTACACCTAAAGAGGACAAGTTAAAACTAGAGGATATTCCCATCCTTAGGGACTTTTTTGACGTATTCCCGAAAGAAATTCCAGAATTACCTCCTAAAAGGGAACTTGATTTCACCATCGAGTTAGTACTCGGTGCGGTACCAAACTCGAAGGCCCCCTATAGGATGAATATTCTGGAGTTAAATGAATTAAAATCTCAGCTGAAAGAATTAATAGACAAAAACTACATAAGGCCCAGTGTGTCTCCTTGGGGAGCACCAGTAATTTTTGTTAAAAAGAAAGACGGTACCATGCGATTGTGCATTGATTACCGCCAGCTTAATAAAATGACAATTAAGAACCGGTATCCCTTACCCCGCATATATGATCTATTTGATCAAGTACGCAGAGCAGAGATATTCACTAAAATTTATTTAAGGTCGGGTTATCATCAAGTCCAGATAAAAGACGAGGACATATTCAAAACTGCATTCAGAACGCGTTATGGACACTACGAGTTAGTAGTTATGCCTTTTGGGCTAACCAACGCACCGACAGTGTTCATGTGCTTAATGAACAACGTGCTGCATAAATATTTGGATAAGTTCGTAGTGGTATTCATTGATGATATTCTGATTTACTCAAAAACCAAAGAAGAGCATGACGAACATTTAAAAATCATTTTGCAAGTACTTAGAGAACATCAGCTTTACGCTAAGTTCAGTAAATGTGGGGTGAAAACATGAAGTTGGGAAACAATTTTGGCTTGTTTTTGACAAACAAAACTGCTAAATTTTATGTTTTTCAACTTCGACCTCTTCAAACCCATATCTACCTTAGGAATTTCAACTTGAAGTAAACATAAAGGTTTTAGAGAATTGAATTAGATTTCTAGTCATATTTTTTTTAATTTTGTTTATGGACATATCGTGGGACAAGTTTGTTGTCAACAGACGGCATATACTTGAAAATTTTAGGTATGGATAATGAGTGACTTGTGTTGACGACGGTTTTTTTGATAGATGGTTATTCATTTTAGGGAAAACAATTGTAGGCTCATAATCTACACACACTACACTGGATCCTGGACTATATTTTGAGTTTTTTAAGACTTGGGAACTATTTTTTATTATTTATTGAAACAACGTATGTTCAGAAAATGGTGCATTATCGACACATGTTTTTGTCTTCACATTTTCTTTCAAATGTGACTCTTATTGGAAAAACTAAAAGTACCCTTTTGAAGAGGACAAGCCAATTATGATCTTTGTGAAATTTCAAATTTTTTGGTGTTGTCTTTGTTATGATATTGAATTTTCATTTCGGGTGATTTTCAAAGTAATAAAATTCTTAAGGGATAAGGTTTAGAAAACAAATATTAATAAATAGAAATTCAAGTCGAAATGAAACAATTATTATATCATTGGAAATCATATTTGGAGATGAATCCATTGCTACCAAGTCCGACAAATAATATTTAGAATTTGCAGGGGTTCGGGCTTGCTGAAGTTGCAGGTTCCAGAAAGATGCCATATATTTTCACAGGTTTGTTGACCATAAACTCTCGGGCGAAAAAATATCTTCCAAACTCTCAACCGAGAGTTTAGTTCAAACTCTCATCCGAGAGTTTTTTTAAAATACAACGCGGTGATTGGTTCAAATTCTCGGCCTAGAGTTTTTTTAAACTCTCGGTTGAGAGTTTGAAATCTCAAAAATCTCGGCCTAGAGTTTGAGGTTGACTTATTTTCGCGTGATCATCCGCCCGCGCTCCGTTTTTTTCACTCCATTTGTTACAGAAGTGTTTCCTAGGTTCGCGATTTCACCCTGTGATTTTTATAGAGATAAAATTCAGTATTTGGGTCATATAATTTATAAAGATGGTATTTCTGTTGATCCTGATAAAATAAAAGCAATTAATGAATGGCCTGTCCCCAAAGACATAACTGATGTACGGTCATTCATGGGAATAACGGGTTTTTATAGAGAGTTTATTGAAGGGTTCTTTATAATTGCTAACCCCATCACTTCTTTGCAGAAGAAATGGAAGAAATTCGTATGGGATCAAAAGTGTCAAGAAAGTTTTAATAAGTTAAAAGAATTATTAACTACTGCACCCATCTTAAAAATTGCAGATCCCAATAAGGATTTCGTTGTATGCATGGATGCATGCAATGATGGACTTGGAGGGGTCTTAAGTAAGGAAGGTCATGCAATTGCTTTTGAGTCAAGGAAGTTAAAAATACATGAAAAGAATTATGCAACTTATGATCTTGAGTTGGTAGCCGTGATACATGCATTAAAAATGTGGCGCTATCACTTGATTGGAAGAAAATTCATTTTAATGACTAATAATAAAGGTTTAAAGTACTTATTGGATCAAACAAATCTTAACGCAAGGCAAGCTAGGTGGTTAGCTTTCCTTAGCGAGTATGATTTTGAGATTCATCACATTAACGGGAAGGAGAATAAGGTTGCTGATGCATTGAGCAGAAATGCTAGATTGAGTTTTGTGGCAGCAATTAGTACTTTTAAGACTGATTTGGAAAATCAGATCAAAGAAGGAATTAAGCAAGACGAAAATTACCAAAAATTACATGATAAAGTGGCTGAAAATTCATTTGAAAATTTAATAACAGATTACTGTATTAATGAAAAAGGCTTCTTAACATATAAAAACAGAATTTATGTACCTAATATTTCGAAGGTTAAGTTGCTGATTTTAGATGAAGTTCATAAGAGTCCTTATTCAGGACATCCTGGTTATCAGAAAATGATACCTATGTTAAGAAAGGAGTATTTTTGGCCCAACATGAAGAGTGAAGTTGTTGAATATATAGCTAGATGTTTTGAATGTCAGACTATCAAAGCTGAACACCAACATCCAACTGGACTATTGCAGCCTTTACCAATTCCAGAATGGAAATGGGAAATTATAAGCATTGATTTTATTACAGGTTTGCCTAAAAATCAGAAGCAGAATGACTCAATCATGGTTGTTGTTGATAAACTTAGTAAAGTTGCTCATTTTATACCCGTTAAAAATAATTTCAAGGCTTCTAACATTGCAGATGTTTTTATGAAGCAAATTTTTTGTTTACACGGAATTCCAAAGGTAATTATTTCAGACCGGGACTCTAAGTTCACCGAAAATTTTTGGACATCACTGTTTAAATGATTAAATACTAAATTAAATTTCAACACTTCTTTCCACCCACAAACTGATGGTCAAACAAAAAGGGTAAATCAGATTTTAGAAAACATGTTAAGACTGTATGTTAAAGATCAACCATATAAGTGGGAATATTTCTTACATTTAGTAGAATTTTCCTACAATAATAATTATCAAGCATCTGCTAAGTTAAGCCCATTTGAGATTTTGTATGGAAGAAAATGTTGTACTCCGATTTCTTGGGATAATCCTGTAGACAAATTAATGTTAGGACCAGATTTATTGAAAGAAATGGAGCTAACTGTGAAACAGGTTCAAAGTAACTTGAAGGTTACCCAAGATCGGCAGAAAAGCTATGCTGATTTGAAACGCACTGAAAGAGAATTTCAGGTAGGAGACCATGTTTTTATAAAGGTAAAGCCTAAGAAAAGTTCTTTGAAGCTTGGGAGTTGTGCTAAACTAGCACCAAGGTATTGTGGACCATTCGAAATCCTATCAAGGATTGGAGCTGTTGCATATCAATTGGCATTGCAATATAATTTAAAAATCCACAATGTTTTTCACGTTTCTATTTTAAAGAAGTATGTGCACGATGCTACTCATGTGCTGAATTGGAATGACATATAGGTGGAACCTGAAGGAGATTTTTAGGTGGAACCGAACTGTATTCTCGATCGGAGGGAAATTATGCTTCATAATCGCACCATAGGGCAGGTAAAGGTGCAATGGAAGCACCTTAGCCCTGATGAAGCTACTTGGGAACTGAAAAGTAATATGCGGGAAACATATCCAGTTCTGTTCCATGAGGAACTAGATGATGAATAAGCAACATCGAGGACGATGTTGAGCTTAAGTGAGGGTGTTTGTACCATACCCTTTTTGCTGGAAAACATTTTGTGTTAGAAAACATTATGATAAATTTTATTGTAAAGTTTTATGTTGGAAAGGTGTCCAAGGATGACTGTAATTTGCACAATATATTATTATTAAATAAATAAAATGGGAGACAAACACCTAAGAGGACTGTTGAAAGAGTGGTTACTGATCCACTAGGTGGAATGGAATCTGGGGTAGAAGGCAATGGACAAGTGGCAGCATCATGATGCAACTAACTAGCTGTTAGTATGGGACAACTCCCTTGAAATGTGGTCATAGTGCCTTGAAAGATGGGACTGGAGCTTGAGGCTCATTTATTCCAAACTAACCACTAAATTACTAGGCAGTCTATATAATAGCCATCAAATTATGAACTGAGGTTCATCACTTTTCCTGACGAGGAAATTTACCTTGGGGTTTTGCTGTGTTTGCACCCAAGATATTTGATGAGGGGATATGCTATGTTGTTGATCATGTTGTGAGTTTGCCAAACTCTTATTGAGTTCAGGAGGTTGATGCTGAGTGCTGAAGGCATTTTATTTTAGGAGGTTGATGCTGAGTGCTGCAGCCATTTTTGAGTGCCTTACTTCTACACAGATTCCATCTACTTAGTGGTTCAGTAATCAGGCTCGGGGGTTCACAAGAAGCCAACAGTTGAGCTGCTTCTTCTGGAATAGGTTGGGAGGAACAGGCCTCCTTGGGTGTTTGTCGGTCCTATCTTCATCTACACGTTCTATTTGTTTATCTGTTATTAAAGTAGTTAAATCTGTTTATTTGCAAGTATTTATTTTTATTTAGAGAATGTGTTCTGGTTTAGATACCCCTACTTTTAGTTTTCTGAACCAAGTTAAAATTATGAATAGAAATGATTAATGAAATAAATATTCTCTGCATTTTCCCCCATGCTATAGGAACTGCATCGTACTCTAGTACAGAGACAAATTAAGGTAGATAGATATGATAGGCAATTTTTCAAGATGATGGAAGTACCATTCTGTATATTCTTTTAATTTACCTACTCTTAGTAATTAGTATTATTTATTGTATTTTCCTTACAGTACTATTCTTTATTTTATTTTTATCAAATAGTAAGTTTACTGTCTTAAGATTATCACTGTGATTTGTATCCATTATTGAAATAATTTGTGATACATAAATTAAAGAAAAATGCATAACCTCATTGTACAGAACTAATATGTCATTTCAAGCTTTAAGACAGGGTTTATAATTCCATAATTTTCTTCTCAAAAGTTTACTATTGTCTACTGTTATTTTCACTACTGAATATACAAGATAGACAAGTAAATGGAGTCTATTTTAAGTTTTGTAATCTTTCCAAACATACAGTAGAAAAACCCTAAACCCTAACAGTCCATTTACAACCCTCATAACACAAAACTAGCATATCATGTCTTTATTCTATTAACAGAATTAAATTACAATCATCATTCTGGTCATTGACCAAGGGTAATACCCTTCCAAACAAACATTCTACAACATTCTAGAATTTTTCCAAATTTTCCAACTGTTGCACATTTCATCAAACATTTATAAATTCATTTTTATAACCATAAACAGTGTTACCAACTCTCGGCAACAGTCATTATTATTCAACCATTCCAACTCATGACAAACCATGTGATAATTGCCATAAAGCTAAACATAGAATACAACTTTATTCATTTCCATAATTCAACATAGTCGAAGTTTCGGTATCATATCGATGACCAAAATCAACCCATACATTTCATACAAATCAAACCCTAACCCTTGAACTTTTAGAATGAAAAACGCAGCATCATGTTTATAAAACAGACGAACTACACACAGGCCGAGACCTTCCCATTTTTTATCAAACATCTACCATCGTTCTTTGAAACACTTAGGATTTACGATACCCAAGTCTGGAGAAGCCCTCACTACAACTATTACATTTTTTTATAGTTATTATCTACAGAAGAAACGTTATCTAGAAGTTCCCCTTTCATTTTCATAACTATAACTTTAATTCATCAAGCATAAACGCAGAACCATATTGAGAACAAGTTGCATCTCTACATTAAGTCAGAGAATAAGAACTCTGCTCCACAACAGGTGCATTTCACAATCAACACGGATTTTGACCTGTGGGTCGAGGAATTATCCTCCCCATTTCTTTTACAGTTTACAAACCCTATCTCAACGAATTACAAACTCTCCGAGTTAAATACAAATAAACAAAACAACACACATGTCGGTCATCATTCTCATCTAACCAAAAGTTACAAGGAAACCTCCGAGGCTTACCGGTCGGTGTAGCCGTAGCCAACCTTCAACGCACAGACTGGAGAAGCCACCAAACCCTTGCACCTGCAAATACATGGAGATGTGGTTAAAAATAGTATTCCTTAAAGAGAATGATTTCAGTATTGATTTGAAAAACTGTTACTATGTTAATGCTCAAGTATGGAAGCTACAGTAAAGGTCTCGAAGCACATTACCTTTTTAATCGTTGGCACATAGTAGAAAAATGCTAGGCAGGTGCAACTACAACCATAAAATTTTACACCATCGAATGTTGAGATAGAGAGAAACCACACCGAGCTATCTACTATTGGACAGTTAAACATTGCTAAGACCTGTATCAACCATGACGAGGACCTGGCCTCTCACTTTGAACTTAGTTTTGAAAGAAAAACCTCAACAAGTCTGAGTATTGAACCACATCAAGAAACAAACCTTAAGTTGCCAACCGTGACAAATACCACTGTAAAAACCTGGAGAGTTCGGCTCTTAAACCTTCCACAGGTCACGGGTTCAAAACGCAGGCATAATTCCTCTGGATTGCAAAACAAGAACCCTAAAAACTCTCAGCTTGTCGGCCAGACGCAGAGCCACTACTACCAAATGCCAAAACTACAATAAACACTTCGAACATAGTGGAGGTAGGGTTTAACCCTCATCCATCAAAACCCTTCCAGATCAACGGTGGAGATCACCGGTTAGTTTCACAAAACACCAAGCAACCTACCGCATTAAATGAGCCATCATTGCCACAACCACGAAGGAGCCAGCTCGGCAACACTTGAACCATTGTTAAATTACAACTCTTCACATAATTGTTACACCACGAAACTATCACGTGCCCAAAGCTCACTATGCCATCCATGGTGGAATTCCACTATCTCGACAGTTGTATGCATTCAATGCATGGGCAGCATTTTTATCCGGCAACCTGTGACATATTAATGTTCACATTACAATATTAAATACAATGTGGATAATGTATATGGTAATGTCGTGATGCACCACCCTATCACATTATGTAAAGGGTTTGGATAGAATGTCGCTAGGGTTTGCATAGTATCACATAGGGTCACTTAAGTGCACACACCACATATTATATAAAGTTTATTTATATAATAGTTCATTAATATTTTAATAAACATTGCAAATAGATTATATAGATAATCCATAAAATTACAATACACATGCATTTCAATGTATAGTGTAATGAAATTCATAATTGATAAATCGAATTATCACCATCATCGTAGAGTATAGTTCTTAGGCAAGATATTAAACCATTTATACATAGAATTTCTACGAATCGCTATGGAGGAAAAAGATAGACATTCATGTACGGCTCAACACGAAATTAAATGAAAATCATATATAATTATGAGTACAAAACTGAATCATGATCGATACAGATCTTCTCTTGAATCCAATACAAGCTTATAATTTTACATTAATTAAGATACACTGTTTGTCTCAGAAATCATTTTCAAATATCTTTATCTTGAACGATTTTAGTCTTGAACTAAGTTTCTCACCCAATAGAGTGCCCAAAGTCTTATCTCTTCAAATATTTACAAAGGAAATTACTAAAAAACTGTTCGGTCACGTGTCGCAACTTTAAATCCTTACCTGTAAACTGCCACAAGTACGAATTCACATGCTTTAGCAAGAATGCTAAGTAAGCCTCGGGGCATCCGTAGGACCCCTTCATCAATCAACAAAAGCACATTAGTAAAAAATAGATGAATCATAAATCATAACAACAACAATAGAAGCTTGCAATAATACAGCTGAGTATGAATAACATCAAGACTTAAACGTCAATCATCTAGTCGCAAATCTTATACTATAAATTAGCATGGTACTTAGTACAACAAGATAACCTTTTATGCATTGTTCTATTCCGCACACATTAAATAGGAATTAAATGTCACATAGAAATTTTTTAAATTTTTGTGATTTTTTTGAGATGTTACATTAAGAAAATTCCTTTACTTGATAATAAGAAAGCCTTGTAGTATTTTCTTGGTAAGATAAACTTTATCAAAAGCTTCATCCCCAATTTTGTTGAGATAACTAAGCCTATTTTAAATCTTTTAAAGAAATATTTTGAGTTCCAATGGTGTGATGGAGGTAGAAAATAATTTACGATGATTGCATAAGATATTGGCCCGATACCTAGTATTGTTATTGGAAGATATCTAGTATTAGTCTGTCCATATTATTCTAATAATTTTCAAATCTTCCTGTTTTTTTCAAGGGCTTAACCATAGGTGTGTTATTATAGAAAAAATGATGAAGGAAAGGAACAACCTATAGCCTTCATTAGCTAAGCATTGAAAAACTCAGAATTGAAGTATGCAATCATTAAAAGCATGCTTATGCCCTTATTAAGTCGTTAAAACAATTCTGAACATATGTGGGGAATTATAAGATAGTGGCTTATGTTCTTCACATAGAAGTTAAATACATATTTGTTCAACACATTGCTTGGTAGTTAGAGGAAAATGGGTTTGAAAGATACACGAATGAGATTTGAAAATTAATCCCACTAAGTTGGTAAACGATCAAGGTTTGACATAGATGTTGAAAAAAGATCATGAGAAGGCACTTGATATAAACTATCAAAGTAATTCAACAATGGTCTCCATAGTGATTGAAAAGTTAGGATCACATGAATGGTATGTGAACATAATCTTTTTTTTTTCAGGGGAAAAAATCGTACTTTTGTTATTCCAAGGTGAATAAAAAAGTACATATTGATACTTCTGGACAATCAACAAAAGTTGTCTGAGAAAAAAAAACCAAAGGATTTCCAGTTCAAGTCTTACAAGACTTATACTTTTACAAAATCACAGCATTATCATAACAACTAAAAACTAAGAAAATCTGCAATAGTATTCGAGAGTGCCATCAAAACAGATTAGCCCCTAGAAAAATTTAAAGTGAATCTTCAAATATCGCATGAGTTCCAGCTTCAAGGAGGAGTCTATCATGATATTCTTCCCAGTAGAGAAGCCATGTTTTGTCAAATAAAGCCAACTTGGAGAGTAATTCGGCAATAGAGTTTTGTTCTCTGAAAATATGAATGAACTCAATCTCGTGAAAAAGCTTGAAGAGTAACCTTAATCTGTCGCACCAATGTGAAAGAGAAATAACCTTTAAGTTATAAAGTCCTTGATCCCATTTGATGGTAACCATTGAGTCTCCAAGGAAAAGTAGATGACCAATGCCAAAACATGCTGCCATGTTACAAAGTAACCAAAGGGCCAGAACTTCTGCTTTCATTTTGGATCCTCCTCCACAATGAAGTTTGAAATTAAATCTATGAGATAAATTTAGAAACAGAAATGCTCCAGCTACACAAAATCCATCTTTGGCCGCTCCATCATAGAAACCAAAGGCACCACAAAAATGATTTATAATCTTTGGGATTCTTGGCTTTTTTTCTTTTTTTCTTTTGAAAACTCTTTTGTACTAATATCCTTTATCATCTTTATGATACTGACTGACAGTGTCATGATCAAGTAACTGATTATAAAAAATACACACATTCCTAACAAACCATATTTTCCAGGAGCTATTGTCTTAAGAATATTACATGTCCAAATCTCTTGGTTGATCATAAGAGAAGAGCTTTAAGGTTGAAATTGTCTTAAGTATTCTTTGGTTTAAATAGAATGGGATAAAAGGATTGATGCTTAGATGTGTTGACAATCAG
Organism: Larix kaempferi; assembly: GCA_027924585.1. Taxonomy (NCBI): domain Eukaryota; kingdom Viridiplantae; phylum Streptophyta; class Pinopsida; order Pinales; family Pinaceae; genus Larix; species Larix kaempferi. The sequence continues at coordinate 16,278,194 of BSBM01001138.1, read as the reverse complement.
GATTATAGGAAACTCACGTTAATTTAAGATACATATAGCCGGTTATGTGAGGGGAATTATTGTAATGTCCCTTGTTAGGAATTTTATTAAAATGGCAATTTTTCACTTTTCTTCCCTAGTTCGACCTTTGACTAGTTTTGAGCTCTAGGTCTCCAAATTGCTCCAATTGCACCCAAATCTTCTGCGAAGGTATATGGATGATTTTATAACCTAAATATGTGTTTCAGGGATGCTTTTGGAACTTTAAAATACTTCTGCAAATCCTCTTTCGATTTTGGCCAATGTAGGGAACTTTACTAGTAATTTCCCTTTGACTAGTATTGGTCTCTAGGTCTCAAATTGGCTCCAAATGCCTTCAAATATTCAAGGAATGTGTATGAATGATATTTGTACTTTATTATGATGTTCAGGGATGATTTATGACCATAAAAAGACTTCTGCAAACTTGTTTAATATTCTGGACAAAGTATGGAATTTAACTAGCAATTTGGGGTTCAAATCCCCCCAGGGTAAGTACTGAAAATGACTCTCCAAATGCCTCCAAACTCACTCAAAATTATGAAAAGAGGTAGGGGATGTCTGAGGGAAATTATTTAAGTCTCATGTGCACCATTAATCAATTATTAAGTCTGTTCTAACCTTCTCCCAAACAACAGCAAAAATCACTAGTTCGACCCTTGGGGAAATGGCACCAAATCTTCTCCAAATGTAAATAAACTGAGTAAAATGACTTCAAATGCTTGAGTGATGAACATGAAACTTGTATAATACATCAATAAAATTCCATTCATCAATAAACCATAATTATTTTACTTATCCATTCGAATCCATCAACATTACATTGGTTCACAACAAGGTAGTGGGGAAATGGTACTGTTCTTTCATTAAAAATGAGATTTATAATTTTCTACTTGGAATTTCCACCTGAAACATTTTGGAGATGAATAAAATTGTATTTAATTCACATTACAAAATAAATGGGGCATTAGAAGTCCCCCCAAAGAGTACAATAGCTCACAAAAAATGCCCTCCCTCAAGGAGCAATAATATGCCTTAAAAAATGGAAATGGTTGAGAGAATGTGATGCATTAGAAGAAACCATGATCTGCCCTGTAGATTACACCTGCAAAAAATGACTCCATTAAAGCTACAAATGAAAGGTCTGAATGGTCTTTCCAATTACCAACTTGGATGGGAATCTTTCACCCTCAAAATTGGCTAAGGTAAGAAACTAGTCATCCACTAGCTCTCCCTCTTCACAAATGCAATTGCAAATTTCTCAAAAGCTGGTTTCCTTCTTTTTTATTTAAATTTATAAACTTCTAATGTCCTCCATGTGTTGAATTCCTTTCAAGAAACTCATGCCAACTCAATTTGGGAAGAGATTCCAAAGAACGCCACTTGTACAACAATTCCTAGTCTCCCACTTCCACCAAATCACATGTGGAAGCATATTAGCTGCCCTAACTCCCTTGAGCGCCATCTTGGAGTCTATTTTTAGCCCTGACATGTAATATATGTCATATGTCAGCCTTTAGGTTTTATTTGTGTCATAGGTTTCATAGCATCTTCATCATTGCTGTCATAGAGCTAGGGAATCTAGCCCAAGTGTCTCACTAGCTCCAAATTGCCTCTTCCTCTTCCATGGGAGTTACTCTTCCTCTACATTTTGACCTTGGATGAGTCATGCAATGAATAATACCTTTTGAACTCCCCCAAGTATGTTACCATTCACCTTGAATTCGAATTGGTGAGAGAATGATGCCAAGTGTAGTGGGGAAATCTAGCCATATGTGGGTCCCCCTTCCTCCATTTGTCTTCATGATCAATTATTCCAAATCCCAAAGCTTCCACCCCAAACCTATGAAACTAGTAATTTTCCTCCTTGGAAATTATTTGACCCTTAGCATCAATTTGACAAACTCTAATGAATATGTCCAATGTACATAGGCCATTGTGACCCAATGCCAGTTTGGGACATGACAAATCCTCCCTTACCAATATTGCTTGTCCTCAAGTAATTTCAAACATGGGTGTTGAAGAACCTGTTTTCTGTATAATTCTTTGAAGTTGCCATTGAATTTCCCAACCTTGAGTCTTTGAGATTCCATGAATATTTTAGAGAGGAACCACCATGCTTGCTGCTGCACTACTGTTGGCTCGGTTTTGCAACCAAGCTTAGTGCTATGGGCACCTACTAACTAGTAGTAGCAGTTTCAATAGAAATAAAAACAATTAAACTAAATAAACAATACTTTTCATGGATCTAAGCAAGAATCTAAGCAAATAATTTAAATATTTCAAAAATCAAGAACAAGAAACATAAGAAATAATTTTTGTATTGAAAAGTGGGGGGCAAGCAAGTGCTTGCGATATTACCTTCAAAGGTGAAGGTTGATGTTGAGCAACTCCCAAGATGAGTAGCTCCAAACTCCAATAGGTCTCTTCTCCAAGGTTGCTTCAATGGCTAAAAGTGCTCAAGGGAGATTTCAGCAGCATAAGGATGAGATAATGGAAGGATGGGATATGAGGAGCCCCTACCACCTTTTTATAGGTTTTGGTGGTGGGAGATACCATTTGTGGTTTTGTGGAAACCAATGGTATTGACCAACATAGTTTAGGTAATTTTCCCTCCTTTTTCCTTTTTTGAATAAAAATAATATTTTAATTCCCTTTTTAATATTTTTGGGAATTTGGACCCTTTTTGAGGGTTTTTTATGATTTTCTTGGAAAAATAATCTTTTTTAATGGAAAAAGGGGTGTACTAAGGTCTTTTGGTGACCTTTTGTTGGTTTCAGAGGCTCAGATGGTGGAAAAGTGGACAAATGGGTCATGTGAGTAAGGGAATGAGCTAGTGAGCACTTTTTAGGTGTTAACAGATTGCCCCCTGATGTGTGAGGGCAGGAGCTCATCGTATGGCCGATAGACATCATAGTTCTTTTGTCCTTTTTCTGGGTTTTAGGGGAGAGAAGAGACCGGTTGGAGACTGGAGCCACGGCCCTTGGAAGCTGCAAAAACAAAAAATATTACATTGCCTCAATATGAATGAGGTATAATCTCTGATAAAGGACGAGGCGGGCATTCCCATGCTCGTATCAAGACATATACAAAACAATTAGTCCCAAGAAGGGGGATCTAATACGTAAAGAAATATACTGGTACATCATAATGGTCCAGAGGGGACATTATTGTGGGATATACTCATGATCATGACTGATCTCAATAACTGATACACTGGAATAACTGTGGAACTGTTGAAACTGAAGGTGTCCAACATCTGTAGGGACTCAAAGACTATGAGTCATCTCTGAGAAATAATGTAACTGTATACTCAAGGGAGTATAAAACTGGGGTACATCTGAATACTGTCGCCATACGCAACCCGGATATCTATAGAAAAAATGTAACTGGTTGTATCCATAGGTAGACTCTCAAATGTGGAGGAGTCAGGTGGTATCCGGGGTCTTCGACTAATAACTGAACGGACCAATACCCTGTGCGAGTCTCAACGATGCGATCAAGGTGTTGAAGTCGAGCATGTGAGAAACAACCATTCGGAGAGGTACTGAGGATTCCTCTCGAAATGATTCGTAGGCACTCATCATAAATGGTAATGAGTCCAAGACACAGGGACCTCTAGATCTATCCTCTGGAATCAATGTGGTTGTCGTCGACAGAGGGAGACCAGCAACTAACAAGGCAATGATGTTTCCTTGATAGGAGCACGAGGTGTGGAATTGAAGTGATGTAGTACTGCTGGTAGGACTGACATACTTGTGGGGATGGGAAATAACTGGGTCAAAAATGGGTAGACTCAAACTTCCTTTGTTCAGAGCATGATGACGTGGTTGACCTAGCAGCGTAGGGAACTGACTTGTAGGTGTGGGGATCATCTTTTAGGGACTGAAGGGTATGTACTAACTCTGGGTGGGTGAAGCTGATGGTAGCTGTCGAGGGAGTTTCCCGGTGGCATACTGCAGAATGCTCTGAACAAAGGTGACCAGAATGGGGAAGCTGCTATGTGAGTAGACATGGTCTGTCGTGGCGCCAAGAGGCACCATTCTTCCTTCTTCGTAGTTTTAATGAGCTCCAAGAAGGGATAAAAGTGTGCTCTAAAATGGTATGGTCCTGTGGATTTTTTGAGCCCAGGACGGCGCATGCTCATGGTTGCTTTCATGTTTAGAGAGTCTGAAAGCGGTAAGTGAACTCTATTGGTGTTTCTTTTTCGTAAGGTTTAGTCTCCAAGGCCCGAAAAAGCATAAAATGATGCGGATGGAGAACTCTTCTAGCCGATGTGACTAGAGTATACCTTTTTCGTAATTAGTCTACGAGGTCCGGAAAAGGGGTAAACTTATACCAGGTAGACGCCCTTTCTGATACGTTTAACGAGCATGGAAGGAAGCAAGATTGCTCGGCGATCTTTTCATTGTTTTAGGAGTCAGAAAAGAGCTTAACAGAAACTCCCTAAGTGCCTTTTTCGTCAAAGGGTTTGCTCGGCCCGAAAAAGGGATAAAATTATACCGAACAAAAATGGATTGATGAAGGTGAGAAAAGGTCTCAAGCATCGTCATCTGTGCGGAAAACTGGATCCGGTGACATAAGGATTGTCGAAAACGGAGAACGACCGATGTGGCACGCAAACCGAGGTGACGAGGGGGCGTGGAAAAAAATGCCCGGAAAATCTAAAGGTGAGAGCGATAAATGATCTCTAGCATCATCAAGAGCGCGGAAAACTGAATCCGGCGATATAGGACACATCGAAAACGGAGAACGGTCGATGTGGCACGCAAACCGAGGCGACGGGGGGGGCGTGGAAAAAAATGCCCAGAAAATCTAAAGGTGAGAGCGAGAAATGATCTCTAGCATCATCACGAGCGCGGAAAACTGAATCCGGCCATATAAGCCTCATCGAAAACGGAGAACGGCCGATGTGGCACGCAAACCGAGGCCACGAGAGGCGCTAAAAAAATGGTCAAAAAAGGACCCTGTGAAAAACGGGGAACGGAAGGAACCTTTATGAAGTTCTCGCTGTGTTGATTCCAACGGTACCAATGGTTTGAGAAATGGACTTCGTATGACACCGCAATGGTTGTTTGAAATTTGTGGAATTTCTATAAATAGGATGTGAGACCCAGAGATGCCACGTGCCCCGGTTTGCCTCGCTTGGGTGAGGTGGGTGATATTTCTCCGAGGTTGCCTCCAGGTGTGGATATGGAGGACCTCTTGCAGACCTTCTGTGTGGATGACGCTGTTTTGGTAAACAGCTCTATTAGTCTGAAGTTCCTACGTGAGTGGGATATGCGGGCTGTTGGTGCCTGTGTTCTGAGGGTTTTGGGTGCTGCTGCACCACATCGTATGTCTGGGGGGCAGACGATGATGGTGGACTCCGTTCTACGGGGTACTTACTACGCTTGGGCTCAGATGTTCTTGGCCGGTGTCCGGAGAGATCTGGACAAGGCCGTGAGAGAGGGAGGTGAGTTCTGTTACGCCTCCTTTTTATGCTGTTTTTTCTTTGAGCGGGTGCCGACCTTGCGGCCACACGTACCCGTTCGTGCTGGTCTTCCTAGTGAGCCTCGTATGATGAGGTGGGGGCAGATGATGCCCCGTGCTGGCGGTGGTATCCGTGGCTTCTTCACAGAGGACTTTTACCAGCAGTGGGAGCAGATGCCACTGGTGATCGAGGACTATCCATACGCCGGCATGGACTACCGGGGAGACCCAGAGATGCCACGTGCCCCAGGACAGGCCTGGAGCTTAGACGGTATGTTTTTGTTTTTATGTTATGTTATATCATATGTATTATGATTGATCATGATGATATCTGTTGCACAGTATCTGATGGTTTTATTTTCTTTGTGCAGATATAGGTCCAGTACCACCACCTGACTATGTGGCTCGGCAGGGGCGGGCGATGGTGGTTGCTCGTCCCCCAGTACCTGTACGTCCTCCTCGTGGTGGAGGGTATGCAGCCCGTGGGCGAGGGGTTGGCCCTCACGACGATGCTATAGATGGTGTCCGGCGGACTCTAGCCCGGATCGTAGATGGGCTCCCCGAGGATGGCTGGAGGGACCTTGATCGGGACATTTTGCAGGGATGTCTAGGTGCGCCGCCTGAGTGGCAGTCACTTCTGTTGAGGGCAGCGGTGTTTGTTGCGAGACACGGGGGTGGTAGAGGGGATGCTTCGGCAGGGCCGGCTCAGGGGAGGATACGTCTGAGGGACGATCCAGCAGGGCCAGCAGAGCGGCGAGTTCGGGGTCGTCCTGACCCGGCTGGGCCGGCGGAGGTGGAGTCGGAGGAGGAGCCGGAGGAGGAGCCTGAGGATCCGCAGGATCCAGATGAGTAGACGTCATTGTTGCCCCCAAATGCTTATGAGCATATGGGGAAGCATTTTTTGTATGACAGATGTATTTTTTGTATATCGAGTGCTGAGGGCACTTATGACATGTAGACTATTTGGTTTGTATATATATGTGGATATATATTTTGGGATATATTGTCGTGTATGCACGTGGATGCACATTGTCTTTTTTATATGCCCATGGAGGCACATGTTATGCACGTGGATGCAGTGTATTTATTGATTTATGTATGCCCGTGGAGGCACTTGTTATGCACATGGATGCATTATTTTGGTTGTTTTTATGCCCGTGGAGGCACATGTTATGCACGTGGATGCATTTTTGTTTATGGATATGACATGATGTGATTGGTGTGCCAGTCGAGGACACTGTTGGCCATATTATCTGCTACACCATTGAGGTGTCTTGGGACATGTGTGAATGTAATGGATTCAAACTGTCTAACCATTTGTTTAGTGCGCAGGAATTTTCTGAATAGACAGGGATCGCGTACCTGGTAATCGTTGTTGAGCTGGGAGACTAGGAGCTGTGAGTCCAAGAAAACGTTGAGGTGACGTATGCTCATCTGGAGAGCAGCGGCTAGGAGACCGGTCACGGCATCGTATTCAGCTTGATTATTGGTGGCGGCACCTAAACACACTCCATCAATGTGAATTAACTCATGTGAAGGGGAGTATATTACCCAAGCTGCGGAGGCGAGATTGGGAGACCAACGGCTTGCACCATCAGCGAAACCGACATGGCAGAGTGGAAGAGGCTCCATCTGTGGTCATGCAGAGAAAACAAATATTTAGGTTTTTTGAAAAAAAATTTGGGAAAAAATGTATGCCTATACTAAAATGGACGATGGTGTCCATGAGATTTTCTATGGGTAAAATCTTTTAAGGTACAACCCGTTGCGTGGGTTGCGTAAGGTGTTGCCTTCTGAATCGGTCAAAATGTATGCCCCCTGCCCGAGGCAGGTGTGTATGATGTAGGGGCCTTGCCACATAGACACGAACTTTCCCTTTCCGGTTTTATCATGAGCTTGATCGTAAGCGAGGACAAGGTCTCCCTCTGAAAAGGTTCTTGGGTGGACGCGTTTGTCGTAACTTAGTTTCGATCGTTGTTTAGCAGCTTCCATGTTTTGAATGGCGGTGCGCCGATCTTCATCGACCTGCTCTAGGAGCAGTAAACGTTGCTCGATCGAGGAAGTATCCGGTAGGAGCTCAACGGCGATGGTTAGAGCAGGGATCTGGCACTCAATAGGGAGGACAGATTCGACACCGTGAACTAAATGGAAAGGGGTAAAACCGGTGGCGGTTTTGGTTGATGTGCGGTAGGCCCAGAGTGCAGGGAAAAGCATGTGATGCCAATTGGATTTGTGATTGTCTACAGTACGTTGGAGAATGGTCTTCAAGATTTTATTGATCGCTTCGACTTGGCCGTTTCCTTGGGGGTAGTAAGCGGAAGAGAAATGGTGTTCAAACTTCAACATGGTTGATAATTCCTTCCAGACGGCATCTTCGAAGTGAGAGCCGTGGTCAGAAACTAGCTGTTGTGGTACTCCGAAACGAGCGATAACATGGTTGAAGAAAAATCGTGCCGCAGTGTCGGCTTTGCAATTATAGGTTGGCATGGCTTCTGCCCATTTGGTGAAATAATCTACGGCCACAATGATGTGTTTGTGACCGCCGGCTGACGGGGGATTGCAGTCGAGGAAGTCTATGGCCCATTTGCAGAATGGTCCAACAGTGATGACTGGATGAAGGGGGGCAGGGGGGGTTCTTGCCTTGGGGGCAAATAGCTGGCAGTTCTGGCAATGCTTGACTGCGGTGATGCAATCAGTAAACAATGATGGCCAAAAATAACCGGCGCGAATGATCTTCTGGGCGGTAGCCATGCCGGAGAAATGGCCTCCATAGGCACCGCTATGACAATCATTGAGGACTTGTTCTGCCTCGCTATGGGATAGGCAGCGGCGTAAGATAGTATCAACGCCTCGTCGATAAAGTACATCCCCAATAAGCAGGTATCGGGGGGCGTGGTGTCGTATGCGACGGCGTCCATCACGATCGATGTGTGGTCGGAATTTTTGCGTACGCAGGTAAGTCAATATGTCTCCATACCAAGGGTCATCAGACGAAATGACGAATATCTGCTCGTCAATCAAGTCCGTTTGGATGACGGGTGATGTTGAAGAGGATGGGAGATCTGTAATGAGGTGAGCAAGCGCGAGGGCTTTGGTGCTCTTGGGAGTCTTGAAAGTAAGGTCATATTCCTGGAGGATAATGACCCATTTAGCGACACGACCCTGAAGGAGCCGCCGGGTAAGGAGGTAGACCATGGGGTTGGAGTCGGCGACAACCGTGGTATGACTAAGCAAAATATAGTGTCGCAGTTTTTGCACGGAAAAGACTACAGCTAGTGCTAATCTTTCCTCATAGGGGTAACGTAGAGGTGGGCCAGATAAGGTCTGGCTGACGTAATAAATCACATGCTCTTTGTGGGAAGCCTCTTCTTGGACCAAAACTCCGGACACGGCATATTCGGATGCCGAGACGTAAAGGGTGAAGTCTTGGGAGAAATCCGGTGGGGATATCAAGGGGGCTTGTGTGAGAGCTTTCTTGAGGGCTTCGAATGCCGTGTCTGCTTGTTCGTCCCAAACAAAGGGTATGTGGGTACGAAGCAAGCATAAGAACCCGTGGACTTTGGTGGCATAATCAGGGACAAAGCGCCTAAGAAAATTGGACCGCCCTTGCAAGCTCTGAAGCTGTCGAAGCGTGCGAGGAGGGGGGAGTTCTAAGATGGCTTTGACCTTCAGGGGGTCGACAGTGATCCCATCTTGGGAAACAATGAAACCCAACAACCGGCCCGCTGGGACGCAAAAGACACACTTGTGTGGGTTCAAGCGGATTTTATATTTGCGACAACGCAGGAAAACTTGCCGGAGGTCGCTAAGGTGGTCTGATCGTTTTCGAGAACGCGCTGTGAGGTCGTCAAGATAGACTCGCAGGATATGGACCAAGTCGTGAAAGCAATAGGTCATGGCTCGCTGGAAAGTGGCACCAGCATTTTTAAGGCCAAATGGCATGACGCGATAGGCAAAGGTGCCCCATGGGGTGGTAAAGGCAGTCTTGTACTGATCCTCCTTGCGGATGTGGATCTGGTTATATCCAGAAAACCCGTCCATGAAGGATAGGACCTCGTGGCCCGCACACTCATCAATGAGTTGGTCAATGAATGGCGTGGGGAAATTGTCTTTTGGACAAGCGTGGTTTAGATCGCGGAAATCAGTGCATACTCTAAGGGTGCCTTGTTTTTTGTTGACAGGAATGGGGTTCGACACCCATGTGGTGTACGGAATAGGGTAGATGAAACCTGCTTTTCGAAGTTTTTCGACTTCAGCCTTAACAGCGGGGAGCTTGGCAGGGTGAATAGGTCGCTGTTTCTGACGAACAGGGGGTACTTCGGGCCATGTATCGATGTGGTGTTCAATAATGGCGGGGTCGAGACCAGGCATCTCGGTATAGGACCAGGCGAAGACATCGCGGAACTCCTGAAAGAGCTTTTTGTACGCCTGAGTTTCTGCTTGAGTGCAAGATGCGCCCAGCGAGATGAGCTCAGGTTTCCCTGGTGTTGTGGAAATGTCTATCTGGATAGTGGGGGAAATGTTGGACATGTTCCCTTCTTCAAAGGCATCTGGTGCTGGGATGGGGTCTTTTAACCAATCGACCTTAGCGGGTATGAAGTCTTTCGACTCGACTGATAGCTGGTCGGATGCGGTGGAGGTAGATGTCTCCGGTAGGAAGTACGAGCGATGATGCATATCATCCCAAGGGTAGTCGGGTGCAGTGAGTGTCTCCAAAATCTGCTCGTCAGTACTGAAGTAATCAGACCATAAATCGAGGGGTTCTGGTTTGAAGGTTGTCGAAATCATATATATTGTATTGACTTCTTCTAACGAGGATGATGGTGGAGGGTGAATCTCCTCGATAAGGGGAGGAGATATCTCTAAGTCGGCATTGTTTAACTCGTACAACGCTGCTCTATAGTCAGGTAGATCAGGGCAATGGTGAGAGTAGTGGCCGTAAACGCTGCATATAGCACAAGGATGGTTAGTGCGCAGTGATTTGTCGCGAGGCTGTAGAGGTGGCTCTAATCTGACTACTGGGATGCCGATGTCATCGTCCAACATATTCATATGCTCTTGGAGTGCCGGTAAATGTGGGCATTGGTGAGTTGGATGGCCAATTTCATCGCATAATGAACATTTGGGGGGAGCTCGAAACACCGGTGGGGGTTTGGCTGCCTTAGGAGGTGGTATAGCAGTGTAGGGTTGTGGACCTCTGCCCCCAGTGGGCTTAGCAAGGAGAGGGGGATCCTTTGACGTCGAAGCAATCGTGAGACCCGGAGGAGGTTTCATTGACGACGAAGGAATATTGAGGTTAGGAGGAGGTGTCGTTGCCGACGAAGGGATCGCGACGCTAGGAGGAGGTTGATTTGTGGTAACAATAGGTTGTACCGGTTGGAGGATGACGTCTGGTGTCGGTAGTCGAACGGGAGGCGGAATATACCACACGGGCAATCCCAATGTTAGCCCGGGTAGGCTAAGGGTAGCCATAACCGGGGCGCTTACTACACCCGAAGGAGGAAATAGGAAGGGGATGGTGTGGATGGGTGTGACACCAATGTGACTGGGGATCAATGGTGGCTGACCGCCGGATGTTTGCGTATTCTGCGAAACAGTACAGAGGTTTGCGACTTGGGTCTCCGGTGACGGTGGTGGGATGGCCTGGAATGTAGAGGTCATGGGTGTATCCGAATAAAGTCCGGGTGCCACAGAAGACACAAAGGAGGTAACTGCACTAGAAGCGGGTTGTTCAATCATGGGGAGAACATTTTCTGGTGCTGCAGGGGCGTTGGGATCGTAGTAGGTGAGTTGGTCAATTTTGACCACGCGGCCCTCGTGGGGGAACATCATGGTGCGGAAGACGGAGGAGGCGACCGCTTTCATGGCGTACATGTAACTGCGGCCAAGTAAAAGGTTATAGTCAAGCTGGGCGTTAATGACTTCTATGTCGATGAGCACAGTCTTCCCACCTAATTGGACGGGTACCTTGGGTAATAAACCTTGAGGTTGAGCTGACCGGCCGTCATAGGCCCGCAATGCAGTGGTGGATTGCTGGAGAGCAGGGGATCCCAACTTTTGCCAGACAAAAGTGGACATGACACATGTGGAGGCACCTTCGTCGATGATACATCGATGGATGACAAGATTCCGAATAGAAACGGAAACTTGGACTGCTATGGTAGAAGGCAGTCGTGGTTCAGATTGGTCTAAATCAAAGGTCATCAAGTTCGAATCATTTGGGTCAATCGCCCCAATGGCGGAAAGTAAAGTCTTGCGCTGAGTAGGACAGGTTTTTAAGACTTCTAACGCAGACATGGCTGCGGGAGATTGAGCTAAGTCATCTACAATGTTGTAATTGGACGCAGCCCGTGCATTGGGGTTGTTGTTGATTCGGCGAAGGGGGAAGCGAGGTGCTTTAGCAGCGCCATCAAGTGGAACCTAAGGTATACGCAATGTATGATCAGTGGGATTAGCATTAGTATCCTTTTCGGCCGGGGGGGGCTTCAGAAGTCGGTCCGTATTGATTCCGACGGGTTTGGATATTGACGTCAGCGGTGGACATCATCAATAAGTGGTGGGTGCCTGAATCAAACATGGGTTGATCAGGAGCTGTGTAAGTTATTTGTTGTGGTTGCACGTTGCCCTGTTGGGGGGCTAACGGCTGGGTGTTTACCACTCCCTGTGTTGGAAAAGGGTTTTGGAGGACCAAAGGTTGTTGTGGGGTTGGTGGGGGGTTGGGTGGTGGCTGAGGAGCCGCCTGCCCTTGACGATGGGCGTCATTTGTCCATAGTTGTCGAGCTCGCTCCAGATGTGGGCAAGCGTGGGTATAGTGGCCATAGACACCGCAAATGGAACAAGGATGGTTTGTTCGTAAATTAGCATTTTTGGGTTGCTTAGGTGGCCGATCAGGATTCTGATGAGCGGGCGCCGCGTTATTGTTTTGCGGAGGATGGGTAGGTTGTGGAGCTTGGTTACGGTTTTGATTGTTTCCACGGTTTCGTCCTCTTCCTCGGTTTGGTTGCCCACCCTGGTTGCGTTGGTTATTTTGGTATTGGGGCTGCTGTTGTTGTGCGTAGACATGCCCTTGAGCATTGGGGGGATTCTGAGGAGCCGCAGGTGCGGGAGCAGGTTGCGGTGGATAGTATGCAGGTGGAGCTGGAGGTGGTCCAGTTGCCTGTTGGGGTTGTTGGTACCCCTGAGCTGGTGGAGGTGTGAGGTTAGCCGGTGCAACCGGTTGTGGGTAATGCATGGGCTGTTGTGGAAACTGCATGGGGTTCTGTACCGTAGGTTGAGCATAGTATGTAGGAGGTACATATGCTGATGGCGCTTGGCCATAACAATGTTGTGGACAAGAGGGTCCATGAACATGATGGGTGTGGTTTGTTGGAGCATAAGAAGTTGTCGCTCCGGAACTGGATGTAGCCCTAGAAAGGTCTGGGGCGGGCATGGTGCTCACCATACTGAAAGGTTTGGCTTGCGGTGTAATTTGGCCAATAATGCCATCAGCGGCATGTGATGCCCCCGGTGTGTCACTGCGTGCGGAGTCACCTCGTGGTGCGTCAGGTATGATGGTGTATAGGTAACCTGATTGGGCATAGATAAGATCAAACTGTTGGGCCTTAAGGATGGCCTCCTCCTCAGACTGGGGTCTTTCAGATGCTACGTCCTTCGCAATGAGAGGAAGGAGGGATTTAAGGAACCAGTCTAAAAAGATTCGGTCGTCTAATTTGATCTTGCATAGGCTTCGGCGCCGCCGCCAATCATGAATATGGTCAGTGATATGCGTGGCCGTGTTTTGTCTGCAAGACAGTAGGATCTCGACGCCCGCATCATAGCGGACTGGTAGCTGAAAGAACTGCAGGAAGGTCGAGGCAAGGGAGGTAAATGTGGAATGCGTCCCATGGGGTTGCTCGATATACCATTTGGCTGCAGAGCCAGTGAAGGTGCGCTGTAATAACCGGAGGCGGACAGAGTCGTCCACTATGGAGTTGGAGGAACACCATAAATGGAAGGACATGATGTGGTTCTGGGGGTCTTCTCCGGCCTTTCCCTCAAACTTAGGGATGTCAGAGGGAAGCTTAGTGGGCATATGGGGCCAAGCAGGATCATGCCTGATGGGGTCATTTGTGAGCCTAGCTAAATCTGGCAGGTTGAGACTTGCCATGTATGGTAGACTAGCGGATGTGGTGACCGGAACCGGGACCTGCCTAGCCATTGTGGTATGGTGTAGGGGTCCAGTAGCGCCTATAGGTATGCTAGGTATGGAGGGTATGTGCCCTCCAAAAGGTGTGGCCTGATATGGGTTAGCACTCCCAAGTGCAACTTGGGTTACACTTGGGTTAGGAATCGCACTAGGGATTCCTGGTATAGCACTACCGAGTGCAACATGGGTTACGCTTGGGTTAGGAATCGCACTAGGGATTCCGGGGATAGCACTCCCAAGTGCAACAGGAGTTACACTTGGGTTAGGAATCGCACTAGGGATTCCTGGGATAGGGTTTGTGGAAACCGAAGGGGGTATGACCCCCATGTTGGGCATGCCCATGACAGGTGAAGGTCCTGTGCTAGGCATTCCGGAATGTGGAGTGTTACCCATATTGGGCATACCCAAGGGGGTGGCTGTTGCCGTTGATGGTACTGCCGCAGAAAGGTCTGCGGATGTCTGACCTATGGTTAATGTATATAGTGGATCAACTGGTGTTCCAGACATAATTGTAGTTGGTGGTAACTCTGTGGGGTTTTCGGATTCTACCTCCAAATCAAAGGTGAAGTGGGGTATGTCAGAATCGGATGACCGTCTAAATGATCGACGATGTGTCGAATCAAGGGATAATGCTCTGCGTCCGTGACGTGGAGAGCCAAGTGGACTAAACTCTGGGAGTTCGCCCCGTAGACGACGAGAACGTCTAGAATTCTCAATGGTGAGAAAATGTTTTTTATATAAAAAATTGTTTTAAGTATCAGGTGGTGATATATATGTAAAAGACTCAAAACCCTAATGCAACCAAGGGTGCAAAAAGGGGAGTGAAAAAAGAAGGCTCACAGGCCAAAAAATCAATCCTAAAAAATGCACTTATCCCAGCAGCTGTGCTACAATAAGTGGAGGAATGCAACAACCGGTCAGAATACCAACATGCAAGCGGCTCCTAGAAAAAAAAAAAATAGGTGTAACTAGACTCAATAGGTGGTAAAGATCATGCAAACACCTAATCTAAAAGTATTGTGACTCAAACAGACGATATCCCCTGCAAGGTGATGAAATCCAAGTCAGACAATATGAATGTAGAGACAACGGCTAGATATCCCCCTACCGGGAGGGACACCGGGTAATCAATCCTAAAAAGACAGGCTACTAGGATACTCCGTTCATGACGCGTCAAGAAAAGGTAAATCTGCCGTTTGGTCCTTTGATCGCAATATCCCAATACAGGGATATCCCGAGAACTGCGAATGGTAGCCCTTCGGTTACTGAATGGGTTTCGGTATCCCACTCAGGCTTCCGGAACCATCCTCGCGACTTCAACCCTCCTAAGGGAGAGGCCTTCCCACAAACCGGTTGTGACCGCGCCAAAAAGTACTAAGAGATTTTAGCTCCCTAATTGGACAACTTCTATGTCTCAGATGTATGAACTGAGGGGTGTTATTGGAACACCTATCCCCCCAATACTACCTAGCTACAAGAATTCTTTTAGTGTTCCCCAAGTGGGGTTAAGAATGTGTTCAAATTAGGGTACTTTTTAAGTCTTTGTTCAATTAAGTGATCGTGTGAGTGCATGTGAGGTGTTGTAAACTGAACTTGAAAAAATTAAATGCTTTAAGGGAAATTTTCAAAAAATAAAGGACTTTTCGAAAATACAAAGCAAATATTTAAGAATTTTTTCACGAATAAGGAATTAATATGCTTTTTCAAAAAATAACTCAAAAAATAAAGGATTTCTTGGATTTTATGAAAGCAAATAAAGAAATAAATGGATTTCTTGGTTTCAATAAAAATTGCTAAGGGCAATATTCTAAAGAAGTAAACAAGAAAAAAAAAATTTGAATCTAGATAAAGAATGCAAAATGAGTCTTTCTTTCACTTTCTTGAAAATTTTTAACAAGATTTCTAGGTATGCACTTTTAAATAGTAAAAAAAATTTTCAAATCTGTAAACTTTGCAGAATTTAGTACTGTAAAAAATGTGCTATGGGCAGAAAGTACAGTAAAAAAAATATTTTTCAAAATCGGGATGGCCGAATGAAAAAATTCAGCCGCGCGGGTTTTGGACGAACAGCCGCGATGGGCCGCGCGGGTTTTGGCCGCACAGTCGCGATGGACCGCGCGGGTTTTGGCCGCACAGTCGCGATGGACCGCGCGGGTTTTGGCCGCACAGTCGCGATGAGCCGCGCAGGTTTTGGCCGCACAGCCGCGATGAGCAGCGCGGAAAAATGCAGAAAAGTCGCGATGGACCGCGCGACTGTCTGTAAAAAATCCGCGATGGACCGCGCGGAAAAACGCAGAAAAGTCGCGATGGGCCGCGCGACTGTCTGTAAAAAATCCGCGATGGACCGCGCGGAAAAACGCAGAAAAGTCGCGATGGGCCGCGCGACTGTCTGGAAAAAAGCCGCGAGGCGGAAGCCGTGCACGGAAACCGAGAAACGAACCCGAAAATTGAAAATTTCGGGCTGTTTAAGGGGCCAAATCTCAGAACAGCAATGGATCTGCTGTCTAAGATGGTAGATCTATGGATCTAAAGACTAAAAACTCATAAAAACTAAGATTTAATGGCAAAGCTAGAGATCTAAAGTTCAAACCAAAGCGGAGTCGCCAAAAACTGTTGGCTCGGTTTTGCAACCAAGCTTAGTGCTATGGGCACCTACTAACTAGTAGTAGCAGTTTCAATAGAAATAAAAACAATTAAACTAAATAAACAATACTTTTCATGGATCTAAGCAAGAATCTAAGCAAATAATTTAAATATTTCAAAAATCAAGAACAAGAAACATAAGAAATAATTTTTGTATTGAAAAGTGGGGGGCAAACAAGTGCTTGCGATATTACCTTCAAAGGTGAAGGTTGATGTTGAGAAACTCCCAAGATGAGTAGCTCCAAACTCCAATAGGTCTCTTCTCCAAGGTTGCTTCAATGGCTAAAAGTGCTCAAGGGAGATTTCAGCAGCATAAGGATGAGATAATGGAAGGATGGGATATGAGGAGCCCCTACCACCTTTTTATAGGTTTTGGTGGTGGGAGATACCATTTGTGGTTTTGTGGAAACCAATGGTATTGACCAACATAGTTTAGGTAATTTTCCCTCCTTTTTCCTTTTTTGAATAAAAATAATATTTTAATTCCCTTTTTAATATTTTTGGGAATTTGGACCCTTTTTGAGGGTTTTTTATGATTTTCTTGGAAAAATAATCTTTTTTAATGGAAAAAGGGGTGTACTAAGGTCTTTTGGTGACCTTTTGTTGGTTTCAGAGGCTCAGATGGTGGAAAAGTGGACAAATGGGTCATGTGAGTAAGGGAATGAGCTAGTGAGCACTTTTTAGGTGTTAACAACTACTCTGATAAAAATCACTTTATTAAGTGGGAAATCCATCTCCCATACTTCTTGTTTCCCCAAAATATTTGAAACCAATGAGACAAAAATTATTCAAGGGTCCCATTGCTTGTACTGCACCCCAACAATTAGGAGTGCTCTCCAACCCATACCATCAAATAAGAGGATTCCTGGATCCCATTTTCTTGTATGCATTCTTCCAAACATCATGAGTACAAAATATATATCATCACAGTACATAACAACATAATGAAAATGTACATCAAGGAGGTGCTTCATCAAAGAATCATGAAAGTGCTTATACCTCCAAGCAAGTAGACCACCATTTTCCAAGTACATACAAGATTCAAGTGACCAATAAAATCTGCTCCAATGACATAGGTGAGGATCCCATGTCCTATAATGCTGCTCCAAAAGGATGTGATATGCATCAAAATATGCAGCCATGTATTCTTTCATCCAAGAAGTGAATGAAGAATCTCCACTAAAATCTGAACCAAATAATGAGTAGAAAAAACAAGGAGACTTCAAATGAATCAAAGAAGTCTCACCCATACATCCTTGAATGTGATAATCATAAAGATATAAAAAAGTATGTGGCTTCCAACAAAAATTTTCTCCAATCATAAATCTATTCACCCAAGTGTTGGATGAAGTTCCTGCAACATCAAATGAATAAAGTGTTGAGCAAGAAAAACCATGAGTCTTCAAGTGACTCAAATGCATATCATAGGTGCATCCATGTAGATGTGCATCATCATAAAGTAACAAAGGATGATGCTGCAAATGTGAATAAGAATGTTCTCCAACCATATCATCATAAAAAGTAAATCTAGGAGTTCCATACTCATGTGGCACCATAAAAAAGAACCCTTTCACCCATTCTTCATTGAGACTAATGTTGCAAAACATGGAATTGTAGGATGTAGGAGAATTAACTAACTCACCCAAATGATCAAAAAGTGTAGAAGTTTCATCATGGGAAGTATCCATATGGGTAGTATCATGCAGCTCCTTCAAAAGTGTGAAACCTTTTTCATAGATTGGTTCCAATGTAGAGGAATCATGCTCTTCTAAAAAATTGCATAAACTTCATCAAGAGACAATTCAAGTTCCTCTTCCACCACATCAAGTGTTTGGATCTCTTTAAGTTCATCTTCAAACACATCAAGAACATTCAAATTTCTATATTTCTCATGATCCACCATGTCATGAGAATCCTCCAAACAATCTACCATTTGACAATCTGAAACATAGGACGAAAAAACAAGTATCTTGCAACTTTTCAAGAAGTTGCTTATTTTGAATTGTGAGCTTATGATTATCCTCATTATTCTTCAAGTATGCATCATGTAAAAATTCATTAAGCTCAAACAAATGGTTTCTATCAAAAATCAAAGACATGAAATTACCTTTGATGTGACACATTGCTCTTTGAATCTTCTCCATGTCTTCAAGGAAGGATGTTTCCTCCAATGAAGTAGCTCTCCAATAAGAATTTGACACCAATGCTTGAGTGTCATGGAGAATGCTGAGGGACTATTGGATATTATTTTCATTCATATTTAAGGACCCTCCAAGAAAATGAGGATCTTGCAAATAAACCTCCTCATATTCTTCATTTTTGCTTTGACCAACTTCATGAAGCTCAAGTGGTGATGGGGAAGTTGATCTTGGTTCTTCTTCAACTGCTACAAGGTATTCATTATCATGCTTAATGGAACTTGGGATTGCAACAACACTTTCAAAAGTGATCTCTATGTCACCAAAATAGAGGTGTGAGCACCTATCAGTAGGTAGTCCTTCATAGTTTAAGCATCCATCAGTAGATGCTCTTTGGTTCATGTCTAAGTTAAAAGGTGTCTCAAAATGATCTTCCATATTTTCAATAGAATCTTCTTCATGCTCTTATGATGTCTCTTCCTTTTGCTCCTTCAAGCAAGTTGATGCAATTTGCCCCTTGTTTTCCTTAGGATCAATATATTTGGACTCTCTATTTTGAAATGGATTCTTATTACCTTCCTTCATCTTGAGCTTGTTTTTGATAATGAGGTATTCATAAAATGGTATAGTGTTTCTGAAACCTTCACTCAAATTTTTCCATTCGAGATGAATATCTTCCACATATTTGGATTCAAGAAATTTTGGTATAGTATGCCTTGGTGTTCTATGAAATTCATTTGCTCTATTATGGGGTCCTGTGCTTGAGAAAATATGCTCACCCATTGGGTTATTTTCCTCACTTTTTCTTCTTCAACAAAAACACTTTTGGTTTCAATATCTAATGGTGGTCCCTAACTTCTTGTCCTCATGAATATCATACCACATCAGGTGCCAAGATTATTCTCTAATACCACTATAATGTCCCTTGTTAGGAATTTTATTAAAATGACAATTTTTCACTTTTCTTCCCTAGTTCGACCTTTGACTAGTTTTGAGCTCTAGGTCTCCAAATTGCTCCAATTTCTCCCAAATATTCTGAGAAGGTATATGGATGATGTTATAACCTAAATATGTGTTTCAGGGATGCTTTTGGACCTATAAAATACTTCTACAAATCCTCTTTCGATTTTGGCCAATGTAGTGAACTTTACTAGTAATTTCCCTTTGACTAGTATTGGTCTCTAGGTCTCAAATTGGCTCCAAATGCCTTCAAATATTCAAGGAAGGTGCATGACTGATACTTGAAATTGATTATGATGTTCGGGGATTATTTATGACCATCAAAATACTTCTGCAAACTTGTTTAATATTCTGGACAAAGTATGGAATTTAACTAGCAATTTGGGGTTCAAATCACCCAGGGTAAGTACTGAAAATGACTCTCCAAATGCCTCCAAACTCACTCGAAATTATGAACAGAGGTAGGGGATGTCTGAGGGAAATTATTTAAGTCTCATTTTAACTATTAATCAATTATTAAGTCTATTCCAACCTTCTCCCAAATAGCAACAAAAATCACTAGTTCAACCCTTGGAGAAATGGCACCAAATCTTCTCCAAATGTAAATAAACTGAGTAAAATGACTTCAAATGCTTGAGTACTGAACATGAAACTTGTATAATACATAAATAACATTCCATTCATCAATAAACCATAATTATTTTACCTATCCATTCAAATCCATCAACATTACATTGGTTCACAACAAGGTAGTGGGGAAATGGTACTGTTCTTTCATTAAAAATGAGATTTATACATTTCTACTTGGAATTTCCACCTGAAACTTTTCGGAGATGAATAAAAGAGTATTTAATTCATATTAAAAAATAAATGGGGCATTAGAAGCTCCCCAAAGAGTACAATAGCTCACCAAAAACGCCCTCCCTCAAGGAGCAAGAATATGCCTTCAAAACTGGAAATGGTTGAGAGAATGTGATGCATTAGAAGAAACCATGATCTGCCCTGTAGCTTACAACTGCAAAAAATGACTCCATTAAAGCTCCAAATGAAAGTTCTGAATGGCCTTTCCAATTACCAACTTGGATGGGAATATTTCACCCTCGAAATTGGCTAAGGCAATAAACTAGTCATCCACTAGCTCTCCCTCTTCACAAATGCAATTGCAAATTTCTCAAATGATCAAAAGATGGTTTCCTTCTTTGTTATTGAAATTTATAAACTTCTAATGTCCTCCATGGGTTGAATTAATTCCAAGAGACTCATACCAACTCAAGTTGGGAAGAGATTCCAAAGAACGCCACTTGTACAACAATTCCTAGTCTCCCACTTCCACCAAATCACATGTGGAAGCATCTTAGCTGCCCTAAATCCCTTGATCTCCCTCTTGGAGTCTAGTTTTATCCATGACATGTAATATATGTCATATGTCAGCCTTCAGGTCTGATTTGTGTCATAGGTTTCATAGCATCTTCATCATTGTTGTCATAGAGCTAGGGAATCTAGCCCAAGTGTCTCACTAGCTCCAAATTGCCTCTTCCTCTTCCATGGGAGTTACTCTTCCTCTACATTTCAACCTTGGATGATTCATGCAATTAATAATACCTTTTGAACTCCCCTAAGTATGTTACCATTCACCTTGAATTCGAATTGGTGAGAGAATGATGCGAAGTGTAGTGGGGAAATCTAGCCATATGTGGGTCCCCCTTCCTCCATTTGTCTTCATGATCAAATGCCACTTTGATTTTCACTTGTATATATTTATTTATCTCCTTTATTAAATATCTATGCCATTCTAATGTTCAAACATTATTTATTATTTCCCTTATTCCAAATCCCAAAGCTTCCACCCCAAACCTAGGAAACTAGTAATTTTCCTCCTTGGCAATTATTTGACCCTTAGCATCAATTTGACAAACTCTAATGAATATGTCCAATGTGCATAGGCCATTGTGACCCAATGCCAGTTTGGGACATGAAAATTATACATCAAAGATGACAACTCAAAATATTTTAAGGGTAGGTTCTTATCGATCTACAATATTTGCGATGTCCACAAGTTTGTTAGAATATGTGAGCCTTGTCAAATTTTCACAACGAAGTAGAAGTTAGTAGCTTCTCCTTCACAACTAGTTTTAGTAGAAGTGTCTTTCCAACAATAGGGTCTTGATTTTATCAATAAATTTAAGGAAAATTTAGGTAATGACTATACATGGATCCTTATTGGAACCGATTATCTCACAAAGTGGGTAGAATTTTTTACCACTAAGAAGGAAATCAATAAAGTAGTCCTGAAATCCCTAGAAGATATGATTATCACAAGATTTAGTGCCCAAACAAAGATCACCACAAACAATGACATGGCTTTCATTTCAGTGGAATTATCCACATTTTGTTTTAACTATGGTATTTTTTTATCCCATTCTTGCAACTATTACCCTCAAGGAAATGGCCCTGCATAATCAACTAACAAGAATTTAATGACCATCATTAAAAATATAGTGGGAGATAACACAAAACGTTGGGATAGTAAGATCAAGTATGCTATTTGGGCTAACAACATAATAAAGAAACTAGCTACAATTAAAATCCCATTTGAGTTAGTTTACAAGATTGAATTTACTTTTCCTATACACTTAAGGATCTTGGTATATCAATTATTGCAACAATTCACTTCATATTAGAATGCAGTTCAGGGAAATATAAATCAATTAATAGAGCTTGATGAAAATAGAAGGAAGGAATTTGATTAGTTTGTTAAAAACTAGGAAAATGTCAAAGGTGTATTTGATAAAAATGATCGTTTAAGTTCATTTAAAAAAGGAGACCCCGTGATTTTGATAAGAAAAACCAAGAAAGCATGGAAATTTCGACAATCTACGGTTGGGTCCTTATAGAATTGATGACATGGTCAGTCCAAATTCCTTCTATCTTAGTCATTTGGATGGAGAAAATATGTACCTTCCCATGAATGGGAAAATATTGAAATTGTTCTTTAATGATAACATTTAATGCCCAGGGGGCATCCTGGTAAAATATAGTAGGCTTTGATTTCAGTGTTAAATTGGGATTGTTCTGTTTCATTTATAGTTTCATGCATTTTCTTTATTTCATATGTGTAACTGACATTTTGAATATTATGGTATACATGTATTTCTTATGCTATTGACATTTGCTGGTGAGAATGTTTCAAATCATAGGTTGCATATTCAGGAGTTCTTGTATGCTTTCTCAGGAAGAGCACATGTCCCCATATGGAGTTAGTTGTTACCCCTCAGTTTGCAGGAGGATTTGTGCAAGGATAAAAAAAATGGTACACCAAACAAGTTGCAGTTGCAAGGCTTCCTTAAGCAAATGTTTTAAATCTTCTAGTCATCATTGTATGAGTTTGTGCATGCTCATGTTGTAAAATTTCATAAGTGATATGGAACTTGTAATTTTATGTAAAGAGAAAGTTATAATGTATATCTATATCCCGACTATGACAGTTGTATTAAGACAAGTGATTCATGAGTGTTTTTTTTACTAAGATAGATTTAATCCTTGTGGTCTAAATTCTTTGAAGTTTCATCACTTGGAAAAATCCTCCAAATCTATGAGCACATTTGAAGCACACATGCCTCAGTTGACAAGCTTAATTGCCTTGGGTCTATTGTATTGTCACACATCTCACATTGGGTCACCATCGACATATGTGTAGAGTTATTCGTAGTCAAGTCTAGCCTTTGCTAGAGGTCCCTATTGTGCGTGGCTTAGAGATCCTTGGAGCAATTATCATCATGCATTTTGTATAAAGTGGAGTGCCCCTTCTTAAAAAATGGTTGGCGCACTTGGTCTTATTTGGAAAGAAAATTACCTAAATTTGAGGGGCACATTTCCCAAGACATAATCCCTTAAATAAAGGTAGGCACTCCACTTCCCAAGATACAAACCCATCATTTTATGGTGGGAACACTTCTTTGGGGACACAATTTCTTGATTCATGGAGACAAGATCCTTGATATTTGATACATGTTGTGGATTCCTCTTTTTATGATAGGCGCATCTCCTTGGGGACACAATCCCTTGATTCATGGATGTTTGCAACTACATGTCTCCTCTTTTAGCGTAGGAATATCTCTCTCTCTCGTTCATACATGTGCTTTACAAACTTGTACTTACCTTCACACGTGTGGTGTTTTCTCTCTTGCATGCTCCTACATGGATAAATGTGCCTTGCTTCATTGTGGCTATAAGAAGAGAGCTCGCCTCTTTACATTGCGTTGGTTGTTGTTTGGTTATTAGTATACTTGTAATCTTTCTCATTGGAGAGCTTCATTCGAATAACAATCTAAAGGCCCTCGAGGACATATTGGGACTTTCTTGATTATGTGTAAGTAATGTTACAATAGCATTGTATTTTATTATTTTCTCTTGAGCCATTGAAAAGGTACTAATACCTTGTTGGATGAAGATAATGGTACATTAACTTTTATCATTTATTTTCTTTTGTTGTTTTACTTAAATGGATTTATATTTTTCATCTTTACCTTAATTTGGATTGTGCAATATTGACCTCTTCCCCCCACCCCTCGTCTCTCTATGATTTTGTACAAGCCTCAACTCATCAAGTGAATTGAGGTTAGCTACTGCAATCTTTCTTCCTTGGTGATTTTTGTAGCAAGTACCTTTTGGTGAGTCTTGATTGACTCCATAACCGTATTTTCTTTTGGCATTACTCTCACCCTACAAACATCCATCTATAAAATCAAACTTATTTTCTGTTTTAAATGAAATCCACAATCTCTAAAGAATAAATTAATTAGATTTTGTTTGTTACTTGTTTTCCTTCATTGAATATCTTTTGCTCTTAATGGAGCTGGCATCTGTTGTTATGCTGTGGAAGATGAGATACTCTGGGATGGTAATGTGAATTCTGGTAAAATCACTGCGCGGACAACATATGACTATATTATTAAACACAGATGCATTTTCCCCACACATTGGTGGTATAAGGTAATCTGGCAGTGGCATCTCCCCTTGAAACTGAAGTGTTTTTATGGTTTGTATTGATGAATAGGCTTAAAACGTGGGACAATTTGGAAATGATGGGGTGGATTGGGCCGAGTCAATGTGTATTGTGTAGGAATGGTTCTGAATAGGCTTCTCATTTGTTTATTGAATGCGCTTTCACTCTAAGTGTGTGGGAGAAGTTCTCTCTCAATCTCAAACTCTCCTTTAATTGGAATGGGTTAAATGTGGAGTCCTGTTTACATGCATGGGTCAAAATCAGAAAAGCTCATTCCACTCTTCCAATGTTTATTTGTTGGGCCATTTGGTGGGATCGAAATAAGTCCATCTTTGAAAATATCAGTCCAAATGTTGATACTGTTTATAATGCTGCATTATGCCAATATTTAAAATTTTAGAAAGATGCTGTTAAACCTGTTTGGCGAAACATTGGACAGTTTCATCTTACTGTAGATGATCCAATTCCGTTTTTTGATGGGGCTGCAATTCTTGGGGAATGTGGCATTGGTGGAGTCATCTTTCTCAATCTAGAACACTTTTTTACTCTATGCATGTACTGTGGAAAAGGCACCATTATGAAAGCTAAGCTATTAGCTCTTTGGTGTGTCATCCGGGTCGCAAATTTCTTTGGATCGGCAAGGGTTAAAATCTTCGGTGACTCCAGAGTCACTATCAAATGGGCTCAGGGTGAATTTGATTTGCAGGTTTTGAATTTGGTCTACTGGTACAATAGAATTCAACATGAATTGAGATCCTTTAGCTCTGTTACACTGGAACATATTTATCGGGAGTTCAATACTCATGCTGACAAGCTGTCAAGGCAGGCTTTAGAGGGTGATGAAGGCTATTTGTTTTGGGAAGAAGTCTGTGAAGATGTGGTATTGGATTCCGGTTCTTTATATTTTCTGCATTAATGATATCTGGATCTATGTTATTCAGTACATGGACACTAGTTTTTAGTCTATTTTGAATTTTTGAGAGTATGAAAATACCATATTTTATGGTATTTTTGGGATACTTGGAACATCTTTTGATGATTATCTGTACTACTTGATTTAGTATTAATTGAATAGCAGTAGTATGCTTTTTTTCGCGGGAAAAAAAAAATCTTTTGGAGTAGATTTAAGAAGTAAATCTGAAATTTTCCATCATAGAATATCTCTTTAGGATTTATATTTTTTAGCTTATGCAAGTAATTTTCAGATTTTATATCACTATCTTGCCATAATTTCAAATTTTCTGCAATCTGAAATTTTCATACTTGTGCAAATAAACTAGATCTTTTTCAACTTAAGTGTTGGGCGTAAAGAATTAATTCAATTTTCTGAGTTGTATGGATACAATACACAATAATTTATTTCAAAGAGCAACTTAGGCATTGCATATTTTGCTTGAGTAACCTAGGACTTGAAGCGATATTTCATTTGTGGGTTATTTAACACTTTTTACAATTTTGGAATTTAGCTTAATTTTTGCATTTTCACTCTAAATAATTTCATAATTTTATTTATCTTGCAAGCATTAAAGTAATTCATAAGGGAAATCAAGAGTGGTTTTCTCCTAAACTCCTTTTAGCAAAATCACCTAAATTTCTTGTAACAACCTAAGTTGCTTGGGTCCTTAATTCATCACATCTTTTATTGTTACAATTAAGTTAACATATTCGATGATTTATCTCATTCATGCTTCTTGTTTATCTTGTATTATTTCATTGAAGCATTGTCTTTCATTTTAATCCAAGTGGTTTAATATGGTTAATATTTTCTTTATTCATCTTAGGTTTATTTTGAAGTCTGGAGTGCACATCTCTTATTTCATGTTATTATTGCACTTAAGGGATAATTAACTTTCATGTTTAATCATTTAACCAATTAGGGAATCCTCCCTTGGCCTTTTTGAGAGTTGGTCTAAAAAAAGAGGTTGAGCGTTGAGGTGAAAATGACACCCAATCCGAGCTTACCATGAAGGTTGCACTAGTGGGTTGAGACATTTTCCACTTAGGTGCAGATTAAGCACTAACGGACTCAACACAACTTATACCCATTCTGGAATTTTCTAGGGCAATTATTTAAAGTAATTTCATGGTCATTGAGAGCGACTTGGAATCATGCTTTTACAATTTTGTAGCATATTTCCATCACCACCTGGGAACATTTCTTGTACCATGACATAGAACTCATGAAGAAATAATATGTTGGGAGAAATAGACTCTAATGGAGGACGGGATTCAAGTTTTACATCTAGTTTTGGAGCACCATAATATGGCCCTGTAGCTGCTTTCAACCCATTAAACCTTAAAAAAAGGATACGTCTCTAGATCTATTATTTTTTGTACAAGACAACACGAATACTACTTTGAATAGAAAGAAAGTGACCAAGCTTTAAAGTATTTGTAACGCTTTCTTTGTGCCTTAAGGATATGGATATGATCACATCCATACTATCATTTTGTTGTACTAGGGATAGTTCGATTGTAAATTCATCTTATTTAGCAAGTGATAGCTAAAGGAAACCAAACCAAATCATATAATGAAGGATGTATTTTGTTTTACTTCTATTGATTACTCCAACCATGAAGAAAACAATCATTGATCTGTTGATTTCAAAAGTTTGGTCAATGGAAAAGACATAGTAATAGAAAAATTAGTTGTTTTCTAAGAAGTAATTAACTTGTAGCTTGTACTTCACCATTAGGCATTAGATTTTCCACAATGCCCTGGATCATTTGGGAATTTTTGACATGATTTCTATCCTTTATATATCCTACTTCCACCCTAATGTGAGTGCTCCACCTTATTTGAACTATTATCGACTATTCAAAAGTGGTCGTTGCATGCTTTGAGGAGGGGGTTATAACCGCAGTGACCCTTTTTGCACATATTCATCCACAAATTAGAGTGTGTCCACCTTTCCGTGCATCCATTGTATAATTTATTGCATTTTTTAAATGCGACATATTCTCTTGGAGAGCTTTAAGAAAGTTCTTGGAACACATGGTAGGGCCAAGTAGCCACTTAATGAAGGGATGTCCACTTGGAGGGCCACACATGCCATTTATTTTCTGATGGATTTTTGTACGGTCAAACCCTAATTTGTTCACATGTGGATACCCTTATTTCTAGGAGTTACATTCTTGTGCTATTTTTGGAGGTTGTTGCGAAACCAACTCCTTTATTATTGTTGTTGACTTGTCTCATGGTGTTGGTTGTATAAGAAAAACAGTGTATTATTTCCCTTGAATATTTTATTATATTCCTTGGAGAGATTAGTGGATCTAGGAAAATAATTCATTCTTTATTGCATGAGGAGATGGTGCTACAATCCTACAGAATTCCTAGCTCTCTCAATCTATAGTTATGGTTGGATTTTGGGAGTTCTCTTTCTTTTGGAGCTTAATGGACATATCTTTTCTCGGGGCATATTGAAGTGTATTAAGGGTTTCTTCCCCTATCCATGTGAGGCTTTTATTCATATTTCTAAAAGTTGTTAATGATATGTATAATGTCCATAACTTATTGTTTTAGGGACATATGATAAGTGTAATATACTTGTTGGAAGGGTTTTATGTGAGAAGTGTTTCCTCTATTTCCCTTTGATGACTTATGCATGAATGTAATGACGGTCTTGAGTTTACCTTTTCTTTTAGTTTTGCATCATTTTTTACATTATTCACCCTCACTTTCAAGCATATATCGTCATCTTTTCACTTTCATCATGAAGGTACTCTTTGATCCATCAAATAAAATTTAATTGATAAACTATTAAGCATTTTTAGATGGATTAACGTTTAATTTGAATCTAAAATGTAGGAGGATGTCTGCTACAAAATAGGTCACAAATGGTTTTGCTACACAACAAACTACCAAGTTATGATACAAAACCCCTACCTTGTTGTGGATACAATGCTATGACTCCATGATGCTCTAATAATGTGATTTCCCTTTGTTGTGAAACTCCATCTCAGTCATTGTTATTGTGGATCCTTTTCCGGATGCCACTTCATTGTCATTTTGGTTGCTAAATCCAACTGTCACTATTGTTCCATGGGTTATGACTATTGCAGATCCCATCATCAATAGATTCTATCAACACTACAAAAGGAAGAAGTATGTTACGAACAGGTTGCTAACATAACCGAGAACGTTATAGCAATTCGCCACAATAACAAGAGGAATATTCTCACAATTTAATAAACGGTTGTAGAAGATGAAATTCCCATTTCAAAGTAACATTTAGAGAGTGAGCCATTTCAATTTTAGTATTTCATATTTGTTTATTATATTTCATATTTGTTTATTCTATTTCATAGTTGTGCGATTTGATACAAGAAAGGCTTGAGAATCTCTGATTCTCAAGCACATCACTTGTAAATTGTATTAAGTAGTTTGTTGAGAGATTTCAGCTATATAAGAAGGGACTTCCTTTCTGTATAAATACATGAGAGAAAAATATGAAAAGACTTGACGTCCAAAAATTTGTAATACTAGGTTTACTATCATCATATAATTAAATAAAGCGGAGTCCTGGCTAGTCATTTTGTTCATGAATCTCTGAAATAGATTGATGTTGTGAGTTGAGTGTTTAATCGTTGAAGTATTCCCAGCCTTGCTCTGTAGAGGAAGGGCCAACTCTAGAGAAGAAACTATTGTTTGATTGTTTTTGTTTATTAGATTAGTTCATCTCCTTTTTTAGTTTCATATAAAGTGTGTTATTTTTAATTCTATTACATCATTTGATATAGAATTGTTAATGAATTTTTTGCTACGAAATTGTGTATGCTTCAATGAGTCTGTATGCTACTACTTTTGTAGTTGAGTATAAATGTTTGATTGAGTGTTATTTACTTCCATGGTTTATTTTACTATTTTCCTGTAATTTGATTCAGTTATATTTTATCAGAAGTAGAATTGGATTTATGAGTAGACTGTAGTATCATGTTAGAATTTGGAATTTTAATTACTCATGAAGATTTGCATATATTTTGCATGATATTTCCCAAGAACACTAGCCCTAGGTTGACAATTAAATGCACTTGCAAGCTAAGTTCCTTGTTTAAATTAACGAGGTATATAGCTAGCTTGTCATTTTTGGAGTTGTTACTGGGGAGGTGTCAAGGGTTTATGAAGTTCTTATTTTTCTAAAAATTAAGTAGCACATGGTAAGGGGATTCGCACCATAGTAATTGTTGAAAATCCTCCTTGTAAGATCTCATATGACTTGTTTTGCATTATCATATATAGATGTATGAATAGGGCCATAAATCCAAGAGCATGACAATGTGGTGCAGTAAGAACCACTACTAACTCTATGGTAGGAGAATCGATGAGGAGAGGAAGAACATGAATCATTTGTAGTTTTGAGCTAGTCATAGAGACAATTGTTGATTTCAATCTCGTTTCTCTATAAGTTGGTTCTTCAGTAGAAGACATAATTTTTCCTTGATCTACACCAGAAATTGTGCTAACAAAGGATTTGATTAGTTGACAAAGATATCTTGAACACCAGGAGAATCCAATCCAAGAACTAGATCACTCTGCAACTTTTGAAGAATCGGTAACCTTTGGACAACCAAGTGATTGGCAGAAAAATTTCAAGGATGATATGGTTAATCACGAAGGAGAAGGCTCTAATGAGCCAGATCCCACGACTTCGACTTCCCAATTCAAGAATCCGATGGAACTATTCAAATAAAATTATCCCACCTGCTGCTTTACTCAACTTTTATAGTATGACTAGCAAAAATATTGATACTTTTCTCTTTCAATTTGATGTACTTTATCGTAGTTATGATTATTATTCTGATGCCCAAGAACTTAAGTTGTTTCCAACCATTCTCAAAGAAGAAGCCCTTCGTTGGTTCATGATACTTGGGGGAATAACATCCAAACGTGGGAAGAGATGCAACAAGCATTCTTAAAAAAAATCAAGACTATTGTAAAGCTAGAGACCTACATGAGGAAATATTTAAGATGGCCCAAAATGATGATGAGATTTTAGAGGATTACATTGAGATATTCTAATATAATCTACAAATATCAAAATAGCATAAGTTGGATGTAATATCCCTTTTTCAAATTTTATTAAAATGCCCAATTTTCCACTTTTTTTCCCAATTTCGACCTTTGACTAGTTTTACTGTTTTGACCTCCAAATCAACCCAAATGCTCCCAAATATTCTGTAGGAGTGTATGAATGGTATTTAGACTTGAATATA
Source organism: Larix kaempferi (assembly GCA_027924585.1). Taxonomy (NCBI): domain Eukaryota; kingdom Viridiplantae; phylum Streptophyta; class Pinopsida; order Pinales; family Pinaceae; genus Larix; species Larix kaempferi. Next base: position 16,247,557 of record BSBM01001138.1, on the reverse strand, counting down.
AGGTTCAGGGATGTTTTATGGCCCTCCAAATACTGCTGCAAACTTGATTTGTATTCTGATCAATATATGTAATTTTGACTAGTAATTTGTGCATCAAATCCCCCTCGGGTAACACTGCAAATGGCCTTCCAAATGCCTCCAAACTCCCACAAATTTATGAACAGAGGTATATAATGTGTTAAGTATGTGATTAAGGTCTCATATGCACCATTAATTGATTTTTAATACTGTTATAACTCTCTCACATTCAACAGCAAAAACCCCCAATTCGACCCTTGGGGAAATGACACTATTTCACCTCCCAATACAACTAAACTGAGTAAAAATGCTTCAAATGCTCAATTAAAGTACATGAAACTTGTAGAAGACATCCATGGCAGTATATATATCACAAATATATCAGAGAATCATCCATCCATTCGAAATAATCAACATTATAGTGTCATACATCAATGCATTGGGGAAATGGACATTGTTTGCTCATTAGTCAATAGTTTTGCATACAACCAGTGGGTATTTTGACCTGATACTTTCTGAATATCAATAAAATAGTATATGAATCTATTACAATCAGAAATATATAATGAGAAGCTCTCTCAAGAATCACAAGTGCTCACCAAAAACGCCCTCCCTCAAGGAGCACGGATATGCCTTCAAAACTGGAAACGGTGGAGAGAAAGTGCTGCACTAAACCAAACCATGAAACTTCCTGTAGATTCTACCTGCAAATACAAACTCCATTAAAGCACCATGAAAGACCTGAGTGGCCTCTCCAAACACCAACTTGGATGGGAATCTTTCACCCTCGAAATTGGCTAAGGCAAGAAACTAGTCATCCACTAGCTCTCTCTTCACAAATGCAATTTTTCTCAAATCATCAAAAGCCATTCTCATACTTGATTTCTACATTTTATAACCAACATTAGCCTTCAAGGGGTCGAAATCCTCTCAATAGATTCAATAATTTTCCATTTAGAAAATATTCCTCATTTGCCACTTGTCTCCTAGTTCCAACCTTCCATCTTCTCCCAAATTCGAATTTGAGTCTCTTTAGATTCCTCCAACTCCATGAACGCCTTCCTTGAGCCTATTTTTGGGGCTGACATGTCATAATGGTCAGGTGTAAGAAGTCAGGTCTGAATTTTTTCATAAATGTCATAGATGCTTCATTATTGTTGTCATAAAACTAGGGAATCTAGCCCAAGTGTCCACTAGTCTCCAATTTGACTCTTCCTCTCCCATGGAGGTTACTATTCCATCCCATTTCGACCTAAGATGATCAATGCCATGTGTTATGACTTACCAACTCACCCAAGAGTGTTCACCTTCCCATGAATTCGAATTGGCAAGAGAGAGCTGCCATGTGGCATTGAAAAATCAAGCTAGTGTGGGTCCCACCACCTCCATATGTCTCCAAAACCACTTGCCACCTAGAATTTCTCTTGAATTGATTTATTTATCATATTTATTAAATGCTTGAACCCTTCTAATGTATAAATATCATTTATTAGCTTCCTTATTACCATCCCACATGTGCCCATCCAACCTAGGAAACTAGTAGGATTGATGGGATTGTCTTACTATGCACTTATTTGAATGGGGACATTACATTGGACCAAGAAATGCTTCGAATAATCCTTCTTTGAGGAATTAGAGATGGCCATATTGTTGTGTTAAATCCAATGGGGTATTATGATGTCTCTCAATTACCTTATGATAACATTTTTGAACTTTGTAGACAATATTCAAAGGAGATGCAAGGCATGGTAAATATCTTGGATATAATGTTTCGAGGATCTCGAAATCAAATGGGAGGTGTTACCCGATTTGAAATCGATAATGTTATAGAATATTTTAATACCTTATTCTTATTTATTTGAGCTCACAATTTGATGTATTGCAGGTAAAAAATAACAAGGAAGAGACAGAACTAGCTTTGCCCATATTTTGTTCCAAATGCAAAAAGAAGCATCCTCTCAGGAATTGTCCATTGAATAATGTAAAAATCTGCAACATTTGTGACTAATGCCATGCTACTAGTAGCATCGCTTGTCTACCTGTACTCAAGGATGTATATCAAGGAACTAATGAAAAGATAGAGAAAATTTGTTTCATTTCTCAAAAGCAACTTTGGAAACCTCGCCCTATAGGTATGGTTCATGATCCTTCCTAGTCTTATAATACTTTCTTGGAAAACCAACAATCACAATATCCTTCTCAATTTTGGTATCGGTCTATGCCATCATGCCACCTCAACCAACCCAAAGCTATCAATGGCCACATGGATGGAGGGGTTTTTACTATAGAGCCTAGCCACACTAGGCCACTCCATTTTTTCCACAACAACTCCAAATGCCTCAACAACAACAATTACAATTTCCTACTAACAATCCTCCATTGAAACCACAATTTCCCTCCCAAAAAATCCCTAATCCAAATAATAAAACAACTCAATCATCTTACAATATTGAGTTGTCTAGCTCTATCCAGGAACATTGTTTAATGGTTTCCATCTCCTACATCTAGACTAGTATATGCATTATCCATATTATGCCATGGTATAATTTTCTAGCCAACCCATGGAACTCAACCTAGGAAATTCATTGAACATCAACTTTGGGTTTGATTATCTACAAAGGGAACAATTCCTTTCCTTGTTGTAAGAACATAGTAGTGCATTCACCTAGGAATCCATTAACAAGAAGGGAATTCGTCTCAACTTGTACTGTACTCATCATATTTACATGAAAGATGAGTTTTGACATATTCGACAACCCCAACGCCAAATGAATTATGCACTACAAGAGATAGTGAAAGAGGAACTACAAAAGTTGCTAAATATTAATTTCATCTTACCACTAGTGATAGTTCCCAAGAAAAATGGGAAGTGGTGAATCTGTATTGATTATTGTGAACTTAATAAAATCACTTTAAAAAACCATTTTCCACTACCCTTCATAGATCACGCTCTAGATACATTGGTAGGGAAGAAATATTTATCTTTCCCCGATGAGTTTAGTGGGTATAACCATGTAACATCCCGATATTTTCATAAAAATTTAAATTTTTTTAAATTGCCATAAAATGCTAATATTTGTAAAATGCGGAAATAATAATAATTAAATAAGGAGTAATTAATAAATGCGACATTTGGTAGCAACAATTTAACTGCTGTGTCTTTTTGTCTTCTGATGGTGTATCATGTCGGCGATACGTCATGAATCCAATTAATGATTATGTCCTTTATTTATATGCTGGAATGATTGAAAATTGTGATGCATTTGGAAAACAAAATTCTTCATGACAAATACTGATAGTTTAACTTTTCTAGATGATGATGAAAGGGGTCCCACGAGGTGCCCCGAGGCTTACTTAGCTACTCAGCTAAAGCATTGTACTCGTCATTCATGCGTAGATTCGTAGGTAAGAGATAGCGATAAAATTCAAAAGTGTTTAATAACCGTGACATAAATAAACTGCTTAAGATTCCGACGCTACAGGTATGGCTTCCTTCCAAATGTAAGAGGAACTTGGCTATTTCAAAAACTGCAGAAAATGTCAATCTCAAAGTGTGATTGTTGTGAATGTTTCCATTAGGAGTTTATGACTACACTGGTTGTCATTCCATGAATGACTTACGGCTGTTAAAACAACTCCATTATAAATTGACAAAATCCAAGACCAGGACACATGGTCCTAAGCATACCATACCATAGGGAGAGTAATAAGGTGGTTCTAAGTTCTCTATCACCTGGGCGATTATAATGGTGATGCATTAAGCATTTAAACCCTACCATGCAATGTATGTGATGGTTACAAGGGTGGCAACTATACCCTAAGGGTTGTAACTTGTGAATTTATGCAATGCCAAACTTGATGAAATATATGGTGAACTTTATAATAAATTCTATAATAAGTTGGGGCGGAGTCAATCCATGCCCTATGATTGATCGCGACCTTGGTGGATATTCATATGCTATGAGTGTGCTCGAAATTGATTAAATGGAATCAAATAAGACCTTTATTATTTGCTACCGATGGACGTTATACCTTGATACCATTTATATGTCGATGCTATTAATGTTGATCCATACGGTTGGCAGGTGGAATGATGGCACTGCAAAAGCATGTGTACGAAGTCAAGGGTGTAGTAAATGATTGAGTTTGCAACTAAATTTCCTGGCCAACATGTTAAGGATATTGCTATGTGTCAATCGTGATGGATGATTCGGCATGTGATGGGGTTTGGCAAGCTGAGTTGTAACGGGCCTCCTTCCCTGGTGTCAACCGAAATGGCAACTTCATGGCTTGGGAGGTAGATGGGTGAGTTAATACCGCATCTACCACCCTCCATCATAGCTTGATGAAAGTGGATATTCATCGTTGATCGTTGTGTGTTGGGATTGTGATGAACCCTAACGTAACTTATGGATTCTTGTAACGTTTTCTTGGTCATTTTTTTGGTGGTAGGGTTTGGGAGGTAAGGCCAACCGACCGAGAGGCACTTAGGGTTTTGATGTTTTTCTAGCCTCCCTCGTTCTCGATCCTGAGACAGGAAGCAACGTTCGGTCTGTGAGTGATTGTTATCCATGGAGGCCAAGTTTGGAAATGATTTGTGTAGCAATCTACAGGTGGGATGAGTGCGTTTGTTGTGGCGTTGTAGTGACTTGCAAATCTGGGGTTTTGATCGGGTTGTAAGTTTCAACTGTATCACACATAGTGGCCTTCGAGCTGGGTGCTTCTCCTTTGCAGTGGATGGATGCTGGCTTCGTCAAGCATATGTCATGACTCAGGTATCGTAACGTTGCAAGGGTTTTCAAATTATTCTTTGTTGCATGCATTACTATCTCATGATTCGATATTTAACTCAGTGTATGGTTGTTGGCAGGTAACTCTCGGCGAGCAACAGGGTGCCGGAACAGTTGGTGAGGAGAAGAACTATAACGAATCCACCGGTAAGCTTCGGTGGTATCCCTCCCTTGGTGGTTCCCCTGGATCGGACTTGATGAGCAGAGTGTTGGTAGCATGCCTTCACGGTAGTGGCTTTGTCTCGCCTGCAGCAATTGGGGAACGTTACTGTTTTTAAGTTTTGTTGATAAGGTAGATGATGTAAATGTTTAAAATGTATGGCCGGCCATTCGATGGCTCAGCGAGCTTGGTAGGGTTGAACCCTTGTGTTTGCAAAGAGTCTTACAGCTTTACGTTTTATGTATGTCGTTTTGGTACTTCTGTGTTGATGGAAGAAGAGATATGTTGACTGTAATTTTGTTTCGGCATTAGCTGTGTGTGTAAATAGCATTGGGTTTTGAATGGAACCTTCAACAAAAGAATGCGACAAACTGTAGGATGCAACCCGCATTAATTTAAATGGAAATGATAATTATTTAGGGTTTAAAGGCTATGTATGGTGTTTTCAAACTCTCATTTTTGAATCTGTAAATGGAAGCCTGTTTTAAGTTGCTTAAATAAATAGTGGCTATAAGACGAAAGCGATCTACTTGGCTTAAATTGCATCTGTGCATACATGAATTAAGCCGAGAATGGAAAGGAATTGGTTTTGTTTGAAAACATAAGTGATAAGGCTAAACCCTAGCTGTCGATGTTAAAGAAGTCTGCTGGTCTGTAATGATGTTAAGGAAACAAGAATAATAACTCTTGATTCTACCGTTAGGTCATCTAATGGTAATGAAACGTTTGATTTGGTAGATGTTTAAATGTTTGTAAATAATAATGTGATGGGAACGAGACAACCCTGGTTAGGGTGTAGAGATACTGTAACATGTTCTGTCAAATCAATAATGCTATGTTCTATATTCCTGTATTCGTCCAGTTTGGACCTCTGATGAAATGATAGAATAACACAATATCTTTCTTTCTTTCTTTTTGCACAAGATAATACAGTGAAGACAATATTTTCTATAAAATCGATTAGATTCTCAAAACAATAAGAAAATAGAAAAGTGGGAATATGGTTAAACATAATACATGATATTGTTTTCTTTGAAGAAATAATTAAAGACCAGTAAACCCTAATTGTTAACACAATGTCCACCTTCAGAAGTTAGAAAAGAACCTATTACTATGCCTAGTTTCTGGTAGGTTGTCCAGCATACAGATTTGAACAGTAAAAACATTACATGCAAGGATCTAATATACAGCTGCTAAAATATAAGATGCATGAGGAACATAAGTTTGTGCATGGGTGGTCTTTTTTGGTTTAGATATTTAGATGCATGCTAGGTTTCACTTTTAACTGGGCATATTTAATGCTACCTCTATGTACTAGAGTACGATGCAGCTTCACGCATGGGAAAAATGCAGAGGAGTCATTTTATCAGTTCAGCAAATCTAAATTAATTAAGATCTAATATTTTTCTGCTACTGATCATTAATAACCTTACTAAGCAAATTTCTGAGATCATTCATGTAATTAGAAAAACACAAAAAGAATAAAACCTGAGTGTGATGGGAGGAACAAATCACTCAAGAAGCATGTTCCACCCAACCTGCTCCCAAGAAGCCAAGATGTCTGCCTTAGGACCCTCAAGCCTATCCATTGGACCACGAGGAGGAAGAAGGTTCTGAAGTTTAGGATCTCTACTTGCAACAACAAGAAAATTTATCCAGCCTTACAGGCTTAGTAAGCAATTGGACCAGCACCAGCACCTCTGGTCTATCCTTCTCATAACATTTGCAGACTTATACTTACACTCTCCACAACCTCCCTATTCGAATCTCTCAGCCATCACCAGATTCTCTAAGGAAATGTTTCTGCATAAAACATTCTAAGAGCTCCCTGCTCAATTCGAATTTCCTTTTATAGGCTACCTAGGTCTTTTTGTAATTAACTGGTCATTAGTGAGCTACCTGCTCACCTCCCTCCACCTGGAGGGGGAAATGCCACAAAATTAGGGGGAGTTGTCCCATAACAACAACTAATAGCAGAGTGCAAATGCTGCCATCTGTCCCAGTCCTTCCAGCAGCTTCCATTCCTCCTAGTGGGCTAGTGGACACTCTTATAACAACTTTCTTGAGTGTTTGTCTCCCATTTTTATTTATTAAATAATAATAATGAGTCATTACATTCATCCTTGACCTAATTGGTCATAATTACAAAAATTGTAATTGTAATTTAACACAAAGTATTTTGCAAAAAAGGATAATAGTAGAAAATAATTATTCTAAAAAATTGGGTAGGTGACATACACCCCCCCTTAAGCCTCAACATTGTCCTTGATGTTGCTTTACTCACTCCTTGAGTGATCCTGGAACAGAGTTGGGTATGCAGCCCGCATACTACTCTCCAACTCCCAAGTAGCCTCTGCTGGGCTATAGTGCTTCCATTGCACTTTTACTTGGCCAACCACGCGGTTTCGGAGTAGAGTTTCTTTCCTTGCGAGAATATAGTCCAGCTCCACCGGAAAATCGCCACCTTGTTCCACCTGAACATTATTCCAATTTACAACATGAGTAGGATCATGCACATATTTCTTTAAAAATGAAATGTGAAAAACATTATGGACTTTGAGGTTTGAAGGTAAGGCTAATTGATATGCCACAGGTCCAACCCTGGACAAGATTTCAAAAGGGCCACAATACCTGGGTGCCAGTTTGGCACAACTTCCCAATTTTAAGGAACTCTTTTTCGGCCTTACCTTAAGAAAAACATGTTCACCAACCTGGAACTCTCTATGAGTTCTTTTAAGGTCTGCTTGACTTTTTTGTCTATCCTGGGCAGCTTTAAGATTCCCTTGTACTTGCTTCACGATTAGTTCTAATTCCTGCAACAATCCGGGCCCTAAGGTGACCCTGCTAACCGGATCACTCCATGACACCGGTGTGTTACACTTTCTTCCGTAAAGGATCTCAAATGGGATAAGTTTAGCTGAAGCATGGTAGCGATTATTATACGCAAACTCTGCTAAATGCAAGCAGTCTTCCCACTTACCAGGCTGATCCTTAACATACATTCTGAGCATATCTTCCAATATCTGGTTCACCCTTTCAGTCTGTCCGTCTATTTGCGGATGGAATGTAGTGCTGAAATTTAAGGTGGTGTTTAACCCCTTGAACAAGGACCTCCAAAAGTTACCTGTGAACTTCAAATCTCTGTCTGAAACTATTACCTTGGGTATGCCATGTAGTCGGAAAACCTCCTTCATAAAAATTTCTGCGATATCATGGGCTTTATGGGTAGTTTTGACAGGGATAAAATGGGCTGCCTTGCTAAGTTTGTCTACTACCACCATGATGGAGTCGTGCTGTTTTTTATTCTTTGGTAATCCAGTGATGAAATCTATACTTATGACTTCCCATTTCCAGCTGGGTATAGGCAAGGGATGCAGCAATCCAACGGGATGCTAATGTTCCACCTTCACTTTTTGACAGTCAAAACACTTAGCTATATACTCCGCTACTTCATCCTTCATCCTGGGCCAGTAGTACTCCTTCCTTAGCATTGTGATGGTTTTCTGGTAACCTGGATGGCGAGAATATTGGCTTTTGTGCATCTCATCCAAAATCAGAATTTTTACTGCTGGTACGTTTGGTATGTTCAATCTATTTTTGTACAGCAGTAAGCCATTTTCCTTCAAACTGAAATCTGTTACAGAATTTTCAGAGTTGTTTTCTGCTGTCCTTTCCTGTAATTTTCTGTATTCCTCATCCTCAATTCCTTCAAAAATCTGTTCCTCCAAATCTGTTGCATATGTGCTGATGGCTGAAACAAAATGTATCGTTGCATTACGACTTAATGCGTCGACAACTTTATTCTCCCTCCCCTTAATGTGTTGAATTTCAAAATCATACTCACTCAGAAAAGTTAGCCATTTGGCTTGCCTGGCATTCAAATTTGTTTGATCTAGCAAACATTTCAGCCCCATATTATCTGTCATCAAGGTAAATTTTCTGCCGATAAGGTAGTGACGCCACATTTTTAAGGCATGAATCACTGCTAACAATTCTAGGTCGTAGGTGGAATAGTTCTTCTCATGTAATTTTAGTTTTCTTGATTCATATGCTACAGCATGTCCCTCCTGCGTTAGGACTCCTCCCAGTCCATCATTGCACGCGTCTGTGCACACTACAAAATCTTTATTAGGATCCGCAATCCTCAAAATAGGTGCTAAAGTCAGCAATTCTTTCAACTTTGCAAAACTATCTGCACACTTTTGATCCCATACAAACTTCTTTCCCTTTTTTTGTAGCGATGTTATGGGGTTTGCAATCCTGGAAAACCCTTCAATGAATTTTCTGTAATAACCAGTGATTCCCATAAACGATCGCACATCCGTCACATCTTTAGGAACCGACCATTCATTAATGGCCTTTATCTTGGCGAGGTCATCCGAAATCCCTTCCTCAAAGATTATGTGTCCCAAGTACTGAATCTTGTCTTTGTAAAAATCACATTTGCTGAATTTTGCATACAATTGGTGCTCCCTCAGAACTTGCAAAATGATACGTAGATGTTCATCATGCTCTTCCTTGTTCTTAGAATATACCAAAATGTCATCGATGAACACAACTGCAAACTTATCGAAGTATTTGTGGAGAATTTTGTTCATTAAGCACATAAATACAACAGGTGCATTAGTTAATCCAAACGACATGACAACAAACTCATAGTGTCCATAAAGAGTTCTAAAGGCTGTTTTGAAAATGTCTTCATCCTTCACACGGACCTGATGATATCCTGATCGTAAATCGATCTTCGAGAACATTGTTGCTCCGCGTAGCTGGTCAAAAAGATCATCAATGCGGGGCAACAGTTACCTATTCTTGATTGTCATTTTATTCAGTTGACGATAATCTATGCAGAGTCTTAGGGTACCATCTTTATTCTTAACAAAAATGACCGGTGCTCCCCAAGGGGACACGCTGGGTCTTATATATTTTTTATCGATCAGCTCCTTCAGCTGATATTTTAACTCATTCAGCTCTAGTATATTCATCCGGTATGGAGCTTTAGAACTTGGTACAACACCAGGTATTAATTCAATAGTAAAATCCAAGTCCCTTTTGGGAGGTAAATCTGGGATCTCTTCAGGAAAAATATCTTGAAAATCTTTTAAGATAGGTATGTCCTCTATTTTCAGTTTGTCCTCCTTAGTACTTATCTCATCATGCACCACATTTACTGCAAACATCTGACACCTTTTCTGATTTCCCTTTTCACTTGCATGGCTGAAATCTACCGAACGGATGTTTTTCTAGGGATGCCTTCTACCTCTACTGTCTTTCCTTCATCAACCAGGAAAATGAAACTTTTTCCATAACAATTCAGAATGACACGATGGGTTTCTAAATAGTCCATACCGATTAGGATGTCATTTGACCCCAATGGTAGAATATTTAACTTAACCTGCGTGGTTAGTTGATTCATAGATAAAACACAATTTCCACAAAATCAGAAACCTTTCTTTTTGTTCCTGTCGCTAATCTAACTAACCAGGATTTATCGAATTTCTCTGTTTTCAAATCGAGTCTTTCTACAACAACTGGTGATATATAACTTAGACTAGCACCGGGGTCAATTAAAATAGAAACTGGGTGGTTTTGCAGCATACCTTCAACCTCCACCATCGAGACTTGGTGTTCAGCTTGCCGGTTGTCTAATGCTGCATTAATTCTGGGCACTTCTCTTGCCACATATCCCACAGTAGCTTCAGACTATATGGAGTGAATATGGTTGGCTGCCCGTTTCTTGAGGGGACAGTCTATGGCATAATGGGGCCCTTGGCACTCAAAGCATTTTATAGGTGGCTTCTGTTCATTGGTCCTGGCAGCATTGGGGACATTTCTGGGTGCTGTAAATTTTTGTTGTTGATTATTTCTATTTTGCTGAAATTTTTGATTCTGAAAATTTCTCTTCTGGAAACTGGAATTGCCACCATATCTAAAATTCTTCTTTTTCTGTTCAAAGTTACTGGGTTTTGGGTTTTTCCAGCTAGGTACCCCTTCTCTATTCTTATTCTGGTCAAAGCAAAAAGTGGCTTTCCTCATGGCTTCCTCTAGTGTCTTAGGGTTATCGTACTCTATCATGTCCTTGATGTGGAAAGGTAGACAACTTAGGTACCTCTGGACCTTTGGTTTTTCTTCCACCATATACGACACATACCTTAACAAACTTAAAAACTTGCTGTTTGGTTCCTTCATGTTCATTGTTCCCAGTTTCAGATCATAAAATTCTTTGGATTTTTCCTCATAATACTGCTCAAATAAGAATTTATTCTTGAAGTGTTTCTTAAAAGTACTCCAACTCACATCTCGGTCTTTTATACCTTTTATCCTTTTAAGGTCTTGCCACCAAATATCTGCCTTCTCGGTCAGATTATAAATTGCCATCTTTGCCTTTAAGGATTCCGAATAGTCGTAGATCTGGAAATACTTTTTCATGCCGGACAGCCATGCTTCTGCTGTCTCCCCTTTCTCTGTCTCGCCATTGAAAGTTGGGGGTTTGATTTTCTTGAATTCACAAGATATCTGTTTGTACTGTTTATTCCTTTTTCTTTTTGGATTAAAGTCTCCTTCACTGCTGTCACTAGAGTAGTTATGCTTCTTTTTACGTGGATGTTTGGCATCTCTTGATGACATTGAGTTGATGTTTTCTTCAGCTGTTTCTGTGTGTTTATTCTTTCCTTCATGGGATAGCTCTTTAGTTTCGTAAGTATGTTCCAGGTTCTGTTCATATTTTGGATATTGGTCGAACAGTGCTTGCTTCAACTCTTCCTGTGTCCTTAGGATTCTTTCATTGTCCTGTTTTACTGACTGGATCTCTGCTTTTAACTCATGAAAAGCACACAATAATTCTAACGAATCATTACCTCGATTTCCCTGGAATTGCTGTTCCATACTTGGGCTGTTTGGCGGAAATCTGCCCCTTATGTGTTCAACTGATCCTTCCATATCTGTAAATCAAAGAAAGAAATTTCTGTATACGACAAAATAATTTAAACTTGAGTTAGCGAAAAAATTTCATAGTCATAAATTTTCTGTTTGCGTGTTTCTTGGACCGTCCTTAGGCCTAGAGTTCAAACATGAGCTCTGATACCACATGTAACATCCCGATATTTTCATAAAAATTTAAAAATTTTTAAATTGCCATAAAAAGCTAATATTTGTAAAATGCGGAAATAATAATAATTAAATAAGCAGTAATTAATAAATGCGACATTTGGTAGCAACAATTTAACTGCTGTGTCTTTTTTTCTTCTGATGGTGTATCATGTCGGCGATACGTCATGAATCCAATTAATGATTATGTCCTTTATTTATATGCTGGAATGATTGAAAATTGTGATGCATTTGGAAAATAGAATTCTTCATGACAAGTACTGACAGTTTAACTTTTCTGGATGATGATGAAAGGGGTCCCATGAGGTGCTCCGAGGCTTACTTAGGTACTCAGCTAAAGCATTGTACTCGTCCTTCATGCGCAGATTCGCAGGTAAGAGATAGCGATAAAATTTAGAAGTGTTTAATAACCGTGACATAAATAAACTGCTTAAGATTCCTACGCTACAGGTATGGCTTCCTTCCAAATGTAAGAGGAACTTGGCTATCTCAAAAACTGCAGAAAATGTCAATCTCAAAGTGTGATTGTTGTGAATGTTTCCATTAGGCGTTTATGACTTCACTGGTTGTCATTCCATGAATGACATACGGCTATTAAAACAACTCCATTATAAATTGACTATGACAAAATCCAAAACCAGACTATGACAAAATCCAAGACCAGGACACATGGTCCTAAGCATACCATAGGGAGAGTAATAAGGTGGTTCTAAGTTCTCTATCACCTGGGCGATTATAATGGTGATGCATTAAGCATTTAAACCCTACCATGCAATGTATGCGATGGTTCCAAGGGTGGCAACTATACCCTAAGGGTTGTAACTTGTGAATTTATGCAATGGCAAACTTGATGGACTATATGGTGAACTTTATAATAAACTCTATAATAAGTTGGGGCGGAGTCAATCCATGCCCTATGATTGATCGCAACCTTGGTGGATATTCATATGCTATGAGTGTGCTCGAAATTGATTAAATGGAATCATATAATACCTTTATTATATGCTACTGATGGACGTTATACCTTGATACCATTTATATGTCGATGCTATTAATGTTGATCCGTATGGTTGGCAGGTGGAATGATGGCACTGCAAAAGCCTGCGTATGAAGTTGAGGGTGTAGTAAATGATTGAGTTTGCAACTAAATTTCCTAGCCACCATGTTAAGGATATTGCTACGTGTAAGTCGTGATGGATGATTCGACGTGTGATGGGGTTTGGCAAGATGAGTTGTAACGGGCCTCCTTCCCTGGTGTCAAATGAAATGGCAACTTCATGGCTTGGGAGGTAGATGGGTGAGTTAATACCGCATCTACCACCCTCCATCGTGGCTTGATGAAAGTGGATCTCCGTCGTTGATTGTTGTGAGTAGGGATTGTGATGAACCCTAATGTAACTTATGGATTCTTGTAACGTTTTCTTGGTCATTGTTTTGGTGGTAGGGTTTGGGAGGTGAGGCCAACCAGCCGAGAGGCACTTAGGGTTTTGATGTTTTTCTAGCCTCCCTTGGGCTCAATCCTGAGACCGGCAGCAACCTTCGGTCTTTGAGTGATTGTTATCCATGGAGGCCAAGTCTGGAAATGATTTGTGTATCAATCTACAGGTGGGATGAGTGCGTCTGTTGTGGCATTGTAGTGACTTGCAAATCTGGGGTTTTGATCGGGTTGTAAGTTTCAACTGTATCACACAGAGTGGCCTTCGAGCTGGGTGCTTCTCCTTCGCAGTGGATGGATGTTGGATTCATCAATCCTCTATCACGACTCAGGTATCATAACGTTGCAAGGGTTTTCAAATTATTCTTTGTTGCATGCATTACTATCTCATGATTCGATATTTAACTTAGTGTATGGTTGTTGGCAAGTAACTATCCGTGAGCAACAGGGTTCCGGAACAGTTGGTGAGGAGAAGAACTATAGCGAATCCACTAGTAAGCTTCGGTGGTATCCCTCCCTCGGTGGTTCCCCTGGAATCGGACTTGATGAGCAGAGTGTTGGTAGCATGCCTTCACGACAGTGGCTTTGTCTCACCTGCAACAATTGGGGAACGTTACTGTTTTTAAGTTTTGTTGATAGGGTAGATGATGTAAATGTTTAAAATGTATGGCCGACCATTCCATGGCTCGGCAAGCTTGGTAGGGTTGAACCCTTGTGTTTGCAAAGAGTCTTACAACTTTACGTTTTATGTCTATCGTTTTGGTACTTTTGTGTTGATGGAAGAAGAGATACATTGACTGTAATTTTGTTTCGGCATTAGCTGTGTGTGTAAATAGCATTGGGTTTTGAATGGAACCTGTTATCACATATATAGTAGTCGGGATACCATACATTCTTTTTCTCATTCCAGTACACTATTCAGCCAGTTCCCTTACATTTGAGATGCTGAGATGAGCATCTATATTGGATCACTATCAGATTGTGGACAGCAGTTGTGTTCCCCATGCCATGACTGAGTCTCAGGACACTCAGAGAGATGACCGATGTAGCCATTATACCATTGGTATAGAGCAGTCAGTAGTGCCCGGAGTTGCAGCATCAGTTTCAGAGGACAGATGATGGTACAAGTTGATGAGCATTCAGGTATATGACTCAACAGGTATATCATGGTGTTATGGTTAGATTGCTTTTATACTTATTCTTATAGCATGTCTTAACACTTAGTGTCATGATCTGGCGATCATATAGATATTTGGACCTGGTTGATCTATTATATATATTATATTGTCCCTACTCAGACTTAGAAGTTCACTATTCATACTCATTGGTATGTACCCTCCTTAGGGAGAATAGAGGTGATCATTCCACCATACCTTGGCTTGCTAGTGTTGGCTCCATTATTCATTGTCTTCATCCATCCATGGCCTACCTTTTAGATTATCACCCTAACTTACTACTTGACTAGTGGCATGGAGGATCTTTTCCCCACTGTAGCCTCTGTATTGGATGAGCTTCCCTGTTTATTGTGTCTCGGCTCTGAGTTGGTGACAAAACTTACCTATGGTGAGTTGGAGTTCCTTGGAATTCCCCTTAGTCACTAAAGTTGTGTTGGCTAAACCTGAAACTTTTAGTGCTGCCATGAATACAAAATCTGGAAAAAATGAAATGCTATATCTTGTATGAAAAGCCCATTCATGCAATGTGTTTCTAAACACACATGAATGAAAGGCATGCCAAATGAAAATGGCCATGAAAATAAAATGTTATATCTTTTGGAAAAATAAATACCTAGGTAAACAAGCTGTCCATGACACACCTAGAAGTGCTCAGGTAAACAAGTGCCTTAAAAACACACCTGCAGCAGAAAGCCTAAAGAAAAAATGTAAATCTATGCAATGTGTTTGTAAACACACATAGATCAAGGCTATGGAAACTTCAGGCCCAAAAAGCAATGGAACTTAAATGCTATATCTAAACAATTGCTGGCCTTATTTGTATTATGGATTGTGCACATCTGTGAAGGTGAATAAACCCTCTTTAAACAACTCATCCATTTGTGAGACACCGCCATTCCCTGTGTTATTGCTCATTCAGTATATACTATGGTGTGTATTCCCTTTCCCTTGCCAAAGTGTCACAAAGTCAAGTCAGTCAAGTCATCCTTTAGCCTAGCCAGTTAATTTAGCCTTCACCCATCACTAGCAAATTGATCACAACTATGAAGTGAGTATGATCCTGAAAGTCTAGTCTGAGTAATAATAATAATTAACGACACTATACATTTGGATTTAGATCACCAGTTATGATTATTCTGTGTTATAATTTCTATTTGAATAAGTTGTAGAGCATGTATTAACCTTGACACTTTGCAGCAGCCTTGGATGATGGTCTGAGTTATATTTGGTCTTGGTTAGACCTAGTTTGACCATGGAGGACCATGGGACACGAGATGTTAGACCTTATGATGACATGGATAGATGGTATATGGTCTATGTATACATACATGATGATTCTATGCAACAACTACAGGGTTATGATGATGATTCTTGGGTTACAGCAGTTTTTGGTCATTTACAGATCATTATTATTGGCCTTGTTCCGGTATATTGGATATTTATTTTGATCATGTAGAGACTCATATGGTGTATGAGTACACATCTTGGATAGATTTGCACCTTTTGAGTCCAGTGGGATAGTTTGTTTTCAGTTCCGGGCACTTACAGTGATGATTGAGCCTCAGTAGGCTATCCCAGTGCAGTTTTGGTCTGTCGGAGGCCCTGTCAGAGCAGATGTGATTTTTATCCGGTTGACCTAGGGCGCTGATGATGGAGGGGGTGGTCCAGCCACTTTTTTTTACCATATTACCCCCCTCCCGGACACACTGGTGCCCTCACCTTGACAACGCAGACACTCCAGGAGGCTGTTTTGGGAAGTTTCACGTTTCCCGAGGCATTTCAGGATTGGTAGAAATGGCTATTGAGGAAATCTATTTGGGATACTGAGGAAAATTTATGGTATGGGATTATCAGTGATGATAAATCGGGGTCTTCCACACCTTCTCCAGCAGTTTCAGCTTCATCGGGGCCCGCATCCATCACTTATGGCATTTTCTGTGGATTTCTGAGGTCTTTTTGAGGCCTACGATTTGACTATGGTGGCACGATTTGGTACATTGATGATTATTTATGGATTATTGTGCTATGGGGATTGACCAAGTAGGGATAAAATTACCCCTTGGATCCACCATAAGCCTCTTATGATATTTTGTCATCATGATTTGGTGGGATTCCCCTCTTATAGGGCGATTTTGTCCACTTACATAATATTTTATTAGTGATCCATGTATTTTATTGTTGATCTCATCTCAACCATTGATTAGACATTTGTACCTTCTAATCTTAGCCACTCATTCAAAAAGTGGTTAGGGTTTTGGTGCCTCTCCTTCCTATTTAAAGGAGAGAGCCTCTCATTGTAAAGGGACTTTTGGCTCTGGATTATTGGAATAGAAAATTATTATTGCATCTATCTCCAGTGTTGTGGTGAATGTTTTTGGTGTTCGTTCGTTGGTTCTTCCTTTGCACTGAGTTATTGGAGATCTTGTTTTCCATATCTTTGTACCACGATTTTGCATCTACAGGTGGAGGCCGATTTGCTTGGAGAAGGAGGTATTGGTAGGGGAAGACTCTCCCTACTTCTTCTTTGGAGCTCTTCGTTGGTAACAGGGAGTATTACTGTCCCAGGACCTTCTATTTCATGTTACTATCGCATTTCTCTTGTATTTCCTCCATGCTTGATCTTACTAATTGAATCGTTATTCCTTGGTTTGACAGGTAGAGGAGGTCGCACGTGTGGACTAGGGCATCATTTCAGCAAGCAAAATCAACAATCTCTCATTTGATATCTGCGAGAATCTTCCTCAACATCAAGGCATCTCATTCACATCACTCAGGTATGATCTCAAGGTAAGTTCTATCTCCATGATCTATCCAATTGTCTAAAATATTTCAAAACCCTAAATATTTCAAAACCCCATTTTACATTTTTTCAGATCTACTTAGATCTAGTGGGTTGTTGGGCATAATATTGAAAACCCACCTCTATAGCATCCACGGCATCTCGGATCTATAGTTTGGTGAGGATTGGCTTCCGTTTGACCCCCCTCCCAAGCCAACTTAGCTTCTCCCAAGCAAGGCGCACTTCCTAGTTTGAGCAAGTTGACCTAGATCTAGGTGGTGGGTGTTTGAGATTCAACTTGATTAGTCATCTACACATCCAATAACATACACCCAGGTTGTTACTTTCCTGAAATTCACCTTGTGGGCCCTATTCCACATTTTAAGGGATTTAATCCCCATTTTGGACCACTTGGAACACTTAAACTCAGATCTACTAAGATCTAGCCATTGGATTGCCACGAAATTATAGATCCATACTCCTAGTTGACCAACCTACCCGGATCTAAAGTTTGGATGCCATCCGACTTGTCTTGACCTACCTAACCCCCATTTTTAGCCTCCTTGGGCAAAGTCGCACCACCTTGGAGAAGTGAGTTGACTCACTTCTAGGACGTGGGTACTTGAGATTTTTGGAGATTTGAAACCGGAATAATTCAAAACCTAGGTCTAGACTATCACTTTGTCAAATCTTTCCCTGAGGATAGCATTCCTTGTTTTAAGGGATTGTGGTCCACTTGGGTCAAACATAGATCTAGACACATTCATCCATCAAGACCTCTATTTCCCACTTGTCCCAAGTACTAGGAGTCCTAAACCACAAGTCAACCCTACTTTGACTCCACTTCCCAATTCCCAAGGCATTGGTTTCTCTCCAAGTTAATTCAACTTTCCTAGATTGTTGGATTGACTTGTGGTTTGACTTTTGCATGGTGAACTAAACCTTTGAAGCTATCATGTATCATGGTCAAGCTTTTCACTTGTACTAGTTAGCCCCAATTCAACCCTTAAACTACCCTGCATTGGACACGGTTCCCAAGGCAGTGGATCTTCTGACATTGAACTAGTACATTAGCCCTAGATCTCACTTCAAACATTGTAAGTCACTCTCACATCAACTATTAACCAAAGCTATACCTATTGAACCCCTCACTTGGCTTGTGACTTCACCCTTAGGTCTAGGATAAACCATACACCTAGCTTCACTTAGAAATACCTTGATTTGGTGTCTTGGTTTTGATCTCTCCTGTCGGGAGTAGATCGGGTCTCCCCCTTTGTTGTCTGGGCTAGATAACATAAAGTGAAGGTTTCCTCGACTGGCGTGACAACCATATATTGGAGGTCGAGGTGATCGTGGTTGCACCTTTTGAGTTTCCCTTCCCTATTGCCATCCATGACTGGATACATCCATAGGGGTAGCTACAGTTTGGGTGATAACAGAACCTTCAGCAAAAGAATGTGGCAAACTGTAGGATGCAACCCACGTTAATTTAAATGGAAATGGTAATTATTTAGGGTTTAAAGGCTATGTATGGTGTTTTCAAACTCTCATTTTCGAATCTGTAAATGGAAGCCTATTTTAAGTTGTTTAAATAAATAGTGGCTATAAGCCGAAAGCAATCTACTTGGATTACATTGCATCTTTGCATACATGAATTAAGCCGAGAATGGAAAGGAATTGGTTTTGTTTGAAAACATAAGTGATAAGGCTAAACCCTAGCTGTCGATGCTAAAGAAGTCTGCTAGTCTGTAATGATGTTAACGAAACAAGAATAATAACTCTTGATTCTACCGTTAGGTCATCTAATGGTAATGAAACGTTTGATTTGATAGCTGTTTAAATGTTTGTAAATAATAATGTAATGGGAATGGGACAACCTTTGTTAGGGTCTAGAGATACTGTAACATGTTCTGTCAAATCAATAATGCTATGTTCTTCTTGATTTTAATAACATGATATTCTGCGATGTAAGTTTTGCCACATACAGTTAATAATACAGAATCAAGAAATATACAGTGCACTCATCAGTTAGTCTAATTTGCCTATTAGTACAACAGTTTGTCTATTTTAATTCTATATTCCTGTATTCGTCTAGTTTGGACTTCTGATGAAATGATAGAATAACACAGTATGTTTCTTTCTTTCTTTCTGCACAAGATAATACAGTGAAGACAATATTTTCTATAAAATCGATCAGATTCTCAAAACAATAAGAAAATAGAAAAGTGGGAATATGGTTAAACAGAATGCATGATATTGTTTTCTTTGAAGAAATAATTAAAGACCAGTAAACCCTAGTTGTTAACACAATGTCCACCTTCAGAAGTCAGAAAAGAACCTATTACTATGCCTGGTTTCTGGTAGGTTGTTCAACATACAGATTTGAACAGTAAAAACATTGCATGCAAGGATCTAATCTACAACTGCTAAAATATAAGATGCATGAGGAACATAAGTCTGTGCATGGGTGGTCTTTTTTGGTTTAGATATTTAGATGCATGCTAGGTTTCACTTTTAACTGGGCAGATTTAATGCTAACTCTTTGTACTGGAGTACGATGTAGCTTCACGCATGGGGAAAAATGCAGAGGAGTCATTTTATCAGTTCAGCAAATCTAAATTAATTAGGATCTAATATTTTTCTGCTACTGATCATTAATAACCTTACTAAGCAAATTTATGAGATCATTCATGTAATTAGAAAAACACAAAAAGAATAGAACCTGAGTGTGATGGGAGGACAAATCACTCAAGAAGCCTGTTCCACCCAACGTGCTCCCAAGCAGCCAAGATGTCTGCCTTAGGACCCCCAAGCTTATCCACCGGACCACCAGGAGGAAGAAGGTTCTGAAGTTTAGGATCTCTACTTGCAGCAACAAGAAAATTTATCCAGCCTTACAGGCTTAGTAAGCAATTGGCACCAACACCTCTGGTCTGTCCTTCTCATAACATTTGCAGACTTATACTTGCACTCTTCACAGCCTCCCTATTCGAATCTCTCAGCCATCACCGGATGCCAGGGATGATTTTAGGGGCGAAATTTAGCCCAATGGCGAATTTAGAAGGTTTCTAATTTTTTTTAGGGCGAATTTTTAAGTAAAAGAGGTTTTTGAGAATTAATTTTAATAGCCCACTATTTATTATTTTGTAAATATTAAAAAATTATATAGCCAAAATCGTATTTAGGAAGAATTTATAGGAGAAACCAGTCGCCCGCGATTTTTGTGGAAGAAATAGGGAAAAATCGATTTTCGCCAGTCTATTTTCTGTGATTTTTCCTTGGATGCACCAGTCGCCCCTGATTTTTAGGGATGGTGTTTCCTGGAAACTCATTCGCCCGTGATTTCTGGCATGGCGGTTTTCTGGAGTTGTTGTTCGCCCTCGATTCTGGCATGGGTTTTTTTGGAGCTATGGTTCGCCGTCGATTTGAAGAAATTGCAGTTTTGGAGTCCGATTCGCCCGCGATTTGGCTGCTAGAGTGCCAATACAACCCCTAGCATCGCCCATACGAGGTAAAATTCTTGATTTTCACCCATACGAGGCTCAATTATTGTTTGTTTCAAAGATTACCAGTTTGTAGCGTGTATCTGGAGGTTTGCAAACTGCTTTAGCTGTGCATTTCAGATACTCAGAAGGGTTTCGAGCATTAAGAGGTATGTGACAATGTGAAATATCTGCAATTCAATTTTTGTTGCCATCTTAGACCCTGCGTGTTTCATTTCGATCCATGATTACATTGTGAGTTTAATCCCCAAATTCGTAATGCTGTCAGACTCTGAAATCTTTTATTATAACTTGCCCTTCATTTATAACTCGCCCTTCGAAATCTTTTATTATAACTCGCCCTTCGTTTTTCATAGCCGATGGAAGCTGAATTGAGTTTGAATTCTACTTGTCGGGCATACCTTGTAGGCATGGAGACATAATTCATGAGGGTCTGCTGGTAAAATTTTTGAAGGTTGTTGATCTGTGCTTGCCTTTCCCTCTGGTACTGCTCAACTTCTTTAGTTCTATGCTTTGCCTCTTTCATTTCTTTTCAATGTGTCGAAGTTGGGCAGATCACAGTTTTTTACTAAACTATTAGCTGCTTGATAATGATTTTGGTAGTTTCTGGGCGATGTCTTCTTAAAATTGTATCCGAATTATCTTTTGGATTTAGAACTGTAACTAATCCTAGTAAGATGCTGTCACTTTCCTGAAATTGAATACTTATTCAGAAACTGTGTGATCTCTGCCAGTTAAGCCTTTGTACAGTAATCAGCAGTGGTTATCATCTTTGGCGTGTTATCTTTTAAAAAACCGATTTTACTTGTTTTTATTTTGATGTCCATATAGTGAGGTGGAAAGTTCACTTCTTTATCAGTCAAACCTGCTTCCATCGATCTGCTAGTTGTATCCACTTATTGTACATTTTTAAGGGTCCCTATCAGCTCAAAATTGTCCTGTTTTATATTTTCCACACACAGCTTTTCCCAAGGATATGCTCACCATTAAGAAGTGACAAGCACTTAATTCATCTTCGACAAGTTAGAGAGGCTAACATATCTTGATGGAGTCATGGTCACTATGACCGACCTGATGTGGGAAGATTCCAAGATTAATAAGCAAAGAAGATCAGTGATGCTCGTCCTCTTTGCCTTTTGAGCGTCATTGATCTTCTTTGCTTTTGCATCATGGAATTTTCCAACATCAAGTCTAGTAACAGAGTCAAATGGCTGCAAGGGTAGTTGTCTATTGGTGAGGTTTTGTCATCCATTTTCTACAGTTTCAATGGTTCTTTTGGGGAAGAATATTGGAAGTTTGGTGACATCCCAATAAAAATCAAGGCCGTTGCTAGAAAATAACCAGAAATGCAGCTTGTTACAGTTCTGGAAGGTCGTTGCACAAAAAATCCAAAAATATGCAAACTACCCTACTAAAATGTCCAACACTCCTGCACATAGAAGATTGTTATAGCAGAAATGGATGATGGCTCCATTTTAAAGATAAAATTCAATTGAAAAGAAGCCTAAAATCAACAAAACTGCAATTATTAATAGTAGCATTGCAATCCTATAGCAAGTCACCTGACTTGCAACACAAAAAGTAGAAACATTACTAAATGATACTTGGATGATTCTAGGAATCACAACTTATGTTCAGTTTTGGCAAGATGGTTTTCTACCTGAGTATGCATCACAACATTGGCATTGTCTTTGGATCGAATTTCTATGTATGCTGGAACATTGCCATGTGTGAACTTGACAAAATTGTGAAACCTTTTGGACTTACATTGGTTGGGTACAAAAGGGAGGTAGGATCTAAGGATTGATGAGACAAAATGCTTCAGTTTGTATTGAAATTAAGCTTCTATGAAAATTTCCGTCATAAGTTTATTTACAATTGCCTAGACAAATAGAAGTTGAAGAGCCGATTTATCTTAACCTCTCTAATGCTTGCTTGCTTCCATTTCTCCTAGTAATTTGATTCATGAATCATCATCCACCAAAGAAGCAAGAGAAGCAGAATAAGTCATAAAATGCATTAGATAAGAAAGTAGGAAGCATCAACAAGCACGATTAGACTCAAGTGTAGATCAAAATGGGACTCCATTGGAGATCTTGCAACAGAGCATCGATGTAATGACCATTGAACAAGGTCAACAATCTGACATGCCCTTGCAGACGAATTCCATTTCTCTAGTCATTAACATCACACATGATCTAACCCACTTGGAGTCACATATCCTAACCAATCCAAAGTGAAATACGGAGCTGCCATTTGAGCCTCACTCTGCTTTGTAGACTAGATGCTGAGAACAACAACCATCGACAGTTATTGCTTTGCATATTGATCCTCAACCATTGGCACACATTACACTGTTTGGGCAGAGGTGGGGCTTCATATTGTTACTCCTCCCTCAGAGTCCACAACGTAGGACACCACTAGGCTCCTGCACTCTTGAGATCAGAGTTTGTTCCACTAGGGGTTCCACTCACACAAAACAACACATTTGTTGAATCTTTGGGCCATAATAATCTGGAATATATCAACAGAATGAAGCAAAAACAAGTCGTAGTATGCCAATACAGAATGTGGCATAACACCTGGCTCCATGAGGGACGGGTACTCTTAAGGGAGAGAGTACTCGAGAACCTCAGAATCTCAAGCACATCAGCAGCAGTAAAAAGTGAGTACCTACAACATAGGAATATACCTTTCCCACAAACCATTATTAGAATGCATTTGAAAAACTTCAAAATAAACAAAGTAAACTATTGCAGAAACAAAATCTAAGCAAATAACATGCTGAAATGAAATGTTCAAAATTTTCCAAGTCTAAGTTATGCTAGAAGCAAAACAATGCAAGATGGAAAAAGTAAATGCTAGGGAACACCAGGTATATAATCTTTGATGAAATCTTGGTGTATGAGAATTTCAAATCGAAAACCATTAGCTCCAGCAAAACCTTTAACTAAGAAAGGATCGATCCAAAGATGAGAAAGAGGTTTGGCCATAAACCTATAAGCTTGATTCCAAATCATAACTGGATCTTGATAAGTAAATTGCCTTTTATAAATGGTTTCAACACTATACCTCTTATCCTGAAAACTGTCTAGTTCTATGTCCAGATGAGTGTCCATCATAGGGTGATCCACTTTTTCTTTCAACCTTTGACTTGTGATATTTTCTTGTGATATTTTCTTCATGAGTAAATTGAATACTTTCCTCCCTGATATTTACTATTTTGTGGCTTATTTCTCTTGCTCATGACATATAGTTGTAACCTTTCTCTTGCTCTCCTATCTTATGGTCTTTGACAGCTTGTGTTTGTTTGTGTGGTGTTGCAAGCTTTAAAGGCCATTCAGTATGTTGGGATTTCTATAATACTGAGACCTTTATTGATAGAATCACAAGCCCTAGCTAAAAAATCGTGCAATTTGATAGTTAATCCAACAGAAAACAATCACATCAACATGCAAGAAGAGGAAATATCACCAAGAATCATCTTAGATCTTTGTTGGCAGTTTTACCACCTTTAAATAATGTTGCTTCCTGGGCAAGTAATACTTCTTGCCTCAGACATTTCCCAAACAAGAAATATCTCAAAAATGCCCAGTGTACAGTAGGAAACACTTGCTTGATGTTTCTAGGAATCAAGAAACAAAACCATCTAGGAAATATTTTTGAGATGTTTCTCAATTGTTTGATGCATTTAATAAAAACGTTGGTTAGCCCTAAAAACAATTTCTTCTAGATGAAAATTATAGAAACTAATTTATAGTAACGCTAGGGTTTTGAATGCCATTATTTTAGAAAAGCTCATAAGAACACAGTTCTCTGATTCTCAACTGCTCTGTCAAGTCTTAGGAAATCCTTGTAGTAAGCTGCTCGTACTTTGCCCAAACTATCGCAACATTTTCATTACTATTGTGATGTTCCTTAAATATCATCTCAATATCCTTCCTTAGCTTTCTTACATCTTCTTCACTCCAAGTCTGGTCACTAGTTGCAAATTGACTATTTGGTTGTCTAGCTGTACCTTGATGTTGTCTTTCAATTGAAACAAAACTTTCTGATTGAACTCTATCTTGGTTTTCACACTCAATATCCATCTCATCCTCCACAATTTGTGAAAAGGACGAAACATTATCAACAAATTTATTCTGCACTTGCTTCTCAGTTTTCATATTCATACCAATACTTTTAACATTTTGCTGTAACGTACCATTGTCTTTTATATCTACAATATCTTCAATCTCATTTACAGGGCGTGCAGCCTCTTCCTCAATTAGATCCTCTTCCACTGTACTCGATTTGTTCACATTTATGTTCTGATCAAGTTGATCAGCAGTTGCAACACCTAATGCTTGGGAATTATCCTTTTTTCTTCCAACAGAAATTGGAATTCATCTCCTCCATCAATTTCCAGTTCCTCTATTTTGCTGGAAATTTCATTTGTTTTATGATCTTCAGATTTGATATCTGATATTTTTACTCTCTCTTTCCAGTCCTTCAATGCATCACCAATACTGCGGAAAGGATTTGCATTCATTCTTTCCAATGATTGCAATTCTTTTGCAGATGAAGAGGACAACTTAGGATCAGAACTAGGATCCATTTCCATGGCATTATAAGGGACTGTTGATGGCTCGGAAACACTTTCACTAAATCCACCTTTCGTAAAATCATGCCCCTCTCTATGAATATCTCCAAGAATAATATCATTCTGCAGATCAGAAATAACACCATCTGGTAAGGCTTGGTTCACCACATTTAGAATTTATAAATCCGAATCCCTGAAAATTGATAATGTACAAAGCTGATAGCAGATGATTTACAGTTATATAACACAATTTTTCCTTTAAATATTTTTCTTTCTGCTGATAGTTTCATAGAGTACATCCCGTGGGTTTGGGTATGCAGAGGTACCCTGCACCCTCCAGAGGTGCACAGAATTACTCACCCATGGCACCTGTCTTTGAGGATAAATTTTTTAAAAATCATTAAAATATAGTTACTAGTTTCCTGCCCTTTCTACTTGGTCCCACCAACCCCCTACTATATAAACTGTCAACAAACACAAAAGTAATCACTGATCATTTGCTAGTGCTGGGCCATCATTTTTCTGCTGCTGGGCAGTGGTTTGGTTGCTGAAAACTCATAGCAGCAGTGGATTTGTAGCATATATATATTAAGTTTGTATTAAATTATTAATGATTATTTCTTTAGGCTTAAAACTTTTCTTTTTTTTCCTTGGAAAAAGTTGTAATTTTATTTCAAAAATAATTGAACAAAATTACATTCTGCACATGTAATAGAATCACTGAGATCCCTACATTTTCACAAATTTTCTGTCCCATATTGACATCAAGTTTATTGCCCCATACGAAAACAAATACCATGGATACGGCTGTCCATTCAGCCCGCATATATCCGATTATATATTCACAAATACAATATCAGAGATTAAAAACTGCTGTCCATACAGCCCGCCTATATCCGAATACAATAAAACATACTGTAACAGGATGTCCATCACCGATCATTTGAAATCTGAGCTAATGCTCAATTCCGTGCCTCCAAAGCTTCATAAAATGGTCTGAGTTAATAGTTGTATGTATCAGATATTTAAAAACTGAAAACAGCTATCCATACAGCCCGCCATATCCGAAAACAAATAAGCATACTGTTACAACATATGTATCAGATATTTCTATTGAATTTTAGACATGGATAAATTTTGATGCCTTCCTTATCTTTCTCTCTACTACTATGAAGTGAACTTCTCACCTTGTATGGTAGCCCTAGAGTCTAATTATATAAATTGAGCATTGGTCTGTCATCGATACTAGTTAGAAATGATTTAGTACATATACCCTAAGGAGTCTAGGCCTTATAACCTAAAGTAATATTTTAAGCATCTACCTTTAATAATGATTCCTTAATCCTTCACATATGACATCCTAGGCACATCCTTGGCTTATGAGTGAGGATATTGGAATTACTTTAAGGTTTATGAAATAGATTTTAGAATGTGGGCCATATACATGGTTAGGGTGAAAACCTAGGCCTTAGGGCCTAGTACATGAATATTAAATAAATCCAAGACCAAGAATAATACTTGAGCCAAGTCACATGATCTCTCAATGTGATATTTTACCTCAAAGTGGGGATGATGAGTTTTAAATCATAAGGTATAAGTCATAGGATCCTCAACATGATTAAGGGTGTAGCAT
Organism: Larix kaempferi; assembly: GCA_027924585.1. Lineage (NCBI taxonomy): Eukaryota > Viridiplantae > Streptophyta > Pinopsida > Pinales > Pinaceae > Larix > Larix kaempferi. The sequence continues at coordinate 16,220,375 of BSBM01001138.1, read as the reverse complement.
ACAACTTAGGCCCTAAATGAAGCTTTCATGTATCCAATGCCAAAAAAACAACTCAAACTAATGCACATGACCTCACAATGGGATCATTTAACTCTAAGTCGGCATATTAGCACCATTTGATTTTTTTTGAACTAGGTATTGGTTTTGAGGTCTTGACCAAGGTAAATAAATGAAACTTAAAAATATTTTCAAGTAATTGACACCCAAGGCTCTTCCTTCATTAGTGATTCCATCATTAATATTCATCCTTCCATATTATCAATAGAAAGACTAATATTAATACTTCTGAAAGGTGAAAAAGTTTAGAGTGGAGAGGAGTGATCATGTAATTTCTTAATTGAATGGCTAATGAAGATGCATTTAAGAAATCATGCTTCCTGAATTGTGAAGAAAATGGGGTGGCATTAATTTCATATTGGGGATTGGGGTTTAATTATGTTCATTTTTTGTTCAATTCTAATGATTTAATGAGGTGGTGTTGCAATATGGTACATGGAACATTGGTAGTTCTCTATCATATGGTTAGCAATTCAATCCCACTACCCCTTGTGGTTAGAGTTCGGTTTTCTTTTAATGCTCCTATCACCTTTTGTAGACTTGTTTTCCAATAGGTTTGGTGAAGGGTTGATCCCATACGGATGATGGAATTCAAGGTATTCCTAGGGTGTGTGTAGAAGTGACGTGAAGAAGAAATCTCCTCCTTTTATTTCATTAATGGTGATGGATGGGGTTCATCAGTAGAAAGTGTGTTATCTTGATTTATGTAATTATTATTTTTATTATCAATATTAGGACCATCCTATTTGTTACATACCATTTTGGAAACCATCCATGGTATCCTCTCAAGGTACAAGTGCTACAAAATTGACCACCCAAGTAAAAAAGGGTGGGGTGTCAATTTGCTTAGGCCATTTGACCAAGTAGGTTCATACACAAACCTAAGATGGTGACGCTATATATCATTCATTATAAGGAATGAGAGATAGTACTAATGGGGGGTAGCTCAGGAGCATTCCAAGAATAATAGGGCTTCTATTTCACATCCACTGCAATTTTTTTACCATGGGCCAATTGATAACTCACGTGATAAGAGCACTTTGTTGACTTTTATTCTAGGTGTCTATGTATAGACCTAAGGTATGCATGTTGATGAATATTTCTAGGTCATGACCAATAAAAGGAAGGGGGATTCATATTGAAGTCTTGTGGATAATGCTGATAGAGATGAGCCCCACTCCTTAAGTACAGTCATTCAAGAATGTTTTCTCCCTTTACCCAGACAAGGGAACCTCCTACTTGAGTAATGTAGCATTAAGAAACAGGTTCAATACTCTCACAAACCATCTAAAATTTGCATGAATATTTTTCTTCTTTCTTAGAATGTGAGAGGGGTGACAATCCTAGGTAGGAATCAACTTGTTAGGGGAATTATAAAAAGGTTAGTCCAGATTTGATATTTATCTAGGAGATGAAGTTTGTTGGTTTTGATCTTCACTATCATATGAAATATTTTTGGAATAATATCTTTTTGACCTCATACCACATTTAAAATGGTGGTGTGGGGTACTTCCTCACTGCATTTAGAATTTATAAATCCGAATCCCTGAAAATTGATAATGTACAAAGCTGATAGCAGATGATTTTACAGTTATATAACACAATTTTTCCTTTAAATATTTTTCTTTCTGCTGATAGTTTCATAGAGTACATCCCGTGGGTTTGGGTATGCAGAGGTACCCTGCACCCTCCAGAGGTGCACAGAATTACTCACCCATGGCACCTGTCTTTGAGGATAATTTTTTTTTAAATCATTAAAATATAGTTACTAGTTTCCTGCCCTTTCTACTTGGTCCCACCAACCCCCTACTATATAAACTGTCAACAAACACAAAAGTAATCACTGATCATTTGCTAGTGCTGGGCCATCATTTTTCTGTTGCTGGGCAGTGGTTTGGTTGCTGAAAACTCATAGCATATAAAAACATATAAAACATGAGCACGAAAATATTCTTCAATTGTTATGGGTGAGACCCAAACACAACTTACATATTGGCTTGCAGGACTATGTGGTTTAAAAAGATCATACATTTGAGCATGATAGTCTCAACTCTCTCATCATGAGATTCTGAGAAAATTCTGCTAATGTCAGACTCAAGCAAGTATTGATTGAACTGCGAGGAGTTTTCTTAATGTCAGATAAAATCTCCCAGTCATCAGAAAATACAGAGAATGATCCAAACAAAAAGGAATTCTCAAGGGAATAATTTTGAACCAAAATGAGGGCCATATGGTTAAGGGACATTTTGGCACAACTAAGTCCAAAGGCTATGAAGAAAGAAGCAATATTTTATGACCTAGTATTGGGTTAAATTATTAGTCCCATTAAGTATAACTATAGACCATATAGACATCAAGCATGCCTTATACCTCAACATATAATGTTAGAATATAATTTATTACATTTTAGCAGAAATGACACCACTTGAAATCCAATAAGGGTATGTACTTGGGAGTCAAGGACACCATATAGACACATGGAATGACACTTAGGAGTCAAAGACACCATAGAGAGGGGAAGGCCAACAGGAGGTGTAAATACATACACAAAATCATCTAACAAGGGATTCATATAGGGCGTGGAAGGATGGAAGTCATTATCAATCTTAACCCATTTAACCACACATAGTGACATGAATTTGTGAAGATTGACATGGAACACATCAACATTGTTGGACAACAAGGAAGGTGAATGGGTTATAGAAGATGTGAGATCACAAGCCTTTCCATCTTTAAAAAATTTATAAGTGTTGTGGTGAGCATCATATAGGGAATGACGAATAATTTGGTAAGGGAACCCAGTAGTAAATATACACAATTGAGAGGAGACACATCACATTCCAAAGTATATTGAAATGCCCCAATGGAAATGGTGATAACATAATGCTCAGTGACATTTAGATGAGGAGCATATTTTGTAACCAAACCTGATATGGAGTTTGATGGTCTGTAGTGGGGAGTTGCAGATAGGAGACTAAATATCATGGGAAAATATATTTATTTGGCTACCATTATCCATAATTAGGGTGGTGATTTTAGATTTAATTTGATAATTATGAACAAATAGGAAACCTAGTTGATGCTGGAAGGATTTGTTGTACATGAATGATAGTGTAGGATCTGGGGTGGTGGCATTGGGTAAAAAAATTGGAGGACTCAAAAAATTGGTAGAAGAGTGAGATGAGGTACTAGGAATAGGCTTTGATATGAACAATAATTATAAAAGTTATCTCCAAGTAATTTTTTCCCAAGCAAATAAATAGACCCTTGAGAAATATCAATGACAAAGTGTGAAAATTAGTGTCTAATGTTTAGCTTGGATTTAAGATATGTAGCAATTCCAGTTAAGTTTCATAGATATAGCAGATTAGGAAACAGACGGATCATACCACTATCAAGGACATAATAAATTAAAAAGTCCCTATGTTTTCCTAGGGGATTTGAATATTTACTTTGATAAGTTCCCAGGATTGGATGAAGGCTACCATAAAATGAGAACATTGTTATCTTTTTGTTTAAATGAAAACTTTCATGAGTATGGCTTAACTCTACACAAATAGTTGTTGTGACCTAATAGTTGCTGTGACCTTTTTGTCCTTGGAAAAAGTCGTAATTTTATTTCAAAAAGATGAACAAAATTAGATTCTGCACATGTATTAGGATCACTGTGATCCCTACATTGACACATATTTACTGTCCCATATTAATATCAAGTCCAAAGTTCCATACTACTTCAAAACAATGAGTCTGGCTGTTCATACAGTCCGCATTTATCCGATTACAGATAGACTACTGTATCAGACCATCACATAGCTGCTATCTACAGCCGGCATATATCCATACAACTAAACAAAAACTGTTACAGAAATTAAAATAGGCGTCCATCCCTGGTCATCAAAATCTGAGCTATTGCTCAATTCCGTGCCTCTATAGCTTCATGAAATGGTCTGTGGTAATAATTGTAGGTGCCCCCAATAGAGTGAATAGTAATCCTCCAAGTGCCAAGTTCCCAGGATTGGATGAAGGCTACCATAAAATGAGAACATTGTTATCTTTCTGTTTAAATGAAAACTTTCATGATATGGCTTAACTCTACACAAATAGTTGTTGTGACCTAATAGTTGTTGTGACCTTTTTTTCCTTGGAAAAAGTCGTAATTTTATTTCAAAAAGATGAACAAAATTACATTCTGCACATGTATTAGGATCACTGTGATCCCTACATTGACACATATTTACTGTCCCATATTAATATCAAGTCCAAAGTTCCATACTACTTCAAAACAATGAGTCCGGCTGTTCATACAGCCCGCATTTATCCGATTACATAGACTACTGTATCAGACCATCACATAACTGCTATCTACAGCCGGCATATATCCATACAACTAAACAAAACTGTTACAGAAATTAAAATAGGCGTCCATCCCTGGTCATCAAAATCTGAGCTATTGCTCAATTCCGTGCCTTTATAGCTTCATGAAATGGTCTGTGGTAATAACTGTAGGTGCCCCCAATAGAGTGAATAGTAATCCTCCAAGTGCCAAGTTCCCAGGATTGGATGAAGGCTACCATAAAATGAGAACATTGTTATCTTTCTGTTTAAATGAAAACTTTCATGAGTATGGCTTAACTCTACACAAATAGTTGTTGTGACCTAATAGTTGCTGTGACCTTTTTTTCCTTGGAAAAAGTCGTAATTTTATTTCAAAAAGATGAACAAAATTACATTCTGCACATGTATTAGGATCACTGTGATCCCTACATTGACACATATTTACTGTCCCATATTAATATCAAGTCCAAAGTTCCATACTACTTCAAAACAATGAGTCTAGCTGTTCATACAGCCCGCATTTATCCGATTACAGATAGACTACTGTATCAGACCATCACATAACTGCTATCTACAGCCGGCATATATCCATACAACTAAACAAAAACTGTTACAGAAATTAAAATAGGCATCCATCCCTGGTCATCAAAATCTGAGCTATTGCTCAATTCCGTGCCTCTATAGCTTCATGAAATGGTATGTGGTAATAACTGTAGGTGCCCCCAATAGAGTGAATAGTAATCCTCCAAGTTCCAAGTGCTAAATGTTGCTGCGTCGCTTCTTTGGAAAGTTGATCGGCCATCCCATTCCTCTCCCTGTAGACAAGTGTAAATGTAATATGATTAAATGACTGTTTTACTTTTAACCGTATTACCTCCTCCAGTATAGGTATGAGTACCATCACATGACAATGAGTAATCTCCTTTGCCCAGTCAATAACTATCCTGGAGTCGCCAAATATCTGAAGAGATAGACATCCTTGTTCAAGTGCAAATAACAGCAGCAGCCTAAGAGACATAAGTTCAGCATAGTTGTTAGATCCCCTCCCCAAACCAGCCACGATATGAAAGAAATGAGACTTGGTTTTGAAAAGGACTCCACCCCCACCACACTCCGATCGATGGTCAAGAGAAGCACCATCAAAATATGCCTACGGCATGGTTTTATCGATCATTTCCTCACTCACAGGTCGAGTTCTAATCTCTTTGACAGGTGTCTTGTAGTGTTGGATAACAACCACAGCTTGTGCCACTACAGTCTCCTTCAGAATCCTGCAATCTTGAAATATGATCTTATTTCTGGTAATCCATATGCCCCATGCGAAAATACAAGGGGAAGCCCGGATGGGAGAGGATTTTTGTAAAGTCCACCACAATTGGAATGCTTCATGGACACTCGCTCCCCACCATCTCACATTTAAATCCAGATATTTGCATATATCAGCCCAAACTGCCTGAGTAAACCGACAATAAACAAATAGATGATTAATGGTCTCTTCCACACAAAGTGGACAGAACCCCGGTCCCTGGAGGAAGCGTTTTTGCAGAATGTCCCAGGTTGGAGCCTTATTTTCCAGAATAGCCCAGAAGAGTAATTTTGCTTTACTCGGACACTTTAACTTCCACGGATATTTCCACCACCACACCAATTCCCTGTTATGTGCTTCCACATTCAGCTGGATATATCCATTCCTTGGGGTGTAAATTCTAGAGGGATGGTGATCCCAGATAAGTTCATCATTCCTATTGGTCAGTTGTATATACGAAAGTCTTAGGATCCGGAGAAAATCCTCCCAAACTCCTTGCATATCTTCAGGAATCTCAAGACGCTGTGCAGAGATCCACCCCTGATGCCAAAGAGTAGATGATCCCGGATCCTCTACATCATCCAGAAAATGGCAACCTCTAGCTGCCAAGAAGTTCCTCAAGTCCACAGGCATGACATGACCTCCCCTACAGCCAACCCAAGGGTCCAGTCCAATACGAGTGAGTCGCCCATTTCCTATCCTCCACACTAATCCAGAGCCGACCAAAGGAAAATGCTGCACCACCGCTTTCCAAACCACAGAGCAATTTGCTTAACTCTACACAAATAAAATCTATTGCTTAAATGCTAGAGTACCGTGCTTGGAGATGTGAATCAAATTGCAAGTTAAGTCACCATTTTCTCCTTTATTTTGCAAATAAACCTCAAGTATTTTATTGACTAAATGATCTTGGATATGTTTCTGATGTTCTTTCATATCTGCATACAAAATTATCTCCTTTTTCCTAGGCAGGGACTCTTCAACCTTTTCCTTCAGCCTTCTGAGAAGAAATGGTCTAAGAATCAAATTAAGCTTTGAAATTACCTAGAAAAGTACTTCTTATCAATTTAAACAAGGGAATTTCTTTACCTAGATGGGCATTTGATGTGGGTACCTGAAAAAGGGAATCTCTTTACTATTTATTTATTTATGAATTTTCTAGTTTTCAAATTTTATTTTAAGACGAACAAATATAACTTGATATTAATCAATGGATTTCTGTCTAATTTCCCTCAGTTATTAGAAGCAAGAGCTAACAGGAATGAGTGCGACAAATGACCAATAAGGATAGGAAACTTGGGATAGACTTCTTAATAAACTGTAAGAAATAGGTCTAATGGCAGCATTCTATTCCTAGAAATGGAAGCAAAAAGTAAGATCTGCTCTTTGTTATGAAAAAAACCTGGTCAATGCTTTTTTCACTGCTAGGATACTGCACTTTTCTGAACATATAGAATCTGAGATCTCTTTATTGAGAAGTTTTATGAGTTAGTGGGGATTTATGTTCTGTTAGGGATTGTGTGGCCATTTAGGGGTAGTTCAGTGGTCTTTGCTCATGTTTATCTATTATTATTTTCTGAAGTAAAAAAGGAGAAATAATGTTGGAATCCTGGAACCAATAGGTTTTGGTAGTTTTGTGAATTTTTGAGAAATTGCTAGGAGTTTTTTGAAACAATGATAAATTGTTGAGTAGTTTCCATATGTTTGGAAACGTTGCTGAGGTAGTTTGTAGTGGTTTGACATATTTCAAAATTTGGCTATGGTCTCAAGGTACGTAGTTTCATTATGCAATCTACATCCTATTTGGGTTGCAAAAAGAAGGAATATTGAAAGGAGTCTATGATGTTGAACATGTATTGGAATGAATGTGGGGCAAGTAATGCACTTGAGCCTTGATTTTAGGTTTGATCAATTTCGAAAAACTAGATTTAGTCTTGTACTATTTTCTATTAATAAATTGTCATCAGTTTGCAATGAAGTTAGGTAACACCAACTACAATTGAAGTCACACAATGATCTCATTCTTAGATATGGGTATAGCACCTTATGCATAGTTACTTGACTCTTATGAGCTTGAGTCAAGTCTTCCAAGTTTAATTTGGTCTTGGTTCATATGCACAATTTTGTTGAGTCTAGAGAGCCATAGGATTGTTTGATTATATTTTTCAAAAATATTTTTAAAACACATCCTTTTATCAAAATCTCTTCAAAGTGGCTACTCTCCTGACCCGCCAGTCACGTCGGCAGCGAGGTGAGTTCATCAGGAGCACAAGGGACCCCATCACCACAACCTTAGGAAATTTTTTATTGTGGTGTGTTGTTTGTTCCCTGTTGTTCTAGTGGCCCCTAGGTTAATCACTTAGTATATTTTTGGTGCAATTGTGGAGGACCAACCTCCTCGTAGGGAATTGCAGTTGTACTAATTTTATATCATTTTTCTCATGCAGGCCTCCTTCTGGTTTCTATATTGATTTGGAATATCAATTGTGGAACATTAAGTAAGAAACAAGATGTCAAACATGGATCATGGAGAGAAAAATCAAACATTAAGACAAAAGGATGTAATGTCATATTTTCAAAAACATCAATCCAATCATCCACATCATATTCATGGTTCAAGCTCTCTTGAGCAAGGTATCGGTGAGAGAGATGTCAACACTTTGGAGGATGCATCTACAAAACATACAATGGATGGTAGAATACATTCCTCTAGTGATCAAAGTGAGGCAAATGCATTTTCATCAGAAATTGGTAGCTCAAATGTTGAAGATTTTTCCTTGCAAGGTGACATAGACCATTCACTGAAGAGGAAAAAAGGCCGATGGGACTTCGGGAGACAATTCCAATCTGATTGGGTATCAAGATTCCCATTTATTGAACCGATACCTCCAACAAATAAGAATGAGACCTCACGAGAAGTTAAATGCATTTCATGTAGTTGGAAACTTGGCAAGGTAGTGACATTGCAAATGAAGCTGGACACAATAGAGAAGCATGTTGGGAAGGTGTATGATAAGAAAACTGGAAATGATGAGAAGAAATCTACTGCTAGATGGAAATCTGATAGCCGACATCTCCAATATGAAGAGGACTACAATAAATACTTAATAAATAAGAGAAAACTAGATGAAAGTGGAGGAACCATCACTTCTCAATTCGGAAAGATGATGGAAAAAAATTTGTTATCGAAGTCGATACAATTAAGCACTGTATTTCACATCCTATCCAATGGTCGTCCTATGACAGATTATCCAAAAATGATGAAATATCTATCTTTTATTCAAGTGCCAAATTTTCCATCTTCTCATTGGTCTTTAACGAGTGGTTGGGAATGGGGAAAATATCTAGCTCAAGTAGAAAAGGATGATATGAAAGAGAAGATTGTGAATGCAAAATTTTTGTCACTGTCCTTGGATGAAGTTACAGCTGTTGATAATACTGCATGGATTTGCATGAGCATTTATACGGTCAATTACCATATTAGGAATTCCTATCTACTTGGAATTCATAAAATGAGCAAAAGTTCTACAGCAGAAAACATTTATGAACTTGTTATTAATACTTTGGAGGAAACTGGTGGTATGGATCATTCAATGATCGCAAAAAAGTTGGTATGCGTTGGAGCAGATGGGGCATCAGTAATGCAGGGACAAAGGAACGGCCTTTGTGCTAGACTACAACTCTCAGCTTCACCGTATATGATTGGTATTCATTGTATGGCTCACAGAATGAATCTTGCATTTAAAATAGTGAGCAACTTTCCATTGGTTTCAAAAGTTGAATATCTTGTACGTGAGGTTCATGCATACTTTTGTCGGAGTCCCAAACGGTTTTCAGAGTTTAAAAAATTTGCTGACGGTGTTACAAATGGAAACAAACTATTAAAAGATGTTGATACAAGATGGATCTCACTGAAGGGACCAGCTCAAAGACTATTCGATGAATATGCATCCTTGGTAGGGGTGATGTATGAACATCGCCTAAGTGTAGAAAAAGCTCAAACTCTTCTCTTTCTATTAACTGATATAGAGACATATTTAACATTGACTGGAGTTCTTCCTCTGCTTCATGAAATGAATAGCCTCGTGAAGATGTCTCAGAGTCGCACGATGTATATTGCTGAATACACAAATGCTAGAAAACTAGCATGCCTTGCATTAGATAATTTGTATATGATGGCAGATTCTTTTACAGGTCTAGCATTTACAAATTGGGCTAAGATAATCAATATTGAAAATGATGAAAATTTATTGAAGTTTGATGAAAAATGGTTTCTATGTATGGCAGTGCGTGGGTATATGGTTCCTTTTTATTATAATGACAAAATAGGAAGAACCACCAAAGAGTGCCCTGTGTCAAGAGAACAATTTGACAATGTTGTGATTTCAGTGAGGCGCAGCTTGATAGAAATTGCAAAATCACTATCATCAGAGATAAGAGAACGATTTCCTCGAGATGAATTGTTGGAGACCATGTCTGTGGTATACCCTCAATATTGGAACCATCGTCAATGTTCAGAAACTATAAAGGTTGACTTTATAGCTAAAATCAAGATTTTGCAAAGCCATTTTTGTCGAGAGAGAGAGATACAAGGAGAACATATTCAAGGTATTTTAGATGGAAAAAAATTGAAAGATCAAGCCCGATGCTTTGCTGATACAATGTGGGAGCAATTTTCTAAGTTGGATAATGCTCTAGAATATGGTGCAATTACAAAATTGTGGACTACACTCAGTGGTAGTGAATATCTACTGCAACATATGTCAGAGTATTTCAAATTAGTAGATTTATGTCAAACCATGATTTTGGGATCAGTGGAGGATGAGAGAATGTTTAGTGCATTAACATTTTTGAAGTCAAAGTTGAGGAATAAGCTTGATAAAAATGTGGATACATGCTTAAGATTATATGTAACAAAGTATGAGGTTGACAATTTTCCATATGAAAGAGCAGTAGCTCTCTGGCGATCAAATTGTGAAAGAAGGGGAGAAAACAATCTGGCAAATTTATCTAATGAATTTGATATGGAACATAATGTTGTTGAGGATCATAATGATGGCTCATTCGAAGAAGGTCATGTTCAGAGTGCCGAAAATGAGGACCAGTCCCAGAATGTGAATTGGGAAATGGATTTCACCTAAGATTGTATATGATCCAATACACATGAGAGACTCTTGAGTCTTATTTTGGTATAGGTGTTCCATGGACCCTTGCGGGTGATCATTATATGTAAATTTGAGCTAGCATTTTAATTAAAAATAGATTCTACATTGTACTTTTTTGTTATAACATTGATGATATGACATACATTTCCTTGATGCAGTTTATTTTAAGATTGATGTTTTTATATTTATCTTTTACATTGTCTCTTTTTTTATGTGATAGGAAATGACACTGGAATTTGACAAAGATAGGCCTAGGAGCTATCTCTTCACATAGATAGTGTCCTGACATTGAAGGATAAATAACTAATTTGACTACACTTTCGCTAAGCAAGAATGAGCTCATTCAAGTACATGAAACCATGTTGGTGTTTATCTCAAATATTTTGTGCAAATTTTTATGGTTTGTTTATTGCTTTTATTTGAAACATTTTGTCGATTTGTGGAGTTTGCATGTATTTTGGTTAATTATTGTGTTAGACCCTTGAATGATTCTAGTTCTCATTTGATGCTTGATTTAACCCTTTGTTGTAGCTTGAATCAATATTAGATTTAGTTGATTTCCATTGATTTAGGGTTCGAGAAAATAAGTTTTTATTACCTTTTATTTGCATGAATTAATTGTCTTCACTTTTTCGATTTGTTTATGCTGATTGTATATTTTCTTTGTAAATACTTATCGTTATTCAGAAAAATAAATGAGCTCTACATAGCTAAGCGAAGAGAAAAATGGTCTATGCACTAGGTTCCTATGCATTGATCATAGGAGACCTATTGGCACGAGACCAACATTCCTCTATTCCAATTGGCTCAAAATTTTCCTAGCCTCCATGGGCATAATTGGCTAGTGAAGGCCAAAATGATGCATAATGTTTGATTCTATTAGTTTATCGGTTTGTCAAGGTCCAAGTCCCCACATGTCATGGAAACTCTAATCAATAGAAAAAAACAATTTGTAATAAAAGCTCTAACATGGGTTATAATAACATCTACACACCAATATCAACAAAAAATACAACATCTACAATCAAAATCAACTACTAGACACATTTAGATATGGTATCAACAAATGGTATAACATTTAGATATGGTACTAGTGTTGAGGAATTTAGATGGAAAAAAGTTACATTGTCCAAAAGTATGACACAACAATAAGATAGCCCCCAATAGTTGACACTACAGGATGCCAACAAAATCACTATAATGTTATTCAAAGTATGTGCCAAGAAAAATACTTGAGGAACATGCCTAGCTTAAAACCTATGTACAAACTTGCCTTGAAGTATCAAAAACAGTCTAGGGTAGCCACACAATCTATTGAAGGATAGTCTGTGGGTGCAATTCCTTTGTTGATTTAAGCAATTCAAAAAAGTCATCTCCCAAGACTATTAAAGAAGAAAAAGAAGAAATCTATAATAATTGCAGGGAGGACTACAAATAGATTCTAGAAACTCAAGTAGTAGAGGAAAAAATTGTAAGTAAGAAGAAGATGCAATGCTAACGTCATCAGAGCTATGAATGACAATCTCCACCCGAAGAACCCCTCTGATAATGTTCCTCCCTGCCATGTCCATGTTGAGCACATCTTGAAAGCATTGCATTCAATGAGGCTGTATTTCGCTTTGGCACTTGGCCAAACACTTTATGTGCATCCTCCAAACACCCACATTTAGAATACATGTCTCCAAGATCTACTCGGCTTTGCTTGGATATCAAGGCTTCATTAAGGCCACCACCATTTGGTATTGAGACCAAAACTTGAAATAGAGCAATTGAACTCAACATTTGAAGAAGCCTTGAACTCATAATTAACAAGCAGACTGTCATTCAATGTGTTTTATAGATCAATGAAAGATTCGCCAAATTTTTACAATATTTTATAATTCAGTGAAATATTCGCCAAATTTTTACAATATTTTATAATTTAGTGAAATATTCGTCAACTTTTTACAATATTTTATAATTCAGTAAAATATTCGCCAAGATTTTACAATATCTTATAATTTAGTGAAAGATTCGCCAAGATTTTACAATATCATATAATAAAATGAAAGATTCGCCAAAAAATTATATATACATATTATATTATTGATAAAATCGCTTTCAAATTTTCCTATATATCGGGGAGATTCGCCAATTTTTTAACCATATAAATTTGGGGGGGGTTCTTAAAATCATCCCTGCCGGATGCTCTAAGGAAATGTTTCTGCAAAAAACATTCTAAGAGCTCCCTACTCAATTCGAATTGCCTTTTATAGGCTACCTAGGTATTTTTGTAATTAACTGGTCATTAGTGAGCTACCTGATCACCTCCCTCCACCTGGAGGGGGAAATGCCACAAAATTAGGGGGATTTGTCCCATAACAACGGCTAATGGCAGAGTGCAAATGATGCCATCTGTCCCAGTCCTTCCAGCAGCTTCCATTCCTCCTAGTGGGCCAGTAGACACTCTTATAACAGCTTTCTTGAGTGTTTATCTCCAATTTTTATTTATTAAATAATAATAATGAGTCATTACATTCATTCTTGACCTAATTGGTCATAATTACAAAACTTGTAATTATAATTTAACACAAAGTATTTTGCAAAAAAGGATAATAGTAGAAAATAATTATTCTCAAAAATTGGGTAGGTGACAAACCAAATCCAAATTGTTCCCAAGGATCAATAGAAAATCACTTTCACATTCCCATGAGGAACCTTTGCCTACTGGGTATTGTCTTCTGGGCTTTGTAATGCACCCGTTACCTTTCAATGGGTTGTTCTCTGTATATTCTCTAACTTGATACATGATTGTGTAGCAGTATATATAGATGATTTCACTATCTATGGTACTGCACTTGAAGAAGCTCTGACTAATATGGATAAAGTACTTAAGAGATGTCAAGAAACAAATATTTCTCTCAGTCATGAGAAATGCCTTATGCTACTAAGAGAAGGAATCGATCCTAGGAATCATATTTCTCTTGTAGGCATACAAGTGGGCCCCACAAAGATTGATGTAATATCTATGCTTCATACACCTTAAACTCAGAAATATGTGCTTAGTTTTTTAGGACTTGCTGGTTATTATAGAAGATTCATTGAAAACGTTACCAAAACAACATCTTATTTTATTTGCTCCAAAAAGATGCAGAATTTTGTTGGACTAACTAATGTCAAAAATATTTTGAAGGTCTCAAGGAAAAGTTATCAACAACACCAATTTTGAAAGGACCAAATTGGTCTTTACCATTTCACATATCCATGAATCCTTTAGAGATGAACATAGGGTCAATACTTGGGAAAAAAGAGGAATAAAATCCCTATGCCATTTATTTTATCAGTAAAAATATTTCTCCCGCGGAACTAAATTACATAATGACTGAAAAAAAAAAAGAATTTATTGCAATAGTATATGCTACTAAATAATTTCATCACTACATTACTGGGTATCCTATTTTCATTTATACTGGTCATTTTTCTATTAGGTATCTCATGAATACACCTATTACTAATGGTAGGGTGACTAGGTAATTACGATTTTTGCAAGAATTCGGCATCACCATCCTTGATTAACCATGGAAGGAGAATGCTATGGCTAACTTCACTTCTAGGATTACTAATGATGAGGCAACTAGCCTGGTCAAAGATGTTTTTCTTGATGAACACTTTTTTGCACTATTTACTAATACTATGTGGTTTGTATATATTGCTAATTATTTGGTTGCGGAAAAGTTTATGTTACATCTCTCACCAAAAAAAAGACAAATGATTGTCAAACAAAGTTCCATGTATACTTAGATTCAAGGATACCTCTTTCACACAGGGTTGGATCTGGTTATTCGATGTTGTGTTTGAGAGGATGAAATTTATGACATCCTAAAATCTTGTCATGATGAGCCATGCAGTGATCACTTTGATGAAAAAGAACTGCACATAAGGTGTTGCATTTAGGCTACTACTGACCTACTCTTTTTCAAGATGCTAAACAATATTTGAGAAGCTGTGATAGCTATCAAAGGATGGGACAACCCATTCAATCCAATGAGATTCCACTTCAAACTCAACTCATGGTGGATCCTTTTAAAAAATGGGCTCTGCATTTTATAGGAACTATCAACCCCCCATCCAAACAGAAATCTCATATCCTGGTTTGTATATATTATGTCACCAAATAGGTTGAGGCCAAAGCACTCTCGCGTGCTACGGAAAAAGAAATGGCATATTTTTTCTATGAAGAGATATTTGTCCACTATGGTGTACCATGAGAAATTGTTACAAATAGTGGATTCAAGTTTACTTCTAAACTCATACAAGTTCTTACCAAATAGTATCAGATTCGACAAAAAAAATCTACACCATATCCTCCAAAATCCAATGGCCAAGTTGAAGTCACTAATAGACTCCTGGAGTTCCTAACCAAGACCATGTAGATCCACCAAATAAATTGGGCCAATAGGATTCTAGAAGCTCTTTGGGATTATTGAATTACCCGATGCAACACCACTAGATTCACTCCTTATGAACACATGTATGGTAAGCATGTATATTTCCAATTGAGTTTGAAGTAAAAACATTATGAACTGCATTGCATGTTGTAATGGACCTTTTAGAAGTTTGAAAACATCTCTTGGAGCAAATCAATAAGCTTGATGAAATTCATCACGCCACCTTACAAGAAACATTTGTTGTTCAACAACAAAGAATGAGGTGGCAAGGTGAGTTCATCAAGGCCAAGAAATTTCAAGCAAGGGATTGGGCCCATACAAGGTGGCAAGGTGAGTTTATCAAGAAGAAGAAATTTCAAGCAAGTGACTGGGCCCTTTTGTATGATTCCAGATTTAAAATTTCAAGGGTAATCTTTGTACTCGATGATTGGGCCCATTTGAAATTGATATTGTTTATGACAATGATTATGCTAAGTTACACACTATAAATGAAGCAAGGACACCCTTGATGGATAATGGTCATTTTCTATGATTTACCGAAAACCATTATCCAATGAGGCAATTCTTTGAAAAATTGCTACACATTCTATTATGAAGGTTGTTAGTACCATGGCTATAGCATTGGTAAGATTGAGCTTTGTATTTTTCATTAAAATAAAAGATAAAGTAAAAAATATTTTGTTTTTCATCCTCTAGCTTTGATCTATTGCAGGTTGTACTAATTCTATTTGTTGTAAATTTACTCCAAGTTCCTTTTTCATTTCTACAGAAACTTTCAAGTACACCATGCTACAGATCCTTCTTACTATCGATCACATCAACACTTGACCACCCCCAATGGTTCATAATTATCCACTCTACATTCAATCCATTCTCCACCTACTCTCCATTATTACATCATACATTTTTCATCCCAACATCTATATCATCCGTCTTTTTGCTTTTTTGCTACCAAATTGTCAGTTTCAGTTTTCCACAACAATGCTATGGAACCTCATGTTTCGTTCTTATTCTATCGATTGCTATAGAACCTCCTGTTCCATTCTTATTATGTCGATTGTTGCAAAACCTTCCAATTTTATGTCAACAGTGTTTTCTATGGATCTTATTGTTTCTTCCTTGCAGATATCATTTGCTACAGGTTCACCTATAACTGCAAATTGCATTGGTGCGTTGCTGCCACTACATCAAGTTCGCACGTCACATATTTCCATCACTGCCATCGTGACTGATGGTACATGTCGTCGTCCTCATCACTCATGCCAAATCTCAGGCATTATGCAAAGGTATGGTTTCCTTCTTGTATTTACAGTTTTCATTAGATACCAACTAATGCCATGTCACTCCTCATTCTCTATCCATATCCATTTCCTATGCCAAGGATGGCATGTGGATTCAATTGGGAGGAGGAGCATTACACCATTGGATTATTAGCCATTAATTGATGTCCTTTACCTCTCTTTACTTACACTACGAACTTGTAACCTTGGAGCATCTGAGGAGCAACCCGTAAGTGCTACAAATTTTTCAAAATGTTGGATAGATGGTATATTTCGAACAATTACAAGATTTTGATACCACCAATGCTCTAGAATTTTCCCAAAGTTTCCATCTATTCACATCTATTATACGAGGGCTTCAATTCAGAGTTACCGAGGCAACCATAGCTCGGGACACTGACCTACCTTAGATAGGACAACGATGGTTTATGCAGAAGGTAATGCAATCGTAGGTGATGATATATTATTTTAATGCAGGAGAAGTTGAAGATGGGGGAAAGAGGGTTAAACGAGTGTCTTTTCCACAACCTTGGGAAGAAGTGGCATACTTCATGGAGAAGTACCTCACGTGTGAAGGCCTACACAATTTATTATTTGGATATCATTTCAAGTTGTTAACACACCTACGACACCAACGACTACTGAACATTTCATATTTCTTGATGAAAAACTTGCAGTCCAAGGCTGACAATGTGAGAAATATGAAGAATCGTGGATCCAACTTGTCAAATCATGGTTTGATTAAAATTTTGGTCATTGATGCCTTGTCTCAGTCTAACCAGACTTAGGAAGCATTCTTACAGTGGCCTCAATGCATTCCGAAAGATGAGGTGAAAGCATCGACAGAGGAAGATGAAGATGCCAATGCATAGGAATAATAGGTCGAAGAAAATGCATTGGAAGTCCTTGTTATTGTCCCACAAGAACCAACAATAAGAAGTGCAAACCAAATAATTGAGGAACTTGCAGAGAAACAAGTAGCAATACATGCAACAAAAGTACATACCATTGCTATGGAAGCAATACATAATAGTGCTACTGAAGTAGTTTATGTTGTTGCAAAACAAGACTCAAGAGATGATGAGGTACGAATCATAAAACCCCATGTTAGTAAATTTGATGGCGCAAGGATTCCTTTCCCAGTTGCTCTAAGAAATTCTTAGAACTAAACAAAAAGCCAAGACAACCAAAAAATAATTTGCATTGTTGAAATATCCTAAGAAAAAAAGAATGAGGTTCTTAGTTGTTGTAGAAGCTACTACAATAGAAATTGTACCAGAGATGGTTCATAAGGAAATTGTTGCTAGTCCACACAAATCAACAACAAAACAACAAGCAACTATACCAGAGATGGCTCAAAAGGAAACTGTTGTAGCTCCACAAGAACCAACAAAAAAAAAAACCATAATTGCTCCACAAGAACCACTAGTGGAAGCTAAGACATAAAATAAAGTATTCTATGAACATGTGGACAAAGTTGTTGAGATTCCACCTCGATACTTTCTAGGTGAGGCTCAAGAGGAATTTGTTGCAGAAGCCCCAAATCTAGTCAAAACAACGAGGAGAAAAAGAGTTTGCTATATTTATGGTAAGTTGCATCTTAAACCTTCCTACCAGTCTCTTTTAAAGCAAAATTATCAACTACGGAAGGAAAATAAGAATTTAAGGAAAAATTTAGCTTCTACCAGGAGGAAATTAAAGCACCCTACATCTCATATAGGGTTGGACGCACTAGTCCAATCCCTTGAAGAAATCATGTGGTCATCTTTTGCTCTAATAAAGGTGACCAAACCTTGAGAACAATGAATCAACACATTGCTACGGAAGTGATGGATCAACCCATTGCTACAGAAGATGAGGAAATCATTGGTGCTACTAAAGCAAACACCAACACAGAAAATGGTGGTACTATTGAGTTGGTTACTGAAATTCTTTCTGATGTTGTGTCTTACGTTATATCGGAAGTTGATCTTTCTAAGAAGAGTATGGATAAAGATAATAAAACTGATGAGAAAGTGGTTGTAGAATTTGCAAATAACATCACAAAATCATTCATAAAACCTTTTTCTATAGAAGTTGTCGATGAACTTTAGGAAGCTGCAATAGAATCCATTGTTTGGTTAGTAGGAGTTCAAATAGAGGAGACAAAGCAAGTCAGTTTTCTTAAACCCAACAATTAAAAACACAAATGGCCAAATTGAGGCATATTGTTGAGTCCCTAGAAAAGTATGAATTGAGGATTGACACCTTAAGAGAACACTAGGAAGAATTTTATGCTTATGACATCATGAAATGGGTTAGGTTCAAGGAGGAACGAAATAAACTTCCCGAATTGGAGAAAGAAGTAAAAAGTTTGAAAGAGGATAAATTGCAGTTGAAAAACACATCCCACACTCTACTTAGGTGTGTTGGGTTATGGAATTGACATGTTTTGCTATCCTTTTCCCTCACTTTTAATCCCTTTCCGCTTACCAATGACCTTGTATTTAATCCTTGTCAATGCTTATTTGTGGGATTTTGGTTTGAAGTGTTTTCTATTTGCATTTTGTAGTATTTTGTTGAGTTTTGATTAAAATTAGGAATGATTAGTGTACTTTGTATTTATCTTTGAATGATGACTTGATTGGGAACTACTCTAGATCCATGTCTTGTAAATGTAAGAGTTGACCACCTCCAACAATGTAGACACTTTGAAAAGGGATATTCATTATGGGTGATGGATTTTTATAAATCCATTATTCTACCTTTCTTATATGTTTGAAATTATGATTTTAAATTATTTGAAGATAAAAGGGACAAATTGGTGGTGGATATGAGTGCATATTGGTTTAGCTACAAATATTTGAAGAAATCCATTTAATATATGATAGATATGAGCAAGGTGTTTTTTAAGGATTCTAATATTATACTTAAGTGTAGTATCTTAGGTGATTATTTTGGATTGGAAAAAACACGTATATAGATAGGTAGGCAAATAATAAATATGAAACATAAAATTTACCACTGAAATGTGTAAATTTTGGCTAATATTATGATAGAAAAACATATTTTATGTAAATATAAGCGATATTAGAGACTAAAAATGACCAAATAACGAATTTATTTTTTGCAAAAAAGCCCAAAAAATAGCCAATTGGCAAAATTTCGCCCTTAAAAATTACCCTGGATATAAGTGTTGATGTTTCTCCAGGGTGCAACATCAGGTAGACATTCTGTTGGTTGTGGATCCCGATCTTCTTGATTCATAGGTTGTGTTTCAGCCGTGTTTGGATTCCATCCCATGACAGGGGAGTGTGGGGGGGATTCCCCCCCCACTACAGTTGCCATGGTGGGTCCATGGGGGGGCAACGACTTGTGAAAATGCCTTGTAAAATGTTGTAATTTCATAGTCATGACTTCGTCAATAATGGGTGATTTATGGGCCCGTGGTATTGTGTATCCCGTGGTATTTTCCCATGGCAATTGCTCTTTAAAAGGAAGGCATTGTAATACGGATGAGTATTGTAGTATTGTAAAGATCTCTATGATTGTGTAAGAGAGTCTATGAGAGAGTGAAGAGGAAATTGCAGTGGCTGTGTTACGGGTTGTATCCCTTCATTTGTTGGATAGATTAATAAAAGGACTAGCAATTTCTTCGTGGACATAGCCCAGGTTGGGTGAACCACGTATATTGGTATCTCTCTTGTATTGTGTTTATGTATTTTGTAATTGCACCTTTTTTAGTGTTATTGATCTACCTTCTTGTTTTTCTAACACATTCTACTAGATTGGTCATGTGATTTGACCAAGGAGAATGATACATTCACTCATAGGAAATGGCCATGTGATTTGGCTAGTCGTGAATGGCCCTAGTGTAGCCTTGCTTAGCCATTTGATTTGGCTAGGTGTGAAAAAGGCTCGAGGTGCTTACACAGCCTTACTTAGTCATGTGTTTTAGCTAAATGTGAATATGGCTCGAGGTCACATCGCATACTCTGTGAGGGAGTCCTCCGTGAGGGAGTGATCTATTCTATATTAGAGTGTTTGACTTGTTTATTTGGGAGGGGATTTCATCCACTTATGGAATATACAATTCTAGTCTAATGTTGAATTGACATACTAAGAAGCGTATGGTACTTCTTAGTGGGTCTATTCAACATTAGAGCCTTATATGTGAATACACGTGCATGTGAGGAGATGATTATCAACATGGACAAATTTTCTAGTGAAGAAGAAATAACCAAGAAGACAAGTCAACCATTGAAGAAGTCCCAGATGGCATTGAAGAAGCCCAAGAAATATTGAAGAAGAAGAAAGGACAAGTTGGCCCTGAAGATAAAATGAAAAGTTGAAAACAAAAGCACAAGTCGGCCCCATAAGAAAAATCAAGGTGAATTGAAGTGTATATGTTACGGAGAAAAACTTCCTATGGCATGGGGCAAACCACAATAGACAGATGATTGCTAGAACACTACTCAATTCTCAAAACAATGCTATATAAATGACAATGCTAAGATAATGGAGAAAAAACCAACCTTCAACCGGATGTTTGAAGTAGATCCCCGTTGAGCTTTCAATCTCTACACTTGAATATGCAGATAAGTCTCAACAACAACTACAAGCAAGTGTATATAATATGTGAAAAAAATTAGTATAATCAATAACATGGTCCATGATATCATAAGCAAATATAACCCAATGTAATTTAAACAACATTCACAACATCAATTGGACAAGAAATTGAGTATTTCCATTAATTAATAACAAGAAGCACATAAGACAATCTCTTGCCGGTAACCCATCTGAACCGAGAACTAGGTCCCTCCACCATGTCAATTCTCCATACAATGGCAAACTCAAACTATGAAAGGAGTTTGGTAGGTGAACATAAGGAGTTCACAACAACAAGGATCAATGAGTGTACACTCAAGTCATAGAAAAAATCCACTAGATTTATGTTGCTCTCTCTTTCTCCTCCCTTCCATACACCATAAGAGCTCAATATATAGCCTTCCAGAGGTAAGTGAAAGGTCAAATCGAGTCATTTTGGGGTATATGGAGGGACAAAGGTCACCCTAAGACCGCTTTTTGGGAGTAAAAATAGAGTTTTTACTGTTTTTTACCATGTAACTCGATGTACGCGGGCTAATTAGGTGCAGCTTGCATGTATGCTGGCTATAATGGAACAACAAGCGTACAGGAAAAAAAATAGGGAAACTTGGTTCCTGAAGGAAAAATAATGGATCTGAGTCAATACAATGGATACTGAAGGCCAATAAATGTTGATGCTCACAAGGTGGAAAAATACGCTCTAACAGATGCCCCCTAATGTGTGAGTTCAGGAAGATACTTCAATGGCCGAAATACATTATAAATCTTAGAAGTGGAGTGATGGAGACACAACTGGAAGGAGTATCCCACTCGTCATAATACAATGATATCTCTGAATACATGTCGGTACAATACAACAATCTGATACAATGGCCATGAATAAGCAGTACATAATTGTTTATGTATTTGTAACTTCGGAAGATATTCACTTGTATATTGTATTTGTACTTTATTGTATCCCCAATGGAGATGTATTATTCCTTCGATTGGAAGTGTCGTCAGTTGTACTTGCAAGTGTCGCAAGTTATATTATAAGTGTCGTAACTTATACTTGATGGGTTATTAGACCACCTTGATGGGGTCGGCCCTGTATGAGTCATGTGGGTCAAAGGGTTATTAGACCACCCTAGAGGGGTTGACCCAGTCATCATTATGTTAAATGGTTAATTTAGGGCCGACCTAGTTAGAGTTAAAAGGCAAGTTAAGTTAGTGTATAAATAGAGAGTGCATCTCTCTCATTTTACACATTCTATTATTCACTTACTTCGCATTAGTGAGAGAGAGGAGGAGTGCGCACAAGTGGAGGAGGAGCATGCTGCTGAAGATAGCTATCTCTTGGGTTTGATCATGGTGGTCCTTGTATTGATGCTTATTCTATCTCTGAGGAAGTTGCGGGGTTTTTCACCTTCTTGGTTTTCCCCGGTGAAATGTTTTGTGTCTCTTGTCTCTTGACTCTTATGCTTGATATGCTGTACATATCGTTCTTTCAGTTAAGATCCTAGATCTATTGAATTAAATGATGAAAAAATAACATGGTGTCAGAGCTAGCCTGAAGCAAGGCATGATATGGCATCTATGAGACTTGTTGCACTTGCGACAAATTGGAAGCTAGGGCTTGATATAGCAAAAACTAGTCATCGTAGAACTTTCTCCATTAATCCATTTTGGCGAAGGTTCAGGATCTGACACTTTTACAAGTCGTAGATAACATCCCCATGTACCTTGCAAAACATCTAATTCGATGTAATTTTTGTTTTATGATCCGTACAATCTAGGGTTTCTGCTTCTTCCAGATCTCAGTCATAACATGTGACCTAGGAAAAAAGGTCACAACTTGGGCTAGGAAGCTCCAAATTAAATTTCGTAAAAAGTGACAGGTAGGGCACGGACTGTAATTTCACAAGTCTTCTTTTTAGATGCCGAAGTTGAACTAGTGACATGTGGCACTCTATACAAGTTTTCTATACTGTTTTATCCCATAAATAGGTCACATTGCGAAAATTGGCATAACTCTCTCTCAGAGAATCGATTTGAGGTCAGATCTATGTGGTTTGAAAGAAGACATGTCAAGATACCACAAGACGAAGTTTTAGACCCTATGGATTCATAATTTCATAGATGCACCAGAAACAATAAGGTGCATATTTCTGTCAAAACAAAATTGGATTCTGAGCACCTTCATTCTTGGCTTGTCACTGCTGCAGGAATTTAGGGATTTGAAGAAAGTTGGAATTTTTGGAATCGGAGACTAGGGCTGAATGATCCTCATCAAAATCAAAATTTAGAGATCAAGATCGATTTTTTTGGTTGGGCAGAAGGCTGGGCTTGATCAAACCCTAGTTCGCGATTTTGATCGGAAAGGTGGAAAATTAGGGCTTCTGCAAAAGTTGGAATTTTTGAAATCTGTGACCACAGCTAGAAGCTCCTCAGAAAAATCAAAGTTTAGAACAAAAGATCGAACCTTTTGGATGGGAAGAAGACTAGGCTTTATCAAACCCTAGTTCAGGATCCTGTCCAAAAGATCTGGAAGTTTCAAAGGCAATTTTGAGGGGTCAAATTTTGCAGTTTTCAAAATTGAAGTATACCAGCTTAATCAGCTCAACAAGGCACATCTTTTCATGCAATCAGAAGTTTGAAATTCAAAGTTTAAATTTTTAGGGTTTCTCTAACAAACCCTATTCTAGCTCCAGATCCAGTTTCAGCAAATCAAAGTGGATTGGGTTAATCCTAGAAGAGAATGAATTAGACATCTGCATAAGTGAAGAAGTTCCAGTTCTAGAGGGAGATGAGGCTAAGGCCTTACATAAGAATGCTACAAGCAATCTCGATAGGTGTGACTTGAGGAGATACATGTATGTTTTGAAATTTGTTCATGATTAAGTTTATGATATATTTCTCTTCATATTATTGAGGTTAGTACAATCTTGACTTGTCTTATCACCTTAATAAAAGTATGAATGCATATGAATATTAGAAGACATTCATTGATTAGGATTATGGCACCTATGATTGTACTAATGCACTGTGGTATTGTATGAGGATGATGTTGTCCGCTAACATGAAAGGTACAAATCAAGTTCTAGATCAAGAACATATGACCATGGTGACATGAAAACAAAGACTTATCCATAGTCATGGATCGCATAGAAGCTCTACTTATGAGGTATGTATAATTTGGTTCTACAATGGTTAACTTATGAGATATGCAGGTTACTAGCACAAGTCATTGAAGAGAACAAGAAGACATTATGTGGGTATGTTAGACATAACTAGCAAGCATGATAATTCAGGTATGTTTTTCCTATATCAAGTTAGAATCCTACCTTGTGTTAGGATCTTATACTTTTGTATGAATGATAATGATTATTCTTGAAAGTTAGAAGTTTTAGTAATCAAGGGTTTATGCATATTATGTTTCTTACTTTGATTGATGATATGACTAACTAGAAGAGTCCTATGGTCAAATAAGAATATGTATGAGTAAAAGAAGTCTTCCCTGAAACCTTGAATACTAATGCTTATTACCTATGTATGAAATGATCATGACAATACATATTTAAGATTATTTAGAATCATAATGTTTTGATAGTATTGAGATTATACTAATGCATGTATGAGATCTTTAGGATGACACTAGTGCACACTTAAGCATGCATAGTGGTCCAGGATGGATATAAGTTCAAAGACAGATAATCTAGGAAGCAAAGACCAAGAGGGAGCTCACTCAAATTGTTCCTGCAATGAAGCAAAGATGAAGAGGGAGCACACTCCAATTGTTCCTGCAAAGAAGCAAAGATCAAGAGGGAGCACACTCCAGTAGTTCCTGCAAGGAAGCAAAGATTGAGAGGGAGTCCACCCACAACTAAACAAAGATAAGTATTTGAATTGTCATATGATTACTTAAATGATGTTGTTTAGTCATGTACATACTTATGTTCATAGATTTAGGATGTATATTATGCATATTAGAAAAGTTGCATTAATGAACAAGATACTACTAATATGCAAGTAATGGGTAAGTGGCCTATGGTACTGTACAACATTCCATTGCTACTTATCTAGAATGAAACCTCTTTGCTGACATGTTGGGAGTTGTGCACACTCTTAACAATGTTCTGGTAGAGATGGAAGGCATCTAGAAAGTTATGGGATATGGAGAAATGTTGTATTGAAGCATTGGCTAAGATAATTCCATGAATGTATGACATATATCTTTATGTGTAAGATTTTGTTCTGAAATCTATGAGAAGTTTCTAATCATGCAATTGAACTTGTCTTGTAAGAAAGACCGTGTACAAACACCTAGAAAAGAAGGACTACAACATTTGTTCTAGCGATGAAGTTCAAGAAAAACTATCTATTGAAGATATTGAAGAATCTGAAGTTCCCAGGATTCGGGATGCAGTAATGGAAGAATTCCATGATTGAGGAATCCCAGTCGATTATGTTTGGGATGTGGTCCCAAGACCAGAAGGGAAGTCTGTTGTGACTTCCAAGTGGATCTATAAGATCAAGCATGCTGCAAATGGTAGCATAGAGAAATACAAGGCGAGGTTTGTAGCTCGTGGCGTCTCCCAAAAAGAGGGAATATACTATGAAGAGACTTTTGCTCCTGTATCCAGATACACTACCATCAGAACAGTACTTGCCCTGGCTGCAGTGATGAAGTGGAAGATACACCAGATGGATGTCATGACATCTTTCTTGAATGGTGTAGTCGAAGAGGAAGTGTATGTGGAGAAACCACTTGGTTTTGAGACACATGACAGGGAGTCATATGTGTGCAGGTTGAAGAAAGCCTTGTATGGCTTGAAGCAAGCTCCTAGGACTTGGTATGGTAGGATAGACAGCTTTCTATCTAGTTTGGGATTTACAAAGAGTAAAGCAGATTCCAACCTTTACTACAAGGTTGACGAAGGCAATCCAGTGATACTATTATTGTATGTGGATGACCTGCTTGTTACAG
Organism: Larix kaempferi; assembly: GCA_027924585.1. Classification (NCBI taxonomy): domain Eukaryota; kingdom Viridiplantae; phylum Streptophyta; class Pinopsida; order Pinales; family Pinaceae; genus Larix; species Larix kaempferi. Next base: position 16,194,249 of record BSBM01001138.1, on the reverse strand, counting down.
GTGAGGATAGATTGATTGCCGGTACAAAGAGAAAGCTTGCTGCCGAGTTCGAGATGAAGAACTTGGGGATGATGCATTACTTTCTAGGCATGGAGGTGTGGCAGAGTGTAGATGGAATCTTCCTTGGACAAGGGAAGTATGCTGTCGAGATCCTGAAGCGGTTCGGGATGATGGACTGCAAGGCCATGGCCATACCTATGGAATCGAACCTGAAGCTATTGTATGATGCTTCATCTAAGCCGGTTGATGTCACGGTGTATCGTCAGATGATTGGGTCCTTGATGTACATGACGACGATGAGACCAGATATTTGCTTTGCGGTGAACACATTGAGCCAATTCCTGACGGATTCGAGAGGTGTTCACCTGGTTGTTGTAAAGCATATTCTAAGGTACTTGAAGGGTACAATTGGGCTCAAGTATGATGCGAATCAAAAGTTTAACCTGGAGGGTTATGTTGATTGGGAAGGCAGTGCTATAGATAGGAAGAGAACTTCGGGGTGCTGCTTTAGTATGGGATCAGGTGTGATCTCTTGGTTTAGCAGGAAGCAGTCCTGTGTAGAACTGAGTACAGCCGAAGCAGAGTATGTCGCAGCTTGTTCGGTTAGTTGTGAGGCAATATGGATGAGGAAGCTATTGTCTGAGTTATTTGATCTCTTGTTGGATGCTACATGTATCTATTGTGACAACCAGAGTTGTGTGAAGTTTTCAGAGAACCCGGTGTTCCATGACAGGTCGAAGTACATCAAGATCAAATATCAGTATATCAGGGATATGGTGCAGAGAGGAGCAGTGAAGCTCTTGTATGTTGCGATGGATGAGCAGGTTGCAGATGTGTTGACAAAACCACTAGCCAGAGTGAAGTTTGAGTACTTTAGAGAGAGGCTTGGTGTTCTTCAGATTGAAGATACTTCGAGGAAGAAGTGATGGGACACATTTGCAGGAGCCATTCCAAGCATGGTGATAGGAGGATCCTTCCCATGGCTAAGCGCTGTGTGATGAGTATCAGGACGATGCTCCAGTTACTGCTTTGGATATGCATCAATTGGATTCTTTGTATGATCAGTTGGATCATGTATGATGACATGCATCAGGACGATGCAGTGACAATGATCATGTGTGATGAGTATCAGGACGATGCTCTAGATGATATGCATCAGGACGATGATCAGGATGATCATGTGTGATGAGTATTAGGACGATGCTCTGGATGATATGCATTAGGACGATGCAGTGATGATGATCAGGATGATCATGTGATGATGTACATTAGGATGACGTATGGTGAGTATCAGGTTGATACTATGTGGCTGTGGATAGGTTGTGCAAGGGTAGCATATAATACATCCTGGAGATCTGGACAGGTTGTGCTAGTCACGTAAAAGGCCTCAGATGCTCTTTAGAGATCTTGGTAGGTAAGACACTCTTTTAAGGTTTTGCTAGACCACATGTAATACATCCTGGAGATCCGGACAGGTTGTGCTAGTCACGTAAAAGGCCTCGTATGCTCTTTAGAGATCTTGTTGGGCAAGACACTCTTTTAAGGTTTTGCTAGACCACATGTAATACGTCCTAAAGATCCGTACAAGTTGTGCTAGTCACATAAAAGGCCTCGGTTTCTCTTTAGATATATTCTTGGGAAAGACACTCTTTTAAGGTTTTGTGGGGACCACATGTAATACGTCCTGGAGATCTGGACAGATTGTGCTAGTCACGTAAAAGGCCTCAAACGCTCTTTAGAGATCTTGTTGTGCAAGACACTCTTTTAAGGTTTTGTGGTGGGGGTCACATGTAATACGTCCTGGAGATCCGGATAGGTTGTGCTAGTCACGTAAAAGGCCTCAAATGCTCTTTAGAGATATTGCTAGGAAAGACACTCTTTTAAGGTTTTCTAACAGTCACATGTAAGTGGACCTGGGAGATCTTTCCGGTTGTGCTTCGGCACATAAAGGATCCTGGGATACTCTTTCGAGGCATTGTGACGCACGTAATAAATCCTGAGGATTCTACAATATGGCCAGTAATGATGAAGACCTACAGGAGGTGGGCCTACATCCAGCATGAAAAAGGGCTGGCTCTGTAGAATTTCGTATGACGAGAAGAATTATGAGATAGCCCAGTGATAGAGATGTTGAGTACAGCAGTAGTGATGATGATGATGCTCCATGATCCGGTGATGATGATCTAGCTCCAGAATTGAAGACTTGTGCCTATATGTATTGGTGACTTGTGACAAGAGAATACCTTCCTAGTTAAGAGGGACTGTTGATGTATTTGTAACTTTGGAAGATATTCACTTGTATATTGTATTTGTACTTTATTGTATCCCCAACGAAGATGTATTATTTCTTCGATTGGAAGTGTCATCAATTGTACTTGCAAGTGTCGCAAGTTATATTGTAAGTGTCGTAACTTATACTTGATGGGTTATTAGACCACCTTGATGGGTTCAGACCTATATGAGTCATGTGGGTCAAAGGGTTATTAGACCACCCTAGAGGGGTTGGCCCAGTCAGCATTATGTTAAGTGGTTAAGTTGGGGCCGACCTAGTTAGAGTTAAAAGGAAAGTCAAGTTAGTGTATAAATAGAGAGTGTGTCTCTCTCATTTTACACATTCTATTATTCACTCACTTCGCATTAGTGAGAGAGAGGAGGAGTGCACACAAGTGGAGGAGGAGCATGCTGCTGAAGATATCTATTTCTTGGGTTTGATCATGGTGATCCTTGTATTGATGCTTATTCTATCTCTGAGGAAGTTGCGGGTTTTTTCACCTTCTTGGTTTTTCCCGGTGAAATGTTTTGTGTCTCTTGTCTCTTGTCTCTTATGCTTGATATGCTGTACATGTTGTTCTTTTAGTTAAGATCCTAGATCTATTGAATTAAATGATGAAAAAATAACAATAATGAATACATGTCATAGCTGATCATAGCCATGATCCATCTACAGTAAGAGACGGTCTCCTGATGAAAAGGAAACACTGGTGCAAACTGGAGGTACAAACTGTTGATGTATGAGAAATGAGGTCTCATAAGTACAGTTATGATCATGAGTAGCATACTGAATTCCACTAATGCCTGGGGTCTTCTACGCAAATCATCTACGGTGCAAGTCCCATCAAGCGAATAAAGGTGTTGAAGTCGAACCTAATGTGACATCGTCGGATTACCGATCAATGATGTATACCGTTAACAGAGACGGGATAACCCACCAATAATGAAAATGGGCATCAAGGCACAGAGTATTATCATCAAATTGTGAATAGATGTGTTGAGGTTGAACACTTGGATGAATCCATCGATCAGGGGACATTGATGTATTCCCAAAATTGTTGATGGCGAGAGAACATACCACTAATGACTGCAAGCCTCAAGGTACTAACCAAACTCTAAGTCTCAAATTTCAGAATAAATGAGTTGATGTCGATGAAACAAAACTTGCTATAAGGAGGGCATTAAGGAATCCCCCATCAACCAACATGAGGTAAAAACTATGCTGAAATATTTGGAAGAAATCAAACGAACGAACTGACTCAATAAGGATGACCGATATGCAATAGTCAAGAGATCTGAGGAGTGGCCGACTCTAGTTTCAGGACTTCCTTTGAACAAGAGCATGAGCATATGGATAGACTCAGGCAGCATAGACTCAAGTACTAGATGATAATAACACTATGTGATGCAGGAGGCATCAACAAAGGGCTCCATAGTGACTGGAAGCTTAACCAGCTGGTGGATTATGATCTGAGAAACGAGTACAGCTCCTAAGGTCCAACTATAGTCCCGACTCATAATGAATGGAGTGGAATGAATGCTCTGTTCAAAGGAAACACAACAACTGCCAACAAGAAGAAGTAAACAATTTCCCATCCAACTTTTCTAGTTTTTTATTTTTTATTTTTTTTGTCTTTTTCATATTGTGAAAGCTTGAAAAAGAATAAAATTGCTTATAGTACAACAGGTAAGGTATCGAGTGTCAAATAGCGATAAAACTAGTCCCAAGCAGTGGAACATACCTATAATCAATGCAAGGAAGTATGTGCAGGATGTGGATTCTAGGGGGAGTGTTCCCTAGGGTAAACGGGTCATCAAGGTGCGAAAGGAAAATGAAAGCTTTGCTTGGCTAGAAAGGGAAACTGCTAAGGCACATGGATGACATTTAAGTAAGTGGGAGCTGGCACAAGGCTCAAGCGGCAAGCAGGATAATGCAATGCAATCACAACTTGATAAAAATGGGGGAGTCCTTATGGGAGATGGCCAGCATAAGACAAAGTAGAGTATGAGTCTTTATCACAAAGTCATGGCGTAACTACAAAGGACTCCCAATCTTAAGGAGAGACAACGGCATGGGCCCCAAAAGGCATAAAAAGGCTCTAACTAGGGCATCCATGTTTGGACAAGCCCTACTGCCAAATAATGACACTTCTATAGCAATGTGAAGGCTCCGTGTCAGTTAAAAAGCGGGCTTGCACCTAGGGTTAATGACAAATGGTCAAAGGTCAAATGAATAATGTAGGCGAAAATGACATATAACCTATATGATGGGTGTGAAATATACCTACCGTAGGTGCGAAACAGTAAAAAAATCAACTCTCGTTGAAAAAATATGTTCAAAATGGTACTCCAAGACGACATATTAGTCCAAAACAGATTAAAACGGTAAAAACTATAGGAAAGTGGGTTTTTAAAAACTATAAATAGTAATAAAAAGTTACAATTACTATTCCATTTTCACATTTTACCCAAATAGTAGTTTTTGGTTGGTTTTCACCTCATATTTCAGTTGCTGATTCTGGAAGCTACGAGCATCCATTCCATGAGCCGTCTGGAGTAGGTTAGTAGTCTCATCCTCCTCTTCCATTTCATAGCTTTTATTTCAATTTTTAATGGTCCAATTTTTTTATTAGCCCAACCCTACATCATCTCGGTGCTATACACGGGATATAGTTTTGCGGGTCGCGGGTAGGGCATCCTAGACGCAGTCAATGCATGCGTTGACCATGTACGAACGCGACTGTCAAAATTTTTGATTGCGTACAAGGCCGTGAATGTGATTTTTTAATGGATAAAAGCTAAAAAATACTTTTTTTTGCTTGTTGTTGATGAGCATGTCCTCCAAGATTTACCCATGCAACAAGCTCTACAAGCGTGTGGCCTCTACAAATTCTGGAGCATTGGGGGTTTAAGGGCCCAAAACCAATTGCTCCGTAGATTGGTCGATTATTGGGATGAAGACGCACAGAACTTTGACCTGGATGGTCAGCCACTCTCACTAGAGGTGGATGATATATACTTTATCACAGGGTTGTCCCGCCGAGGGGATGTTGCTAGTCTCTGGTCTCGCAATGTAGGTGGTGGGATCACCATTACTGACTATATAGACCAGTACTGTATTCCCGGTGCCCAAAAGGTGGGGATTCAGATACCCATTGAGGCCATTGTGAGCTTGAGCATGAAGATAATAGTGCTCACCCTTGTGAGAATAACAAGTTCAACGGCTTTACATAAGGATTTGAGGCCAGTGATGTTCTACGTAGCAAAGTGTATGAGACCTATAGTGTACGACTAGTGCACAACATTACTGGTTACCATGAAGAGCCAGTTAATGGAGTGCAAGCTTGGACGGGCAAAGAACTTTGGATTTGGCAGTATACTCTGCAGTTTCTTTGAGAGAGAGTTCTGGGGCTCAGTCCGAGGGTTGAAGTCCCTCCACACAGTCTCCGTGATCCATCCCAGACTCGGTGGGCTGAAAGACTGACGCGACAGGGTGGTGGCTGACAGGCATCACCATATTCAGATGAGTTCTTCCACTGGTGGGATCGACAGGTCATTGCCATCGATGACTACCCATATGAGGGGATAGACTACCGTGGTGACCGTGACATGCCGCTCCCTCCAAGGGACGCATTCTGAGACATCGGTATGTTACTCTTTTTATGTTTTGTGTATTTAATTTTTTGGATTTTTGATTATAAGTGAAATGCAAAAATATTTTTGGTGCAGTATCACATATTGACATTCTACTGTTTGCTCACAGATGCTGGTCCACGAATACAAGAGGGATACCCAAGACATCTTCGTCGAGGCAGGGGAGGCGAGGTGGTTGGAGCTGCAGCAGAGCGCACACTAGAGATAGTGCGGGTCAACCTAACCCACATGACTACCAGAGTACCGCTCATTGAGGTGGAGCATCTGCTAGAGGCGATGCAATGACATGTTGTAGGAGTACCGGGCACCTAGGTGCTGTTACTGCGGCACATAGCTATTGCAGTACAATACTATGTTCAGACACATCCTGTCCAGGCAGCTAGGCCTCCCCGTAGGGCTTAGATATCTTAGAGTCCTATATTTTTTATCGATTATGTATATTGTTGAGAGCTATGGGCTCCAGTTTTGTACTGTGACACCACATTTTGGACTTATGATTTATGAAAAACTATGATTGTCTAGTTCTACTATATGTGTATGAATGAATGTTTATTTGTGTGCTTCTTTTATTGATGTGAAAAATGCCAATCTAGGACATAATTAGCATATGCATCCGATACATGATTAAAACATCTCAGAACATGAATGTATGTAATGGAAACAAAATGATGCTCCAAGAGTCTTACCCTTAAGAACCTCCGTAATAATGTAGGATTCCTTACACGATACTAGCCATTCAATTGAGACACAACCAGTTGCGAATCCAGGCGGACTTCTAAAGACTGGATACCATGCGAAATGGCATCATGAAGTAGCTCAAATACGACACTGTACTAGGCCACATTGTTGGATGTAGGACCGAGACAGGAACCTCCTGAAGACACAAGCTGATGGTCAGGTGAATAAATAACCCATGCAGCAGAAGCGAGTTGCTGCATATGAAGGCTAGCACCATCCGTGAATCCCAAGAACATAGGAGATTCTGTTGACATCTGTCAACTAAATAGAAGCGAATCAGTAGATCCGAAAAATCAAAAGAAATCTAAACTATGTACAGAAGTAAATATACAATAGTATACAAAAGTATTAGCTCGAGCTAGAAGCTCAAGTGTAATACTGCTTGAGGTAGAGCCCATTTATAGGCTCCTTCAAGGCATTCCCTTCATAGTCTTCCAATTCGTAGGCTCCTTTCTCAAGGACACGCCTCACTATGTAAGGACCGTGCCACATGGGGACTTGCCTTCCCCCAGGGGTTCCTTAGCTTGGTCATACAAGAGGACCAAGTCACCTTCAACATACTGTTGGGGACGGACAGACCTATCATACTAAACCTTGACACGACGTTTGTTGGCATCTATAGCTATGACGACATCTTGAAGTTGCTCGTCAAGTTGCTCGAGGTGGATCAAACGTTGCTCAACATCTGAGGTGTCAGGAAGGAGTTCTATGGCTAGTTTCAATGAAGGGATTTCACATTCAATCGGCAATATAGAATCCACACCATGTACTAGCTAAAATGGTGAGAAACCAGTGGCAGTCTTAACTGCGGTTCGGTATGCCCACAAAGTAGGATATAACATAATGTGCCAGTTGCTCTTGCTTTGTTGGATGGTACGTTGGAGAATGGTATTTAAGGACTTATTGACTACCTCGACATGACCATTCGCTTGGGGGTAGTAAGAAGATGAGTGATCTTGACGAAACCGAAGCTTGAGTGACAAATCCGCCATCATTTTGTTTTAAAAGTGACTGCCATGGTCAATGATAATCTCTTTCGGGATACTGAAACGAGCGATAATCTGATTGAACACGAAGTGGGCTACAGTAGCACCGTCAGCTTTTACGGTCGGCATGGCCTCAGTCCATTTGGAAAAGTAGTCCATGGCCACAATGATATGGTGATGCCCCCTAGCTGAAACTGGTTTGCAATCCATGAAATCCACCCCCCACTTGGTGAAGGGACCGACGATGACAACCGGATGAAGGGGCGCTAGATGCGAGTGTACATTCCGAGAAAACACCTGGCAAGGGTGACATCTCTTTACGACATTCATGCAGTCTTTAAAGATCGAAGGCCAAAAGTAACCAGCTCGCATGATACGTTGGGCTGTCGCAAGCCCAGATAAGTGACCACCACATGCCCCACTGTGGCAGTCATTAAGTACAAGCTCCACTTCTTCATGAGTCAAACAATGACGGAGGATAGAGTCCTTTTTCCGATGATACAAAGTGTTGCTGATGATGACATAATCTTTAGCGTGATGTCTCACACGCCATCAGTCATCTCGCAAATAGTGCGAAGGGAACTTCAAAGTTTGAAGATATATGATGATATCCCCATACCAAGGGTCCACTAACGAGATAAGGAATAAGTACTCATCCACAAAGGAATGTTTATCGATGATGTCCTCATCAAATCATGGAAAATCCGACATGTGCTCAGCGAAAACCAAGGATTTCACTGATTTCACCGAAGCAAAATCAAGATCAAATTCCTGAAGAATAACAATCCATTTATTATACTTCCCCCCAATTAGACATCGTGATAGCACGGCTGAAACAAATTGATGTGTGCTATGACAATGGTTTTCCTAAGCATAATGTAATGTCGTAAACGTTGGATTGCATGAACAGTTGCAAGTGCCAACTTTTCCACGTGAGTGTATCTCAGCTCAACATCTACTAGATTTCGACTAAGATAGTAGACAACATGCTCTTGGAGCACATCATCTACCTGAACTAAGACCATACCAATCGTCTCAAGAGACGCGGCCACATAAAGCAAGAAATCTCTAGCAAAGTCAGGTGGACTAAGTAGAGGGGCCGATACCAAAGCTTTCTTCAAAGCGTCGAAAGACTGTTGGGCTCACTCATCCCAGATAAAAGGAGTTTCATTCTTCAAAAGTCATGCGAAACCTTTGGTAAGACTGGCATAATTCACTATAAAACGTCGTAGGAAAGTGACTCTCCCTTGGAGGCTCTGAAGTTGAATTAAGTTACACGGAGTAGGCAACTGAAGTATTGCCTCAACCTTAAGAGGATCGACTCTTATACCCTCTTTGGAAACTACAAACCCAAAAACGTGACCCGTTTTCACAACAAAGATGCACTTGTTGGGATTCAACCGAATCTTGTAGCATCAACATCTTTTGAAAATGAGACGAAGGTGCTTGGGGTGGTCCACTCTCTTACGAGAATGACCACCAAGATCATCCAAGTACGCCTCCACTATGTGCTTAATGTCGTGAAAAGCATAAATCATGGAACACTGAAACGTAGCTCCGGTGTTTTTAAGGTCGAAGGGCATCTTATGGTACTCAAATGTACCCCAAGGACATATAAAAGCAGTTTTATGTTGATCCTCGGGTTTTATTTGGATCTGATTATAACCTGATAAACTGTCCATAAACAAAAAACTTCACTTCTTGCACACGCATCCAAGATTTGATCTATGAATGGAGTGGGGAAGTTATCTTTCGGACATGCGTGGTTTAGATCTCTAAAATATGTGCATACATGGATGGTTCCTTGCTTCTTATCTACAGGAACGGGATTTGACACCCATTCGGTAAGGGGAACCGGGTAGATGAAACCAACTTTAAGTAGTTTCTCCACCTCTGCCTTAATCGTGGCTTCCTTCCTAGGATTCACAGCACGAATTCATTGTCGAACCGGCTTAACATTAGGATATGTTTTAATCTCGTGTTCAACAATACTAGGGTCTATTCCTAGCATCTCCGCATAAGACCAGGCGAAAACATCCTGAAATTCCTTGAACAACTCGGTGTATATACGGATCTCATCGGGAGAACAATCAGCAATGATATAAACATTCTCTATCTTTCCGGGTGTGCAAGAGATGTTGATCGGTATGGTTGGGGAGATATTAACCATATTCCCCTCCCCATAAATCCCATGTGAATCCAAAGGATCCATAGGGTGACCAACCTTCTCGGAAAGAGTCATCCTAAACTCTTCGTGCTCAATAAGATCAAGGTTGGGAAGAAAATAAGAGCGATGATGCAAATCCTCCCAAGGCCTCTCACTACCACACATAGCCTCAATGATGAATTCATCCAAAGGAAAAGTACCATCAAGACAATCTTGCAAGCAAGATGAGTCGACTGCCCACGTGGGCAGCATAGCGGGATCTTCTTCTGTCAGTGAAGAGGAGAGATCCGGCTCTGTAGTGGCTTGTTGAATCTCATGGTATGCAAGCTTGGCTGCAGATAGTGGCAAAGCCATTCCAACGTGCGAAATGTCTCCAAATGGGGAACTCGTGGATGGTAAAGTCCACGAATCATTAAAATATGAGGTCCAGAAAGGTACATTATTTAAAGAGGATGGCACACTATCAGAAATGGTTCCAATAAAGGAAATTAGTGCAACAACGTCGAATGATCCCATCAAGGATGGATCCAATCCTACACTAATGTTCCCAGATGTTGGCTGAGAATATTTGATCTGGGGAACAATAGTTCCCAATGATGCTACAGAATTGGAACTAGGAAAGTCTAGTTGATCAACCGTCACAAATTTTCCTTCGTGGGGAAAGAAAATAACTCTAAACACAGAGGATACAATCACTTTCATTATGTATATCCAATTCCTACCCAGAAGAAGGTTGTAGTCGATGGGCGCATCAACCACCTCGACTTCAATAGGCACGAATTTCCCACCCAAGTGGACCTCAAGGGAATGGAGAATACCACGCAGCCTAAGCGACTGACCATCGAATGCAGTAAGCATGGTCATATATTTTGACAAGGGAGGAGAACCAAGAGCTTTCCAACAATCCAACGACATTACCGAGGTGGAAGCACCTTCATCAACCACCGTAAGTTTAATGAATTTATGTAAGCACCTCACATGGACTTGAAAAGTCACATGATAAAGCAAGCGAGGATGGATATCAGTAGTGTCAAATTTAATGATGTTAGGTCTACCCTCATCCTGGACTCCCAAAGCAGATAAAAGGGTGTTCCTCTACGAAGGACATGCCTGTAAAACCTCAAGAGCCGACATGGCACACGGAGTTTGACCCAAATCTTCCACAATAGAGTAGTTTTGGGTGGCTCGGGAATTGGGATTATGCACTGAGCACTTAAGAACACCTTTCGATATCCGTGGCATAGTAGTGGGCTTCTCGATAATGAGAGAAGAGTCAGGAGGAGGAGGGGGCTCATTCCCCATATTTGGTTGTGGTGCACCATAATTGCATTGACGAGTAGCAACACTAACCTCATATTTAACCATGTTCACGCATCTATACCAACCGGCATGAGAAGAGGACGTCGAAGTTTCGTTAGTCCCATAGCCAGTGACGGGAGCAATCAAAGCCATATTGTGATGATGCGAAAGGGGATCTTTCAACACAGATAGGCTCTGTGAAAGATGCTTCAATGCTTCTTCAATTCGAGGACACAAGTGGGTAAGATGATCCTCCCCACAAAGTTTGCAAGGGAATTTCACCTTACATCTAGGCTTACAGTCCCCACCAGCATTTCTGCTGTCCTGAGGAGGGTTGGCGTTCTCTTTTATAGGAGTATTTATATTAATTCCATTATTCCCATTATTCCCACCCTTACGATTGTTTCTCCCCTTCTTCTTTCCACCAGTTTGTTGGTTACCTGATGGGTTCACCGATTGTATAGAATGTACATCGAGCGATTGGGTGGAAGTGGACGAGGTGCGAGCCTATCCGGGGGTAGATTGGCCAATAGACAAATTTTGCATTTGATTGGTAACCAAATCTATGGGTCGAGTACTCGTGGATCCAACTATGCCATCAACATGTGGTCTAGGAACAAGCTTGGGATCATGACATGAACTTGGTGCGTCACGAATAATATCGTACAGGATGCCAGATTGAGCATAGAGTAGATATAGCTGTTGGGATTTGAATATAGCTTGCTCCTCAGTTGTAATGTCGGACACTGAAACGTCCTTTGAGATGTAAGGAAGCAAAGACTTAAGGAACCATTCCAATAGAAAATTTGGATGAATGTTGGCTTTCACTAGCCTCTTCCGTTGATGCCACTCTTGAATATGATCATATATGTGCGTGGCCTTGTTCTAGCGGAAGGTAGATAAAATTTCAGTGCGAGTATTGTAGCGAAACGACAGCTGAAAATGGTCTAGGAAAACCAAGGATATCTCATTAAAACCCTTGTAAGTGCCCCCAGACAACTCGACGTACCATTTCGCGGTTGCCCCCTTGAGGGTGTGTTGAAATAATCTCAAACGAATAGAGTCGTGATTTAACGAATTCGAGAAGCACCAAAGATGAAAGTCGTAACGTGATCACCCAGATCCTCACCATTCTTCCCTTCTAACTTTGGAATGTCATAAGGGATTTTGGTAGGGACTGGAGGCCAAGTAGGATCGTGACACACCGGATCATTCGTGAGCTTTGGAAGATCTGGTAGATTCAAACGAGCAAGAAACGAGAGCTGCGGTTGCGAAGCTTGATTATAAGCTCCCAAAAGAGGATGACCTTGCGAACCTAAAGGATGATATAAACCATGACCATGACCATAGGGTTGATAACTACTTCCCACCTGAACCATGTAAGGGTATGAAGGTATATGTGTTTTGTAAGCACCATAGTGAGGAGGGTTGTAATAAGGGCCTGAACCAGCTGCGTTATAAGAAGGGTTACCACCATAATTATGGGGAATATAAGTGTTATTCGTAGAAGGAGCAGTCGAGTAATGACCATAAGTAAACGGTATGTTCCCACCTCCCATGTTAGGAGGTACATGCAGGTTAGAAAACTTGGTTGTAGTAACAGGTATATGCGTATAAGCATGTGGGTTAACCTGTGTGTTAAACTGTGGAATGTAAGTTTTGTTATGAGAAGTGTTCCCACCGAAATTAGGGGTAGTCGTGGGACATGGTCCTCCTCCAGCATGTGGATTAGATGAAGGGATGTGACCATACCCAAATTGAAATGGATTAAAAGAGGGTGCACCGCCCCCGGAGGGAGCAGTGCCCCCAACACCAATGCTAGAGTTAGCTTGACTACCAGACGAAGTGGATGTAACATTCGAATTAAGACTGGGCATACCAAAAGAAAAGGATGTAGTAGTCGAAGGGTTTGTTGTATCATTAAGATCTGACATCCCATAATGGAAACCATGTGTGTGTGCACGATAAAATGGGTTTGACTCCGGGGGTGGGTTCAGCCCAAAGCCCAAAAAAGTGACGTGTGGGGGTGAACCTTCCTCTCACACATCCCTAGGAGTGGAAGGAGCGGTCTGTCCATCGACATCACCCGATGGAGTCATGGGAATTCCTCCTGTGCCATACAAAGTAGTCATAATGTGAGCGTCTTGAATCTCGTAAGAAATATCAAAAGGATAAGAGGGGATCCTCCGACGTCTCTTATAAAAAGGATGTGCTACCTCGTCGGATAGAAGACCAACCAAACGACAAGAATGACGGAGATGTGGATCTCGCTCCATGATAACTCCAAAAAGTCAATAAATCAAAGGCCTCCTAATGGCCAACTAACGATCAAAGAGCACAAATCTAAAGAAACTATAGCCAAGTGCACACAAACATGATTGGCTTAAGGGACCTCCCGACACTACAACTGGTATGTCTCTCCTAGGAGAGGCTTGAGACTCCCAAACTATAATCGGAGGTAACATAATCAGTTATAAGGGATCCCAAACTTCACTGCGTGCACAGGGTCAAATCCCTATACAACAAGAAACTGTGTTGTCCAACCCCTATCTGACTCAGGACAATCGCAGAGTAACCGCAATGAATGCCCTATGTGATACCTAGGTAAAGAATTTAAGGTCACCACGTATAACCAATGCTCAGGCGGACAGTCGCAGGTGGGATTCGTCATATGGGAAGGGTAGCTAAGCCCGAAACTCAAGAGGGTCAAATCCCCCAAGAGCCCCCGTACACAAACAAATCCTGGAAATATCTTCCACGTTCAGCTAGTATTGGAGGGCTATCTCCGCAACCAACCTCATGCTTAACTCTGGTTTTAGTAGAGCTTCCTGAGAACACTGATGTATACCATGGGTTTCACCACTCCCTGGTCATACACATAATGCTTCGTTTAATAGTATTGGATTGTTAACTCACAATGATCTATTCCAAGACTCTAAACCTATGCTAGTAGGTGCACCTTATAAAAATAAAATCGTTTCTAATCAATTTTGAGATTAAGCATTGATTTTAAAAGGTTGTAATTACTCAAAGGACATGGTCGTGAAACTGATGATGTAAAAGACTCAATAGTATGCACAATCGAAAAGCACTAGACTCATCTATCCAATAAAAACTATGCCACTAATATGACAATCAATCCAACGGTTCGGAAATAAAATGCAATCTCTTTTAAAATTTCAATGCACAAGCAAGTCCTAGATTAAATCACAAGCACTCTGATGCAAAATGCAGAACATAAAGCAAATATTTTTGTATTTTCTCTTATAAATGGAAGGAAAATGCAGAACAATGTTTTTGTATTTTTTCAATATAAATGGAATGAAAAAATGCAACCAAAATCTAACTATTCAATAAAAAAATGCAGAGCATATCACACAGACAACCCAGCAAATCCCAAACAGTAAGGCTCAACCAAGCTAATGAGCTATAAAACAAGAAATGGTGGGAAACCAAAAAGATCAAAAACAAAGAGAAAGAGGAGTTTCTAGTCGATAACAGGGCATGGAACAGTCAATAAACAGGCCAAGTAAGCCTCAAGAACACTCAGAACCAACCCAACAATAATCCAAGGCCAAAAAACAAGCAATCCTGAAGTTGTACGCGACTGTTCATAGAACAACAACGGGTAGACGCAGGCTACAGTACACACATTGGCGGGTAGACGTGGGAAAAACTAGGTTGATCCACGTACAGAGAAAGGAAAATGAGCCCCAAAATAGTCAAAAAACCCATAAAAAAGCTATTTTTCTAATGTAAATCCCAACGGCCAATCAATGACACAAAAGCTCGACACATAGCAACTCAAAATAAGGAAAAATGCCTAAAAATCCCCAAAATGGAGGTTTTTCCCCAGCGAAGTTGCCATTTCTGTTATGGAGAAAAAATTCCTATGGCATGGGGCAGACCACTACAGACATATGACTACTAGAACACTACTCAATTCTCAAAACAATGCTATATAAATGACAATGCTAAGATAATGGAGAAAAAACCAACCTTCAACCGGATGTTCGAAGTAGATCCCTGTTGAGCTTTCAATCTCTACACTTGAACCTGCAGATTAGTCTCAACAACAACTACAAGCAAGTGCATATAATATGTGAAAAACATTAGCATAATCAATAACATGGTCCATGATATCATAAGCACATGTAACCCAATGTAATTTAAACAACGTTCACAACATCAATTAGACGAGAAAATGAGTATTTCCATTAATTAATAACAAGAAGTACATAATACAACCTCTTGCCAGCAATCCATCTGAACCAAGAACTAAGTCCCTCCACTTGTGTCTCCACCACTCCATTCCTCCATACAATGACAAACTCAAACTATGAAAGGAGTTTGGTAGGTGAACATAAGGAGTTCACAACAACAAGGATCATTGAGTGTAGACTCAAGTCATGACAAAAATCCACTAGAGTTATGTTGATCTCTCTTTCTCCTCCCTTCCATACACCATAAGAGATCAATATATAGCCTTCCAAAGGTAAGTGAAAGGTCGAATTGAGTCATTTCGGGGTATATGGAGGGCCAAAGGTCACCCTAAGACCGCTTTTTGGGAGTAAAAATCTAGTTTTTACTGTTTTTTACCATGTAACTCGATGTACGCATGCTAATTAGGTGCAGCTTGCGTGTACACTGGCTATAATGGAATAGCAAGTGTACAAGAACAAAAATAGGGAAACTTGGTTCCTGAAGAGAAAATAATGGATTTGAGTCAATACAATGGATACTGAAGGCCAATAAATCTTGATGCTCACAAGGTGGAAAAATACGTTGTAACAGTATAAATAAGCAACTAACATTTCATTTTCACAATACAACAAACACATCTCTTCTCAGCTAATGCACACTTTTCAAGGAGGCCAGCAAAATCCCAAGGAGCAAATTTTGAAGGTCTTTATCTTATCTCTTCTACATGCTAGGGTTTCCTCATGAAAGAGGACGAACCTAATGCTAAGGTTTCCTCATGAAAGAGGACGAACTTTACATGCTAGGGTTTCTCTTCATGGTGATGATGTACTTGCAATATTGGACTGATTTCTTCTAAGAAAAGTTGTTGGGTTTTCTCCCAAGGATGGGTTTCCCAGGGTAAATTTTTTGTGTCTCCTGTGGATAGCTGTGTTTCTATGATATTTTTTTTCTGCTGCAATTTGAAGTTGAAATTTTCAGTGTATAACTATTCAATGAAAACAATGGGACGAAATGAATGCTTGAAATCATTTGGAAATAATTATCAAGATCTAAAATTTGTGTTTCTACTACTATATGAGAAAAATTCAACATAGTATCAGAGCCATGTTGAAGACAACCGTAGCATAAAATTGCTGAAAAAGCAACTTGGAGAAAGTAGAGCCAAAAAATTAGTTCTAAAAAAGTAGGGCCAAAAAAAAAGTTTGAAAAAGGCCAAAAAAGTAGGCCTGAAAAGGCAGGAACGAAAAAGTAGGGCCAAAAATGCAAGACCGAAAAAGTAGGGCCAAAAAAACAAGTTTGAAAAGTAGGTCCAAAATTGCAGATCTAAAATTGTAGACTTGAAGATTACAAAATAAAGGTTTCTAAGAGTTCAAGCAAGCAAGAAAATCAAGGAGTAAAACCGAACATTTTCTAAAGTAGATCTAAGGGCATATCTGAGGACTATATTGTTACATATCCAAGGCAGATCTGAAGATTTATACTTGCATACCAAGGCGCACTTCATAAAGAGAGGTGGTTGTAGGAAAGGTCTTATAGAGAAAACATTAAGGAGGATGGTTACAAGTCTTCCAGAGCTCCAAGTAGAGAATGAGGATGTTTGCAGGGGCTATACATTTGGAAAGAATCTCAAAGGATATTTTACGAGCAATAATAGTAGGTCCAAGGGGATCTTGGATCTAGTGCATTTGTATGCGTACCATTGGCAGTATCATCTTTGGGTGGAAGACATGAATCTACTTCATGAAGGCCAAAGATAAAGTCTTCAACAGGTTCCAGGTTTTCAGGGTTCAGGCAGAGAACTTGATGAAGAAGAAGATCAAAGTTTTTAAAGTTAGACAATGGATGAGAGTATACCTCCAAGGACTTCAATGATTTTTGCAAGGAGGCAGGGATCAAGAGGGAGTTTCTACAAGGAGGCAGGGATCAAGAGGGAGTCAACAACAATATAAGTATTTGATGCTTTAAGCAATAAGTTTTATTTACTTAAATTGAATTGATATTTTGTTAATGAATATCATAACTGTTTGATTAGTACTAGTTAACTCCCGTGGACAAATTTTGCATGTATTACAGAACAGGTTCATTGTGGAAGTTGTCAATATGGTGATCCATGATCAGGATCTACCCATGTTCTTATGGGAAAAATATTCCAGTATTGCAGTTCATGCTTAGAACATGAGTACTCACTAGATAATTAGGAACAAGACTCCTAAGGAGGCATTCATAAAAGTGAAGCCAGAGCGAGACTTCGAAGTCCTACAAGATCTACTTTCCAGGACAACGTCAGATTGAGGTTAGTGGGGATGTTACTTTTGATGAAGAGGTATCCTTCAAGAGGTCTAGAGAGTCTCACATGCATATTGATAGTGAGGATTATGAGGCTCCGAATGATGAGGGTACATATCCCTCTAATACAGTTATTCATCCTTCATACTATTAGGAGGAGATAGTAGAGCTAGCAGATCTACCTAGAGATGTTGCGGTGACAAAGAAGAGGCTAGCATGGCTTTGCGATACTTTGTAGGATGTAGAGAACATGCAACTCTCAATGGTACTTTCAGGGAGATAAAAATACCTCAGAGGTTCTCGAGTTATATAAAGGTCACATCATTGATTCCAAGCCTTCCAGGAAGCAACATGCCAACAATAGTTGGAAGGACTGCATGATGGAGGAGTATTAGTCCATCATGAAGAATGATGTGTGAGAGATAGTTCCGAGACCAGAAGGGAAAACAAGTTATACAACTTGACGATAAATTTATACTCAAAGCGAGAACTCTAGCCATAAAAACTCATATTTTTGCATAAAAAACACTAAAAAACAACCCTGAATCAAAAAATGGTGCTATTGATAGCACCACTTTTTTTTTGGTAAAAAATATAGACATTGATCAAAACAATCGTTATTGTTGTTTACAAAAACCTTAAAATCAAGCCCCGAATTGAAAACTAATACGACCGGTAGCACACGTTTTTGTTCGGATATCTACATCATCTATTTCAGGATACATATCTATTTCAGGATCATCTATTTCAGGATACATATCTACTTCAGGATCTTGCATGATTTATTTCAGGATATGCAGCTGCATGCACTTGCATGCATCCCAGTCACCAGTTTGATGCCTCCAGCACCTTATCCACCTTCTTCTAGCACCCGGGAGCCACTTACCACAGAGTTTTAGCCCTCCTAAGCTGAAAGGCGCCCTCTTCTCACCTACTGCCAGAGAAGGGCGCACTTGTTCACCAACCACTGCAGATTCACTCCAGTTACATTCAGTTAGCTCCGATTCTCCCTGATTTGAGGCTAGTTTCACTCCTGACTGACTGTTTCACCTCCGATTGACCTCCAGTTCGATTAGGTGACTTGTTCTGACTCCAGTTAGCCTCCCATGCGCCCCCACTGAGCCTCCAGATCCTATATCAGTGCTACACACTTCAGTTACATTTATTACACTCAGTTAGACTCAGTTTGACACCTGGATGACTGGTTGTTGTGATTGATGAGCACCACCGATGATTTATGAGGACTCCTAGACAGAGTCAAGCTACTCCAATTCTGTGATTCGAATGACCTCCTTAGGCAATTCGAATTGCTCAGTCATTGTGACAGTTTGTATTGTAATTCATTCACCCTTTTTGGGATAGAGAGCACTGCTGCATGTTTTGCACAGTTTTGCACCATATTTTCTATGTTCATCTGTTGTGATTGATTTACTTGTTCATTAGATCTGCTGTGACTAATTTTACATGGTATCAGAGCCATTGCAGGGACAAGATCTCTTTTCTACAGGTGTTTATACAAGAAGATTTGACTGAATTGCTAAAAATTGCAAAAGTTTGGCATGAGATATCTCAAGGGCATTCGCTCCTGTGCATGCAAAGCTTGAAAAATATTCCAATACCACTCCAGAAGCTTGAGTTACCACATAATTCCTGGATCTGATACATTGGACCTATTCAACATTGCTTGAAATCCAATCCCAGGTGTGATGCAACTCTCAAAGGGTGGATTGTTCGACCTTATTGTGGTTGTTTTGATGTGATTTGCAGGTTTATTGTCTCCTCCAATTGCACTCGCTACTTTCTGCATGCAAGCCTTTCTACAACATTTGCATTCGCTATAGTCTGCATGCAAGCTTCCTCTTCATCAGTTGACTCAATCCTTGCAATGGAATACTCTTCTTCAAAGCCTATCATCACCCCATTCAATTATTTTGATTGGAAAGATGATATGGAGATCATATTACGTTCAAAAGGTTACTACCGAGTCACTCTTGGTCTTGAATTGGAGCCAAACAATGTAGCAGAAAGAACCAAACACTACAACAAGCTTGATGAAGCTTATGGTCTTCTTTGTCTCTCCATCTCCAAGGATCTTCACTTCCATCTCAGCGGATTGAAGACTCCAAAAGCCATATGGGAGCAACTTGAAACACTATTCGGCAAGCAGGATGAGCTTAGGGCTTTTCAATTAGAGAATGAATTGATTGGCCTTAATCCTGAGAATTTCGAGACCATCAATGAATTCTTCACAAAATTCAAGAACTTGAACTTGCAATTGAAGAACAGTGGTGTTGTCAAAGAGGATAAACAGTTGATCCTCTCCATTCTAAGCAAGCTTGGGAAAGATTATTCGGTATTTGTCTCCACTTTCAATTCCGGTCGGCTAACTACCCCGAATTGGAAGATGCCTACCTTGAATGCCTTCATTGAGTCCGTTACGAAAGAGCATGACAAGTTGATTCAAATGGGATCCATAAGCTCCAAAGATTCAGCCCTATTTGTTCAAGGACCCAAGATCTCGAATGGTAAAGGAAAGCTAAAGAAGGAGAAGCCCAAATTCGAGCCTCACAAGCAAAAAGACAAAGGCAAGCAAATGGATGCACCATCCAGTTCGAAATCCAAGCAAAAGGGCAAAGAAGGTAACCAAAAATCTAAATGTACTTATTGTAACCGTGGCTTTCATCCCGAAAGTTCATGTATGAAGAAGACTATAGATCAAATGGCCCTCCTTTTGGAAAAGAACAACATAACCCTTCCTGACGGTGCAAGGAAGAAGGATCGGAATGACGATCATGAAAGAGGACAAGCACTCATGGCAACGGTTTCGAAGCCCACTCTCTTGATAGATTCGGGTGCATCAAATCATATGGCTGCAAATATTGATTCTTTTTCCTCATTCGATCCAAACAGCTCCATCCCCATCCATTTGGGAGATGACTCAAAAATTTCTTCAAAGGGCAAAGGTACGATTCATGTAGAACATGGATGCTTTCAGAATGTTCTCTATGTGCCTTCCTTAGCTTCGAATCTCCTTTCTGTGTATCAAATGACACATACTGGTGATCCAAAGAAAGTCACATTCAGCCCTAATACAGTTGAAATTTCTGATATCAAAAGTGGAAGACTAGTTGCGGTTGGGAAGGCAAACCACACTGCAAAATGTTATGAGTTTTCGCACTTTATACCGCTTGCAAAGCCCACCGCTCTTCGCACACATGGTAATGAGGTTAGTAGGCTTTGGCATGAAAGATTTGGACATCTAAATTATAAGTATTTGCTGCTGCTATCAAATAAATCCATGGTAGATGGGCTTCCACAACTCCGTTCCTCGAAGGGAATATGCACCGGTTGCATTATTGGGAAGCACCCCGAGCACAGATTCGACCGCGGCAAGGCTAGCAGAGCCTCTACTATTTTGGGATTGATCCATTCTGATATCAGTGGTCCGCTGCCCCATATGTCATTAAATGGTTCAAGGTATGTTTTGACATTTATTGACGATTTTTCCCACTTTACATGGGTATTCTTTCTCAAAAACAAGTCAGAAGTGCTTGGAAAATTCAAGGATTTTAAGGCTTCTGTTGAGACCACCACTGAGAGCAAGATCAAAGCTCTTAGATCTGATAATGGTGGGGAATATATCAAGTCCGAGTTGCTGCAACTTTGTGCCCAAAGCGGAATCAAGATCCAACATACAGTTCCCTACACACCCCAGCAGAACGGTGTAGCGGAAAGGAAAAACCGGTCACTGAAAGAGATGGCTACATGCATGATTGAATCGAAAGGTTTGGCTGCAAATCTTTGGGCTGAAGCAATCAATGTTGCTGCATATATACAGAACCGTGTTCCACATTCATATGTGAAAGGTATGACTCCTTTCGAAGCATTCTTTGGTCACAAACCGGATGTGTCAAATTTGAGAGTTTTTGGCTCTACTGCATGGGCTAGAATTCCTTCTGAGAAGAGACGAGCTTTGGATCCACAAAGTATCGAGTGCATATTGATAGGATATGGGGAAGAATCAAAAGCATATAAACTCATGGATATCAGATCTAAAAAGATATTCATAGAGCGCAGTGTGCAGTTTGAAGAACCGCTTCAAGAATTGCAACTAGTTGAGGAGAAAACTACCGATTCACCGCCTTCACCAGAAGAAGATTCGAGCAGCGATAATGAAGGTATGAGTTCTGATATTTCTGATATTGTAGCAGCATATGATGATCATGACATATCAGGTTCGGAATCCGACCATTCAGATCCCCCTCAGTTACCAAAGTGGGCCCAAAACACTCTACAATTTGCTGGTTCTAGTCTTGGAAATCCTGCTGATCCGAGACGAACAAGAGGAGACTTTCAAAGGGCAGGTATGGCTCTTTCTATTGCTGATCCATTTCTTCCTGAGATTTTTTATTTGATGGCTGGTTCAGATCCCCAATCATACTATTCAGCCCATCGAGATCCGAGATGAAAAAGTGCCATGGATGAAGAGTACAGTTCTCTTCAAAAGAACAATACATGGGAGCTAGTTTCTCTTCCACCTGGAAGAAAATTAGTGAAGTGTAAATGGGTCTACCGTACTAAAGTTGCTGCTGATGGCACTATCAGCAAATATAAAGCAAGGTTGGTGGCAAAAGGTTTTTCCCAAGTCCAAGGAGTGGACTACACAGAGACCTTTGCACCGGTTGCAAAGATGGATTCCATCCGCCTTGTTTTAGCTATTGCCGCATCCAAGCACTGGGAAGTGCATCATATGGATGTGAAGAGTGCATTTTTACATGGAGACCTTGTTGAAGAGGTCTATATGCAGCAGCCAGAGGGTTATACATCAGATCCATCATTGGTTTGTAGATTGAAGAAATCTTTGTACGGGTTAAAACAGGCCCCAAGAGCTTGGTACGCAAAGATGGACTCCTTCCTTCTTTCTCAGAATTTCCAAAGATGCAAATCTGATCCGAATGTCTATCTTCAGCGAGTTAAAGGTAATTTGTTGGTTATTGTACTTTATGTTGATGATCTGCTTATTACTGGTAGCACACTTACTTCAATAAACAAGCTAAAATCTGCCTTAAATCTAGCTTTTGACATGAGCGATTTGGGCTTGCTGAGTCACTTTTTGGGCTTGGAGATAGCTCAAAATTTTGATGGGATCACTATATCTCAGCAAAAATATGCTTCCGACCTGTTATTGAAGTTTAATATGGCTGAATGTAAGGCAGCCCCGTTCCCATTCCTCTCAGGAATCAGTCTTGAGGAGGGAGATTCCACACCGCTTGCAGATTGCAGTATGTATCGACAGTTGATTGGTTCACTACTTTATTTGACACATTCACGGCCTGATATCTCATATGCCGTGAGTGCCGTGTCAAGATATATGCAGCAGCCACATGAGCTTCATTGGCGAGCAGCCAAGCGGATCTTGCAGTATGTGCAAGGTACGAGACAGTTTGGCATACATTATGCTGCAGATTCTGAGCTAGATTTCATTGGTTTTACTGATTCAGATTGGGCAGGTGATAGCATTGATCGGAAGTCCACTTCC
Organism: Larix kaempferi; assembly: GCA_027924585.1. Taxonomy (NCBI): domain Eukaryota; kingdom Viridiplantae; phylum Streptophyta; class Pinopsida; order Pinales; family Pinaceae; genus Larix; species Larix kaempferi. The sequence continues at coordinate 16,171,106 of BSBM01001138.1, read as the reverse complement.
GGTTATGTTTTCATGATTGGTCATGGTGCTATTTGCTGGTCCAGCAAAAAGCAAGCAGCCATTGCACTTTCTTCAGCAGAGGCAGAGTATCGAGGGGCAGTCAATGCCTGCATTCAGGCAGTTTGGTTGCAGGGTATTCTTTCCGAGTTTGGTTTTGGTGGCACTACTTCGACTGTCCTATTTTGTGACAATCAAAGTGCTATCAAGATCTCCACAGATCCAGTTCAGCGGCAGATGACCAAACACATTGAGATTCATATGCATTACATTCGACAGTTGGTGCATGACCGCACCATCATTCTGCAATATTGCCCTACTGATGAGCAAATTGCAGACATCTTCACCAAGAGCTTCACTGAGAAGAAGTTCTCTTACCTCCGTTCACTGTTGGGGGTGAGTTCCATCATGGTGGAGACAGATTGATTCATTATTATGCTTTAGCTTGAGGGGGGGATTTCTTCCCACTGGGTTTTCCCTCTTTCCTCACTTAGTTTATTTTCAGCATTTTTTGGATTATTGTATTGGGGTGACCTTTGGTCTTAGTTACCAGGGCCCCACATTATTTTAGTTGGCACATCATAGTCTAGCTTGAGGGGGGGTGTTCGGATATCCACATCATCTATTTCAGGATACATATCTATTTCAGGATACATATCTACTTCAGGATCTTGCATGATCTATTTCAGGATATGCAGCTGCATGCACTTGCATGCATCCCAGTCACCAGTTTGATGCCTCCAGCACCTTATCCACCTTCTTCTAGCACCCGGGAGCCACTTACCACAGAGTTTTAGCCCTCCTAAGCTGAAAGGCGCCCTCTTCTCACCTACTGCCAGAGAAGGGCGCACTTGTTCACCTACCACTGCAGATTCACTCCAGTTACATTCAGTTAGCTCCGATTCTCCCTGATTTGAGGCTAGTTTCACTCCTGACTGACTGTTTCACCTCCGATTGACCTCCAGTTCGATTAGGTGACTTGTTCTGACTCCAGTTAGCCTCCCATGCGCCTCCACTGAGCCTCCAGATCCTATATCAGTGCTACACACTTCAGTTACATTTATTACACTCAGTTAGACTCAGTTTGACACCTGGATGACTGGTTGTTGTGATTGATGAGCACCACCGATGATTTATGAGGACTCCTAGACAGAGTCAAGCTACTCCAATTCTGTGATTCGAATGACCTCCTTAGGCAATTCGAATTGCTCAGTCATTGTGACAGTTTGTATTGTAATTCATTCACCATTTCTGGGATAGAGAGCACTGCTGCATGTTTTGCACATTTTTGCACCATATTTTCTATGTTCATCTGTTGTGATTGATTTACTTGTTCATTAGATCTGCTGTGACTAATTTTACAGTTTTCAAAAAATGGAATTATTATATCATTGTATCATAATTTAAAATTGTATTTATTAAATGTCTTTCATATTTTTGCACCAAAACACCAAAAATCAACCCCAAAAAGAAAAGTGGTGATACCAGTATCACCGTTTTTTTTTTTGGAGGCTACATTTACAACTTTCCAGAAAGCAAGGGTGGTATCGCTGCAATCGAAATCTTAAATCGATCCCAAGATTGAAAAGTAGATCTCCTAGAATCGCTGTCATTTTTATTAGAGGTTAAAATTTAAAAAACAATATCTTGAAAAAACATAATTAAAAAGAAAAATAAAAAAAGTGAAAATTCAAAAACACAATTTATTTTAAAAAATTCAAAATCCAAATTTAAAAAAAATTCAAAAAATATTTAAAACCCAACAAAAAAATTTATAAACAAAAAATTAAAAAAATAAATCCAAAAAAATATAAAAAATAATTGTAAAAAATTAAAAAATGAAACACATATTTAAATGTTTAAAAAATACAAATTAAAAAAAAACAACGTTTAAAAAAATTAAAAAAAACTTTAACACATAAAAATAAGAATTAAAAATTTCATTTAAAAAAATAAAATTTTAAAAAACATTAAAAATAACTAAATGTTTAAAATTTTTAAATAAAAATTTATTAAAGAAAAAAAAACATAAAGCTAAAAACTAAATTTAAACCAAAATTAAGAAAAAAAAAAACCACCCCCTCTCCTCTCCCCTCCCTGCATCATGAGCCACGCCCTCTTGGCCGCCCTGCGGCCTGGCACGATTCCGAGAATGTGCATAGAGTTCATCTTTATCGCACAATGTAATGGGTTTGCATTGGCGCTTACAAAAATTGGACTCTTTACTTCTTGAGTGCATATGGTATTAATACTCAAAGGGAAAATACAGCGATTGTGGTCAAATAGGCATGAATATAATGATGGTTGTAGCATAGCCTTCAACAGGCCCTATCTTGGCCAAATATTGCTTGGGAAAATATAGCGATTGTGGTCAAATAGGCATGAATATAATGATGGTTGTAGCATAGCCTTCAACAGGCCCTATCTTGGCCAAATATTGCTTATTTTAGCGAACAAGGATGCATTCGAAAGGAAGGGAGGTGTACAATTTGATGAATAGGATCGTCACAGCAGCATTATCCAATCACAGCACTCCATGTTTCAAAAGATGAAAGGTTCAAGTAAAAATCTGGTTTGACACACTTTGTCCATTATAGGTTTTGAGGATTGTTTGAGGAGCATGTGGAAATGGCAGATGGATTTAATAGAGATTATGGAGCTACCTAGAATATCCTGTAGTGAAAAGAAGAAACACGAATGGTCATTTATGCCTATGGCCAATAATTAAGTAAATATTAAAATAATGAAGGTAGCTCACGAATTGAGGGGAAAATCCATGAAATCAAGGAAGTGCAAAAATCAAAGGCAATGAAAATGACTTCTTGCAAGGTAGGATTGTGAATTTAATACCTTTCGACCTTTGTATATCTTCCATCTTGTTGCTTTGAAATTTTTCTAGTTGGAGATGGTCTTCCACTTTCCTTGGAAATCGTGAAAGCAATCATATGGTTTCATTGTTGTCAGTTTACATTTGATTAGGAACCGAGGCAATCCATTAAATGGAAAAAAAGGATTGGGAATCTCTTATTAACAACAACAGGAAAGAACAAGAGGAAAATTATAATTGAAAAGAAATTTCCTGTAAGTGTTGTTCTTCCTCTCAGTAATGAAACTCCAAAATTTGTTGAGTAGCTTGGAGACTACTCTTTGCCTAGCTTCCATCTAGACTACAAGTGAAGGATACATATAGTCTCTAAATTGCAAATAAATAGCTATGTTTTTCTTCAGTGTTTATGATAAATGCAAACTATGAGAAGTAAAAAGAGGTCCAAAATAAGTTCCATGATTTTCACCTTGAAAAGACTGTCACCAAGTAGGCCATTCAAATAGCAGTTAATGTATTAATCTTACCTCAATGAAGATGGAAGAAAAACTATTATGAACAACTCATAAAAATTATTCCAAACCAAATTTATTTGACTGCTGAAAAATAATAGTGACAAAAAGAAGAGGTCTATCCAAAAGTGAACTATCAAAACAGAGTACTCTGCTTCAGTAACAAGGTTGTCCCTTTAAATAATTATCTTAGTGGACAATATCATCATTGACTTATATTTATATTTGAAAGGTTTCCAATTGATGACCGCAATAGTTTGAAGCAATCATCTCTTATCTTCTACTGAAATAAAGATTATATAATAGTCATCAAACTAGAATGCATAGAATAGACCTGAAGATGATTTATGAGTACCTTCAAACTTTAAATGTGTTGGCACTCTGTTGAATCATGAATTGGGTGAACAAATTTGTCTTGATATGTGGCAAATAAGGATTTGTTACAGCCCAATAAATGAATCAATGACTCAAAGAGGTCAAGAAATTTTTTACTCGGTCCTATAACTCACGACACAGATTAGATGCAGGCATCAAGTATACTCAGACCAACCTCCAAACATAAGGCTCATCTTCCAATTTGCAAGTGAAATTAAGAAGAATTATGATAATAATTAGAGCTTATATTGAAAGTGTATTATGTCAACACAATTCCAAGCCTATAAACCTTCAAAGCCTTTAATTTGTTATGATGGAAATGCCTGCAATACCTTCATCACAATTAGAATTGTGAGAACAAAAATAATGACAAAGATGCCCAATTATTAAAATACACATTATATTTCCCTCGGGATCGCTTGCCAATGGAGGAGCAATTATATAGAATTTATTGTGTAATGGTTAAGAAATTACTTCAGAATCGAGGCTTGATTTCCATAAAATAATAGAAACCCAAGCAAATATGTTATGGCCAAATGAACACTTTGGCTTGACAAGAGTGACAAACCAACTCATATTTCTTCCTGGAACTGGAACATTAGTATTCAATGGAACATTTTCCATATATTAGTATAGATACCCAAAAAGTATTTATGAAATCAAAAGGCAACGATTTATAACACTCTTAAGTAAGGCAACGATTTGAAAATGAGTCTGAAATCAAACCAAATCTTATTATAGATCTTTAGATTTGAGTTGCATGCATAGATATGACTAGTTGTAAAGGCCAAATTGGCAGTGATTCCAGAATTTTAAGGGCATATTTATGTTTCTGGTTTTGTATTATCCTATGGTAGATGATTATTGTGTCTATGTCAACCAGTAGAATTGATAGTAAAATTTTGAATGTATTACTGTTTCTTGCAGCACTGGACCTTCTGGTTTCCCTATGGTAGATGATTGTTGTGTCTATGTCAACTAGTAGGGTGACCATAAAATTTTGAAATGTAACAAACTAGGGTTTGGTGTCACCTGACAGTATTGCTGATCAACTCAAGATAAAGAAAGGATGCCTATTCCATCCCATGCTCTTTTGAAAAATTATATATCGGAGAAATTGGCCTCTCTATCAAAGTGAGATTAAAGGAACATGGTGCAAACATAATGCACAATAGAACATATAAAACTGAGTTGGATAAGCAGTCATACATGTCAAAGCATTATATCTGCATTGAGGAAGGATGGATGTTGTTGTACACTAGCATATATCCATTTTAAAAGGGATCTACCAAGTGCCAAGAGGGATTAAATCTCTTGAGGTGCAAACTATTCCTCAACATTTGCACTCTAAAAAGGGGTTTGCACCTTGAGAGATTTGATCCCTCTAGTCGCTTGGTAGATCCCTTTTAAGATGGATCTATGCTGGTATTAATTTTCAAACCAGTTTCATTACCTCCAATAGAATAGTGAATAGGATAAGACATAGAAGGATTCATGAAACTCTTTTTCTTGTATTACATTTTAAGCAGCCCACATTTATCTCTATTTTTCGGCCTTGATGAATATGTCAAGTATACCTCTTCCCTCTTTGTTTCTTTAAAGCAAGTCCATGTTGTATGTTCGCAGCTTGGATGTCTACTTAAAAGGGAGAACTTGTTTGACTAGCCTTTGAAATTGAATATAAAACATATTGGCAATGATTAATTATTATCTGTTCAAAATACCTTTCATTGCCTTCATTTGTTTTCTATCCGGTGGAATAGATTATGCTTCAAGAAATTGAGTAGAGGTATTTTGATCTTTGTGGTATCTTTCTGTGCTATAGGCATTTTGTTTGTCCTTCTATTGTAGGAATGTATGTCAGAAACATCCAACAATTCCATATTTTCTATTTTGCAATTAATATCACATAATTTTTTAGAACTTCTCATATTCTTGAATCAACATGTTATACAACTTGATGAGAACTTTATACTCAAAACGAGAACTCTAGCCATAAAAACCCATATTTTTGCATAAAAAAAAACAAAAAACAACCCCGAATCAAAAAGTGGTGCTACCGGTAGAACCACTTTTTAATTTGGGGTAAAAAATATAGAAATGAACCAAAACATTTGTTATTGTTGTTTGCAAAAACCTTAAAATCAAGCTCTAAATTGAAAACTAATGCTACCGGTAGCACACTTTTTCAAAAAATGGCATTTTTATATGATTTTATCAAAATTGAAAATTGTGCTTATTTAATCTCTTAGTAACACTATATAAAAATTGCATTGAGTTAAACACAAATTATTCAATAAATAATTTGACCACACTTTTCATATAAAATACAAAAATTTATGATATTCATCATAAAATCATATAATAAACCATCAGACGTAGAAGTAATTCATATCAAAATTCAAGCACTCCTTTAGAGTTGCCATACAAACAATGGAATATTAATAAAAAAGACAATGTTTCATGTGTGAATATTAAAATCAACACATGGATTCTGACACACCATCAGAAGCTACATTTTCTTCAGATGAATGACTGGATGAAGATGTAGATGACTTGTATTATTCTCTACTATCAATGAGTGCACCATCTGAATCTTCATGTACGTCCAACATTTCATATGCCATATTCCTTCTAGATCTACGCCTTGGTTTAGCAAAATCCCATGTTGCAACTATTTCTGGTGCCAACAATATTTTGATAATCTCTATAGTCTTGGAGCGAAGAGTGCCTTTCCTTGTCAACTGGAAGTCATAAACTAGTATGTCAACATCCTCTAATTTCAAAATGTCTATGTGACGATCATTTACATTTTGACCCTTTCTTTTTCTCTTTTTGCAAACCCTTTTCTCGATCACCATCTCCGGCTTGTACACACCATCAAATGGGTGTGTCTCTATTGCATACCAATGTACTTCAATAGATATAACTTCTTCATTTTCTTTATTGACCTTCATGACTTTTCCACTCCAGAATGGATTACGACGTGGATCTTTTGTGGCCAAAATTGCAATCATGCAACCCTCCTTAATATCTTGTATTGAGCCTCTGTAAAGGTCTTCCATCGCCTCACGTTGTGCAGATGATCTTCTAGACCCAATGTACATTCCTTTTCTTCTGGTTGAGAATGATCAAAACCTTCAGGCTCAACATTTCTCTCCTCATTTTCATTTGACATACTTTGTGGCCAACCAAATGGAGTCTTCAAAAAAATATCTCAATTTGTAGAGTTTGTAATTATGTCATTTTGCTCCATGAAAAATATCTCCCACCAAACAGAATCAACAACCTCAAAATAGTCATGTGTATCTTTGATAGAATTTTTTATTTCTTCCAAGCATTGAGAAGAATCAACATCTCTATTGTGTCGGCGTGAATTTTGAATCTCAACAACTAATTGCAACAACGATAACTTTGAAGCATACATTTGATGACCTGGGATGAATTTCAAAATTGTTAAACCTGATGTAGGCCCCCATTTTGCGCTTGTTGAGTACTTCTTACCCCATAGTAGTGTTTTCCCGTCAATTTTTTTTATACAAAATTGATGTTGAAAGCTAATGTCATTAATTTCTCAATGCACCTTTATTCACCATGTGAACCCAAAATAAATCTTTGCATGTCAATAGTTTCCTCCAATGTTAACACAACAGGCTTTGGACTATATGCTTTTCTAATAATTTCAGTTAATGATGGCAGGCTCCCAACATTCTTCCTCCCCAATGTCACTACAAAATGAATAAACATTTGATCAATATGGTCACGTGTATGCCCAACAAGAAGGAAACCAACTTTAACCTTATGAAAAATTCCCAATTCAACAAGCATGTTCAGATAACCAAACATGATCTGATTTTTGTTTTCCCAGCTGGTGTTGTCCAATTGCAGATATAGAACTTGAGGAAGATTACCAGACCAATGAGTCAGCACATGGTGAATTATGGTAATGGTCAAATTTGCATCATTATGAATATTAGGAGCTGTAAAATAAACCTTTGGAGGCATTTGACTATTAAAAACCATACAACTAACCAAGTGAAACTAAATAAAATTTTCCTCTAAATTCTTTGGTACACGAACAAAATGTGGCAAAAGTGTTTTTTTTTTCTTCTGATCCATGCCATCAATTATCAAACCCATATACTTATGTGGTTCATCATAACATTTCTTGGGATGTTTGTATAACTTTTTTTGTTCAACTAATTGTTGATCGCGATGTGCTTGAAGTTCTTTAACAACCGAATCTACAAATAAAATAAAAACAAAACATTGATGAGCTTTCGTAATAGATATTTATTCCAAAAAAATAAAGTTGTTAGAGACATACCTCTCTCTATCCCTTCTGATTTATCCCTTCTTTGTTTAAAAGAAGCACATATACTGCAAAACCCCATCCTTGACCTCTTATGAATACAGACATTGTTGAACTTTGTTTTCCATAGTCTTGTAAAATATGAATATCTAATGAAATTGTTATTTCCTTCTGCATCTTGAACAAATGCCTTGTACAAGTTGTAGATTTAATGCCTTGAGAAATTATCTGGAATGTGTATGGTTTCTCTATCTAGCATACTCTCTCCATGCTTAGAAAAGAAGTCATGCATCCATGACATTGCAATGTTTGTTAACGGCCCACTAGCTCATGCATGATATTCTTTAGAATAAAATGTAGGATCCTTTTCTAGCCTTATCTGGATTCTTGATAGTCTAAGATTACCAATTGAGCGGATTCTTTTGAATGCCCTTTTGCAAAGCAAAATACTTACAATGCGATAATCATAACCTGCCTTTGTAGAAACCATGCACCCTACCAAATATGAATTTTGCATATTTTTTTCATTGATAGATATGCTTGTCTTTTCTTTAAAGCATAATTGTAGTGTATTTTTTTCAGACAATTTTTTTGGCAACAGTCACTTTAAATCAAATCAGTAATAGAACTAGGACTTGTGAGAAAATATTTCCTAGACCTTGTATAACTAGAATGCTTTGGATTGATATAAAATAGCCTAGTCCTACACTTAATCTTGCTCATTGGTACAATTTTCCTTTGTGTTTCATGAACCATTAAATCATCCTCATTAGAAAGAATATCCTCATCAATGTGAGGAATATCATCCCTCTCATTGAGATTATCATCACCAAAATTAGTAGGAGAAAGAATATTTGCATCAGTATCAAGTTTATCACTTAACGTTAAATAAACATCATTGGCAGGTTCATCCTCCCCAAAATTATCATCTGTCCCATTAAAATCCCCACTTGGAGGGAAATCATCATCATGCCATCAAAATCCTTGCTTGGAGGAAAATACCCTTCATAATTATTGGTGCCTGCATCCTCACTAGAATCATCACCTGTCCGTTTAAAATCCTCGCTTGGAGGAAAATCATCATCAATGCCATCAAAATCCTCGCTTGGAGGAAAATCATCATCAGTTCCATCATAATCCTCACTCGGAGGAAATTCATCTTCACCATTATTGGTGCCCTCATCCTCACCAACTTTATCATTTGTCCCATTAATATCCTCACTTGGAGGAATATCATCATTGCTACCATTAAAATCCTTGCTTGGGTCATCTTCGCTACCATCATAATCCTCGCTTGGAGGAAAATCATCTTCACCATTATTGGTGCCATCATCCTCACCAAAATCATCATTTGTCCCATTAAAATCCTCACTTGGAGGAAAATCATCATTAGAGCCATCAAAATCCTGGCTCGGAGAGAAACCATCTTCAACATTGTTGTTGCCTTTATCCTCACCAAAATCATCATTTGTCCCATTAAAATCCTCACTTGGAGGAAAATAATCATTTGTGCCATCAAAATCCTTTCTTGGAGGAGAAACATTATTAGTCCCATTAAAATCCTCGCTTGAAGGAAAATCATCATGAATGCCATCAAAATCCTTGCTTGTAGGAGAAACATTATTAGTCCCATTAAAATCCTCGCTTGGAGGAAAATAACCGTTAGTGCCATCAAAATCCTTGCTTGGGGGAGGAACATTATCAATCCCATTAAAATCCTCGCTTGGAAGAAAATCATCATCGGTGCCATTGAAATCCTCGCTTGAAGGAAAATCATCTACACCATCAGTAGTGCCTTCATCCTCACCAAAATTATTATCTATCCCATAAAAATCCTCGCTTGGAGGAAAATCAAGTTTGTTGTCTTGTAAATCCTCACTTGGAGGAAAATCTTGGCTTGGAGGGAAATCATCGTTTGTGCCTTGAAAATCCTAGCTTGGAGGAAAATATTGGCTTGAAGGAAAATCAATGTTAGTGCCTTTAAAATCATCACTTGGAGGAAAATCATTGTTGATTCCTTGAGAATCATTTCCTTGAGCAAAATCATCATTGGTTCCTTGAAAATCGTCACTACTTGGAGGAAAATCTTCATCATCTTCCTCAGTGTCTTTAAAATCTCCACATGGATGAAGCTCTTCATCATAATCATTAATGCCTTTAAAATCCTCACTTGAAGGTAAATCATCATCATTTCATTTGAAATCCCCACTTAAATCAAAATTTCCATAATCTTCAGACATTGAGATTGATTCAGATGAGTCCATGACTTTTCACTAAAAAGTTTAAGAGAATGAAATTTTCTCACACTCCTCACCAAAAAGTACAATCGTGCAGCTATCAACCCCCAACAATCTTATAGCTAAAAGAACAAAATTTTCCCTCCAAAACTTCCCTACAAAATAAATCACACATTTCAAACACAATTATAACACTATTAAAAGTAATTTAATTTATCGTATAACAATTGTAATAATACTAATAAAATGACATTTAAACAATGCTATCCAAATTTTTTAACACAATATAAGTTATTTACATTAATTTTTTAAACCAAAAGTCACAACACTAGTCAAATTTCATTTAATGCCTTCTTCTCTAAATTTAGAGATAATGCATTATCTAATTACGCAGTTTTTAATCCCACATTCATAAAATGGTAAAAAAAAACCTATTTTATGCTATATAAATGCAGTTTGGTTTTCTACAGTCACCATTTGCAAACAACGATCCACAAGGCTTTGGAGACCATCGAACAACTTCAAACGTTGTCAAGGTTAGTTAAATTAAATTTTTTTTATGTTTTAATGGAAATTTTTTTCTTTGGGCTTCCGCATGCCCTTTGTAAAACCTGGGTAATTTTTTTTTTTTTGCCCAAGGGTATAGGCACCCATTGCGTAGCCCCCATTGCATAGTCCAAATGGGCGCCCATTGCATATCCCACGGGCTATGCAATGGGCCGCCCCAATGAGCGCCCATTGCATAGCCCGTGGACTATGCATTGGGATTCCAAAGGGCACCTAGGGGGAGGAGCGGAGCTCCTCCCTTTGGCCACCCTTTAGGTGCCCACAGCGCCCCCTTGTCGGGCAGCGCGATTCTGAGAATCGTGATGCCCAATGGTGGGGCGTTGTGGGTTCCCAAAGGGCACCCAATGTTAAGATTATATGCTACTAAAGATCAAATTCTAACTTCATGAGCATTTAATACATTTTCACAATAACAACATAACCGGGATCTCTGAAAGATACACAAGGTACACAACAATATATCCTGGGAAACCCTCAAGGGGAAGAAAACCCAACAAGAATTTCCTCAATATAGATAACCAAAGTGCAATGCCAAAAATAGGTCTCACAAATAAGAGAGACAAACCCAAACTTTGGAGCCAAGCCAATCCCCCTCATCCTTCGCAGACTTCTCTCTATCCTCTAAAGCGCAATGCATGAATGAGTGAATGGTACAAATGAGAGGAATTCACTCTCTATTTATACTTTACTTTTCACTTGAAAAATAACCTAACTAGGTCGGCCTCACTTTAACTGACTGGGCCGACCTCTCCTAGAAAGACTCAAATAATATTATATTACATTCTTGTGGGTACTAACAACCCGACTTACAATGGAGGTTTTACCTCGTAACTTTTACATGACCAAATATAATAATGGCATCCCGGAACGGAGATAAAACATCCTCGACAGAGTTACAATAATAAAATACAAGTAGAATATTCTTCAAAGTTATATTAATTCAACACTCCCCCTTAACAAGAAGGGTATTCTACCGACAACAAAAACAACAGCATGTGTGGCTCTACACAACATTATCGAAAAGAGGGAGGGGAATAATAAACAACATCATCTGAAACATTGGTTGGTACATCTATAAATCATTGTAAGTTCTTCAACAACATCAAATATCAACAACTGGAACATCTAGACGTAACATCATCATCATATTCAGTATAAAGATGAAGTATCATCATCTACAACACGAGGCTGGAACATCATCATCTTCAGTACTGGAGCATCCTCATCTTCAGCACTGGAGCATCATCTTCTGCAGCACTGGAGCATCCTCATCTTCAACATTGGATCATCATATTCTGCACCACTGGAGCATCCTCATCTTCAACACTGGAACATATGCAGCACTGGAGCATCTTCATATACAACACTGTAACATATGCATCACTGGAGCATCCTCATCTACAATACTGGAACATCATCTTCAGCAACATTGGAATATCATCACCTGCGACACACATGATCCTTCCTTTCGGAATTATGAGATCGTGGACAGTCCTTCCTTTCGGAATTACGGGACCCAGTCCAACAACTCTGGTGATCCTTCCTTTCGGAATTACGGGACCCAGTCCAAAAACTCTGGTGATCCTTCCTTTCAGAACTAGGGATTATGGACAATCCTTCCTTTCGGAACTCGAGATTCAGTCCAACAACTCTGGCGATCCTTCCTTTCGGAACTAGGGATCATGGACAATCCTTCCTTTCGGAACTTGGGATTCAGTCCAATAACTCCGGTGATCCTTCCTTTGGGAACTAGGGATCATGGAAAATCCTTCCTTTCAAAACTCGGGATTCAGTCCAACAACTTTTGTGATCCTTCCTTTCAGAACTAGGGATCATGGACAATCCTTCCTTTCGGAACTCAAGATTCATCCTTCCTTTCGGAACTAGGGATCATGGACAATCCTTCCTTTCGGAACTCGGTATCCGGTCCAACAACTCTGGTGATCCTTCCTTTAAGAACTATGGATCATGGAAAATCCTTCGTTTCGAAACTCGGGATTTAGTCTAAGGATCAACATTTAAGACTATCCTTCCTTTCAGAATTACGAGATCACTATCTAGGGATGATCAATCCCACCACAACTCAGGATCAACATTTAAGACTATCATTCCTTTCGAAACTACGGGATCGTTGTCTAGGGATGATCAATCCCATTGCACCACAATATCATCAGCACTACTCCCCATTTCGAGGGAAGTCCTTATGGACTACACCAAGCTTGTCACAGAAGTGCTCAAACTTCACACGAGACAGAGACTTAGGCATCACATCTACAACCTGCTCATCAGTGCTCACATATTGGATCTTTATAGCTCCCTTCTGCACCATATCACCAATGTAGAAATACCTTATTTCTATGTGCTTCGACTTATCATGGAACACATGGTTCTATGTCATCTTTATACAACTCTGGTTATCACATAAAATCACTGTGGTATCCAACTCTAGATCAAACAGACTTGATAACAACTTCTGAAGCCATATGGCTTCACAACTGGCAGAACAGGATGCAATATATTTTGCTTCTACAGTGTTGAGAGAAACACTGGACTGCTTCTTGCTTAGCCATGAGATCATGGCTGACCCCAGACTGTAACATCCGCCTGGAGTGCTCTTCCTATTTGAGACACTTCCTACCCAATATGAATCTATGTAACCGAATAGTCTGAAGTCATGATCTGTAGTATAACTGATACCATAGTCTATTGTAACTTTTAGGTACCTCATCAAATGCTTTGCAGCTACAAGGTGAACACGTCTGGGCTCAACCAGATATTGACTCAAGGTGTTCACAGCAAAGCATATATCTGGCCTGGTATTTGTCAGATACATCAATGACCTAATAATCTGCTTGTATAGAGTCATATCCACCAATTCTGATTAAGCATCAGATAGTAACTTCAAATTTGTATCCATGGGTGTGGTCATGGATTTACACTCCAACATATCAAATCTTTTCAATATTTCTACTGCATACTTCCCTTGGTTAAGGAAGATTCCTTTTGGACTCTGCGATACTTCGAGACCTAGAACATAATGCATCAAGCCAAGGTCTTTCATCTCGAATTCTGCAACGATCTTCTTCTTGCATTCTAAGATAAAGATTTGATTCTCATTTCCTGTCAGGAATAAGTCATCCACATATAGTAATAATATGAGAAGTTCATCATCCATAACCTTGAAGTAAAGGTTAGGATCAGCTTTACTCTTGGTAAAGCCCAAGCTCGTAAAAAAACTATCAATTCTTCCATATCAATCTCTTGGAGCTTGCTTCAACCCATACAAAGCATTCTTCAGTTTGAAGACATGCGTTTCTTTGTTTTCAACCTCAAATCTTGTGGTTGTTCTATGTGCACTTCTTCTTCAATGACACCATTAAGGAAAGTTGTTTTTCACATCCATCTGGTGTAACTTCCACTTCATCGTGGCTGCAAATGCTATAATGGCTCTAATGGAAGTGTACCTTGCTACGAGAGAAAATGTCTCTTCCTAATTGATTCCTTCCTTTTGAGAGAATCCACGAGACACAATACATCCATCTTGTATATCCATTTATTTCATCTTTCTAAGTCACTAGATAGCAAGATCTTGAACTCTGTTGCAAGTTATCTCTTGCACCCATCTATGAGCTTCTCATCTTCAACCTTGCAGAAAAGGTTGATGTCTCATAACTCTAGGTGATCCTTGATCTCATCACTCTAGGCGATCCTTTATCTCATCATTCTATCCATGGGTGACTTCTGATCCCGTACAAATTCTTCTTCAATCTGCATACATGTGGTTCTCTGAGTCTAGGAGGTTACTCGATATCTTCTTCTACTTTTATTACATCATGATTCTGGCTACTAGAGCAACATCTCATCATAGTCGACTTCCTCTACTTGATTTCATTAGTCTTGTTTATAGTTGAACCATTGTCACTCGTTCTATGGAACAAGTCTCATCATTCTTCATTTGTAGGTGATCATGTATGTTACTTCCTACAAGTCAAATTCAGTAGCATGGTTAGAAACATTTCCTAGTTTCCAAAACATATGCATAAGAACATAGGTCACATTGTCATAATGCTATCTTAGCCAATAACACAACATTCATCCATATCCCACATTCATATGGTAACTTTCTAGATGCATTCCATATCTACCAGAACATTATTAAGAGTGTGCACTACTCCCAATATGTCAGCAAAGAGGTTTCACTCTAGATAAGTAGCAATGGAATGTTGTATAACAACATAGGCTACTTACCCATCACATATTAATGCAAATGTTCTAAGATGCATACTATAATTCTAGGAATATAAACATGTACACAACTAAGCAATATCATTTAAACAATTTGATAAAATGACAATTCAAATACTTATCTTTGTTTGTTGGGTAGGATCTCTTTTGATCCTAGTCTCCTTGCAGGGATTACTGGAATGTCTGATGGTGATCTCTACTCCATCATTTGATTTTGAGGTCCCGTGCCTTTCTTTCTTATGATCTATAATGTTGATC
This sequence comes from Larix kaempferi, assembly GCA_027924585.1. Taxonomy (NCBI): domain Eukaryota; kingdom Viridiplantae; phylum Streptophyta; class Pinopsida; order Pinales; family Pinaceae; genus Larix; species Larix kaempferi. The sequence goes on along the minus strand of BSBM01001138.1, from coordinate 16,155,779 downwards.
ATAGATCACATAGACTTGTAGTATCATGAATTAAAGTTGCTTCTGAATGTCCTTTTAGTTTATATAGACCTCATTCTTCTATTCCAATAACAACTGCATCTTTTATAGATTTTCCTTTGGGCCACATGAGAACTTCTCCATCTATAAAGGAAACCCTAAACCCTTTCTTATCTAAAGCTGAGATAGAAAGTAGGTTCTTCTTTAGGCATGGTACATATAGTACATACTTTATCTTCATCGGGGTTCATGAATCAAGCTTGTAGGTGGCTTCTCCTATTCCCTTAATAGAGTATTGATAATCATCTCCTAATGATACCTTCTTAGGGGAGTTCTTTTCTTCTAAACTGGAGAGAGTCTTCTTCTGACCTGTCATGTGCTTTGAATCACCGCTATCAATTAGCCATGTGTCATTTCCGGGTGTCACGGACCCAGAGAGAGCGGAGAATAAAACATATTCTCCTACTTATTCCCTTGTTAAATTCCTGGGAGGTTCTTCTTCTTCTTCTTCTTCGGCTAGGTGAGCATGATGTCTTTTTTTTCTCTTCTTCTTGTATTATTCTTTTCTTTCTAGACAATCTTTGTCAATATGTCCCATCTTATCACAACGAAAGCATTGATAAGAAGAGAAGTCTCTTCGCTTGTCGTTTCCCTTCTTATACTTTTGAAATTTCTTAGGAGGATGAAACTCCTTCTTGAAATGAGGTTTTCCCTTTCTTCTTCTAGTATGGGTAGCTAGAGATTGATCATCATCTCTAAGTAATGCTTCTCGATTTTCCACTCTAGCCTCCTCTTGGATACATTCTTCCCATACAACTTCAAATAGTAGACTTTCCTTTCTTGCACACATTGTCTGGATAAAAGAGTCCCAAGGTCTAGTAAGACCATTGAGAGCAGTCATCACTAATTCATCTTCATCAAGATTGTCTCCAATTGCTTCCAGTTGTTCTTTGAATTGAGAAACCCTAGGAAAGTAATCTTGGATAGATTCATTTGGATTCATCTTTATGCTTTTGAGTTGGTTTCTCAAATTCATCTTTTGATTTATGTTTCTTCCTTCATACATTCTTGATATGGCATCAAACATCTCCTTTGGGGTTTTCTTGGAGGACACTTGTGGAATCAAATGATGCTTGATGGAATCTGCTATGATCCTCTTGGATCTAATCATATCCTTCTTATGCTTTTACTTAGCTTCAGCTTCTGCGGGTTCTGGTACAACTTATTTAATAAATTTTGAAAGATCATTCTCTTCTAGAATGAGTCCAATCCTACACTTCCAAGAACATAAGTTCTCTATGCCTTCCAACTTGTCATCAAGCTTAGTGCTCGGGGCCATCTTATCCTGGAGAGAAGAGAATAACCAAAAATTAAAATTTCTCAAAAGTAAAAATTGAACTCACCAAAAGATGCACTTGACTAAGGCGAGTATGCTGGTACACTTGGTTTCTGAAGATTCCAAAATTTCACCCTTGAAATTTGACTTGCGAAATTCTGGTCTATAGTTTCTGGCTTTCTCTGGTTTTCTAGTTTTTTTGGTCCAGAGTCAAACTAGGGTTGACTTTCTGGAAGATTCACCCACTGAAAAACTTCGATCTTGGTGCCAAAATTTTGATCTTGAAAAGGTGCACTTCCCTATGCCAATTGCACTAAAAAATTCCACTTTGGCAAGAAGCCCTAATTTTTATGCTCGGAGAGAGAGAGAGAGATTTACCTTATGAAAGTTGCATTTTCAGGCAAGATTTGAAACCATGTTAAGATTATATTCTACTAAATACTAAATTCTAAATTCATGATCATTTGATACATTTTCACAATAGTAGCATAACTAGGATCTCTTAAAGATACACAATCACATGGTACACAACAATATATCCTGGGAAACCCTCAAGGGGAAGAAAACCCAGTAAGAACTTCCTCAATATAGATAACCAAAGTACAATGCCCAAAATAGGTCTCACAAATAAGAGAGACAAACCCAAACTTTGGAGCCAAGCCAATCCTCCTCCTTCGCAGACTTCTCTCTCTCCTCTAATGTGCAATGCATAAATGAGTGAATGGTACAAATGAGATGAAGTCACTCTCTATTTATACTTTACTTTTCACTTGACAAATAACCTAACTAGGCCGGCCTCACTTTAAGTGACTGGGCCGACCTCTCCTAGAAAGACTCAAATAATATTATATTACATTCTTTTGGGTACTAATGCCCCGACTTACAATGGAGGTTTTACCTCATGACTTTTACATGGCCAAATATAATAATGAAATCCCCGAACGGAGGTAAAACATCCCCGATGGAGTTACAATAATAAAATACAAGTAGAATATTCTTCAAAGTTACATTAATTCAACACCCAATGCATAGCCCAAGGGCTATGCAATGGGCACCAAGGGTTGTGCATTGGGCGACCTTTGCATAGCCCTTGGGCTATGCTATGGGAACCCCGTATCATATCCCAAGGGATATGCATTGGCCATGGGGGAAGCAATGCATAGCCCTTGGGATATGTTAAGTCAGCAAACGCTGAGCCCTTGGGCTACTATATGTTAACAATTTTTTTTAAGTGCAACTATTTTTTTTAAAACATATACTGAATTTTTTGTGTTTTGTTTCTGGCTATAGGGAAAATGACATCAAGAAAGCTATCTGTAAACATCTTTGGGTCGAGATCGTCGATGAAGTCATTGAAAAACATAGTTGATCCATCTGACAATGTTGCGCGTGATGAAGTTGTACCCAGTGATGATTTAAAAGACAAGAATGTTAGAGAATGGAAACACGCACCAACTGAAGAGAAACTTGACTATTCTTGGTTTCTAAAAGAGAAATGTCAAGGAAACTCAGAAATTATTCACTTATATTGTGTTGGATTTGAATATCTTAAAAATGATTATCACTCATTGGTATTGTTGCGAGATATTTGTTTGGTGCTGGGTAAAGACATTGTTTATGCACTAGTGAAACAAGCTAAAAACTTTGTCAAAATACGATATTCTTTGAAGGTTACAAACTATAAGATGGAAGATATTTTCACAGAATTTTGTGCAGGAGTCGTGCATGATATTGAGTGCAAGAGTGTAAGTTTCTATATTTTTATATCTTTCTGAACTTCTTGTACTTTGAATTATATGGCCATGTAATAGATTTAATACAATAATGTTTTTATTTCACAGGATTTTTCTTTGCCACTTTCCCATATTCTGAATGGAATTTATTCTATAGAAGAAAAATCCGATGGATGTCATTAATGCCCCTCTTCATAAGGGAGACACGCCAAAGAAGGGAAAAACACCGAAGCAAAAACGAGTGCAAAATGTTCTTGAAGAAGTACACACATGGAAAGGAAAAGACATCCAACAATCAAATGAAGTACCTAGGAAGGTTACATTCAAAAGCATATCTCGCCCAACTGAACATGATCGGCGAATTGTTGGTGATGACAATGTTACTTATGCTGGTAAGAGAAATAGACACTCTTCTAAAAGACCTATGGATGAGGATGTTTCCAATCCTGATCAACAAGTTGTTATTTTAGATACAACTGCTTTAAGACATAAAAGGAGAAGAGAAAATGTTCAATCCAATGTTGAAAATCATAGTGAAAACTTGGGGGAAATTTTGGAAATCATTACTCTGGGTGGTGATCTAGATGATGGTGTTGTGAAGACAACACAAAATGATATTCGAGATCGATTGTGAAGGGATAAGTTGGTTCACAATGGACATACATTTGATTTAAATGTAAAGCAACTTTATAAACACACAAAAGGCCAAGAGAAGTATCAAATTAGGAAACCACATCGCTTGCATGTTCATAACTTGAAATCATTGATGACGCACAATCCCTATGCACATGTGGTTGACTACCTAGTTCTTGTTGACCCAAAATATGTTCCCATTAGAGATGCATTTGAAGAATAAAAATGTTTTGATTACAACTACTATGTTTTGGGGGGAAATCATCCTGTGGAGGCTAGAAGAGAATTGATGCAAGAGTTTCCAAGAAACCCTATTTTTCAAACAGTGAAATGCATCATTTACGTTGGTTTAACATATGTGGAAGCAAAACTATTGGCATAGTATCACAACACAGATAGTGACTATAGGATGTCCATGACATTCGTTCAAAGGGTTAGATTTATCCACAATGAATTTGAACAAATATGTGGTGGGGTTAGATCGAAAGTTGATGCAGATTTCCAGAAACAATGTTGTATGGAAATAGGTATCCCTATTAAAGAGGAAAATGTGAAACAAAAAGGTTTGAAAGGAAGTGATGCATTAAAATATGTAGATAACTATTTTCATTTGGCATTTAGAATGGGCCCCATATGGGATTTGATTGATGACATATTTAGCATGTGGGAGAATACTGGCGTAAAAAATCAGAAGGTAAAAAAAAGTAGAGTAGTTGCATGGAGCAGTAGCCAAGGAGGCCCTGATGTCAAAAACTTGCCAGAAGATATGACTATAACACCTTGGATATCATTGCAAGGTGTGAAGGATGAAACACTTATATCTACAATACTGTCATGTGAAAAGTCAGTTGAATTATCCATGGAAGAAATGTGCAATGATTTTGAAAAGTAAGTTTATAGGTTGTTTTTATTTATTTAAGTTTATTTTTTGAGTTTAATATTTTTTATTAAATAAGCATTGTGTTATTATTAGATGTCATTGTTAACACCATTTATTTTTACATCATGTAGTCATAAGGTTTAAATGAAAATACAAGAGGATATGGTTATAATGTTGGGTGAGAAGAGTTGGGATGATGTCAGATGCAACTATCTAGATTCAAGCTCCATGGAAAGCTTAAAAGATTTTTTTGTTGCATACAAAAAGGTATGATGATTTATGATATTTTCTATTTTATTACTTATAGATATAATTTTGTTTTCAAAGATGTCAAAGAAGAATACAATACCAGAGTCTTTCAAAATTCATATTCAAAGAGCCAAAATAGAACGACAAAGAAGACGTCTTGCAACGTTGAACTTGATGACACCCTTGATCATCACGTTTGGAATGGGCTCGACACTGTGCAATATAAAGTTATTTTGGGTGATTGTACAAACATTGCAAATCTTGTTCCCAGAAAGGAGTACTCCCTAGTTATTGCAGATATCCCTCATGGATACAATATCAAAAACATTACTTATGATTGTGAGCCTTATACATACCAGTCATTCAATAAAGTGGTTTCGGGATTTCTGGACGTCACAACATCACCCCTATGGATATTTCTTGTTTTCCATTCATATGTACAAGGAGGAGCAGTGCTAACAACATTCAAGGATAAAACAAACTCAAGGAAACAACTGTATTGGTAAGATATTTGTAGTATATTATTAAACATTTGACTTTAGAAATCAAAATTATTTTTCTATAAGTTAATTAGATTCTTATCTATTTTTGTTACAAGCATAAGCCTAACATTCGTAGCTATTACACCCAAAATATACTCATCATTAGATGTAGTGTATACACCACTGAAGATACTTGGACTAATAATCATCCCGAGAGGGTTTGTACTCATTTGTGCTAGGATCTGAAGGGTCGTCGTAGGTTGCACACTAGCAACATGCAATGTCGCAGCCTACTCCACTACAGGGTGCGACAAGGTCTGTTAATGGAAAAAAATAGATTAATCGAGGTCCTTCTCAAAACTTGCTCATTTGGGGGCTTATCCCTGACCTCTAGGAGAGCTGGTACTCGACTCCTAACTCTTTGGGAAGATCCCCTATCTCTCTCCTATCCTTTCTCAACCTATCCTATCCATAGCCTATCCATTTAGTCCTATATAAGTGAGGCTCACTCCCATACCAAAAGGAGGAAGGCTATGGTATCTACATGCTGGTGAAATCTATCTTGGGAGGAAGCCTATGGTGCTTACATGCTGGGAAATATCTCTTAAGACACCTTCACTCACCTCTTGGAGAACTCATACTTCTTCGGAAGAACATGGCAATTGGCTTGGTCGGAGAAGGGATGCTACGTTAAGTCTCTGGTTGTAGTCCTATATCTCTATCATGTACTCCTCTATTTACAGTAATACAAATGCTTTCCACCAATATTGTTCTTATGTGTAATGACGTTGTGTTGTTTACCTGCTTAACTGTTTACATAGATCTCTTATTGTATAGATGCTCTTTACTCGTTTCTCTTTTCTGTGTCTTAACAGACCTTGCAGCTTGGATTTGACGACCGTGGGACGTGGATCAACATTCGAGAGAAAGGATAACGAATCAAAGAGGTAAGACATCTAGTACTTGGTCCTTAAGTAGATCTAGGAAACGTGTTTGTAGTCTGTTCTATTTGTTCTAGACTCACATTGAGCTAGGGAGATCCTGCTTGCGCCCACTCGAGTGGATTGTCCGATAACAAATCTGGAGACCATACTGGGGAGTAGTGTTTGTTTTGTTTAGTAGTCATTAAATCTGGAAGTCATTTTTAATAGATTACTTGACACGAGCCTGTTTATCATTTTTTCCATTCACTTTCAGATCTTCACATTGAAGATCCTGATCTTCTTCCTTTGAGTCCATACAACTCAGTTCCAAGACTGTCATGGTTTATTATTGAGAGATTTGATTCATTTTTTAATCTAAAACTCGCTTGTCGCACCTGGGTAGTGAAAACAGAGCGACACTGTGTCTTTCTGAGTCTCTATTCTTTACCTGTTGCTTACTCGTCCCAGCCTTTGCATTGGTAAACTGCGACATCGTCGCACTTCCCGTGTAGGCAACCTGCGACTTCGCACTGTGTACAAGCACAGAGTGCGACGATCTGCCAAATTTTTGGCATGCAGGCATCTCCTCTTCATTTGACAGTCTGGATTTTGGTTTGCTGTATGAAATCCCTCTGTGCTGCAAGATCCAGCTAGAGATCTCATGTTTGATTTGTGTGTTTTGTTTGGCTTATTTGTATTGGTTTTTGGGTCTTTTGAGATTTGGATTCATGTTTGGCCCCTTGAGTCGAAACTAGTGTTTTTCTTGTATTTTTAAGCGAAATGGGGGGGGCCATGAATCGTGCATTATTTAGTCGTTTTGACCCATCTCAAGGTTTTGAGATCATTTTTGGTTGAGTGTGATTGGCTTGTTTTAAAGACTTGAAGAGTGTGGGATATCCATGTCTTTTTTATCCTCTCTTTCTTGGGTTATGCATCTTGTTTCCCTTACATGTTGAGCTATTCAATCATTTTTGGGAAAGATTGATTCTTTGTCTCCACTTTAGTTCAAAGAAAAGATTGATTTTGTCACTCTTTTGCTATATTCATGAAATTGGAAAACATAAGTGTTCTTCTTACTTTAATTTGATCATTTGAAATTCTTGGTCTCACACTCATAAGAAGAAGAAAGGCTTGTTTCAGTTTTGTGTGCATTTGAGTTAGATACGATTGTTAAGTGCTTATCTTTGTCTTGCATTTGATTGGAAACGTTTGTGGAGTCCTTCTTTCCGTAGCTTAGATGTGTCTTTTTCAAGTGTAAAAAAATAGGAAATGAGTTATAATTATTGCATTTGGTAGATTTTGAGCCTTTCTTGAGTGCCTTTGAGTTGTTTGGGTGTTTGCCATTTTTCCTTGGGAATTTCTGAATGGTTAGATTGTTGTAGATATTCTCTCACTTTCTGTATATAGATATGAAAAGTGTTTAGTTATCAAGTTCCATTTTTGATACATGCATTTGAAAATTGAAAGTGCTTCATCATTTTGTCTTATACATTGTTAAGATTAGCTGCATCTTTCATTTTCTTTACGCTTTTTGGCTGATTATTGCAGAAAGTTAGAATTATTGCACTCTAGGAAGGAATTCTTCTTTTTGCTACTACTTAAGTACTTTTGGTTCGAAAGAAAAAATATCTCTCCTTACCTTAAGTAGTTTTCATTGAAAAGGAAAAAAAAATGTGCATTATCATGTAGTTGAGGATTATATTATGCTTCTGATTATGTACTCACCTCATGTGTCCACCTAACCATACAAGATAAAATTAACGCTAGCTTAGGTTAAAATCATGTAGTAACTATGTGTAAGTTAGAGACGTGTTCCAACGTCTTTAAGCATGGCAGCTGTCGTTATTTGCCAACACTGTATCCCGGGGGTGTTGTAGTCTTCCATGTACTTATTGTTATATCGAGCTCCTTCACGTACCCACCAAGTACCATAATCTGTACTTGGCGTATATCGAAGGGTGTATCACGTACTCGGTAGTATATCAGAAGGTCTCTTGCCGAACGGTTGTGCATTAGACAACACCACTACGGATTTGAGCTCCCACGTACCTTGCATATATCGGGAGACACCCATAGGAATCCTGAAACCATCTGAGTTAACCATTTGTCCGTCTTGGCAAAGCAATACACCGAGAACAGCACTCGGGGAGATTAGCATGCACATACTGTCCAGGTAATCGGGTATGTAGGCAAGGGTACGGTCCCAATCCTCCTTGTCACGTCATATTGTTGGACCCTACAGTATATAGCAGTTTGCGATGCCTTGATAATCCCGTGAGGTTCCAGACTTTGAATCCACTCCTATTCACACAGTTTGCTTGTTGCTTTTAAACTTGAGTAGTGTTTGATTTGTGTGGTACTTTAGAGACTCTTAGGAAGCTTAGATATGGAAGACTCTTCTGGGACTACCAACCAAGAGGCTCCTTTCCAGGGTATGCCATTTGTTATTCCCCCTTGTGGAACTGTTGGTCCTCCCTTTATGGCTACGTTGAGTCTTCCTGGATTGACGATAGGATTACCAGTATGGTTATTCTCCAATCCGGTTACACCAAGTGCATCGATTGTGTCGAACCTAGGTCCTTCACCACATGAGCATCGATCTCATGGTGACCCTTCTCCTTCTCCATCGAAAGTTGAATCGGCTTCCATCTCTTCCTTTTCTCCTACTGAAAACTCTGATGTTAGTAAGAAGGCGGGTGTGAAGAAGAATAAAGGGAAGATTAAGAAGAAGAAGGTTAAGAAAGAGACCACGCGTCAACCATCTGCCTCTGATGGCACTCATTCTATGATAACACTTCATAAGCCAAAGTTCCCTTGCAAACTTTGCAAGGGTGATCACCTTCTCAAGAATTGTCCTGATCTTTCCCGTGTGTCAAAAGTGTGGTCTAAAAAACCCAAACCGCTTGTATCGTCAACCTCTGACCATCATGTTGATGATACTCCCTTGACTAGTGACCCATTGGTGACGGGTCGGAAGGGTAGAGCTGCAGACCCTTGCTGGATATGCAAGGGCTTGCATCGTACTTACCTTTGTCCAAGCATGGATGAAGCTTCACGGTGGTTGGAAGATATTACTAGTTCTCAACAGGTGCTTCCAACAAGCGATAGTAAGTTGTCCCTCGATCCCCCGCTGGTTGACCAAGTGATCAATTCAGTTTCATCTGTAATTGATCCCACTCTTCCTTTCGAGAGTGAAGTGATCAAGTTGATGTCATGTCCACTCGATCCCACTCTTTCATTGGAGAAAGTTCAGAATGAAGCAGTCACCATGACACAATCTTCGTCTCATTCTTATCTTCCAAGTGGGAGTGAATTGGAAACTGCTGATGTTTTCCTAGTCAGTTCAGAATGTCCTAGGAAAGGGGAAACCCTGTCCATTCCTACAGGACGCCCCCCAAGTACTAAGGTCATTTCCTTTGTTTGGAATGGTCTAACAGAATCTCGTCTTCCTTCGAGTATTCCTTTTCAAATATCTGTAGGAGTTTCCGATAAAGAAATCTTTCGTACGATAGTTGATGAGGGAGCTTCTGTTAGTATTTTATCCTCAACTACTTGGCAAGCTATAGGTTCTCCTCAGCTTGTGCTAGTAACTGACCAAATTTTGGCTTTTAATAGAAGGCCTACCAGACCTTTAGGGATTCTCCCGCAGTTACCTGTCACGTTGAGAGGTAAAACTGTTTATGTTGATGTCATGGTTTTCCAAGGTCCTTTAGATTTCAATATGCTCCTTGGATGTGATTATGTCTATGCTATGAAAGCCGTAATGTCCACACTATTTCGAGTGATGTATTTTCCTCATCATGGGAATATTGTGACCATTGATCAGCTTTCCTTCGTGACACCCACTCATCATATGAATCCTAGTCATCAGACTTCCCTGAATGTTCCGCATGTTTTAGTGGTTTCTTCCCCCCGAGGATGGGGGGTACGAGCACGGTTTATGTTATGTTTCAAGATTGTTAAAAAATGAAACCAACCACCCTAGCATAGTTTCCCTTTGGTTTCAAGCTTGCATAAAAATAAACCAATCCATTCGAGCATAGTTTTATTCCATTTCAAGCTCGTTAAAAAATAAGATGGGCCCCCTTAAGCATAGTTATTGTCTATTTCAAACTTGTGTAAAAATGAAATAGATCTCCCTCCCATTAGTTCGAGTCTCTCGCTAGAGTTAGAACTTGGACCTTCATTTCATCTAATTCTCATTTTCCCCCCCTTGGTGAACTTTTTATTAGTAGCCAGGTTGGTAGTTGGGTTAGCAAGCAACATTTTCAGATGAAATGAAGCTTGGGGGGCATGCCACATGTCGTACCATCAGCAATCATGTTGAAGGAACACCACCATGTTAAGCCGCTAGCAATCATGCTGGGGGCATTTACCAACCTCTGGGCATCATGTTGGGAAGGAACCCGTCAATGGGCCTTAACCGTGAGCAGAGTTTACCTTTGGCTTCAAGCTCATTAAAAAATGAAATCAGTAGTTTGAGCACAAATTAGTCTTTGATTCCAAGCTCGTTAAAACATGGAATAGACCCCCTAAGCATAGTTTACCTTTGGTTTCAAGCTTGCATAAAAATGAGACCATCTTCATGGGCATAGTTCTCTTTCTGTGTCAAGCTCTTTAAAAAATGAAACAAGTCTTTTGAGCAGAGTTCTATTCCTGTGTCAAGCTCGTTAAAAAATGAAACATATCCTTTCCCTTTGAGTTGAGTCTCTTTGTATACTTAGTACCTAAACCTTATTTTCATCCGCTTATGCCTTAGGCGAATGAAATGAAGCTTGGGGGGCATGTCTTCAACCTCTAGAAGTTACGTTGAAGTCAACTTGATCGCCTCTCCACATCATGTTGGAGCTAAGTCACTTACTTCTAGAAATCGTGCTGGAGGCACACACCAACCTCTGGATGCCATGTTGGGGAAAAGTTTGCCATTGGGAACATTTTCGAGCATACTTTCCTTTTTTAGGTTTCGAGCTCATTAAACCATGAAAATTATCCCGATCATTCTTCCAACATATCTTCGAGCTCGTTAAAAACAGTAAGATAGTATTGAGCTTACTTTTTCACTTTTTTCGTGCTCTGGTTGAAACATAAAAAGTGGTTTGAGCTTAGTTTTTACTTTTTTGTGCTCTGGTTCAAACATGAAAAAGATTCCAAGTGCTTTTGATAACATTATCGTGCTCGTTAAAAATTTGAGTAAAAATGTGTGTCTAACGAGTATAGGTTTATCACTTTATCCGACTTCGCTAGACTATTTACGGAAAAGGAATTGTGCCGAGTTTACTTTTTCCTTTGTCGTACTTGGTCATCAACCATGACAAAGTTGTCCATGGAGTCCTTTTTAAGCTCTTTTTAGACTCCCTAAATAGGAAAAGATTGCCAAGCGAACTTGCTGCTTTCACGCTTGTAAAAGCATTTGAATGATCGTCTTTCTGGTGATAGTTTACCCCTTTTTCGGATCAGGAAGTACTATTTACGAAAAAGGAATACTCCAACCAACCATGGCTAGAAGAGTCCTCTCTTGCATTGTTTTACCCTTTTTCGGGAGATGAGGCTAACTTTACAAAAAAGGACCGTTGGAGTCTTCTTTAGTTCTTTTCAGACTCTCTAAACATGAAATGACGACCGAGTTTACCTTCTATGGACTCGTTAAAATTTTCACATTGAAGGGCCCATCATGGGACGAACCCCTTCTATCCCAGGTTCGGAAAATATTTGGGATTGGACTCATTTATGAGATGAGCTATACCGAGCATCTTGTTACCCTCATCAAGCTCGTAAAAAACACATGAGGCACTCATCATTCATGATGGGGAAAAAGGAAAGTGCTTGTGTTACATACCTTAGTGGCAGTATATAGTCATTCTTGAACATGGCACTCATCTGCATTTGCATACAGTACTTGGGTCATCTGTTTGTCCATGAGTCCCCGCTTACTTTCTGAGTCTTGTTACTCCTCTGAGTCATTCCGAGAAAGCTTCCATCATCATTTGCATTAGAAGTTTGTGTCATTCTCATGTCAATACTGTCAAGTCATGCCATGCCCATTTTCAAGAACACATTCACCATCTATCAGTTGCAGTCAGTACACACGTCGTCATGCCGTTGTTACTTTGAGTCGGTCTCACATGTTACTGTACCATCCGATCCACTCTACACATCTTTTGTCATGTTTCCTGTCGATTGATGGGGGATTCATCATGGCCCTCCTTTGACGGGTTCATCCTTGTCGACTTCAACTCATCATCCAAGGATTGAATCTAGAAACCAGTCAAGTACCTTGGCCTTGCATGCCTCAATGGTAGGTTACCTTGCTTTCATCATGAGTTTACATCATTGACTCTTGATTGAAGATTTCATCTTGCATTCGACTTCAACCCATTTATTCGCGCTTGATGATATGTACTGTGATACCTTGGGAATCATTGACATTAATGGTGATCTCCCTCGCACTTGTTAACGGTTTACATCAATTACCGATAATCAAGTGATTTCTACCATGTTCGACATCAAGACATTTGTAATCGCATGGATAGATTCGTATCGTTGCGGGTTCAGCTTGAAGACCATGGGGAGTCATTTTTACCCAGGTTGCGATGGAGTTGGTATTGAGTCATATTACACGGATCCACTTTTGTATTGGTCGTGGCTGTGTTATCATCTCATCATGGATCTACGCTTGTGTCTAGTAGCCATGATTGTATTCAGTTGGTCATTACTACCATGGATCTACAATGTATTGGTCGGCAGCCATGTTGTACTTCATATGAGATTGTCAGTTCAGAGTTAATTGTACTACAGCATCGTCCTTCATTCGATGAGTCTTTTGCCATTATTTCTATCAAAGCATTTCACCTGTACATCCTTAACATCTTCATGCTTTGGGGGGCATTCTGTTATACCCGAAATCTACTCATCATTAGATTCAGTGTATACACCCCTGAAGATACTTGGACTAATAATCATCCCGGGAGGGTTTGTACTCATTTGTGCTAGGATCTAAAGGGTCGTCGCAGGTTGCACACTAGCAACATGCGACGTCGCAGTCTACTCCACTACAGGGTGCGACGAGGTCTGTTAATGGGAAAAAATAGCTTATTCGAGATCCTTCTCGAAACTTGCTCATTTGGGGGCTTATCCCTGACCTCTAAGAGTGCTGGTACTCGACCCCTAACTCTTTGGGAAGATCCCCTATCTCTCTCCTATCCTTTCTCAACCTATCCTATCCATACCCTATCCATTTAGTCCTATATAAGTGAGGCTCACTCCCATACCAAAAAGAGGAAGGCTATGGTATCTACATGATGGTGAAATCTATCTTGGGAGGAATCCTATAGTGCTTACATGCTGGGAAATCTCTCTTAAGACACCTTCACTCACCTCTTGGAGAACTCATACTTCTTTGGAAGAACATGGCAATTGGCTTGGTCGGAGAAGGGCTGCTACGTTAAGTCTCTGGTTGTAGTCCTATATCTCTATCATGTACTCTATTTATAGTAATACAAATGCTTTCCACCAATATCATTCTTATGTGTAATGATGTTGTGTTGTTTACCTGCTTAACTGTTTACATAGATCGCTTATTGTATAGATGCTCTCTACTCGTTTCTCTTTTCTGTGTCTTAAAAGGCCTTGCAACTTGGATCTGACGACCGTGGGACATGGATCAACATTCGAGAGAAAGGATAGCGAATCAAAGAGGTAAGACATCTAGTACTTGGTCCTTAAGTAGATCTAGGAAACGTGTTTGTAGTCTGTTCTATTTGTTCTAGACTCACATTAAGCTAGGGAGATCCTGCTCGTGCCCGCTCGAGTGGATTGTCCGACAATAGTAGCACCAACACTGATCCATTTATGAGTGATATTGAAAACATACATCTTGCATGTTGGACAAAAGATGAGACCTATGAAACTCTTTTAATCAATGAAAAGAGTGAAGGAAAATATAGTCAAATATTGTCTTATAATGCCATGGTTAACAAGTTAACATATGAAGAAAGAGATTTGAAAGGAGAGACTATAAACATCTACCTGAAGCCACAAGCATTGATTAATGATCTTATAGATACTTTTTTAAGAGAAGGAGATTGGGTTTTAGATTTGTTCTCGGGATCAGGTAATATTTATGATATTACATATGAAACTAGTGCCGTAATCTAAATTCAGTAATATATATTTTTAAAATTTATGTTTCATTATGTTATTTAACTTTTCTTGTTTTGTATGTGTTGATTAGGTACAACAATAGCATGTTCATTACAAAAAGGAAGAAATTGCATATCCATTAAGAATGATCTACTATAGTGCAATTATATCAAGCAAAGATTTAATGTTATGAAATTTCTTCCAAATGAAATGCAGGAAGTTGGTTTGAAGAAAGGAGAATTTAGTGAGTCACTTGTGGCAAAGATGTCAAAAGAGCCTCAACCTCCTTTAAAAGGGATGTTCGGAAAAGATCACTTTGAGAATTTTGCAGAAGTAGAGGACCCAATGGAAGAACACATTGAGGTCTAGGAAGAGAGCCAACCAGTAGAAAATGTCAATTTCGATAAAGAGTTTGGGATGCATGATATTGTTGATTAGTTTCATATTCTTGAGGAAAATGTCAAAGTTGACAAATTTTTTATAAGATATTTTGTAATGTTTTGAATTGAAGATTTTATTTTGAGAATAACTGTTATGTTTTTAATATGCTATTTAGAAATATATGGTATACGTTTTGTTGAGTTTATGTGAATCATCACTTTATGGAAAATAATGTTAAAGAGTATCATTTTTATACATCAAATAGCAGAAAATACGTTGAAAAATGGTTTGAAATGTCTTTTTTTTTTCTCATTTTGTTTAGAAATTTGCCCAAAATATGACTTCTTTAAGATAAAAGTTTAATGAAAAAACTTTGAAAATGCATGTATTTTTCGTTCTAACTAGCTTCCAAATCTTACAAAAATTAAAATATGTGTGTAGTTTTACTATAACTAGCTATTAAATGTATATTTTTTTGTAAAGTTTGGAAAATGTCCCTTGTAAATAAAAGTTATAATTTTCTTATGACCAAGAAGTTTCAAAATCACAAAAAAATGGTGCTACCAGTATACACGCTTTTTGAAACAGAGGTCAAAACAGGTACTAAAATTGACCCCCCAAAAAATGAGAACAATGTTGGGTTCTCGTCAAGTTGTATAACATGTTAATCCCCTCTGTGCAATTGGCATACAACTTCATTAGTAGCTTGTATGCAATTTTCCATCCCAGTAATTGAAATATTATAAAATTCGTGATAATAGACTTTACATATGTCCTTAAAAATGTGGATTATTTCATTTCTAATTATCAATGACCCTAATTACATTCTCAAGAGCTAATTCAGATGCTTAAAATTCTAGGAGGAGATTGAAATAGTTTATAAATTTGTGTTGTAGCCTTGTAGGTTGTCTGTGAACCAATATAACATATAAGAATCTTTACGAATCCCATATTACAAAATGTATCCGACAGGTTCTTGCTATGTTGTATACCCATGCAAAGCAGAAATATGTGCCTCAATGATATAATGCACATGCAGTGGTCACTATCTTTCCACATGAGGAATCCAACCTTTATAAATTAATCGTTGTTTTGTGCTAGATTGTTTCATGGTTATTCTAGCTCCATATTAGTCTATGACTCTATGCTATTTCAGTTTTCTCAATTTTAGGGAAATTTTTAGAGGTGAAATTTCGTCAATTGGCTATTTTTTAGGCTTTTTCTCAAAAAATAAATTCGCTATTTGATCGTTTTTAGTCTCTAATATCGCCTATATTTACATAAAATATGTTTTTTTATCATAATATTCTTCAAAATTTACAAATTTTAGTAGTAAACTGTATGTTTTATATTTAGTATTCACGTACCAATCTATATATATGTTTTTTTCAATCCAAAATAATCGCTTAGAATAATATACTTCAGTATACTTTTATAATCTTTAAAAATACTTTTATAATCCTTGAAAAACCCTTAAGTATAATTTAATAATTTTTGTTTTAATGCGTTTGACAGGTCATTGTAAATCGTGCTGCTAAGATTCTTGGAAGGAAATGTGGTGAAAATTTTGTACATCCAAATGACCATGTCAATATGTCTCAATCTTTGAATGATACATTTCCCACCGTAAGTGACATTTTTTCAGGTTTTATATCTAGTACAAAATTCCTTATGTTGGTTTGGATGATATACTAATGCTTTTGTTATAATATACTTGAAGTGTAGTTGGCTTTTAGATGAAATGGTTAGGCCTCTTTCAATCACTTTTTGGACAAGAACTTGGATCTCTCACTCATCGTTAA
Organism: Larix kaempferi; assembly: GCA_027924585.1. Taxonomy (NCBI): domain Eukaryota; kingdom Viridiplantae; phylum Streptophyta; class Pinopsida; order Pinales; family Pinaceae; genus Larix; species Larix kaempferi. Next base: position 16,139,224 of record BSBM01001138.1, on the reverse strand, counting down.
TTCATTGTAGTTAAGAACTTGACTTTGAATTGGTGCTACCCAACCTATGCAATTTATATAATCCATGTAGTTTGTTTTATGTGGAAAATTAGGTCAAGGAAAACTTTAGGGGTGAAATTTAGCCCATGGGCTATTTTTCCATGTTTTTTTCCAAAAACAGATTCGCCAATTTGCATTTGTTTAAGCCCTATTTCGCCCAATTTTGATGGAGTAAAATTTTTTCACTCTATAAATTGCCAAATTATTATATAAAGTATATAGAATCCTTATAAATTGAAATATTTTTAGAAAAATATCGCCAAATATTTTATAGTTGACATTTTGAGAATTGGTAAGATTCGCCAAGGTTTATACACTTTTAAATAAGTATGGATCCTTAAAATTTTCCCTGAATTAGGTTTGTTATTTTCTTGAGTGTTGTTTGGTCATTCTTTTCATTAATTTTTCCTGCAAATATTGGTTTTTTGTCAGATGATGTTTCCTTTATACTAGCCTGCCATTCCATCACCATTAATTCTACTAGTGTTCTTGTTTTTTGGATCAAAGATTTTAGTGCATCCATTCCTTCCATAATTCAATGATGAGAGTTTAATGGTCGAGCAACTTTAGCAGATTGTCCTGAATACTAACCATTCATTTCCAGTTCCTTCCAAATTTCATTGTATCATATATTCTTTTGTAGATGTGGAGATAAACGAATCCAGGTACAAAGGGAAACAACAAAGCAATTTAAGTACTAATAATTAACTATCATTGCAAGAAAAACTTGAAGCATATCCACAAGGTATCAAAAGCCTGCTAGAATATCTCGGTTTTCTTTATCAACAGCAGTAGTCTTAGACATTTGCTAGCACATTCCTCTGCATTCTATTCTTCATGCCAAGGAAACCATTTCATGTTGCTGTAGCTGTAGGTTTTGATGTTCCAACTATTCTGATTGCACCCTATCCTCATTATGATGTGGCACTATCTTCACTCCCAACCTATCCAATAAATCTGGGTAATTACATAGGCAATGGAAGCACAAATTTCCTCCTTTAGTAACTCTAAAGAGTTCATGGTGCATCATACAATGATGAGTGGACTTATTAGTTGAATACTTTCCCCTAACATTTGGTTAATGATCAACTTGAATACAGTAAAGCAGAATGCCAATGTTGAATTTTTTACATAATGACCATCGTAGAGCCTGCTATGAGATAACAGAGGAATATGGTGTTGAGAGAATAGATATGAAACATAAGTAATAGGAAAATATTGTTGACATTGGTATCTCATGTGCTTAATAACACCTTTGGGAACTTCTAGAGGAACTTTCGGGTGCACTGCATGATATTCCAAAAAATTGAAAATTTACCTCATGTCGATGCTTTGTGCGATAACTGAACCCATTAGATATATTGGCGAGCTTTCTCTCAACACTTGTTATCACACTACCGACTTCCATTAAGACTAACACTTGTAAGATCCTTTCATCGACACTTTGCTATGACAGTTGGTGGGAAGGAGTTGCTTTGACGTTGGGGACTTTATCCCATATGCATAAGCATCTTCTTATTTTAATTGTTTATATGGATCATTTTTCACATTCCTTATGAATGTCTAATGTAATGACTTATGGCCTCTTGTAGGTTCCCTCTTCAGCGCTTGGTTTGAGTGCCATCTTTGTGACTACAATAAGGAAGTTCGAACCAAAATATTTTAAATCTCTTCAATGATTTTATTAGTTAAAAAAGTTGTAGTGTCCTAATTTGTTATTGTTCTGTCTACAAGATTCCAAATGGTCTACATTTCTTAACACAACTATTTTCAATTGCATAAATATCCAACACACACACACACACACACACACACATTTCTTAACACAATTTGATGGATATGGCTCAGGATCTCACGATATTGGATACCAATCCCATGATCCAGCCCTATCAAATATATTTGATCCTAGATGTAAATAGGCCATATATATGTATCTGGGTTTTATCTATATTGGACACTAGATATAGTGTGTCCTTATCCCTACTTATCCATATTTGTTAACATAGATAGAGATACATCAAGCTTCTTACATTCCAAATCCTCCATGGAAACCAAATAGAGTAAACAACCCACAATACATGTGGTATTATTTTCACCTTCAACAAGTGCTAAGATGTTTTCAACAAGGAAATTCAGACCCTTCTTCCTATATGAGCATTTTTACTCTTCCTAAAGATCCCCATACAAATTAGAATAGTTAATCAACACAAATTACTCTAATTTCCATATATTTGAATGTTGTTATTTGATTTCTTGGAAAACTTAGTGTTCAAAAAAATATGAGTATTACTTTAAAGATTTTTGGCTTCTTGATTCACTAATATACACCCAAAAACTCTCCAATCTTTTTTTTTTAACAGATTGCACATTATTATATTTTGTCCTTGGACTTTTCCACCATTTATATATTTGGATCTTTAGAAATTTCATGTGAAGAACATAAAATAAAGCCAAAATGATAGTATTGTTTAGTGGCTTGGGTGATTGTACATTTGATGCTTAATTTCAATAAAATTGGTTCTATTTTCATTCCTCCAATTCTAATTTTTTATTTTCACTTCAAGTTAGGAATTGTGAAATTATAAATATTAATAAATTCGTCACCTTTGAAGAAACTAATAGTAGATATATGAAGGTGAAACTAATAGTAGATATATGAGACCCTATAAATTATTTACGAAGTGTCTATTATGGTCTAACATCTATGTTAACTATCTCAACTTTACAGTATCTTGTAATTCTAAAGGACCTAAAACATTAAAACGTATTTGAAGGACTAATATATGACAAATAGTTTAATGGATCACAAATAGTATAATATCTAAGGAATGGATGAAAAATAGTTTAATCATTAATGGGACTTCAAGGGTATTAACTCAATGGAATAGCATCTGTTGTTGGAATATCAAGCAATACTAAGAGGGGGGTGAATCAATATTACACTATTTTTCAAATTTTATTACAATTTAAAACTGAATCAACAAAGAAGATAGAATAAACAATTTTATCATGGAATCCCAATTGGGAAAACCACAAAACTTTCTATTACTGCAAAATTATGTTTACAAATAATTTGCAAGCTCCAACTTGCTGGATGCACCAACACCCGATTTTTTAGCTACAACTAAAGGATGCACCAACACCCTGTTTTGTCAACTAAAACTAAGAGGATGCTACAACACCCTTAGAAGGATGCAACCTTCCCTAGCACCACGATTCCACCCTATTCTATCTTCTTCAGATTTCCAGAACTTCTTTTCAATTCTAGTTCTTCATTGGTCTCTTCCTATTCTTATTGCTCCTTCAACTTGGACCACCGAGACATCTTCCTTCCATCTCAAATGTTTGCTTATATATTATCTATCTCATCTTTTAACCATTGCATCACTTCAATCTCGGCTTGTGTCTTTTCATACTTGTGCCTCTTCAAATCTGGAAATTGTCTTTTTATCAAAACACACCACTTCATAAAAAAATACTTCTTGGTTTAATTAATTTGCTTTGATAAATAGCTGGTAGTTAATTTCATCTATTTCCTAACATCTTAATCATTCCTTATTAAATTGACTTAGCTGGGAAATTTAAACACAAAAACTTGTTAAAATATATTTTCATATTTATTACCGACATATTTAGATTCTATGTAAAACATAATTTTTCTACAACTTGGGAGGTTGATTTTTCACACATGTGACCCTCAAAGAGAAATCTAACACCAAGGATAGATGGCCAGTTCATAATGGAACATACCCATTCCATCTGTAGAATTTATTAACACACGGACAATTTATGGCAGGCATTTCCAAATGGCCTTTCAGATTTCCTGTGTTTAACACTAAAACATATTTTATTTATTTTATCAGGAAAACATAATTTTTCTCAATTTGGCACGTTTGTATTTCGCACGTGTAACCTCCAGAGAAAAATATGAGTCAATAACTAGATGGATAGATCATCAAGGAACAGACCCATGCCATCTGGAGAATTTATTAGCACAAGGACAATTTATGGTAGACATTTCCAAATGCCTCTCAACCTTCATTTGGGCAGCAAACCAATTTTTTTCTCAATTTGGCAGGTTGTATTTCACACATGTAAACTCCAGGGGAACATCTGAGCCCATGACTAGATGACCAGTTCATCAAAGAACAATCCCATGCCAACTGATGGATTTTATCAACAAAAGGACACCTCCTTGCGGGCATTTCCAAATGGCCCCTTAGCCTTGTGATTTTAACACAACCAAATTTCCCTTGTTCTTAATATGCAAAACAAGTTTTTTTTCCACTTTGGAAGATTGATTTCTTGCACATGTGACCATCATAAGGAAAACTGAAATCATGGATGGATAACCACTTCAACAAGGAATAGATCCATGTCACCCTTTAAATTCTTTGATACTCATACACCATCTGACGGGCATTTGAAACCAGCCCTTTAAACTACTAATTCAACACTTAGACAAAAATTGTCAAACCCTAGGGTAACATGAGATTTTTATTTTCATCAAATTGGAAGTGTGAGACACCCAATGGATAGAGGCCAACAAGGTGATTCCAGCCAGACCAATTTCATCCTCTGAAGCTTCTTTCTCTCTCCTCGGCGGGTATTTTTATGGAGCAGTGCAAATCAAGTTGGAAGGCACTTTTGGCAGATCTATATCTTCACCTACAGAGACTCTTTGGACAAGCCAATGACATGGTTGGATACACCAATCAACATTCTAGAGACCCATACCCTCAAAATACCTTAAGACATTAACCATAGGAGATGGAGGATATTTTATTGAGGTCACTCAAGAAGTTTTACCAATAATTCTATACTTAAACAATTTTTTCATTTTCCTGGACTAGAACAATTTGTCTGAAACACTATTTTGGTAGACCCATAACTTCCTCCTCAAACACTCTCAATATAAACTGAGACCATGGTCAGGTAGAAAAATCAACAAGCTACATCCTAACCATATGGTGTGGGCATTTACTTTAACCTATGATTTATGGTAGGCATTTTCCTGAGGCCACTTAGGAGTTTTACTACCACTGGTGCACAAACAACCCGAAACCCTGTTTTGGCAAGTCTTTAACTTTGTCATCAAACGCCCTCTTTGAGAACTGATACCATGGTAAGATGTCCTATTCAATAAGCTATAGCATGGTAGTTTCAGATAATTTTTATCATTCTCCTATGAGGTATGACGAACATTTTCCCAAGTCCACTTGGACCAATTTTCCAACACTTAGCAATTTTTCCAAATTTCTCCAAATTGGCAATTCTCTATATAACTAGTTTAGATTGTAATAATGACATCATGAAGGTACTAGAGCACCATTAGGTGGATTTTCATCCTCATCAACCATGCCACATAATCATACATGCCATGTCATCACTTCCTTTGTTATTCCTTTGTCTTCCACTGAGTTTTCCCTTCCATCATGTCCTTGGTTATTCCCGTGTCATTACTGAACTCATTTGACATCAATGACAACCACATTTGAAATTATCCCCCTTTGTCATTGATGGAAACATCTAAACATTCCCCCCTTTGACAACAATGACAAAGGATAACCTGCTATGCCCTTGCTATAACCTGTTAAATTTTGAGCATTAATTCACAATACTCTAGGATCTTCACTGAGAGAATAACATATACAGTATATCAATGCATAACAATCACAATAAGCATGACAAGCATCACAAGAATCAAAAGCATGAGAGACAAGAGACACAGAGTTTCCATGGGGAAAACCCTAAGGTGAAAAACCCCACAACTTCCTCAGAGATAGAGAGAGCAATGGCTCAACCAAAGTACAACCAAAATACACTGAGATAGGCTCCTAGTAGCAGATGATCCTCCTCCTCACTAGTGCGCCACTTTCTGAGTGAGAGAGATATAACTTTTCGAATGATCTAAATAGAGATCACTTGTTTTTATTTATACTGACCTGTTTTCCCAGTGACCTTATGGGGTTGACTTGTCTAGCTAGGTACATCCACATTATAATATATATATTTCAGGGCCGACCTCACACATGGTGGTCTAATAACCCATTGGCAAGTACACACACTTGCGACACTTGTCAATCCACATGACGACACTTCCTTATAGAGGAATAACACATATCTAATAAGGGTACAATAAATATATATTAAATACATAGATGAAATACATTCTGAAGTTACATATACATCAACACTCCCTCTTAACTAGGAAGGTATTTCTTGACACAGATCTGCTAGACAAGTCTTCTTCTCGGGATCATCGTCATCGTCATCATCACTGCTACTGCTATCTCAACCAATCTCTGACTCTACTCGTCATAGGAAGTTCTACAGAGCCAGTCCTTTTTCATACTGGATGTAGGCCCACCACCTGTAGGTCTTCGTCATCACTGGCCATACTGTGGAATCCTCAGGACTTATTACGTGCGTCACAAAACCTCGAAAGAGCATCCCAGGCTGTTACGAGCACACGGCTCTACCTATAGGATCTCCCAGGGCCATATTATATGTGACCTCACCACAAAACCTCGCAAGAGCATCCCAGGTTGTTACGAGCACACAGCTCTACCTATAGGATCTCCCAGGGACAGATTATATGTGGTCACCACAAAACCTCGCAAGAGCATCCCAGGCTGTTATGAGCACACAGCTCTACCTATAAGATCTCCCAAGGACAGATTATATGTGGTCATGGAAAAACCTCGCAAGAGCATCCCAGGACTTATTATGGGCACACAGCCCAACCTATCGGATCTCCCAGGGACATATTATATGCCATAGGACAAAACCTCAAAAGAGCATCTTCCAGATATCCCAGGGCCAGATTCTATGCCATAGGAAAAACCTCGAAAGACTATCTACAGATCTCCCAGGGCCAAATTATATGTCCTCCCAGAGCAAAACCTCGAAAGAGCATTTTCCAGATATCCCAGGGCCAAATTATATGCCATAGGCAAAACCTCGAAAAACTATCTGCAAATCTCCCAGGGCCAACTTATATGCTCATCTGCACAACCTGATCCACGGCCATAGAGTATCAACCTGATACTCACCATACATCATCCTGATGTACACATGATCATCCTAATCATCATCACTGCAATATCCTGCTGCAAGTCATCTGGAGCAACATCCTGAAGCTCGTCATCCACGATCATCCTGATCATACAATGCATCTACCTGGTGCATACCAAGTATCTACCTGATACATATCATCATACATGATCCACCTGATCATACAATGTATCCACCTGATACAAATACAAACACATGATACATATCACCATACATGATCCAACTGATCATACAATGTATCCACCTGATACATATACAGATACATGGTCCAAGCATCCAACATGATGCATATACAAAATACATACAAATGATCCTACTGATCATATCCAGCATCCAACATGATGCGTACATACATATAAATGATCCAAGTGATCATATCCAACATCCAACATGATACATACATACATATAAATGATCCAACTAATCATATCCAACATCCAACATGATGCGTACATACATATACATATAAATGATCCGACTGATCATATCCAGCATCCAACATGATGCGTACATACACATAAATATCAATGATCCAACTAATCATATCTAGCATCCATCATGATGCATACAAAGTAGAATCTAGAACATCATCCAACGCTTACATCCACAACCATGTGAAGCATTCTCCTTCCAACATGCTTGGAATGGCTTCAGCAAATGTGTCCATCACTTCTTCCTCGAAGTGTCATCAATCTGAAGAACGCCAAGCCTTTCTCTGAAGTACTCGAACTTCACCCTGGCTAGTGACTTCGTCAGCACATCTGCAATCTGCTCGTCCGTTGCAACATACAGGAGCTTCACAGCTCCTCTCTGCACCATATCCCTGATATAGTGATATTTGATCTCTATGTGTTTCGACCTGTCATGAAACACTGGGTTCTTAGACAACTTCACACAACTCTGGTTATCACAGAAGATACCAGTAGCATCCAACGGGAGATCAAATAACTCAGACAGTAGCTTCTGTAGCCATACTGCCTCACAACTAGCTGAATAGGTTGCAACATACTCTGTCTCAGCTGTACTCAGTGCTACGCAGGAATGCTTCCTGCTAAACCAAGAGATCACACCTGATCCCATACTGAAGCAGCGTCCAGATGTGCTCTTCCTATCTGCAACACTGCCAGCCCAATCTGAATCAACATAAGCTTGCAGGTTAAACTTTTGATTCGCCTCATACTTGAGCCCATAATCCAATATACTCTTCAGGTACCTCAGAACATGCTTTACAGCAACCAGATGCACACTCCTCGGATCGGTTAGGAACTGACTCAATGTGTTCACCGCAAAGCAAATATCTGGTCTCGTGTTTGTCAGGTACATCAAGGACCCAATCATTTGACAATACATAGAGACATCAACCGGCTCAGATGAAGCATCACATAGAAGCTTCAGATTTGATGCCATGGCCTTGCAATCCATCATCCCGAATCTCTTCAGGATATCTACTGTGTACTTCCCTTGACTAAGGAAGATCCCACCTGCACTTTGACACACCTCCATACCTAGGAAATAATGCATCATTCCCAAATCTTTCATATCGAACTTAGCAGCAAGCTTCCTCTTCGTATCTGCAATCAATCTGTCATCTCCTGTTACAAATAAGTCATCCACATACAGGAGTAGAATCACAGGATTCCCTTCCTCAACCTTGTAATAAAGGTTGGAATCCGCTTTACTCTTGGTAAAGCCCAAACTAGATAGGAAATTGTCCATCCTACCATACCAAGTTCTAGGAGCTTGTTTCAAGCCATACAAGGCTTTCTTCAATCTGCACACATATGACTACCTGTCATGTATTTCAAAACTGAGTGGCTGCTCCACATATACTTCCTCTTCAACTACACCATTCAAGAAAGCAGTCTTGACATCCATCTGGTGTATTTTCCATTTCATTGCTGCAGCCAGGGCAAGTACTGTTCGGATGGAAGTATACCTGGCTACAGGTGCAAAAGTTTCTTTATAATTTATTCCCTCTTTCTGAGAGAAGCTACGAGCTACGAATCTTGCCTTGTATTTCTCTACACTGCCATCTGCAGCATGCTTGATTTTGTAAATCCATTTGGAAGTCACAACAGACTTCTCTTTAGGTCTCGGGACAACATCCCAAACATCATTCTTCATTATTGATTGGTATTCCTCAACCATGGCATCCTTCCATTCTTTCTTTTCCGCTGCTTCTTCATAACTGGAAGACTCTTTGTTCATAATGTCACAGAGTAAAGCAACATAGATGGTATGTGATATGGTTCTCTTCTTTGCTCTGTGTTCTTCTTCTGGAATGCCAAATATTTCTGCATCTTGAATGAGCTCTCTAGCCCATGCAGGTTTCCTCTTGTGAGAGTTATCCTCACGGGGTGGATCTACAGGTTCTTGCGGATCTTCAAACTCACGAACAACTTCTGGAATTGCTTCAGTAATGGTAGTGTCTTGAAATCTAGTTTTCTTAGGTTCTTCATAAAATTCGATAGGTGCCTTCCTTGATTTGATGAATGCTGAGTTTTCATCAAATGTTACATTCCTTCTGACATCAATCTTCTTGAACCCTGGAAAGTATATTCTGTAAGACTTTGAGCTTTCACTGTAACCCACAAAGATACCCTTCTTTCTTGAAGGATCTAGTTTGGTCCTCTTTTCCTTTGGGACATGTGTGTATATCGTACAACCGAATATTTTGAGATGGCTGACTTCAGGTTTCTTACCAGAAAAGACCTCTTCTAGTGTTTTGTTGTCCAATATCTTGTGGGGTGTTCTGTTCTGTACATATACAGTTGTTCTAGCTGCTTCTGCCCATAGATGCATAGGTAGATCCTGGTCATGCAACATTGCCCTTGCTGCTTCCATGATTGTTCTGTTCTTTCTTTCTGCAACTCCATTCTGTTGAGGATTATAAGGAGCAGTCAACTCCCTCTTAATCCCTGAATCACTGCAAAGCTTCTTGAAGTCACCTGAGGTGAATTCTCCACCATTGTCGGATCTGAATGTTTTGATCTTCTTGTCAGTTTGATTCTCCACCAAGGTTTTGAATTCCTTGAACTTATAAAACACCTCATCTTTGTTCTTTAAGAAGTATACCCAAGTCTTCCTGGAGAAGTCATCAATAAATGAGACATAGTAAACATACCCACTCAGAGAACTGGATGACATAGGACCACATACATCTGAGTGGATGATTTCCAGGATGTCTTTTGCCTTGCTTTCACTGCTTGGGAAGGCCTTCTTAATGTTCTTACCTTTTGCACATCCTTTGCAAACACCTTCATGTTTGGTCTTGATCTCAGGAAGACCCTCTACAGCCTTGCTTGCAATTGGAATTGCCCTATAGTGCATATGAGCAAGTCTTCTATGCCAAAGTTCACTTGGCTCCATGGATTCATGTACCATGGCATGTTCAAGTTGTCCCTTCAATTTATACAAACCTCCCTCTTGCTCTCCAATCACTACTGCATCATCTATGGTATTTCCCTTTGGCCACATTAGGACTTGGCCATCCACAAATGCAACCCTCATACCTTTTGCATCCAATGTAGAGATGGAGAGTAAGTTCTTCTTGAGCCCAGGTACATAAAGGACTTCTTTCATCTTCAAAGATTTTTCAGAATCTAGATTGTAGGAGGCTTCACCACTTCCTTTGATTGGGTATTGATAATCATCCCCAAGTTTCACCTTATGGGGCGATTCATGTTTAGATAGATTCACAAAAGATTCCTTAAATCCAATCATGTGTTTGGAAGCCCCATTATCAATCAACCAATCATTACAACCATGGGAGATAGTACCTGTGAGAGCAGAGATTAGAACATACTCTTCTTCACTTGATGAGTCATCATCACTTTCTGCCCTAGCCTTCTTCTTTGGAGGTTCATCATCTTCGGCAGCATGAGCATGGAACTTTCTTTTGCTGCCCTCCTTCTTCTTGCTGAAGTTGTTGTTATTATCCCTTTTGTTCTTGGGACAATCTGAAGCAAAGTGACCCTTCTCATTGCATGTGAAGCATCTTAGATCCTTCTTATTCTTTTGATAGGATCTTTTCTAGCGAGAGTGCTCCTTCTTGGGCTTGCTTCTTTTGGTGTGAGTTGCAAGATCTTGATCTTCACCTCCCATCTTTTCCTCACGAGCTACAAGTCTAGCTTCTTCTTGAGAGCATTCCTCCCATAGTTTACTGAAAGAGATCAATTTCTTTCTTGCACAGATTCCTTGAATAAAGGAGTCCCGTGACCTAGGTAGGCCATTCAGAGTGGTCATAACAACTTCACCATTGTCCATTACTTCATCCATAGCTTCAAGTTGCTCCTTGATCTGAGAGACCTTGGAGAAGTAAGATTGAATGGTTTCTCCATTCAACATCTTGACCCCTTTCAATTGATTCCGGAGAGTCATCTTCCGATTTATGTTCTTCCCTTCAAATAGCTTGGTCAAAGAGTCAAACATCTCCTTGGGTGTCTTTAGAGAAGACACATGGGGTACGAGATGATCTTTGATAGAATCAGCAATGATTCTCTTTGCCTTGACCAAGTTCTTCTTATGCAATACCTTGGCCTCTTCATCCTCTGGGACAGGGATGTCTTCTTTTATATATGAGTCCAACTCATTCTCTTCTAGGATTAACCCAATCCTATACTTCCAAGCTCGGAAGTTATCAACCCCTTCAAGCTTATCCTCAAGCTTGGTGTGGTGAGACATCTTAAAGAGAACTTCAAATGGAAATAGAAAAGATTTAGGTCTTATCACTTGAAATGCTAAAAACTAGATCTGGTCTCGGATTAGGGTTTGTCGAAAAAACCCTAAAAATTCAAAATGTGAATTTCAATTTTCTGAAAGGATAGAAAGATGCGCTTTGATGAGATGATCATCCTGGTGCATTCAGAATTTGAGATCAACAAAGTTTTACCATTCAGATTTGCCTTTTTGTCCTCCCGGGTTCACTAGGGAGAGCCCTGAATTAGGGTTTGAGTTTCCCGGAGATCTACCCAGCCAAAAATCTCGATCCAAAGCTCTAAACTTTGATTTTTGCAAGGAGCTTCCAGCCATGTCTTCAGATTTCAGAAATTCCTATTTTTATGGAAACCCTAATTTTTAGGGCCAAATATGAAAATGCTCGAAATTGAATTCTAATTGGACAGATAGATGCGCCTTGATGAGTAGAGTCAATCTACTATACTTCTTTTCCAAAATTTGTGGAGAGAAACCCAATAAACAAGAAACTCAAGTTTTCGTCACTGCAAAATGTCTTCTTCTCAGGTTAGCTCTGATACCATGTTAAATTTTGAGCATTAATTCACAATACTCTAGGATCTTCACTGAGAGAACAACATATACAGTATATCAATGCATAACAATCACAATAAGCATGACAAGCATCGCAAGAATCAAAAGCATGAGAGACAAGAGACACAGAGTTTCCGTGGGGAAAACCCTAAAGTGAAAAACCCCACAATTCCTCAGAGATAGAGAGAGCAATGGCTCAACCAAAGTACAACCAAAATACACTGAGATAGTCTCCTAGTAGCAGATGATCCTCCTCCTCACTAGTGTGCCACTTTCTGAGTGAGAGAGATATAACTTTCCAAATGATCTAAATAGAGATCACCTGATCTCTATTTATACTAACCTGTTTTCCCAGTGACCTTATGGGGCCGACTTGTCTAGCTAGGTACATCCACATTATAATATATATATTTCAGGGCCGGCCCCACACATGGTGGTCTAATAACCCATCGGCAAGTACACACACTTGCGACACTTGTCAATCCACATGACGACACTTCCTTATAGAGGAATAACACATCTCTAATAAGGGTACAATAAATATATATTAAATACATAGATGAAATACATTCCGAAGTTACATATACATCAACATAACCATTTTGATATAGAATTTCCTAACTTTTTTTGACAACTGCCCTTCTTTTGCTTCTCTTCCTCCTCTTATCTTGGACTTGGTACTGACCATTGTGTTATGATAATCTAGTTATCATCTTGTAGCTAGTCTTTGACTGAGAACTTGGATGATGAGTTCATGGACTCCCCCTTTCAATGTTCCTCCCCTTTGTCAACATTTTCTACATTTTTTGACAGGGCTTACACTCTGTTCTTTTGTTAACCATACACCAATATTATCATTTTACCATGATCATCTTTTATCTTCTCTAATTATGCTTCTCATTTTGTTACACTTCAACCATTAAGTGTGCTTGTCCCATAGATGTTTTCTGGACAAAATGTTTTTCATTTTTTTTCACCTCTACTCTACTTCTTATCCTTGATGAAGATAGCCTTTCATTCTTAGCAAGTGATAATAATTACTTTCAAATACCAATTGCATTTTTCTGATATTTACTCCCCCTGAGTGTACGATCCCTTCTAATGTTGATTTCAGGGTTCTGTTTCAGGTCACGAGAGACTTTAGAAGAGAATTTCAACATCTTTCTCCCCATCGGTGTATATTTCATCCTCATCTAGCTTTCCATCATAATGGATGTCATTCTTATTTACAACTCTATTATGTTGAATGACACTTTTGGAAACTTCATTGATGCTTGGAATCTTTGTAGTCTTCCTTTCTTCTCCACATCTTTCCATGAGATACTCTGCTTACCGATTTTTCATTCCTATGTTTCTTGGATTTTGTACTTTGATCTTTTCCCTTCATTCCGCAATCAACATCTTTGTGACCAAACTTGTGATAGGAGTGACAATATCCATAGAACCTTCCGTTATGTTTGAGGAATCTTTGAACTTCCTACTTCACAACTTCCATCTTCTTCCATCACTTCCTTCGTTTCTGAACTTTTACTGAAGCATTCTTTCTCAACTTGCATTCTCTATCCATATGTCCAAAACTATTAGAAGAGTAGCAATGACTGAAAATGATCTACTTGTACCTGCTTGTTATTGGTCTTGTAGGTATCATATCAGTTTTGTCTTCATTATGAGAGGATGGAACATATTTCCAATTGTCATTCTTAATCGAGCTTTTGAGTGCAAAAACATAGCTTCTTTTATTTTTATCTTGGAATGTAAAAGACAAACATTCTGGCTTCTTTTCTTTGTCATAACCTAATCCAGTTTTATCACTTGATGGTCTTTGGCTATTTAAGATTTCATCGAAAGTCTTTGAGCTGTTCTCATATTTTGATTTAATAGATTCTTTATCAAGATTCTTTCTAAGCAAAACAACTTCTGCTTCAAGTCTTTTAGAGTCTTGTATTTTCTCTTTGAACTTCTCATAAATACTCTATTGGTATTTTAGCCTCTTTACTTATTCTTTGAAGTTAGCAACTTCCCGTTTTAAGCTCTCGGCCTCTTTCCTACTAGCCATTCTTTGTTGTCTTGAATTGTGCAGCTCTTCTTGGTACTTTGACAAATTTTCTTTCAAAGAATTGTTATTTATTCTACTTTTTTTCAATTCTTTAAGGGAACTTAAGAGTTCTGCCTTCAGGTCCACCTCTCCTTCTGTTGAATTTTTAGAATTTACTTCAATCTAATCTAGGATGTTAACTGAGAGAACAACATGTACAGCAAATCTACAGTATATCAATCATGGACACAATAATGCAAGCACATAAGAGACACATAATTTACTTGGGGAAAACCATAAAAGTGAAAAACCCCAATAACTTCCTTAGAGATAGATAGAGCAATGATACAACCAGAATACAAGAGATAGTCTTCTCCTAGCAGCAGAGCCTCCTCCTCATAAGTGTGCCACTTTCCGAATGAGAGAAGTGTGTGAATGAATGATCAAATAGAGATCTCTCGATCTCTATTTATACTTGTTCTGTCTTTCCCAATAAACTAATGGGGCCTACATGTCTAGCTTAACCCATGGTTGACTTAATTCGGGCTGACCCCACAGTTGGTGGTCTAATAACCCTTTGACCCACATGGCCGACCCCCAATAGGGTGGTCTAATAACCCTTCGACCCACATGACTTATACAGGGCCGACCCCAACAAGGTGGTCTAATAACCCATCAAGTATAAGTTACGACACTTACAATATAAATGACGACACTTCCATATAGAGGAATAATAACATCTCTATAGGAATACAGTATACATATATGAAATACATTCTGAAGTTACATATACATCAACACCTTCCACATCTAAATAATATTCTACTTCTTCTTCAAGAAATTTATTTTCTACTCCCATGAATAAGACTTCTGCTTCTTCATCTTCACTAAACTCATCTAACCAGCTGTCATCCATGGAGTAAAAGGGTTTTTTTTTGTTTTTAAAAGAAATTTTTGTTCTTCTTAAATTTATTACGGTACTCATTTTCTTCTTCTTGTTTCAAATAAGGACATTTGTTAGCAAAGTGACCAATTGCCCCACAGTTAAAACATTTTAATGGAAATTTACCTTTGTACTTTCCAGTACCTCTCTTAAGGTTTTTAACAAGAAGTGCTTCTTCATCATCAAAATATTCTGCTTGAGATTTTGTTTTATATTTCTTATCTATTTTTGATGCTTTAAAAGCTGCTTCCTTCTTTTGAAAATTGTGTTTCCCAATACTCATTTCATAAGCTATAATAATTCCATATAGCCCATCCATGGTGAGTTTTTCAAGATTTTCTCTATATTCTAGTGTGAAAATCTTAGGATTGTAAATCATTGGAAGTGATCTTAGTACTTTTTCAACTATTACTTTTTCTTCCAATGCTTCTCCTAGCCCTTAAATTGCATTCACAACTTCATCAATTCTCTCAAAGTATTCTAAAATTTTTTCTTCTTCCTTCATTTTCAGAATTTCAAATTGGGTTTTAAAAGTCTAGAGTTTAGCTCTTTTTACTTTAGAGTCTCCTTCATAGATGGTCTGCAATTTGTCCCATATTTCCTTTGATGTCTTATAATGCATCACTTTGGAAAAGAATGGTCTGGCTAATCCAGCCAAGATTGCATTAACAACTTTGGCATTGCTTCCATTTTTTTTATTTCTTCAATATCTGTAGGAGGGTATTTGGGATATTTGGGATTTTTGGTTTCCTTCACGCCCCTCAAATTTGTAGTTGGGTTGCTTAATTGTAGACCCTGGTTGTGTACTGTTTATAAACCCCACAATATTCCCTGTGGCCTTCGGCCTTCCGTCAATGTACAACGTTGCTCCTTTATTTTGATCTTTGTCTTTCAACTACAAATAGTTTGCTAACAATCCATATCTACGCATACTTCGTGTATATTGGACCAGGTGCATCCAATCTTTGTAGTTGTAATAGGGTCCAACATACTCCATCAATTCTGTACATCTGCCGTAACCGACCTTTATGCCATCCATGCAAAACAACCCCAAACCATGTAATGACGATGGTGCAATTCGATATATCCTCTCGTTCACACAAAAATCTGTGTTCAGTTGAGGAAGATCCTTGGGTATCCATTGTTTCACTATATGTCTGTACCTCAAGGGAACCTCGATGTTGCCTATTGTATCATCATCATAGGAACATGACCCCCCTTCAGCGAGAAAAAATTCCATGTGCTTATGGAATTTTCTTCTGATCTTTTGACATCTAGTTGATAAAACTCTTGTACAGAAATGATACAACCCAAGTACAAGAGATAGTCTTCTCCTAGCAGCAGCTTCTCCTCCTCCACAAGTGCGCCACTCTCCAATGAGAGTTTGAGTGAGAAAGTGAATGATCAAATAGAGTTCCTACCGCACTCTATTTACACATGACTTGACTTGCCTAATAACCTTTACTAGGTCAGCCTTAAATTAACCACATAACATAATGCTGACAGGGCCGACCCCCAATAGGGTGGTCTAATAACCCTTTGACCCACATGACTTATACAGGGCCGACCCCACCAAGGTGGTCTAATAACCCATCAAGTATAAGTTACGACACTTACAATATAAATGATGACACTTCCATATAGAGGAATAATAAGATCTCTATAGGAATACAATATACATATATGAAATACATTCCGAAGTTACAAATACATTAACATTCCCTCTTAACTAGGAAGGTATTTCTCGACACAGATATGCTAGCACAAGTCTTCTTCTCTGCATCATCATCAATGGATCATCGTTATTGAATCATCGTCATCGTCATTGCTGCTGTTATCTCAATCAATATTCGATCTACTCGTCATAGGAAGTTCTACAGAGCCAGTCCTTTGTCATATTGGATGTAGGCCCAACACTTGCAGGTCTTCATCATCACTGGCCATACTGTGGAATTCTCAGGACTTATTACGTGCGTCAACAAAACCTCGCAAGAGCATCCCAGGACTGATTACGAGCACACAGCTTCAACCTATCGGATCTCCCAGGACCTTTTACATACCATTACACAACCTGTCCACAGCCACAGAGTATCATCCTGATACTCATGATCGTACTGATCATGTCATCTCAGCGAGCAAGCCATCAGGTAGGTACACCTCAACACTGATTACACTGCCTCTGCAAAACCTGCAAGATCTCCCAGGACTGATTACACTGCCTCTGCAAAACCTGCAAGAGCATATCAGGACTGATTACATGCCTCTACAAAAACCTGTGTACCCTACTGCCACATCATTGTCATCGTCCATGGAGCACAACCCAGATGCACATCACACAACACTTACACTCACCGGCATGGGAAGACACACCTCAACCATCCGTGAAAGGCTTAGTCCTTATATCTACGCCATTGGAAGACACACCTCAACCATGGGAGAATGGCATCACACTTATATCCATAGCCATGGGAAGACACACCTCAACCATGCTAGGAATGGCACAACACTTATATCGCAGCCATGGGAAGACACACCTCAACCATGCTCGAATGTCCCAACACTTATATCGCAGCCATGGGAAGACATACCTCAACCATGCTCGAATGGAACAACACTTATATCACAACCATGGGAAGACATACCTCAACCATGCTTGAATGGCCCCAACACTTATATCAACGACCATGGTAAGACACACTTCAACCATGTTGGAATGGCTCATGTGCATCTGTGTCTCCGGACTCATCACTTCCCCTTGGAAGGCATCTCGATATGAAGTACACCAAGTCTCCCTCTGAAGTATTCAAACTTCACTCTGACAAGCGGCTTGGTCAACACATCAGCTATCTGCTCGTCCGTCACAACATACAGGAGCTTCACTGCTCCTCTCTAAACTATATCCCTGATATAGTGATACTTGATCTCAATGTGCTTCGACTTGTCATGGAACACTGGGTTCTACGACAACTTCACACAACTTTGGTTGTCGCAATATATACAAGTAGCACTCAACAGGAGATCAAACAAATCAGACAGTAGCTTCCTAATCCATACTGCCTCACAACTCGCCGAACAAGCTGCTACATACTCTGCTTCGGTCGTACTCAGTGCCACATAGGATTGCTTCCTACTAAACCAAGAGATCATACCGGATCCCATACTGAAGCAGCACCCCGAAGTGCTCTTCCGATCAATGGCACTGCCTTCCCAATCCGAATCAACATAACTCTCCAGGTTAAATTTTTGATTCACCTCATACTTGAGCCCATAGTCAATTGTACCCTTCAAGTACCTCAGAATATGCTTTGCAGCTATCAGGTGAACATGTTTTGGATCTGTCAAGTACTGGCTCAAGGTGTTCACTGCAAAGCAGATATCTGGTCTCGTATTCGTTAGGTACATCAAGGACCCAATCATCTGACGATACATCATCACATGATCATCCTGATCATCATCACAGCATCATCCTGATGCATATCATTTGGAGCAACACCCTGAAGCTCATCATCCATGATCATCCTGATCATATAGTGCATCCACCTGATGCATACCAAGTACCTACCTGATGTATATCTTCATACATGGTCTACCTGATCATACAATGTATCCTCCTGATACATATCATCATACATGATCTACCTGATCAAACAATGTATCCACCTGATACATATCATTATACATGATCTACCTGATCATAACAAGCATCCAACATGATGCATATACAGAGCAGTAACTGGAGCATTGTCATGATGCTCATCATCCAGCGCTTACATCCACAGCCATGGGAAAGATCCTCCTCTCACCATGCTTGGAATGGCTCCTGCAAATGTGTCCATCACTTCTTCCTTGAAGTGTCATCAATATGAAGAACACCAAGCAAGAAAGTTGTCTTGACATCCATCAGGTGTATCTTCCATTTCATCACTTGCTTTGTATTTGTCTATGCTTCCTTCTGCAGCATGCTTGATCTTATAGATCCACTTGGAAGTCACAATAGACTTCCCTTCAGGTCTTGGGACCACATCCCAAACATCATTCTTCATGATCGACGGATCATGGCATTCTTTTCGGATACTGGGAACTTCAATATCTTCAATAGATAACTTTGTTGCTGGAACAGATGTTGTAGTCTTTCTTTTGTAGGTGCTCGTATATGATCTTTCATACAAAACAAGTTAAATTGAATGATTAGAAACTTCTCATAGTTTTCAGAACAAATTCTTACACATAAAGAAATATGTCATACAGTCATGCAATTATTTTAGCCAGTGCTTCAATACAACATTTATCCATATCCCGTAACTTTCTAGATGCCTTCCAATCTCTACCAGAACATTGTTAAGAGTGTGCACAACTCTCAACATGTCAACAAAGAGGTTTCATTCTAGATAAGTAGCAATGGAATTTTGTACAGTGCCATAGGCCACTTACCCATCACATGCATATTAGTAGTATACTGTTCATTAATGCAATTATTCTAATATGCGTAATACACACCCTAAGTATAGGAACATAAGCATATACATCATTGAACAATATTATTTGAACAAACAAATATGTAAGAAATGACAATTCAAATACTTATCTTTGTTTGGTTTGTAGGGTGGACTCCCTCTCAATATTTGCTTCCTTGCAGGAACTACTGGAGTGTGCTCCCTCTTGATCTTTGCTTCCTGGATTACCTGTCTTTGAACTTATATCCATCCTTGATCACTTATGTATATTCACTAGTATCATCATTGTATTATCTTGGAGGTCTCATATATACATTCATTAGTATAATCTCAATACTATCAAAACATAATAATCTTAAACATGTATAGTCATGATCATTTCAAACATAGATAATAAACATTAGTATTCAAGGTTTCAGGGAATACTTCTTTTACTCATGCATATTCTTTATTTGACCAAAAGACTTTTTTGGTTAGTCATATCATCAATCAATGTAAGAGACATAATATGCATAAACCCTTGATTACTTACATTTCTAACTTCATGAATAAACATTATCAACCATACAACAATATAAGATCCTAACACAAGGTAGAATTCTAATTTGATATAGGAAAAACATACCTAGATTAGCATGTTAGCTAGCTATGTCTAACATACCCACATGATGTCTTCTTGTTCTTCAATGACTTGTGCTAGTAACCTGCATATCTCATAAGTTAACCATTATAGAACCAAGTTATACATACCTCGTAAGTAGATCTTCTATGTGATCCATGATAATGGATAAATCTTTGTCTTCATGTCTCCATGGTCATATGTTCTTAAACTAGAACATGATTTGTCTTTCTTAATGTACCTTTCATGTTAGCGGACAACATCAACCTCATACAACACCAAAATGCATTAGTACAATCATAAGTGTCAAAACCCTAATCAATGAATATATTCTATCATGCATTCATAATTTTATTAAGGTGATATGACAAGTCAAAAAATTAATCAAGATTGTACTAACCGTAATAATATGAAGACAAACATATCGTAAACTCAATCATGAACAAATTTTGAAACATACATGTAAGTCATACCTGTCGAGATTGCTTGTGATCTTCTTATGTAAGGTCTTAGCCTCAACTCCCTCTGAAACATGAACTTCTTCACTTATGTAGGTGACCAAACCATTCTCTTCTAGGATTAACCCGATCCACATGATTTGCAGAAACTAGATCTGGAGCTGGATTAGGGTTTGTCAGAAAAACCCTAAAAACTCAAATTTTGAATTTCAAACTTCTGAAAGGATAGAAAGATGCAACTTGATGCGCTAATCAAGCTGGTATACTCAAAATTTGAAAACTGCAAAGTTTCACCCCTCAAAATTGCCTTTGAAACTTCCTGATCTTCTAGACAGGATCTTGAACTAGGGTTTGATAGAGCCCACCCTTCTTCCCAACCAAAAGGTTCAATCCAAAGCTCTAAAATTTGATTTTTCTGAGGAGCTTCCAGCCATGGTCACAGACTTAAAAAATTTCAACTTTTGCAGAGCCCTAATTTTCCACTTTTTCGATCAAAGTCTCGAACTAGGGTTTGATCAAGCCCAGCCTTCTGCCCAACCAAAAAATTTGATCTTGGTCTCTAAATTTTGATTTTGATGAGTATCATTCAGCCGTGGTCTCCGATTACAAAAATTACAACTTTCTCTGAAACCCTAATTCCTGGAGCCATGAATGAAGGTGCTCAAAATCTAATTCTGTTTTAACAGAAATATGCACCTGATTGTTTCTGGTGTAACTCCGAAATTACAAATCAAATGGATCTGAAAATTCTACTTGTGGTATCCCAACCTGTCATCTTTCCAACCCCATAGGTCTGACCTCAATTGGATTCTCTGAGAGATATTTATGCCAAGTGTCGTAACGTGACCTGTTATGGGATAAAACAGGAGAGAGAACTTGTACGGGGTGCCACATGTCATTAGTTCACTTTAAGCCTCTGAACCTTCAGCCTGTGAAATTACAGTCCGTGTCCTACCTGTCACTTTTTATGAAATTCCATTTGGAGCTTCTTAGCCCAAGTTATGACCTTTTTCCCTAGTTCACCTGTTTATGACTCAGATCTTGAAGAGGCAGAAACCCTAGATTGTACAAATCATAAAACACAAATTACAACAAATTAGAAGTTGTGCTTCGGACACAAGGTACATGGGGATCTTATATTCGACCTATAAGAGCTTTAGATCCTGAAACCTCGTCGAAATAGATTTATAGCAAATGTTCTACGATGACTGGTTTTTGCTATATCAAGCCCTAGCTTCACAAGTGCAACAAGAGTCATAAATACCATACCATGCCTTCTTTCAGGCTAACTCTGATACCATGTTAGTTTTTAAGAATTTACAATCTGATCTAGGATTTTAATTGAGAGAATAACATGTACAACATATCTACAGCATATCAATCATGGACACAATAAAACAAGCACACAGAGACACAGAGTTTCACCGGGGAACACCAAGAAGGTGAAAACCCCGCAACTTCCTCAAAGATAGATAGAGAAATGATACAAACCAAGTACAAGAGATAGTCTTCTCCTAGCAGCAGCTTCTCCTCCTCCACAAGTGCACCACTCTCCAATGAGAGTATGAGTGAGAAAGTGAATGATCAAATAGAGTGACTCTCGCACTCTATTTATACATGACTTGACTTTCCTAATAACCTTTACTAGGTCAGCCTTAACTTAACCACATAACATAATGCTGACAGGGCCGACCCCCAATAGGGTGGTCTAATAACCCTTTGACCCACATGACTTATACAGGGCCGACCGCACCAAGGTGGTCTAATAACCCATCAAGTATAAGTTACGACACTTACAATATAAATGACGACACTTCCGTATAGAGGAATAACAACATCTCTATAGGAATACAAACACTTCCGTATAGAGAAATAATAACATCTCTATAGGAATACAATGTACATATATGAAATACATTCCGAAGTTACAAATACATCAACAACCTCGATGTTGCCTATTGTATCATCATCATAGGAACATGACCCCCCTTCAGCGAGAAAAAATTCCATGTGTTTATGGAATTTTCTTCTGATCTTTTGACATCTAGTTGATAAAACTCTTGTAGACCTACTGGATGTCTCACTTTCCTCTAGCCTTCCTAAACTCCCCTCACTCGAGGAAGACATATCTGACAAATACCTGTTTGGTTCTCCCTGCACCATAGGAAAAATGTTTAGATAGGACCTCAAGGCACAATGCCTCTTAAAATGTGACGTGTAGTTCCTTTTATAAGGTGACTTGTACCGCATTCCCTTTCTCAAAATGT
Source organism: Larix kaempferi (assembly GCA_027924585.1). Taxonomy (NCBI): domain Eukaryota; kingdom Viridiplantae; phylum Streptophyta; class Pinopsida; order Pinales; family Pinaceae; genus Larix; species Larix kaempferi. Next base: position 16,116,064 of record BSBM01001138.1, on the reverse strand, counting down.
AGGCATTCAAGTGATGAGGAAGAGGATCACTTTATCTTTCTTAGGAGTATAAATTCATGCAATTATGAGCTGCCTTTTATTTCTCCTTTGGGTCTCGAGTCCCATATCACACCATCTAACTAACTTTGTCGTCATGGCCCTAAAGTCTCTCTCATCCCATCAGTTTGGGTTCATCACCTTGATCATTGAATTACACTCACATTTAGTAAGATATTTATATTTAGCAATAATAATATAAAATATAAATAATTAACCATTATGGAAAACTTCTAAAAGTTTTCATGACTTTCAAAACTAAGATCTTTGAGGTGGTTAATAAGTGTTCACAAATCTTCAAAACAATATTTTATATAATGTTGTGAAACTTGTATAATCTTATTCAAAATTTAAACTGAAATATTCTTAAGGAAAAGGATGAACTCATTGAATATTGGTAACACATGGGTAGTTTTGTAATCAAGCATGGTCTTCTTAGAGGACTGAAAGTAATTGAATCAAGCAACGACGAACCCGTAAACATGTAAGTTGTTTTGAAAAATGGTAGCTTTCAGTCCTACTCCTATACCTAAGGTTGTCAATATTGAGAATGGGTGTTTTGCTAATGAACCCTTTTTTACCATACTAGAAGAAAACAAAAATGATGATATTGTGGATTGTATGCAAATATTATGTAAAGATCCATGCCCTAAGTTACAAATGGCCAAAACCCAATGCTATGGGACTATGTGAGGTGATATTGTTAGTTTAGGATAAGTGTTCGTTCGATCCCCTTGGGACTAAATTTGTCAAAGATAGTTTTGAGTGCTAAGAGAACCACAAAATGTATTTTCTCATTCGATGTCATCAAAATGTATTGTATTGAGTAATAGATACGTTGATACAATGGATGGGAATTCCAATGAAAAAAAATGTAGAAGAAACTCATAGCTGATTAATGATCCTCCTATACATCTCATAATCGAATTCATTTGGATCACCACCACTAGCACTACCATAGTGCTCTCCTTCCTCCTCCTTCACATCCTTGTATCCAGTCCAATATTTGCATATAACTATTCTGAGGGATCCCCAATCGGATCACCATCATCAAAAGTGATTGGTTATAGGAATGGTGCAGTAAGATCCAAGTTTCCCAAATCCAACTCAATTATACTATCCAAACCCATATCGATAGGAAATACCTCCATCTATGTCCTTCCCTTTGACCACTCTTCCCTTGTCCTATATATAAGATAAAGGTTTCTGTGAACATACGTGAATACCTCTTACCTCTTCTCTTGACTATTCAAGATGGTTTTTTTTCAAAGTGTTCATGTTCTCATATGTGCACCAATTCCTCTTGTAACAAAAGGATGATCTAACCTATGAAAGGAACCTTGTGATGAATTATTGTAAAAGAGTTTATGCTACCCCATGTGTTTCCCATTAATCATATACTTTCTTAATCCTATGTCCCTATCATGTTGTAACATCTAAATCTCTCAATTTTAGTGGAAAACTCTATAAATCCATTCTCCACCTCTCAAGGATGGCTTTGTCCTAATATATCATATTAAATGACAAAATTTGCATGCTTTTCATTAAGTTAATCATCACTATAGTACTTGGTAATTGACTGTGTATAATTATTTTCCTACCTAGTGCCAAGAATATCTCATATGTTGTTGAAAATAATAAACTGTTTTAATTTACAAGAAAATGAATACGTGAAGATACTTACCTGGGTGTAGACGTTTCTTGTAATATACTCAGAAGAGTTACTTTCAGAAATGATTGTGCCTCTTAGAGTCTAGTCAAATCTAGGAACCAAGTGACCCTATTAGAGGGTTAGTATAAATCAGAGAGAGAGAGATGACTGGGCTATGGTACAGTCAATCAAGAAATTCAATGACTGTCAAAAGGCTCAATACAATCACAATAAATATCATCCCTTAATAAATCTCAACATCACAAATAAAACTCAACAAATATATATAACCAAAGATCAAGAACTACACACAAAATCCGAGCATATAAAACAAAGGTCAGTAAAAAAAACAAAATAACTTAAAAACTCAGTCCAATCTGCACATACAAGATTTTGGCCCTCGTAGATGAGCTGACAGCCAGCAAACTGAGGCCAAAGAGACTCACGACCTCCAGTAAGGTACAAGGACCAACTAAAGGGTACAAAGACCAACCAGTAAGGTACAAGTTGAAAAGAAAAGAGTGGGTATAAAGACTCATAACCCTTAGGAGTAACGGGGTGTACTACCTGAAATGTGGACAAACTACCATAGTTATACCCATAAGACCAAAAACATAAAAGGTGGTACAAATCAAAAGATAACTCAAGATGAGTAAAAGACCCAAAAGGTAAGAGGTAAGGTACCACAAAAAAATTATCAACAAAATGAAAGGACAAGGTACCGCAAGACTAATAAACAACAGGGTGTAAGGACCAAAATTAAATCAACCATTGTGGGGAAGGTACAAATAAGGTCAAATATATATTACAATAGCTCCTTGTAACTACCTATTATTTGACATGCCAAAGAGATGGAAGGTCAAATAATGTCAAATATATGCAATAGCTCCTTGTAACTACCTCTTATATGCAATAGCTCCTTGTAACTCAAATAGGACCTCTAAAAGGTATGATATCAAGTAATCTTACTAACTAAGGTCTGGATGGTGGTACGAAGTGTGTATAAAGACTCATAACCATTTGGACTAAGGGGGTGCACCTCAATTGTGGAAAAACTACCATAGTACCCATAAGACCAAAAACATAAAAGGTGGTACAAATCAAAAGATAACTCAAGATGAGTAAAAGACCCAAAAGGTAAGAGGCAAGGTACCACAAAAATATTATCAACAAAATGAAAGTACCAAAACTCAATCAACCAAGGTGGGGTACAACCAATCATCTCTCTCAAATGTACCTGTGTTCCATATAACCTGAAATTCCATCATCACTGTAAAAGGAAAAGTCTACACGGATGATTTTATCATGTGGTCCTCTAGACTACTCCTAAGGTCAAGCGTTAGTGGCTCCACCAAGGGGTGTCAGTCCCTTGAGAAGACCATCTAACTCAACCATCTCGAAGACCTAGGAGAAGATGACATCACACATCATCAGATAATTGGTAACTGAACGTGTAAGAACCCAAAAACCCTAAAGCAACCAAGCATGCAGAAGGGGAGCTAGGAAAAGACAAGGCTCGCAGGCCAAAAAAGCAAGCTCAAAAAACTGTACTGGGACTGGTGTCACAGTAAGCGAGCTGAAACAAAAGTGACTAGAATGCCAACAAGCAACACTAAAAAGAAAAAGACCTTCTAAAAAGGTGAAATAGCAAGCAAACTTCCTAACTAGGTGTTGGAGACCTCGACAAATCGTATCCTCCACAAGGTGATGAAATCCAAGTCGAACAATACGAAATGAGAGATCGAAGTGGAAGGATATACCTCTACCAAAAGGGATCCTGGGTAAAAGAGCCCTATAAGAAAAGTTATTAGGCTACCTCGTTCATGGCACGTCGGAAAAGGTTAATTGGCACTTCTATCTTTGAGCCCCTGTATCACATATACAGTAGAGTACATGGAAGACAATGGATAGATAGCCTTAAGAGCTAAGTGGAGTGCGACATTCCACAAAGTCCATCTGGAATTAGTCCTCGCGGCTTACCCCCCCAAAAAATGGGAGGCCCCTCCACAAACTGGTCGATGACCATGTCAATAAATACTAGAGGATTTTAGTACCCTGGAGGACAACAACTATGTCTCACATGAAAATGACAAGGGGGAGTTATTTGGATTCCTATCCCCGGTGTCCTACCTAACTACCAAATTCTTTTTATCCTCAAGAGATGTTAAGGTGTGTTGAGTTAGGGAGATGAATTTTAATGGTTGTTGTATAACTCTATCGAGTAATGGAAATGCAACTCATGGTGTGATGACTGACTCAGACCATGCAAATGAGTATGAATCAAAATAAGCCTTTCCTTTCAATGAATACTAGCTAAGGTAAGGAGAGAGTTCTTTCAAACTATAACTACTATTTCAAATTAAATGAATCCAACAATAACTTTCTTCTACTACTAATGAGTAAAATGCATGACATTGTTTAAACCTTAGCAAGCCTAAGCATGACATTGTGATATTGTGCATAGTCACCAAAATATGAAAACCCCAAGAATTGGAGGCATTCAATGTAGAGTCTACATAGGTGTATCAATTGGGTTTTTTAGTCTACATGTTGAGTTGATAAGTGTTATCATGATAGACGTTCATGATCAGAATTTAGAAACGACAGCGTTTTAATGTTGAAATTAGAGTGAAATCTAGTCCACTTGGCTTTGTGAGCACGACTTTGCTATGATCTTGATGCATATATGGCATGGTTCAATGTTCTTGTATATGGAGGTTGATATGTAATTTAAGGAAAAAGAGTTAGCAATATGTGTGTGCATCCATGTGTATATGAATATGTATGCGCAACGTGTATAGTATCCTCAACGTTTGAAGACGATACTTTTGTATGATATAGTATACAACAAAACTAAGTTCAACTTTTTCTCAACTTGAAAAAAAACAAGATTGTTTCTCCATCGCTTTCTTTGTCTCAATTGATGTAATTGAATTTGAAGAGAAAGGTTCTATTCTTGGATGAGAGGCCACTATATTTTTGTGAAGATAGAAATATAGTGCACTTAGGAAAAATAGTCAATCACTAATGAATGTGTGATAGTAATACAAAGAATCATAAGTTGTATATTTAGACAAAACTTAAGAGGTGGGGCAACTTTCCCCATGAGGGGATTAAGCCTTATAGACCCAATATCAATGGGGACTACTATGGCATCTTAGATAATAATTTTTTATGGTAGACATATAGTGAATTCACTTGTGTTGTATGAATATAATATTTGCAGTGATTTTACCCCTCTTTGGTTTCTTATTTGTGTGGATACATTTTGGGTAAGGGTACTACCTCATTATCCTAGCCTAGATTCAAAGATGTGGTAAAAAAATAAAACATCTCCATTTGATTTGAATCCTTCTGTATATGCTCAGTGCACATACAATGGATAAGGTGGAAGAGGTTTCATATTTGGAAGTGTCTTCCTATGAAATCAATTATATGTACTCTAATTACAAAAAAGCAACAATCATATGTAGGTTTAATGGTTTTGACCTCCTTCTAAAATTTTGTATGCGTGGATTCATACAAATCAACTCTAAAGCATTTTTTATTGTTCTTTTCTACAAACATGATGTATATCAGAAAGTGATGGAGGAAGGACCTTAGTTTTTGGTGGAAACTAAACTGGATCTTGGCAGATGGGTTCATGAAAAATACTAGGAGAACCTTTTGAACTACCTGGAGCAATCTCTGACTATTGATAAAGACAGTTGTGGGACAGACCTTGATAAGTTAGATCATTTCTTGTAGAACTATTGAAACATTGTAATTTTGATCCTGTAAATGATAATAGCATGATGTCCCTAACATCTCATGTTTTGGCTCTAATTTTACATGAATGTATTGTCCTCAAATTAATTGATGCCACATTTAACAACAAATGGGATTGTTAGGAGGCGATGACTATCATTGACAAACAACTTGACCATAGATTCAACCTCCCACAGAGTTGACTGATTTTGCTTAGTTTGACTGTCATTTGACTAATTTTGACCTTCCTTAGACAACGTTGACTTTCATAGTGCTGATTTGACTATCCTTGACTGGGAGTTGACCAATTTTTGGGCTATTTATGGATGCCAATTATTTAACTATGTTCTATGTGTGATAGGAGGCTTAAAAAAAAAATATGGAGAAGGGTAAGTCAACTCTTCTCCATTACTCCCCAGTGAACTTTATGGATAAGGGTTGTTTGACTCTACTCTATTATGCCCTAGAGAAGAAATATACTACATGTGGGAGTGAGGGTCTCAATTAAATGTGTGGGATTGAGTTTTAATAAAAATATGTGTGGGGTTGAGGGTTTGAATGAAAATATTTCAAGAGAAGGGTCAAATGAACCCTTCCTACCCCTAAAGATAAGCTTTTCTTTTATTAAACACAGTTCTCAAGCTTAAGCATTGTATTTTCCACATCCTGCCTTGCATTTTTTATGTTGAGCATTGAATATTAAGGTTTTCATTGATTTATTCTATATCCATGATTGATATGAGATTCAACCACTCTAGGAGGATTTATAATAGAGTAGATCTAGTTTACTTATGTTTTTTATTAAATTTTTTTCAGACGATATGGGATTCATTACTTTACAAGCATTTAATATCATTACAACTCCATTTGCTAGTTGTTAGGGATACTCATTAGAAAACCATACCAATTTCTTGGATCACCTTGGCATATGTGCTAGTGGGTATCTTGGAACATATAAGGAAACTATTCTACAATTCCCCGTGAAAGGGGAATCCATATGGTAGGCCCTATTCCTATGTATCCTAGGAAAATATAGCTCTTACTAAATATATTGGAAGATGGGGTTTAAAAAACCCATATTAATTTGCAAAGGCCTTAGTGACAAAGGGGATTTGGAGAATTTTGAAACATGAAGGCATGTAAGTAAAAGTAGTCTATCACAAATATATATACCCTCTCACCATAGAGGAATGGTTCTGAACAAGAGAAAATACCACTAGAAATGTGTTGGTGATGTGGAGGGATATATTATTAACCTTTGAATTGATAGGGACTTGGTTAGTATGGAGAGTTGGGAATGGAAGAACTTTGCAGATAGGATATGATCCTTGGATTGGTAGTACAATTCACAAGCTTCTAGATCACATTATTGGTTCTATTAGGGATACATGTAATATTTTTTTGTTCCAAGTTGGAGATAGAATTAATTCTACTCCACTATCTCAGGATTGGTTAAGGGCATATGATCTGGAATTCGAGGAAGAGGATAGAAATACTTGGAATATATGCATTAAATATTTTCAAGATTGTAATATGGATAGAGTGGATAACTTGGTATGGTATATAAATGTTTCAAGAGGGATCTACACTCCTAGTTTAGGTTATATATTCTTCAGAGAGGAAGAAGACCACCCTAAGATTCCTTGGTGGATCCTGGTTATATGGAAGCTAAATTGTCCTTTAAAATTTAAGTTGTTTATGTGGATGGTATTACACAATAAAGTTCCTTTTTGGGAGGTGATGATAATAATATTTTGGATAGGTCTAGGAAGGTGTCTCCTCCATAAGGAAAATAATAAATGCATTGAGCATATTTTTATTTTGTGTCCGTATATAAGGAGAATGTGGGTCCATGCATCACATGTTACCGGGATAAACTTCATTTGGAATGGATTTCAATTTCAATATGCTTTCCAAATATGGATAAATAATGGTATATTCAAAGAATACAAAGCTTTAGCAGCCTTAATGATATGGGGAACATGAATGGAAAGAAATAGTGCCATATTTGATGACAATCATATTGCTCCATAATTTTATGTCACAAAAATTCCAGCTATCCTCATGCTCTTCCCATAGTCTAAGGGTATACCAAAGTTTAGAAGGGTGGTGGAAGAAGCAATAAACAGAACAGGTAGTTGGGCCTATTTTGATGGATCTTCACAGTGTGTACCAGCTAGGGGGGTGAAGGAGGAACATTTTATCTGTTATATCAACATTGGTACAAATTTGCAGCAGGTTTGGTTCAGAGTACAAATAATTGCACAAAAATAAAGGATATAATACTGGATATGTTGCTTGCACTATCAAAAAGAATTAGGAAGTCACAAGTCTTTGGAGACTCAATACTAATAGTGGATGAGGTTAAAAATGGATCCAAAGAACATCTTCTTATTATCCATCTATGAAGAATTGGTCCAAATTGTAGGCTTATTCCAAAACATCATTTTCTAGCACATACATAGGGAGAGGAATGTATAGGCAGACCAATTATCAAAGCAAAGGATACAAGTGGAAGAAGGCATTTGATTTCAATGGGAACATAACAATGACAACATAATGGACCTAGATATTGGACCATATCCTAGATGAGTGATGATGAAGTGTAGAAACAACCTTTGCATGAGGAATATCCCAAATGACATAAAATGAGCATCAAGTTATAAGACATACATAACTTCAATATCATGTGTTAATTATGTTTTTTGAAAACAACAGATATTATATCATTTTTATATACTATAGATAACATGTCTCATCAACACACCATATAGCAGATGAGGCAGATGTTAGAGGTGCCTCATCTATTTTCCTAAGTCATTTGTGTGCTTTGACTATCAAAAAATCTCATATCCATCTACCAGATCACTCAATATTGTTTAGGTATGTCAGTTGAGTTCAAACCTAATTATGTGGTCATTAATGGGATGGAAAATAATGCTACAATTTTTGTTGGTAAATTTGATCACCTATCAAGGTTGTACTTCTTCTCAAACATTGTTCCCAAAGCTCCCCATGTTGTCCTTCTCACTCATTCAAATGAAGTGAGCAGAAAACTTTTCATAAATGTTTTGTCCATATTAGATTCTCAACTAACTCTATTTGCAGTAGCTCAGTAATCATAACATGGTAATAGGGTTGTTGGATGTCATATTTTATGATGGCATCTATTAGGGTTGCATAATTGGCAAAAATTTGGAGGAAATTTTTTAGAAAGGAAAAGTGTGGAGAGCATATGAAGTGTTAGAGCTAGTTCATAGAGATTTGATAGGCCTATTTACTCATCCATCCATAACTAAAGCCATTGATATATCTTGAATTTAATTGTTGACTAGTCAAGGCATACCTGGATATTTTTTCTTAAGAAAATGTCAGAGGTCTTTGCGCAGTTTCAGACATTAAAGTCCTTGTAGAGTAGTAGGAAAAGTTCAATAAAATTTTATACATACAAGGTAGAGGAATATGTGAACAACAATGTCGAGTAGTTTTGATCCACTAATGTCATTCAATTGTAATAGAGCTTCCCATATACTTGTCAGCAAAATGGTGTGTCAAAGAACAAGAACAAATCATTGAAGGAAATGACACTTTGAAGTCTAAATTGCATAATTGCATGTTGCAGTATAAATTGAACACTTTTAGGTTATGGTCAAAAGGCATCAATTATTCCTACTATATCCAAAAAACTTTACCTCATAAAGTGTTCAAGGGATTCAATTCATCAGAAACCAAGTTCCATCAAGAAATTTAAAGTGTTTGGTTCTCTAACATGGTTCCACATTCCTAGAGAGAAATGCAAAGCCATTGAATAAAAAATTCAACCTAGAATATGCCTGGGATATCTAGATGGTGTGAAGGTTTAGAATCTTCTCAACACTTCCACTAATCAACTTTTAATTGGGAGGATTGTTCTTTTTGAATAAAGTTGTTAGAGGAATACTCATGATGCCTCTACTTTGTTGCAAGTCATTTATTTTCAACAAATTTTGATCACAACACTCTTAAAGATCTGTTTGGGATGAATGTTGACAATGAGGATGCAATATCCTCTTCCACAAGTGCTAACATTAATGATGTGTTTTATTTGTAGATCCAAGAAAGGTTATAAAACATCTCATTACAACACGAAGTTGGGCACAACATAGTCTCTAGGTAGCTAGCAACTTGGGTGGAAATATAACAAACATAAGAAGGACATGTTCTCATTTTTAGGGTGCTCCATATGTTCTAACAACTATGGATCCAATGCTACCACTCCAATATTACATTGCCACTTCCTAAGATCCATGCACTTTCAATGAGGATATTATAATTTCTAATTGGGACACTGCATAAATTATAATTTCTAATTTATGCAAGAGGAGTATGGTTCATTTCTAAGGAACAACACATGAAAGTTGGTTCCCCTACCTCTACGTATAAAGTTTTTTTAGTGAAAGTATATTTTCTAGACAATTTGTTTTTGGTGAATAAGAACAAAGCTCAACTTGTGGCAAATATATTCTCATATGTACCTTGAGAAACTTTGAGAAACTTTGACACTATCCAAGACATTTTCATCAAGTTAAAATCTTCAAGGCTATAATTAAAACTGTGTGGGATTGAAAAATATGACAAGCACCCGGTTTTCTCGATTCTTGCAAACCAGACTACTTCTAAACCAAAATTTACCTCTGCATTTCTTGTATTGGGGACCGATTTCATCATTTGGGCGTTTTATTTTCGGGCAGTAGTTAAACCCCGACATGTCCACATTTAGTTTGGCTTAACATTTCAAATTCATACCCTGGTTTAGCATCGAATCTCAGTCGTGTGTTTAAAGTTATTTCTTGTTATCATATTTATTAAACCCTCACAATGAGTTTAAACCCTAGCCTCTGCTATTTTCATCGGTGTTTTGATACATCACGATCACAGTTGGTTTTGGACTTGTTACTGGACTTTAATACTAATAAAAAAAATGATCTAAAATTTAAATCTTCTTCAAATCTTCTTGAAGTAAATAATAAAAACAGGCCCCCCCATCCTCTCAACCAACACTCATAGCCCATGGACAAGAATCAACTAGAAAATTTAGAGGGAATTGATTTTAGAGGGCAAATCCTATTGCAGTACAAAACCCTAAACTAGGTTGGAGGGATTTGATTTTCTCACAGATTTAGGGGGCATTTTCTCCTCTGCTTGGTGAATGTGGCCTCCTCTGTCACCTCCGGATTGAAACCTCTACGATCCCATTGAACGAGAGTGAGCCATCCTGAGGATCGATACTATCTTATCTTAACGCCTAATGCATCAGGAATAACGGAAACTGCACTAGAAGGAGGCTAATACACCTCGATTAACTGACTGGAAGGTTCGAATCCCGGCACGAGAATCACTCTTTCTCTATATACGCATTTGGAGGAATAGGTTGCTCTCTCTGTCTTCGTGCGCCCGAGAAGCTGTAAGGTAAGTTTCTTTGTTAATTAGAGTTTCATATATATATATATATATAACCATAAATAATTCAATACATAAAAATATATTACCATAAATAATAATAAAATAACATATTAAAACAAATAATACATATATGTTAAATATTTTAAATATTGGATGACTTCATTTAGAAACCCAATAATAATTTGAGTATATTTGTCGATGGGATCATGGTTTAGTGCTAGAGATGCCAACATGTTAGCACAACCACCAAGGTTCAATTCCCTTGAGGGTATGAATTAGAATATAAGTCAAGGTGTAAGTCCTAGGTGGTTTTAACGAAAGAGTAGCTTCATATCATAACTTAGCAAAATGAAAGTGTTTATGTTTAACTTGTTTAGACATAAAGGTTCATTTCACTTATGTAAGCATGCTACTTGTGGTTCCCGACCTCTTTGAACCAATTGTAATGCTTCTATTCGAAGGTAGTAGAAAAGCTTAGCCAAATGGAAGTGTGAATGTTTAGTTCTTTTCCCTTGGAATGTCATTTTTCCAACACAAGTGGGTCGCTTGTGATGCCTTACATCTTCAAGCCAATTTTTCTTTGAGCTTAAAGGATACACTTCAAGAAATAAATTGAATTCAAAATAATTGGTGATTCTTAGCCTTCTTTGAAAGATTCAAATGAAAATCATAAATTGGATAGTCTTTAAATATTTTAGAAATTTTATGGTCAAATACATATGGTAATTAGTCTTTGCCATTGATGCTTCTAAATAATTAGTGTCTTAGCCTTCTTTGAGAGACTCGTATCAAAATCATAAATTGGCTAATCTTTAAACATAAATGATATTGATGATGATGACAACGTCGATGATGATGATGAAGATGACGACAATGATGATGATGATGACAATGAATAAAGATGAATGAAGATGATGATGATGATGATGACGACGAAGATGATGATGAAGATAAAGATGATGATGATGATGATGAAGATGATGATGATGATGCTACCAATAGGTTTCCTACCATACCAACAAGATGCTAATGCATCCAATAGAAGTGAATTGACATGTAGATGCTCTTGACCTATACGACACAACAAGGACTTCAAACAATTCTTCTAAGCAAAATTCATCCTCATGTCAGTTCAACCCAACAAGATGATGAATAGACCAGCAATTGATCAAATTGTTTCTCATGATATCAATTGGTACTATGAGGCCCAATAATTGATGACAAATTCATTGAGGCACTAAATTCATATCACCATGGAATAAATTGGCTCAATTAGCAAACTATATTGTCTTCTTAGGCTAAGATAGAATCCTGAAAAGCATTGTATGGACAAAATGGCTGAGATGGAAGCTCAACAAGCATCATACAACCATCTTATTGCATCCTACAATCATATGGCCATTTGTAGAAGAAAATAATGGTCACATAACTAGTATCATCGTTAGGAAAGTGAAATTATGATCATCAGGGTGTAATTGAGTCATTTTTTGCAGCATTAATCCTTTAATTTGTAGAAATTGATTCCATTCTTAAACAAATGGTCAATGTGAGGAGGTGAGGAGAGGGAAATTGGTTCACATATATCTAGTTCTTATATCTCTTGTTCCCACATTGCACAAGTCTTCTCATTGACTCTCACCCAACTCTAAGCAATCCTATATAGACACACACACACACACATTATTAAAACTTGTAACACAATAAGAATGTTTGTTTTGTATTATTAAGCAAAAAATTTTATTTTTTAGGAAAAGGTAAAGTTTTTCATTTTAAAATGTGTAACATAATAAGAATGATTGATTTTGTATTATTAGGCAAAGATGGTCTAATAAATTTTTTAGGAATTAAGGAATTCCATTATACAATACAAATTTTCTTTGATTAATATGTTAAAGTTAAAGATATCTAAATTATAATTTAATTCTTTAATTAATATGTTAGAGTTAAAAGCATCTAAATTATAATTTAATCTTCTAAGTTTTGTTTACTTTTATACAATAAACTATTTAAATGGGAAATTTTCAAGAATGGAAACTTAGAGGATGGATTAAAACTCCCAAGATTTCATTAACAAGGAGTCTTAGTCTTAAATCTTTATATATAATTTTTAGAATTATATATTGTAATTCTCAAAAAAATTATGATAAGAATATTTTGTTTTTAAAAATAAGAAAATATGTCATTTTCTCAAATTTTATTTTGAGTTGGAAAAAATCTTGATTCAAATGTTAGTTTATGATGATGATGATGATGGTGATCATGATGACGATGATGATGATGATGCTGATGGATCCGACGACCTCGCCATACCACCGATGACAAGAGGTATCGGATATCAGACTTATGACTTCAAAAGAATCCGACGACGACAACGCCCATGATGATGATGATGATGATGATGATGATGATGACGACGATGATGATGATGATTGAGGCTGTAAACCCTCCCACACCATCAATGCATGCATCTAGTTTAACCATGCCAAATTTTAGTCCAAGCCAACAGATATTTAAAAAATTTCAACGTTGGCCCCATGTATCACATTATTTAATCTATAGGTATGGTTTTTGATGCTGCAATGGTTAGTGTCAGTCATGTTTGAGTCTGGAAACCCTCCCACACCGTCAATGCATGCATCTAATTTAACCATGGCAAATTTCAGTCCAAGCCAACACATATTTAAAAAATTTCAACGTTGGGCCCATGTATAACATTATTTAATCTATAGGTATGGTTTTTGATGCTGCAATGGTTAGTTTCAGTCATGTTTGAGTATGGAAACCCTCCCACACCGTCAATACATGCATTCAGTTTAACCATGCTAAATTTTAGTCCAAGCCAACACATTTAAAAAATTTCAACGTTGGCTCCATGTATCACATTATTTAATCTATAGGTATGGTTTTTGATGTTGCAATGGTTAGTGTTAGTCATGTTTGAGTCTGGAAACCCTCCCAAACCGTCAATGCATGCATTTAGTTTAACCATGCCAAATTTCAGTCCAAGCCAACACATTTAAAAAATTTCAACATTGGCTCCAAGTATCATATTATTTAATCTATAGGTATGGTTTTTGATGCTGAAATGGTTAGTGTTAGTCATGTTTGAGTCTGGAAACCCTCCCACACCCTCAATGCATGCGTCTAGTCTAACCATGCCAAATTTCAGTCCAAGCCAACACATATTTAAGAGATTTCAACGTTGGCCCCATGTAGCACATTAATTAATCTATAGGTATGGTTTTTTATGCTCCAATGATTAGTGTCAGTCATGTTTGAGTCCGGAAACCCTCCCACATTGTCAATGCATGTGTCTATACTAACCATGCCAAATTTCAGTCCAATCCAACACATATTTTAAAAATTTCAACGTTGGCCCCATGAAAAAACTTTTGATGGGAAACAACTTGGTAAAATAGATTATCCTCGATGGTAGAAATGAAGAAATGATGTTGATATTAATGATGATGATGATGATTATGATGATGATGATGATGATGATAATGATAATGATGATTATGAAGATGATGATGATGAATATGAAGATGATGATGATGATGAATCCGACGACCTCGCCATACCACCGATGGCAAGAGGCGTCATATATCATAATTCTGACTTCAAAAGAATGCGACAAGCTCGCTAAACCACTGACAACAAACGCTGTTGGTCGAATTTCTAGGTAGATGCGTCAGATATCATAGAACGATGATGATCATGATTAAGATGATGGTGATCGAGCACGCCATCTGGGTTAGCATGATAATTGTGCATTTCCTTACTAAGCTTCTCTCTGTTTCGAGAATAATTTAATATTCTCTACTAAACAGGGCCAACCACGTGAAGGTGGAAGCTCTTATGGCCCCTCCCCCCTCCCCACATCACTCTCAATTCCCCATAACCCAACAACAATATATATGTACAAAAAAATTAAATGTGTTTTTTGTCATACTCTATAACAAGCAATGTTTCTAATTATAACATACAGGAAAATGGAAAAAACACTAAGAAACAATTAATTTATTATACGTACCAACAATAAAATTCAATATTTCTATCGCAATATTAAGTCAAAATATATAGAGTAGATATAATAGTACTGCATACCTCGTACACTTCAATGGACTTCATCATCTTCGACTTCATCCAAGTCATCATTTGTATCATCCAATCCAGATTCAACATTGTAAGGATTGGCCATATCATCATCGTCATCGATGTCAGTTACGATCATCATGTCATCGTCGATATCATCTTCATGGACATTGTTTGATTCAATTAATTCTTCGACATCTTCTTTTGGAACATGATCATCATCTAACTCATGTTAATCATGATCATCTTCAACGTCGCCTTCTTCTTCGAGAACGTCTTCATTACCTTCATCTATGTTATACTTTACTGGCCTTCCCCTTGGATTGTGTCTCAAAGCAAATGACCAACCCGCTCTACCTGGAACCTCAGAGTAAAATACTTGTTCACATTGGGTTGGAAGAACATAGGGCTCCGTTCCTGGCTCAAACAACCTTTTATTTACCATGGTAAATCCATTTTCATGTTCAATAATTGTTTTATTGAGATCACATTGATTCAATCGACACCTGTACTGTTGATGTAATTGTAACTTCAGAATGTATTTCACATATATGTATATCCTATAGAGATGTTATTATTCCTCTATACGGAAGTGTCTTCATTTATATTGTAAGTGTCATAACTTATACTTGATGGGTTATTAGACCACCTTGATGGGGTTGGCCCTGTATAAGTCTTGTGGGTTAAAGGGTTATTAGACCACCCTATTGGGGGTCGGCCCTGTCAGGATTATGCTATGTGGTTAAGTTGAGGCCGACCTAGTAAAGGTTATTAGGAAAGTCAAGTCATATATAAATAGAGTGCGGGAGGCACTCTATTGATCATTGTATTCTTCACACACACACTCATTGGAGAATGGTGCACTAGTGGAGGAGGAGAAGCTGCTGCTAGGAGGACTATCTCTTGTACTTGGGTTGTATCATTTCTCTATCTATCTTTGAGGAAGTTGCGGGGTTTTTCACCTTCTTGGTTTTCCACGGTGAAACTCTGTGTCTCTTGTGTGCTTGCATTATTGTGTCCATGATTAATATGCTGTAGATATGCTTTACATGTTATTCTCTCAGTGAAGATACTATATCAGATTGAAATTTCTGAAAAACTAACATGGTATCAGAGCTAGCTTGAAAGAAGGCATGGTATGGCATTTATGACACTTGTTGCACTTGCGAAGCTAAGGCTTGATATAGCAAAAACCAGTCCTCGTAGAACTTTCGCTATAAATCCATTTTGGCGAAGTTTCTGAATCTGAAAGTTTTACAAGTCGAAGATAAGATCCCAATGTACCTTGAGTTCGAAGCAAAACATCTAATTTGTTGTAATTTTTGTTTTATGGTCCGTACAATCTAGGGTTTCTGCCTCTTCCAGATCTCAGTCATAAACAAGTGACCTAGGAAAAAATGTCACAACTTGCGCTAGGAAGCTCCAAATGAAATTTTGTAAAATGTGGCAGGTAGGGCACAGACTGTACTTTCACAGGTCCAATTTTCAGAGGCCGAAATTGAACCAGTGACACGTGGCACTCCATACATGTTCGCTCTCCTGTTTTATCCCATAAACAGGTCACGTTGTGACACTTGGCATAAATCTCTCAGAAAATCCATTTGAGGTCAGACCTATGGGGTTGGAAAGATAACAGGTCAGGCTACCACAAGAAGAATTTTCAAACCCTGTAGATCTGAAATTTTGGAGTTACACTAGAAACAATCAGGTGCATATTTCTGTCAAAACAGAATTGGATTTTGAGCACCTTCATTCATGGCTCCAGGAATTTAGGGTTTCAGAGAATGTTGGAATTTTTTTGTATCGGAGACCACGGCTAGATGATCCTCATCAAAATCGAAATTCAGAGACCAAAATCAAATTTTTTGGTTGGGAAGAAGGTCGGGCTTGATCAAACCCTAGTTCAAGACTTTGATCGAAAAAGTGGAAAATTAGGGCTTCTACAAAAGTTAGAATTTTTGAATTCTGTGACCATGGCTGGAAGCTCCTCAAGAGAATCGAAGTTTAGAGCTTTTGATCAAACCTTTTGGTTGGGTGAAGCTTTGGGAAAATCAAACCCTAATTCAGGGTCCTCCAAGTGAATCCAAAAATCTAAAAGGCAATTTTGAGAGGTGAAACTTTGCAGTTTTCAAATTCCGAGTATACCAGCTTGACCAGCTTAGAAAGACGCATCTTCCTATCCTTTCAAAAGTTTGAAATTCAAAGTTTGAATTTTTAGGGTTTCTCTGACAAACCCTAATCCAGCTCCAGATCCAGTTTAAGCAAATCAAAGTGGATTGGGTTAACCCTAGAAGAGAATGGATTGGTCACCTGCATAAGTGAAGAAGTTCCTATTTCAGAGGGAGATGAGGCTAAGACCTTACATAAGAAGATTACAAGCAATCTCGACAGGTATGACTTATCCAGATGATGTTGTTCGCTAATATGAAAGGGACATCTAGAAAGACAAATCAAGTTCTAGATCAAGAACATATGACCATGGTGGCATGAAGACAAAAGACTCATCTATAGTCATGGATCACATAGAAGCTCTACTTACAAGGCATGTATAATTTGGTTCCATAATGGTTAACTTATGAGATATGCAGGTCACTAGCACAAGTCATTTAAGAGAACAAGAAGACATCATGTGGGTATGTTAGACATAACCAGCTAACATATTAATCCAGGTATGTTTTTTCCTCCATCAAGTTAGAATCCTACCTTGTGATAGGATCTCTTATATAAGTATACTTGGTATGATTGATAATGATTATTCATGAAGTTATAGGTTTGAGTAATCATGGGTTTAGGCATATTATGCTTCTTATTTTGATTGATGATATGACTAACCAGAAAAGTCCTATGGTCAAATAGGAATATGCATGAGTAAAATAATTGTGATAAATTATCTATGTATGAAATGATCTTGACCATACATGTTTAAGATTACTTAGAATCATAATGTTTTTCTTAGTATTAAGATTATACTAATAAATGTATATATGAGACCTCGAGGATGACACAATGATGATACTAGTGTACACTTAAGCATGCATAGTGGTCAAGGATGGACATAAGTTCAAGGACAGGTAATCCAGGAAGAAAAGATTGAGAGGGAGTCCACCCTACAAACAAACAAAGATAAGTATTTGAATTGTCATTCTTGTATTATTCAATGATGTATATACTTATGTTCCTAGACTTAGGTTGTGTATTATGCATATTAGAATAATTGCATTAATGAACAATATACTACTAATGTGCATATAATGGATAAGTGGCATATGGCACTGTACAACATTCCATTGCTACTTATTTAGAATGAAACCTCTTTGCTGACATGTTGGGAGTAGTGCAAACTCTTAACAATGTTCTGGTAGAGATAGAAGGCATCTAGAAAGTTACAGAATATGGATAAATGTTGTATTGAAGCATTGGCTAAGATAATTGCATGATTATATGACATA
This sequence comes from Larix kaempferi, assembly GCA_027924585.1. Taxonomy (NCBI): domain Eukaryota; kingdom Viridiplantae; phylum Streptophyta; class Pinopsida; order Pinales; family Pinaceae; genus Larix; species Larix kaempferi. The sequence goes on along the minus strand of BSBM01001138.1, from coordinate 16,097,644 downwards.
TGTTCTTATGCGTAAGAATTTGTTCTGAAAACTATGAGATGTTTCTGATCATGCAATTTAACTTGTATTGTAGGAAAGATCATATACCATCATCTACAAAAAAAGGACTACAACATTTGTTCCAACAACAAAGCTATTTATTGAAGAATCTAAATTTCCCAGGATTCGGGATGCAGTAATGGAAGAATGCCATGATCGAGGAATAAAAGTCGATCATGAAGAATGATGTTTGGGATGCGGTCCCAAGACCTAAAGGGAATTCTGTTGTGACTTCCAAGTGGATCTATAAGATCAAGCATGCTGCAGATAGTAGCATAGAGAAATACAATGCGAGGTTTGTAGCTCATGGATTCTCCCAGAAAGAGAGGATAGACTATGAAGAGACTTTTGCTTCTGTAGCCAGATACACTTCCATCAGAACAATACTTTCTCTGGCTGTAGTGATGACGTGGAAGATACACCAGATGGATGTCAAGACAACTTTCTTGAATGGTGTAGTCGAGGAGGAAGTGTATGTGGAGCAGCCACTTGGTTTTGAGACACATGACAGAGAGTCATATGTGTGCAGGTTGAAGAAATCCTTGTATGGCTTGAAGCAAGCTCCTAGGACTTGGTATGGTGTAGGATAGACAGCTTTCTATCCAGTTTGGGCTTTACCAAGAGTAAAGAAGATTCCAACCTGTACTACAAGGTTGAGGAAGGAAATCCAGTGATACCACTCCTATATGTGGATGACCTGTTTGTTACCGGAGAGGATGGGTTGATTGCCGACACCAAGAGGAAGCTTGCAGCCGAGTTTGAGATGAAGGACTTGGGGATGATGCACTACTTTCTAGGCATGGAGGTGTGGCAGAGTGCAGATGCAATCTTCCTTGGACAAGGGAAGTATGCAGTAGAGATCTTGAAGAGATTCGGGATGATGGACTGCAAGGCCATGGCCACACCTATGGCATCGAAACTGAAGCTTCTGTGTGATGCTTCATCAGACCCGGTAGATGTCACGGTGTATCGTCAGATGATTGGATCCTTGATGTACTCGATGAACACGAGACCAGATATTTGCTTTGCGGTGAACACATTGAGCCAGTTCCTGACGGATCCCAGAGGAGTTCACCTGGTTGCTGTAAAGCATATTCTAAGGTACCTGAAGGGTACGATTGATTATGGGCTCAAGTATGATGTGAATCAAAAGTTTAACCTAGAGGGTTATGTTGATTCAGATTGGGCAGGCAGTGCTGCAGATAGGAAGAGAACTTTTGGGTGCTGCTTCAATATGGGATCAGGTGTGATCTCTTGGTTTAGCCGGAAGTAGTCCTATGTAGCACTGAGTACAGCTGAACCAGAGTATGTTGCAGCTTGTTCAGCTAGTTGTGAGGCAGTATGGATGAGGAAGCTACTGTCTGAGTTATTTGATATCCCGTTGGATGCTACTGGTATCTATTGTGACAACTAGAGTTGTGTGAAGCTGTCTGAGAACTCGGTGTTCCATGACAAGTCGAAGCACATTGAGATCAAATATCGCTATATCAGGGATATGGTGCAGAGAAGAGCAGTGAAGCTCATGTATGTTGCGACGGACGAGCAGGTTGTAGATGTGTTGACGAAACCACTAGCCAGAGTGAAGTTTGAGTACTTCAGAGAGAGGCTTGGTGTTCTTCATATTGAAGATACTTTGAGGAAGAAGTGATGGGACACATTTGCAGAAGCCATTCCAAGCATGGTGAGAGGAGGATCCTTCCCATGACAATGGATGTAAGCACTGTGTGATGAGCATCAGGATGATGCTCCAGTTACTGCTCAGTATGATCAGTTGGATCATGTATATGTATATGCTTGGTTGGATGCTTGGTATGATCATGTATATGTATATGCATCGGTTGGATGCTTGGTATCATCAGTTGGATCATGTATTTATGTATCAGGTAGATACTTGGTATGCATCAAGTGGATGCATTGTATGATCAGGATGATCATGGATGACGAGCTTCAGGATGTTGCTCTAGATGATATGCATCAGGACGATGCAGTGACGATGATCAGGATGATCATGTATGTTGAGTATCAGGACGATACTTTGGATGACATGCATCAGGACGATGCAGTGACGATGATCAGGACGATCATGTGTGATGAGTATCAGGATGATACTCTGGATGATATGCATCAGGATGATGCTATGATGATGATTAGGATGATCATATGTGATGATATGTATCAGGTGAATACATTACATAATCAGTTGGATTATGTGTGATGAGTTCCGAAGACACAGATGCACATGAGCTTTTCGGACATGGTTGTAGATGTGTTCTCCCATGGTCGCGATGTAATTGCTGGGCTTTTTCGACATGGTGGCAGATGTGTTCTCCCATGGTCGTGATGTAATTGCCAAATCCATTCTCACATGGTAGTAGATGTGTTCTCCCATGGTGCAGATGTAAGGGATGGTGCCATTCGAGCATGGTTGCAGATGTGTTCTCCCATGGATGCGATATAAGTGTTGTTCCATTCGAGCATGGTTGTAGATGTGTTCTCCCATGGCTCTGATATAAGTGTTGTGCCATTCGAGCATGGTTGTAGATGTGTTCTCCCATGGTTGCAATATAAGTGCTGTGCCATTCGAGCATGGTTGTAGATGTGTTCTCCCATGGTTGGGATATAAGTGCTGAGCCTTTCACGGATGGTTGAAGTGTGTCTTCCCATGCCGGTGAATGTAAGTGCTGTGTGATGTGCAACTGGGTTGTGCTTCGTGAATGATGATCATGAGTATCAGGATGATACTCTGTGGCCGTGGACAGGTTGTGCAGTGGCATGTAAAAGGTCCTGGGAGATCCGATAGGTTGAGCAGTGTGCTCGTAAAAGTCCTGGGATGCTCTTTCGAGGTTTTGTTGACTCACGTAATCAGTCCTGAGGATTCCACAGTATGGCCAATGATGATGAAGACCTGCAGGTGGTGGTCCTACATCCAGCATGAAAAAGGGCTGGCTCTGTAGAACTTCCTATGATGAGTAGTTCAGAGATTGATTGAGATAGCAGCAGCAGTGACGATGGTGATGATTCGATGTCGATGATCCAGTGACGATGATCCAGAGAAGAAGACTTGTGCTAGTAGATCCGTGTGGAGAAATACCTTCCTAGTTAAGAGGGAGTGTTAATGTAATTGTAACTTCAGAATGTATTTCACATATATGTATATTGTATCCCTATAGAGATGTTATTATTCCTCTATACGGAAGTGTCATCATTTATATTGTAAGTGTCGTAACTTATACTTGATGGGTTATTAGACCACCTTGATGGGGTCGACCCTCTATAAGTCATGTGGGTTAAAGGGTTATTAGACCACCCTATTGGGGTTCGACCCTGTTAGGATTATGCTATGTGGTTAAGTTGAGGCCGACTTAGTAAATGTTATTAGGAAAGTCAATTCATGTATAAATAGAGTGCGGGAGGCACTCTATTTGATCATTCTATTCTTTACACACACACTCATTGGAGAGTGGCACACTAGTGGAGGAGGAGAAGTTACTGCTAGGAGGACTATCTCTTGTACTTGAGTTGTATCATTTCTCTATCTATCTCTGAGAAAGTTGTGGGGTTTTTCACCTTCTTGGTTTTCCTCGGTGAAACTGTGTCTCTTGTGTGCTTGCATTATTGTGTCCATGATTGATATGTTGTAGATATGCTGTACATGTCATTCTCTCAGTTAAGATCCTATATCAGATTGAAATTTCTGAAAAACTAACATGTACCATTTGACAACGAATAGAAATGCCTTGAAGGAGTTAAAGTCACACCGAAGAATGTCTTCTAGATACCCATAGTATCGATTTTCAAAGAGTTGTGGATGTTTGTCACTTCTAGATGAAACATTGGTCACCTCAAAAACTGCAGATATCCCACAGTCTAATGTTTTCTTCGTTTCATCCAACTTTTTGATGCGATATCTACAACCATTGCACCACATAGCCTTATGGTGTTTTACCTACAACAATCCATACAAGAAAAGATTACATAATTATCCAATATTTATGATTAACTAGTGCATGTTTATAATGCCATACAGGGAAAAAAATCAGGTGTACAACGACAATATGTTTGCAAAAAAAAAATAGTGTGGTTGATTAATATGCTTACCTGCTTATCTTTAAACCATATGCTAAATCGATTTCCCTTTGTTTTAGACTGATATCTCCATTGCAATGTGCAACTTTAACTAATGAAGCCACACCTTCCCATGATATTCCATGACCAGATTGTTCATATCGTTCAATCCATACCTTCATCCAGTCAAGATTGTTTGCGATGTATAAATGAATTGCATCCCACTCTCAACCAACTGTTTGATGACAATAAAATTAAACTTCAATACAAATGTATAGTCACTTAACAAAGTATATTACACTCTAAATTGATGCAAAATATTGAACATAAAAATAGAATATGTATGATATATATACATAAAAATCAACAGTCAAATGTGTTATATTACCTTTCACCTTCCTCGATCTACCTTTCCCCTTCGGGTACTCCCCTTCGAAATCTTTATTAGAGTCTGGATCACAAATGCGACGTAAATTGAGCTTTGATGCTAATATAGGAAGATATTCACTAATATACAACATGTTTTGGTATACCATATATCCCTCCATCATAGAACCCTCAGCATATGCTCGTTGTCTGACCAAACCATTCATAAATTTCAAGTGCCTCTCAACCATCCACATGGACCTTGAGTGCGTAGGTCCACACAATTCAATCCCCTCAACTTGGTGTATGAGGTAGTTTTCCTATGCATTAAAAAATGCCAAAGGTCAATGCTTCTGCATTTCACAAATGAGACAAGGAATTTCTCTCCTCCAATACTTTATATCTTCTTTATGGAATTCTTTAGATGACAACCATCTACAAGTGACATGACAACCCAATCAAGAGATTAAATAAAAAAATATTATATTACATAACATGAATTAGAGAACAAAAATAAAATATAAGTTCTACGATGAATTAAACAAACACTAAGCGCATGCAAAAAATCGTTACTTACCTCATGTATTTCCCGAAATTATATATTACTTATTTGACATTGTTGTCGAAGTTGTCCGAGAGAGAGAGAGGTAGAACAAACTGTAACAATATACAAATCATTTCATTTTTTAAACAAAGAGTAGACAAACAAAAATACCAACCATATTCAATGGAATAGAAAAATAATAATAATTAAATGCATCCCATAATGATTACCTTCATGAAGACATGCCAATCGTGCGTTTTCACCCCCGCAAAATCACCTTTCTTTATTATGATATTCTTCATGTTCACACAAAATCCGGTGGGAAATTTAATTTTTCACATGACTTCTTTTACAACATTACTTTGCTGGTCCGTTAACATCCATGGAAGTGGGTTTATATTAATTTGCTCTCCATTGCTATGAAATTGAATGGCGTCTTTCATTGCATGGTTACCTTCTTGAATTTTTTTGCAAATTTTGACATTTTTTTCTTTCTCACTCCTTCTATCCAATATTCGCCATAATGTTTCAGTCACATTCTTTCCGATATGCATTGTATCAAACATATGAGCAACTTGTCAGTGCTCATAGTAGGGCAACCTACTAAATTTTCTAAGATAACTTTTCATTCCTCGTGGAAGCCCATTAATGCCTTCATGATCACATGAACGATAATCATGAAGAGTAGTTTATGAAGAAATTACATAAATCAATGTCAATTATAGTAAACAACACACAATACAAAAAATACAATATAACATTTCATATACGATGATTCATACGTACCTTGACGATTTCTATTATATTGGAATTTCCATAGATGAGGTGTCATTCTCTGCAGTTTTAGTGCAGTGTCTTTCTTGCCATTGAACATATTTTTTTCGGTAGTTCGATACCTATGATTCTTAGAGAGGAAGTGCCTATACTCATCAAACAACTCATTTCCTAATTTTTTTGAACGACGAGATTTGCTCTTAGGACCACAAACTGGACATGCAAATTTCCCCTTTGTCTGAAGACCTACATAAAGAGATGGAATATCTATGTCAACTATAATTATATACAAAATGACTGGATTATTTAGAAAAACATGCCTGCGTAGTATATTAACTAGTTCATAAAATTAAATGCAAATAAAGTGGAACTTATAATTACATACCGCAAAAATGGGTTAACCCTGGGGCATCATGTATTGTCCATACAAGGATTGCATGCAATTGAAATTTCTTTTGTCGTATTGGTCTAGATACATTATACATAGTGATGCCATTCCATAACTTTAGTAGCTCGTCAATAAGAGGTTCGATATATACATTCATATCTTTGACTTGGTACTTACCTGATTGATTTGAACATATAAAAAATATAATTATGAGACGTATCATTTAGATATATAAACCATATTGCACAAGAGAAAAACAATAAATATATATATGACATTATGCGACAAAATACAAAAAATGAGATGCCACTACATTAAAAAAAAAAAATTGTAGACACAATATACCTGGAACAATCATCGACAACATTATGTGCTGCCTCTTTATTGAAAACCATGGAGGAATGTTATTGTTGATAACAAAAATAAGCCACACCGAGTAAACAGATCTCATCTCTGCAAATGGATTGACACCATCTGCTGCCAAAGAAATCGTAAGATTACAAGGTTCTTCTTTAAAGTGAGGCCATTTTTCCTCCATATTTCTAAATGCAGACCCATCTGTAGGCATTCGAATAATGTCATCTTGACTTCTGTTCCTTGCATGGTAATCCATAAACTGCGCTATGTTTTTGCACCTGAACAGTTGTTGCAAACGTGGAATAATGGGAATATAACGAAGTACCTTGCGAGACACCTTTTTTGTTACTTGATCTGTTCAATATCTACTGATATGACATCCGGACATTCTGCTGCAAATTCATGCTGATTATAATATAGAACATGGTCATCGGGGCATGCATGAATTGCTTCATACTGCATTCCAATTTCTTTCACGATGGCAGATAAATATCAATATGCGTGAGGTAAAATATTTGACGGTGGTAACAAATATTCACCTATCATGCTACAACAAATTAAAATAAAAATCTAGTTAATATAATATAGAAATAATATTAATGAAACACATTTCATCCATATTAATTTGACTTATGAATTAACAATAAACTTATTAGACGATCATATATATTATATGATGGAATATATTACATACCTTAACATCTGTGTGACTGATATGTTTGAAATACCATTCATAACCTTCAAGTTCATTATCAACAATATAGCAGAGAGAAGATTTGTGTTGGAGCCCTCATAAAGGGGTTTGTATGCCTTCTCAAGAAGAGGTATATCATGAATATCATCAAAATAATCATCATGATCATCATCATCCATTCTAACATTAAATGAATCATGGATCAAAGTATTTGTACCATCATCTTCAACTATGTTATCAGTATGATTATCTTCTTCAATATGATTATTAACTTGTTCTCCATTATTCATAGCTCCATGTTCCTTCGGTACTTGTTTTGAAAGCACTTCCTCCGGACGATATGCCGTAGGATGTCTTTCCTTTATAATTAAATGAAATTACCATCAATAGATAAAAGTTAATATAAGAAATATTAAAATAATACATACATTTACAAAAGCAATCAAAATAAAAGCATATATAATGCAAAACTTACAAATGGATGATATTCATGTCCCCCCTTAGCGTGTCCATGTTCCCTACAATGTTTTCTGGCTCTTGTGATCTTTATTCTTCCCCTCTTAAAGTCCCTGCATTAACTACATGGACAATAACATTTCCCATCACCCATTTTTTTCACTCCATCCCACAATCTAACAAGCAATTGTCGATTTTGTTTGTCTAGATAAGGAATATTGCTATTTGACATTTTCTCGTAAAGGATTTGAACGAAGATCGATTATCAATATTACTAAATCAAGCTCCATACTCCTCTCGCTTTAATCACAAAAACAATAGAAATAATGAAAAAACAGTCCGCCGAATAAAAAAATTCCGCAAATCGTCGCTTGTATAGAAAACATGTCAGAATGTTTCGAAATTTATATATTTTAAAATACAACCATTCGTCGATATCCGACGACTTAAGATTAGTTATCGTTGGAGAATAGGTGTCAGATATCTGACATCCTAAGGAATGATATACTGTCGGATATCCGACGTTATCGGGCATGATATACGGTTGGATATCCGACATCCTAGGGCATGATAGACGATCGGATATCCGACATCCTCAGGCTTAATATTATGTCAGATATCTAACAACACCTGTCACTATTCGTCGGATATTGTCGGATATCAAAGGGTCGTCGGATATCCAATGGACCCTTCTATCAATTTAAAAAAAAATCATCAAATATCGTAATTTTGAAGGTGAAATCCGACGACACAGTCCTTTTCGTCGGATGTCATCGAATTTTGGGTTCAAATTCTGTAGTGTGTTCTTGTCCTTTAGATGTTTCTGGACAAAATGTTTTTCATTTTTTTTCACCTCTACTCTACTTCTTATCCTTGATGAAGATAGCCTTTCATTCTTAGCAAGTGATAATAATTACTTTCGAATACCAATTGCATTTTTCTGATATTTACTCCCTCTGAGTGTATGATCCCTTCTAATGCTGATTTCAGGGTTCTCTTTTAGGTCACGAGAGACTTTAGAAGAGAATTTCATCATCTTTCTCTCCATCGGTGTATTTTTCATCTTCATCTATATTTCCATCATAATGGATGTCATTCTTATTTATAACACTATTATGTTGAACATCACCTTTGGAAACTTCATTGATTCTTGGAATCTTTGTTTCCTCTGAATCTTTGTAGTCTTCCTTTCTTCTCCACATCTTTCCATGAGATACTCTGCTTACTGATTTTTCATTCCTTTGTTTCTTGGATTCTGTAATTTGATATTTTCCCTTGGTTCTGCAATCAACAACTTTGTGACCAAAATTGTGACAGCAGTGACAATATCCATAGAACCTTCCTTTATGTTTGAGGAATCTTTGATCTTCCTGCTTCACAACTTCCATCTTCTTCCATCCCTTTCTTTGTTTCTGAACTTTTACTAAAGCATTCTTTCTCAGCTTACATTCTCTAGCCATATGTCCAAAACTATTACAAAAGTAGCAATGACCAAAGAGGATCTCCTTGTACCTGCTTGTTATTGGTATTGTAGGTATCATATCAGTTATGTCTTCATTATGAGAGGAGGGAACAAATTTATGACTGTCCTTCTTAATCGGGCTTTTGAGTGCAACAACATAACTTCTTTTATTTTTATCTTGGAATGTAAAAGACAAACATTTTGGCTTATTTTCTTTGTCATAACCTAATCTAGTTTTATCACTTGATGGTCTTTGGCTATTTAAAATTTCATCTAAAGTCTGAGCTGTTCTCAAATTTTGATTTAACTAGATTCTTTATCAAGCTTCTTTCTAAGCAAAATAACTTATGCTTTAAGTCTTTTAGAGTCTTGTATTTTCTCTTTGAACTTCTCATAAATACTCTGCTAGTCTTTTAGCGTCTTTACTTCTTCTTTGAAGTTAGAAACTTCTTGTTTTAAGCTCTCAGCCTCTTTCGTCCTAGCCATTGTTTGTTGTCTTGAATTGTGCATCTCTTCTTGGTACTTTGCCAAATTTTCTTTCAAAGAATTGTTCTTTATTCTGCTCTTTTTCAATTCTTCAAGGGAACTTAAGAGTTCTTCCTTTAGGTCCACCTCTCCTTCCACATCTGAATCATCTTCTACTTCTTCTTCAAGAACTTTATTTTCTACTCCCATGAAGAAGACTTCTGCTTCTTCATCTTCACTAGAATCATCTAACCAGCTGTCATCCATGGAGTAAAAGGTTTTCTTTTTGTTTTTAAAGAAATTTTTGTTCTTCTTAAATTTATTAGGATACTCACTGCCTTGTTCTTGTTTGGGATAAGGACATTTGTTAGCAAAGTGACCAATTGCCCCACAGTTAAAACATTTTAATGGAAATTTCCCTTTGTACTTTCCAGTACCTCTCTTAAGGTTTTTAACTAGAAGTGCTTCTTCATCATCAGAATCTTCTGCTTGAGATTTTGTTTTAGATTTCTTATCTATTTTTTAGGCTTTAAAAGTTGCTTCCTTCTTTTGAAATTTGTCTTGCCCAATCCTCATTTCATAAGCTATAATAATTCCATATAACTCATCCATGGTGAGTTTGTCAAGATTTTCTCTATCTTCTAGTGTGGAAATATTAGGATTGTAAATCATTGGAAGTGATCTTAGTAATTTTTCAACTATTACATTTTCTTCCAATTCTTCTCCTAGCCCTTGAATTGCATTCACAACTTCATCAATTCTCTCAAATTATTTTGAAATGTTTTCTTCTTCCTTCATTTTCAGACTTTCAAATTGGGTTTTAAAAGTCTGGAGTTTAGCTCTTTTTACTTTAGAGTCTCCTTCATAGATGGTCTGCAATTTGTCCCATATTTCCTTTGATGTCTTACAATGCATCACTTTGGCAAAGACTGGTCTGGCTAATCCAGCCAAGATTGCATTAACAACCTTGGCATTGCTTCCAAATTTTTTTATTTCTTCAATATTTGTAGGAGGGTCTTTGGGATATTTATAACCTGTTTCTATAGACATCCAAACATCTAATCCAAGAAACATTATATGGCTTCTCATCCTGATGTTCTAGAAGGCATAATATTCTCCATTGAATATTGGAACCTTGGAGGACACTTTTACTAGCTGATCCATAGTGATAAAATTTCTCTTCAAGTGTTTAAACTTTTAATGAAGAGCCTGCTCTGATACCAGTTGTTGGAATATCAAGCAATACTGAGAGGGGGGGAGGTGAATCATTTTTACACTATTTTTCAAATTTTATCACAATTAAAAATTGAATCAACAAATAAAATATAAGAAATAATTTTATCGTGGAAGCACAATTGGGAAAACCACCAAAACTTTCTATTACTGCAAAATTATGTTTACAAATAATTTACAAGCTCCAACTTGTTGGATGCACCAACACCCAATTTTTCAGCTACAACAAAAGGATGCACCAACACCCTGTTTTTTCAGCTACAATTGACAGGATGCTACAACACCCTTAGCAGGCTGCAACCTTCCCTAGCACCACCCTTCCACCCTATTTTGTCTTCTTAAGATTTCCAGAACTTCTTTTCAATTCTAGTTCTTCATTGGTATCAACCTATTCTTGCTGCTCCTTCAACCTGGAACACCGAGACATCTTCCCTCCATTTCAAATGCTTTCTTATATATTATCTATCTCATGTTTTAACCTTTGCATCACTTCAATCTGGGCTTGTGTATTTTCATACTTGTGCCTCTTCAAATCTGGAAATTGTCTTTTTATCAAAACACACTTCATAAAAAAAATACTTCTTGGTTTAATTAATTTGCTTCGATAAATAGCTGGTAGTTAATTTCCTTTATTTCATAACATCTTAATAATTCCTTATTAAATTGACTTAGATGGGCAATTTAAACAAAAAAACTTGATAACATATATTTTTAGATTTATTACTGGCATATTCAGATTCTGTGTAAAACATAATTTTTCTTCAACTTGGGAGGTTGATTTTTCACACGTGTGACCTCGAAAGAGAAATCTGACACCAAGGATAGATGGTCAGTTCATCATGGAACATACCCATGCCACCTGTAGAATTTATCAACACAAGGAAAATTTATGGAGGGAATTTCCAAATGGCCCTTCAGATCTCCTGTGTTTAACACATATTTTATTTATTTTAACAGGAAAACATAATTTTCTCAATTTGGCAGGTTTGTATTTCGCACGTGTAACCTCCAGAGAAAAATATGAGACCATAACTAGATGGCCAGATCATCAAGGAACAGACCCATGCCATCTGGAGAATTTATCAGCACAAGGACATTTTATGGTGGGAATTTCCAAATGCCTCTCAACCTTCATTTGGACAACAAAACAATTTTTTTCTCAATTTGGCAGGCTTGTATTTCGCACATGTAAACTCTAGGGGAACATCTGAGCCCATGACTAGATGACCAGTTCATCAAAGAACAAGCCCATGCCAACTGATGAATTTTATCAGCAAAAGAACACCTCCTTGCAGGCATTTCCAAATGGCCCCTTAGCCTTGTGATTTTAACACAGCCAAATTTCCCTTGTTCTTAAAATGCAAAACAAGTTTTTTTTTCCACTTTGGCAGATTGATTTTTTGCACATGTGACCATCATAAGAAAAATTGAAAGCATGGATGGGTAACCACTTCAACAACATATCCATGTCACCCTTTAAATTTTTTGATGCTCATACATCATCTGGAAGGCATTTGAAACTAGTCTTTTAAACTACTAATTAAACACTTGACAAAAATTGTCAAACCCTAGGGTAACATGAGATTTTTATTTTCATCAAATTGGAAGTGTGAGACACCCAATGGATAGAGGCAAACAATTTGATTCCATCTAGACCAATTTCAGTCTCTGAAGCTTCTTTCTCTCTCCCCGGCGGACATTTTTCTGGATCAGTGCAAATCAAGCTGGAATGCACTTTTGGCAGATCTATATCTTCACCTACAGAGACTCTTTGGACAAGCCAATGATATGGTTGGATACACTAATCAATAGTCTAGAGACCCATACTCTCAAAATATCTTCAGACATCAACCATAGGAGATGGCAGGCATTTTACTGAGGTCACTCAGGCAATTTTACCAGTAATTCTATACTTAGACAATTTTTGTGTTTTCCTGGATTGGAGCAATCTGTCTGAAACACTATTTTGGAAGACCCATAACTTCCTCCTCAGACACTCTCAATACAAAATGAAACCATGTTCAGGTAGACAAATCAACAAGCTACATCCTGACCATATGGTGCAGGCATTTACTTTAACCTATGATTTATGGAGGGCATTTTCCTAAGGCCTCTTAGGAGTTTTACTACCATTGGTGCATAAACAACCTGAAACCTTGTTTTGGCAGGTCTTTAACTTTGTCATCAAATGCCCTCTTTGAGAAATGATACCATGGTAAGATGTCGTCTTCAACAAGCTATAGCATGGTAGTTTTAGATAATTTTTATCATTCTCCTATGAGGTACGACAGACATTTTCCCAAGGCTACTTGGACCAATTTTCCAACACTTAGCCATTTTCAGAATTTCTCCAAACTGACAATTCTCTATATAACTAGGTCAGATTGTAATAATGACATCATGAAGGTACTAGAGCACCATTAGGTGGATTTGCATCCTCATCAACCATGCCACATCATCATACATGCCATGTCATCACTTCCTTTGTTATTCCTTTGTCTTCCACTAAGTTTGCCCTGCCATCATGTCCTTGGTTATTCCTTTGCCATTACTGAACTCCTTTGACATCAATGACAACCACATTTAACATTTGCCTTACAGGTTGGAGGTTGGTGGTTCGAATCCTCCATGCCCTATCTATAACAATTAGTGAATAATTCCAGTACAAAATGAGAGATAAATGACCAAAATCCGCATATAAATGACCACTTTTGAGTTGGTGACCACTGCTGAAAAATTAACGGTCATTTATCACGCGACAAAAAATGTCGTCATATTTAGCTTGGTCATTTATAGCTTATCTTGTGGTCATATATTTGGTCATTAATTATGGCTATTAATGAACAAATATATGACCAAATATATGACCACAAGATAAGCTATAAATGACCAAGTTAAATATGACCACTTTTTTGGTCGCGTGATCAATGATCGCTAATTTTCCACCAGTGGTCGCCAACTCAAAAGTGGTCGTTTATATGCATATTTTGGTCGTTTTTTTTGTCATTTATCTCTCATTGTGTACTAGTGAGAGAGTTTGACACCATTGGCGTAATCATGAATTTATAGGTAAAATTGGCCAAGTACCCCAACATCCATTTCACCATGGATGTGCTAGTGATTGATGTTCCGGATAATTGGGGTATAATGCTGTCAATAAAATGGGATGCATATTTAGGGGGAGACATAAGGATGGATTGAACATATGCCACTATTCTTGCATTAAAGCACACGTTGGTTAAGTTATATAATGATCAAGCTAGGAAGTTTTATGTTGAAAACCCTGAAAGGCCCATTAATGAATTTGTGTACGAGTCAGACAACTTTGGAAACCATGATATCTTATCAAAATTCATAACACATTTCAAAGAGGCATCTAAAGATGAAAAAATAAGTGAAGTGTGGAGTATGAGTTTTGAAGGAGCATATTCTAGAGTTTGGAAAGGAGCCGGGATTGTTATAACTTCACCATCCAAGCAAACTTTTAAATTTGTCTTCAAACTTGAGTTTGATGCTTCAAACAATGTGGTAGAGTATGGGGCACGTTTGTAAGGGTTATAAATTTCCAAGGACAAGGGGATCAAAATCTTATCTATAAAAGGAGATTCTGACTTAATTGTTTCCCAAGTTAAAAACATCTTTGCTTGCAAAATTAAAAGATTAAAAAAGTATTGGAATGTTGTATGGGACACCATGAAATGGTTTGACACTTTAAATATCATAACAGTTCCTCGTGAAGAAAACAATGAGACAGATCAATTAGCAGTAGCAACATCAACACTTCAACCAACTAAGGAATTATTGAAAGGAAATAGAAAATTTGAGATAAATTTTAGGCCTTTAATTCCTGATAATAGAGATCATTGGCAGGTTTTTAACAATGATAAGCATATCATGAATTTCATTTGTAATCTTCAAGAGTTTTTGGACTGTAAAGTTAGTTATCAGAAAGAAGGGAAATAGTATTAGGAAGTAGAGGATCAGCCTAGAAACACAATTCCTAAAGGCATCACCCATCTAGAGCAGATTTTTGATAGGCATGATCGTCATGAAAATAAAAAGGATTCAATAAAACCAGGGGACTATGTTGAAATAAATATTGGAACTGACACGGAACCAATAATAATAAAAATCGGAAAAAGGCACATCTGAGGAGGGAAAAGACTTAATTGACCTAGTTCATGAGTACCAGGATGTCTATGCTTTTAGTTATGATGAACTTAAAGCATATCGGGAAGACATTTTTCAACATGCAGTCCCATTCAAGCCATATGCTAAACCTTTTCACCAAAAATTGAGGTGGATAAATCCCAAGTTAGCCCTAATGGTTTACAAGGAACTTCAAAGAATGTTGGCAGCCAGAATCATTGCTCCAACAAGACATTCCACATGGTGTTCTAACCTGGTGGTGGTAATAAAAAAGAATGGGGATATAAGACTATGTATTGACTTCAGAAATTTAAACTTGGCATGCATGAAAGACAACTATCCCTTGCCTAACATGGAGACATTGCTTCAAAGAGTAACTGGATTGGGCATGATGTCCATGCTAGATGGCTTCTCAGGATATAACCAGGTGTTAGTAAGCAAGGATGATCAACGTAAAACAACCTTTACTACACCTTGGGGCACCTTTAAGTACCTTAGAATGCCATTTGGTTTACTAAATGCGGGTTTTACTTTTCAACGAGCTATGGATGTTGCATTTAATGAATTAATTGGCAAAATCATAGAAATATACCAAGATGATCTAATTGTATTCTCTAAGGAAATATCTGACCTCATAGTTCATCTCAGGAAAGTATTTGAGAGATGTAGGAAGTATGTCATATCCTTGAATCCAACTAAATCGGTATTGGGGGTTGATGAAGGAAAACAATTGGGGCATGTCATCACTAAGGATGGTGTGAAAGTTGATCCAGAAAGAGTAGAGGCTATTAAAAAGGTTCCTATTCCCACAAATGTGAAGTTTCTCCAGACCTTTAATGGCCAAATTAACTTCATTCGAATATTTATTCCAAATTTAGCAGAGTTAATGAAGCCTTTACAACTCTTACTTAAAAAAGATGCTAGATTCGAATGGACTAAGTAAGAAAAAGAAGCTTTCTCAAGTATAAAGGATGCCATATCTAGATCCCCCGTGTTGATAAGTCCATATTATTCGAAATTTTTTTAGGTCTTTTCATTTGCTTCTGAACACACAATTACTGGAGTTTTACTCTAGAAGAATGACCAAGGGCAAGAGCAACCTATAGCCTTCTTTAGTAGAGCTTTACAAAGCTCAGAACTCATGTACACTATCATGGAGAAACAAGCTTATGCACTTTTAAAGTCTTTGAAGCATTTCAGAATGTACATTGGGTACTCTAAGGTTGTTGGTTATGTTCCTCATGCGACAGTCAAATATATCTTATCTCAACAGGATTGCCTTGGTATAAGGGGTAAATGGGTTTCAAAGATCCAAGAGTATGACTTGGAAATCAGGCCTACCAAGCTAATCAAAGGGCAAGGAATTGCCTGCATGATGGAAGAAAGCAATGAGAAGTCAGTCGGGATGATTTGTCAGAACAATGAGTCAGCACCATCCATGTCAGATGAGCTTCAAAGATTGAGTCAGTTATAGTGGTATGCGCATATCATATACCTTCTTATTAATTTTGATTTCCCTGAACATCTAGTTGGTCACAAGAGAAGGTATATAAGACTAAAAGCCACCAAATATTGTATAATACATAATGGATTGGGTTGGAGGAACCTTGATGGCTTAATTCTTAGATGTGTCGATGAACCAAATTCTAAAAGGCTTATGGTTGAGTTCCATGCGAGATTTTGTGGAGGGAATTATGCAGCAAATATGACAACCCACAAAATTATTAGAGCATGTTACTACTGGCCTACTTTGTTTAGCGATGTAGACAAGTTTTTCAGGTCTTTCCCCCAACATCAGTTGTTCACTGGGAAGCAAAAGTTGGCAGCCTTACCTCAAGATCCAGTAGTAGTTCAAGCCCCTTTCCACTAATGGGGTATTGACTTCATCGGTCAGTGCGAGGAAAATTCAAGAAATGATCATACTTAGATCCTTACTGCTACCAATTACTTTACCAAGTGGATGGAAGCAATACCCACTAAGGATGCAACAAATAAAGTAGTTATGAATTTATTAGAAAATCAAATCATAACTAGATTTGGGGTACCATCCAAGATAACAACTGACAATGCCTAAGCATTTAGCTCAATAAAGTCTCTTCTTTCTGCTTCAAGTATGGCATTGTCTTATCCCACTCATCCAACTACTACCCCCAAGGAAATAGATTGGCTGAGTCAACTAACAAGAGCTTAATGAATATATTGAAGAAGACATTTGGAAAAAATAAGAAGTCTTGGGATAGCAAGATAAAGTTTGCAGTCTGGGCTAATAGAATGACAAAGAAGCGAGCAACAGAAAAGACTCCTTTTGAGTTGGTTTATGGTTTAGAAGTTTCTTTGCCCGTCTACATCTAGTTGTCGATGTATCAGATGCTTCATGACCATGATTCAAACGATGATGCCATGCAAAACAGGATAGGGAAAATTATGAAGTTAGATGAGACCAGGAGGAAAGCCTTGGACCAAAGTATTAGAAACCAAGAAAAGGACAAAAATACTTTAAACATATCTTCTAATCCAAGAGACTTTCAGCCAGGAGATTGGGTGTTGTTATGGGATAAACAAAGAGAGAAGCCGATCAAGCAAGGAAAGTTTGACAAGCCTTTGGATGGGACCATAAGTTGTATTTGGGCCAACAAGGACTAATTCTTTCTTCCTTTGCACAAAGGATGGAGAAAGGTTGATCCTTCTAGTCAATGGCCAACATCTTAAACTGTTTTCCAATGATGATCCTCTAATTCCCATGGGGCATACTTATAGCAGGGCCATTTCTAAACCTTTTCCTTGCACTTTATTTTTTATACATTAGTTGTGTATATTATGCTTTATGTATATTATTGATGTACATTAATTTTGTTTATGTATACTAGTTTTATTTTTTATGTAACATTACTTGTGCAACTTATGTTTCATTTAACAAAAAATATGTGGGAGCTGATCCATTCTAGTTTTTGTGCGGGAACTAGAGATTCATGGATTCCCGCATACTCTTTATGATTGAGAGAATCAGATTGAGCACACATCCCATAGTTGGAGCCATATGTTACCAGCTAAGTCGTACTTAGTTGGAATTTCAAGCGAGCATGCCAAAGTTGAACATGTTTCTATGAAGATGCTCACAGTAGATCCAAAGAGATGATGTAAACCTCACAATAAAAGAATTTATGAATGACAGAAGAAAAATAGAGCAGAAGAACATAGATCCAAAGGAGCTCATATAGAGGCAGAATAATTACACATGTTACATTAATCTGAATAGTAAAAAGGTAAATATACAATGCTCAGGATTCTAATACACTAGGTGTGATTCGAATTAGCTTGCATAGACAGATCCATAATCAGTGGAGTGTCATCAAGTCATAACTAGGAGTCCAACTCATCATCAGTGAAGTCATCAATGCACAAGTGATAGTCAACCAGAAGTCAAACTGAGTCTAACTGAATGTGGTAGGTGTAACTGGCACATGGAAGCACTAATGTAGTGAAGGAGGCTCAGTGGAGGACGCTCATGGAGCTAACTGGAGTCAGAACAGCCTATCTAGTCACACTGGAGGTCCGTCGGAGTGATAAGGTCAGTAAAGAGTGAGTCAAGCCTAAAATCAGGGAGAGAACTCTTGTTAACTGAACATAACTGGACTGGTAGGTGAAGAAGTGCGCCTCTCTCATGCAGTAGGTGAAAGGAGGGCGCACTAGGAACTAGGAGGGCTGAAACTGATTAGGAAGAAGCTCCGGGGGATAGCTAAATGAGGGCTAGGTGTTGGGACTGATGACTGGAAATGCATGCAAACCCTAGAATGCATGCAAACCCTAAAAGTGCATGCAAACCCTAAAAGACTGAAAATGAAAATGACAGAAAAGCTAGTAGGACTAGGATGGAGTATAGGAATATCCTAACACCCCCCCCTTAATCCATCCTGGGCCCTGGTAACTAGGACCAAAGGTCACCCATACAATCAAATAAGATAGAAAAATAAAGAACTATCCATAAACCAAGGAAATGGGGAAAACCTCATGGGAAAAATACCCCCCCTCAAAAGAACAACAAATAACTCATAGAACCATCATACTAAGAAAAAAAGAAGGAAGCTTTCATCAGTGAAAACTTCTGCAAAAAACTTGACAAGTTGATCCCCTGTAGGATTCCAAAACAGATGCTAGATGTGGATCTAGTCTTCTGATGTGCCTTCCACTGTGTAGAGGATGTATTGGACAAAGCAAGTCTCTCGCGAATTCTTTCTGCAACTGGAGCGAATGGAGCATGAGGAGTCTTCCCAAGAGATGGAAGAGAGAACCCCATCATCATGCTGCATCTCTTATGGAGAGGTAGATGGCATAATGCAAGGTTGGCATGGTGCTGAAGTCTGATAGTTCTGTGAATAGATGAATCCTCAACTGTGTTCTCAGTAGTAGCAAGGACTGTATGAGCCCATATTGACCTCGAATCTGGACTGAGAATATGTGTTGGTTCTGGATCTGAATCTTCTTGAACTATGGTCTCAACATCAAAATCTTGATCTTCTTCTTCATCAGAAGAGGATTCACTCTGATCTTGATCAGAATCTGAAGGAATAATTAGAGAGAAGGGCATGAAGTGTGAGAACTCATATGCCTTAGAGGCATGATTAGCAACCCCATTCGCTATAATCTTTCTAGTGGAGATCTCTGTAATCTCTGCTGTGTTTGGACCAAAAGTTACTTGCTTTAGTGATCCTATATGAGTCATCTGATATACTGATAACAAATTAGTTGTTAGAGAAGGAACAAATAAAACATTTTTGAACTTACCATGCTCCATATGTACTGTACCCAATCCTTTGGCAGAAATCTGAGAGTTGTCTCCCATGTGAATAGTAGGCCCATCTTTGAGATCTAAAGAGGAAAATGATTCTTCAGAGGCAACCATGTGATTGGAGGCTCCAGAATCTATGAGGAGGGCTTTTGACTTTTAAAAACCAGCCATCAATGCATGGCAATCATCAGATCCACTTCCAGAATCAGACATCTTTGCTTCTTTTGGAACAACAATTTTGTTTTGTTCAAGAAGCTTGGTAAGTAGGTCTATTTTCTTGTGCATGCAAGATTTCTTAGGATGATTTCCTCTCTTGCAGTAGGAACAATTTGGTCTCTTGTGTTTTTCCTTCTTGGATTTTGATGGCTTCTTTTCCTTGTCTTTTTGCCTCCCTTTTGCATTCGCTCCACTTGCTTCTCCAGCTGGAAGAGCTAGATCTTTGGAGGCCTTGATGGCACCCATTTGAATCAATTTTTCCTCTTCTTGAATGAGAGCTTCAGAAAAGTCTTTTAAGGTGGGAAACTTCCATCCAGGGATTGACATTCGAACATAATGGAAAGTAGATACAAAGACAAAAAATTGAGATCCAAGTTTGCTCAATACGGAGAGTACCAATTGCTCATCACTTTTAGTGATGCCACGGTGCTTGCATTGTAAATTCAATTTGTGAAGTTTTGAGAAGAATTCTTGGATGCTCTCGAAATTGCTAGGTTGTAGGGCAACCAATTCATTTTCGAGAATGTGGCCTCTTAGCCCATCTTGTTTACCAAAGAGACTCTCCAATTTTGTCCATAACTCACTTGGAGACTTCAATCCTTCAACATGAAACAATAGATCTTCTAACATATGAAGGCATATGAATCCAAAAGCTTCATCCATTTTATTTAGATGCTTGATTCTCTCTACAGCTTGATGTGGTATGGCATCTTTTTCAAATACCATTCGATTTAGCTATCTATTATACAAGTGTAATTTCATATTACTCTTCCATTCAAAGTAATTGAAGGGAGTGAGAATCATAGGAGAAGAAGGAGCATTCGAATTGCTCATCTTAACTACTGGAACGAGTGCAAAAAGAAACTACTGATACTGTTGCTGCAACTGTTGGAACTTAGAAATACCTGCAAAAAACTCTCAAGAATGGAGGTAGAATATACTCTCAAATGGCTCTGATACCATGTGAAGATGCTCATAGTAGATCCAAA
The DNA here is from genome assembly GCA_027924585.1 of Larix kaempferi. Classification (NCBI taxonomy): domain Eukaryota; kingdom Viridiplantae; phylum Streptophyta; class Pinopsida; order Pinales; family Pinaceae; genus Larix; species Larix kaempferi. The sequence continues at coordinate 16,076,661 of BSBM01001138.1, read as the reverse complement.
GAGATGATGTAAACCTCACAATGAAAGAATTTAGGAATGACAGAAGAATAATAGAGCAAAAGAACATAGATCCAAAGGAGCTCAGATAGAGGCAGAATAATTACACATGTTACATTAATCTGAATAGTAAAAAGGTAAATATACAATGTTCAGGATTCGAATACACTAGGTGTGATTCGAATTATCCTGCATGGATAGATCCATAATCAGTGGAGTGTCATCAAGTCATAACTAGGAGTCCAACTCATCATCAGTGAAGTCATCAATGCACAAGTGATAGTCAACCAGAAGTCAAACTGAGTCTAACTGAATGTGGTAGGTGTAATTGGCACATGGAAGCACTGATTTAGAGAAGGAGGCTCAGTGGAGGGCGCTCATGGAGCTAACTGGAGTCAGAACAGCCTATCTAGTCACACTGGAGGTCCATCGGAGTGGTAAGGTCAGTAAAGAGTGAGTCAAGCTTAAAATCAGGGAGAGAACTCTTGTTAACTGAACATAACTGGACTGGTAGGTGAAGAAGTGCGCCTCTCTCATGCAGTAGGTGAAAGGAGGGCGCACTAGGCACTAGGAGGGCTGAAACTAATCAGGAAGAAGCTTCGGGGGCTAGCTAACTGAGGGATAGGTGCTGGGACTGATGACTAGAAATGCATGCAAACCCTAGAATGCATGCAAACCCTAAAAGTGCATGCAAACCCAAAAAGACTGAAAATGAAAATGACAAAAAAGCTAGTAGGACTAGGATGGAATATAGGAATATCCTAACAGTTTCATGTTCTTTATCCACATTTTGGAGTCCATCATGCCTTTCAGGGACCTTTTTTTTTTAATTTTTCACATGTTCATGTCCCATGGGGTTTGTAATAAAGTGTGCTAGCATGGCATTTTTATGTAAAGGACTTGGCTTCCTAGGACTTAGAAATCAATCCAGGTATTCCAAGAACTTTTTTCACTTATTAATTAAACTTTGCGTTCTAGCAAGGCATAATTTTTTAGTTTTTCTCCTGCTCCAAAGCTGGAATGCCTGTCTTGTTGGTCAAGTCTTAGAAGGTTATTAAAGTTCGCGCGTCAATGTATATGAACATGATAGACACTAGGATAGAGTCATAAGAACATGTGCTAGGCCCCCCTAGTGTTTTTTTTAAGTTTTGAAAAAATTAAATTTTCCCACAAAATCAAGCCATTTTTTAATTGTTTAATTTGGAAAATTGGAAATGTAATAAAAAAGTGGTTTGTGGAAAAATTTGTCAATGGGATGCTCGTTTTCTAAGCCAAAGAACCCATTTAACCCATAAACCCACTTTTCCTAAGTTTCGAGTAAGTATTTATCTCCAAAAATAATTATTTACTCGAAAAAGGCCAAAAAAGACCAAATAAATGGCCAAATATGACATAATAAAGTCAAATTTGAGATCCCACTGATTAAGGAAATCTATCGGATCTTTGTCTCTAGTGATTGGAAATCAAATCAAAGGAGAATATTGGGCATCTTGTGATTGATTTGATTGTGGATTGGATTCCCATTTAAGGAGGGGTGCATTCCTTGATAAGAGGGGTGAATTTCTTGGAGAGGGGCGCATTTCTTAGGTGACAGATTTGATTAGTGAAAGGTGGAATCCAAAGGATTGAGGGCGCATCTCTTATGAGATGTGGCACCTCATCCTCCATTGTAACTCGATTCCTATCCCATGATTTACTCATGAGGCTTTCCCTCATTGCTGCCACATGTAAAGTCGCCCTCCCTGTGCCCTCCCTTGGCCAACTCTCCCTCTTGGGAAGCCTTTGCTATTTAAGCAAGCATTTCATTCCTCCTTGCTCTAGTTGGAGTCTTGGATTGAGAGCTTGCCATTGTATCTGTTGCTTTTATTTTATGAGAAATATGAGACTTTGGAGGTCAAGCTTGGTGTAGTTCCTTTGATGAGTGGATGAATGTCATGGTTTTCAATGAGGTAACATGTATTTGAGCTACTTGTTTTTCTCTTGAATCCAAATCTAGCTTGTAAGGATTGGTAGCAATCTATAAGGAGGGTTAGGCAATAATATTGTTGTTTTAATCTTTTATATATGCATGTGTAGAGATCTAATATTGGTGTTTCATTTTATTACGAGCACTTTAAATTTAATTTCTTACTTGTCTATTTTTGTGATAATCTGTAAGGGATCTAGCAATTATAACAAACTCACAATCGAACTCTCAAGTATGTTGCAAAGAAGAAGAGAAGGAGACACTCTATAATCACTCATAAACACAGAAAAATGAACAATAACAGTATCATACAATGAATAACGAATGTAAAGAATGTGTTACAATGAACTGCAACATAGAATGATATAGGATTCGAATTAGCCAAGTAGGGCATTCGAATCTGAGCTCAAATTCTAACTTGGATAACTATGGAGACATCATCCAATCAATAGTATCAGTCATAAATGGTAAGAGTCAGTCAAGTGAGTCCAACTGAGTCTAACAGAACCATCTAGGCATAAATTAGGGAATGGAGACTCCAAGGGGGGCACATGAGGTTGTCATAGGGTCAAGTGGCACTCCAAAACTAGCTAACTAGGAGCTACAGGTAGTTAGGATGAGCAATGAGTGGAAGAACTACTCAATCCATGCACTAATTGAGTGATAACTCCCGGTAGGTGAGATAAGGTGCCCTAACTGAGTGATAACTGAAGGTAGGTGAGCAAAGGCACACTAGCTGAGTGTGGTAGGTGAGAAAGGTGCACTTTCCATGCAAAACAGTCAAGAAGGGCGCATCAAGTAGGTAGGAGGCCAAATGGGGGCTGTAGACAGGCTCTGGAGAGATAAAAGAAAGCTCTAGGTGCTTGGGAGACAACCATGGTGATGACTGGATGCATGTAGTGGCATGCAAATGCATGCAACATGCAGTTTTGCATGCAGGCATGCAAAATACAAAAATGATGGTGTGAATATTCCAACACCCCCCGCAAGCTATACTATGAAAAATAACTAAAAACAATAAAATAAGGCCCTGATGACTATAAGACCAAAGGTCACCCCGTACAATCAATCTAAATAAACCAAGTGAGAAAAGAGGGAAAACCCAATGGGAAGAAAGCCCTCCCTCAAAATACACTGAATGATGCTAATGTAGCATATCATCACTCACCCCTGAAGGAGGTAAGTGTCATTCTTTTCCAAAGAAGGATCGATCGATCTGAAATGGATCAACATTGTGAGGAGGATGGACCCTTCCATGCTGAAAATCTGATCGAATTCTTCTATGATCATGTGGATCACCAACCAAATCACCGGCATATCAAAGTGTAATGGCAGCCCATCGAGGAAGAGGAGGAGCATCAGGTTCTTGTGGATCTGGATCTCTCATTCTCTCATCTTCATCATCAGTTGCTAAACCTTCAGGTTCTTGTGGATTTGGATCTAGCATTCCATCATCATCATCTCCATCTTCGGATTCTGAATCTGAAGCATCATGTGAAGATGCATCGCTGTCATCAATCAAAGGAGGAGTGGTAGGTGAGCTACCCTACTCAACAAAAGGAGTATCATGGAGAGGCCACTCAAACTGTACACTCCTTTCCAGGAATGTGGTCATGGAAGTAGGATCAAGTAACTTGTAGGCCTTTGCATCCAATGCATAGCCCACTATAATGCATTCTTTGCTTTGTGAATCAAGAGCTCTCCTTTTTTCAGTTGGAATCCTTTTCCAAGCTCTGGAACCTAACACTTTAAGATGAGATACATCAGGTTTGTATCCCATCCATGCTTCAAAAGGAGTAGTGTCACTGAGTCCCTTGTGAGGAACTATGTTTTGAAGATAGGTGGCACAGTTAATGGTTTCTGCCCAAAGACTAGGGTGCAACCCTTTCGACTTTAGCATGCATGTGGCCATCTCTTTCAATGTTCTATTCTTCCTTTCAGCTACACCATTCTGTTGTGGTGTATAGGGAACAGTATGTTGCATCTCAATGCCCTCTTCAGTACAAAAATATTGAAACTCACCCTTAATGTACTCACCCCCATTGTCAGTGCGAATGGATTTTATCTTCCTATCTGAAAATTTCTCTACAAAGGACTTGAAAAACTTGAAGAACCCAAATACTTCTGATTTCAATCTAATGAAATATACCCAAGTGAATCTAGAATAATCATCAATAAAAGTGAGCACATACCTTGATTTGTTTAGAGATAGATATGGAAATGGACCAGCCACATCACTATGGATGAGATTAAGGGGTTGAAAGGCTCTCCTAGACTTTCCCTTCTCAAACTTCTTCTCAGGATGCTTCCCCATCAAACAACCATGACAGTTTCCTTTGGAAAACTTGATCTTGAGTAACCCATCAACCATCTGCTTTGCATGCATGTCATGCAAGTACTTATAGTTAAGATGCCCAAATCTGTCATGCCACAATCTGCTTTCTTCATTGGCATGAGTATGGAGAGCTGATTGCTTCGAGAGAGGTAAGAAGTGTGAGAACTCATATATTTTGGAGTTGTGATTTGCAATGATTTCACCTGAAACCATGTTTTGTATCTCGACTTCATTTGGAGAAAAGATGACTCTTTTGGGCTCTCCAATATGGGTCATTTGAAACACTGAAAGTAAGTTTGTTGTAAGAGAAGGAACATAAAACACATCAGAAAAGTAACCATAGTCAAGATTGATTTTTCCAATCCCCTGAGAGGAGACTTATGAATCATTGCCCAACATGATGGAAGGGCCAACTGAGCTTTCGAAGTTGGAGAAGAGATCTTTGGAGGAAGACATGTGCCTTGAGGCTCCTAAATCTATGATGAAAGAAGAATCTGTTGATGCACTTGCCATGAGGGCATGACATCTTTCTTTGCCTTCAGATCTAGAAGATTCAGTATCAGGATCTTTCTTCCTTGCACATGCAGGTACAGGGAGATTGTTCTTCTCAAGTAACTGAGCCATCAAATCTATAGTCTTCTTCATGCAAGAACTCTCAGGATGGAACCCTTTATAACAGTATGTGCACTTGGATCTTCCCCTCTGAGAATGCTTGGTCTTCCTTGAGTTCGAAGTCCCATCTGACTGGTATGGACTATCTGTAGGCCTTGTATCATTCAATCTCTTGTCAGAAATATTTTGCTTTCCTTTACCATTCGCTCTCTCTGCAGCTGTAATAACTGAATCCAATTTGGGTTTGATCATTCCCATGGAGATCAACTTCTCTTCCTCTTGAGTAAGAGATTGGATGAAGTCATCAAGTGAGGGAAACTTCCATTTTGGAATGGACAACTTAGCTGACTGGAAAGTAGAGACAAAAACTGGAAAGTTTTCCCCCAAGTTTGAGAGAATGGCAAGTATAAGCTGCCTGTCTTCTTTCACTATCTCATATCTTTTCAACTGTGATATCAAGCTTTTGAACTTGGTGAGGAAGGAATTGATAGATTCGAAGGTGTCAAGACTTAAAGATATGAGTTCATTCTCCAATTTGTGTCCTTTCATATCATCTTTCTTTCCAAAAAGGGGTTTGATCTTGTCCCAAACCTCTTTAGGAGATGTAAGATCGATGACATAGAATTGAAGATCTTCAGAAATTGAGAGGAGGAGGAGGCCAACTGCTTCATCAAGCCTATCCAAGTACTTGGACTTTTCAATTGCACTTAGAGGTTCTACTATCGTTCCGTTGAGTATTCGGGTGAAGCCCTTAGTTCTCATGAAGAGATCCATCTTGGATTTCCACTCAACATAGTTGGAAGATGTGAGCTTTAGATCCATCTGAATAGAGAAAGTCGAATAGTTGAAGAGGATTCCGAACAGGTGAATAAACCTGCAAAACAAGAAGAGTTTTTGCTGATGGAGAATGCTACACTTCGACTGAACACTACCTTAAGAACACTTGGCACATAGACTAAGTCCTTCACACCTGGCTAGACCTCACTGGATTTGTCCAATGAATTCAAGTAATAGCACCAAGATTTGCTGTGGAAAATCAGAGTCTTCTGGTGCACAAGTGAAAGATACATTAGAGGAAATTTGGGTAAAAAATGGGCCTCCTAAGGAAAATAAAAAGAAAATAATAAAATAATAGTAGAGAGAGAGTAAAAAACTACTTTTTTGGATCGTATTTTCAACATATCTCCTTGTAGGTTTATTCAAATTTCAAGCGGGAGGACTCATTGGATGCATAATTAAATTATGAATCCAACGAGTACCCATGTTTCATACTTTTAACAACATCCACACCATGCAAAATTGACAATACATTAAAAAACGTGTTTCTAGTGAGAGAAAACACGTTTTTTAATGTATTTTCGATTTTGCATGGTGTGGATGTTGTTAAAAGTATGCAACATGGATACTCGTTGGATGCATAATCAAATTATGCATTCAATGAGTCCTCCTGCTTGAAATTTGAGTAAACCTACAAGGAGATAAGTTGAAAATACCATCCAAAAAAGTAGTTTTTATTTTTTCCCTCCAATTTTTTTAGGTGCTCCCTTTTTGAATTTTAAAGCATTTTGATTGGCTAATACATGATGACATGGAATTTGTATTATTTTTGGAAGGCCCATTTTAGATTTAAATTTCCTCTAATGGCTGCTCAAAGAAATGTTGCAACTGATGCTGCTGCAATTCGAATAGCTGCTTCCTGCTCTGATACCATGTGATAATCTGCAAGGGATCTAGCAACTGTAACAAACTCACAATCAAACTCTCAAGTATGTTGCAAAGAAGAAGTGAAGGAGAGACTCAATAATCACTCATAAACACAGAATAATGAACAATAACAGTATCATACAATGAATAATGAATGTAAAGAATGTGTTACAATGAACTACAAAAGAGCATGATATAGGATTCGAATTAGCCAAGTAGGACATTTGAGTCTGAGATCAAAGTCTAGCTTGGATAACTATGGAGACATCATCTAGTTCGTAATATCAGTCATAAATGGTAAGAGTCAGTCAAGTATGTCCAACTGAGCCTAACAGAACCATCTAGGAATAAATCAGGGAATTGAGACTCTAAGGGGGGGGCATGAGGCTGTCATAGGGTCAAGTGGCACTCCAAAACTAGCTAACTAGGACCTACAGGTAGTTAGGATGAGCAATGAGTGGAAGAACTACTCAATCCATGCACTAACTGAGTGATAACTTCCAGTAGGTGAGATAAGGCGCCCTAACTGAGTGATAAATGAAGGTAGGTGAGCAAAGGCGTACTAACTGAGTGTGGTAGGTGAGAAAGGTGCACTTGCCATGCAGAAAAGTCAAGAAGGGCGCATCAGGTAGGTAGGAGGCCAAATGGGGGCTGTAGACAGACTTTGGAGAGCTAGAAGCAAGCTCTAGGTGCTGGGGAGACAACCATGATGATGACTAGATGCATGCAGTGGCATGCAAATGCATGCAGCATGCAGGCATACAAAATACAAAAAATGATGGTGTGAATATTCCAACAATTTCTAGACTTAATCTTGTGTGCTGAAGTTGATGTGATTTGCAGGTTACCTCAGTTAGATTAGTGGAGGATCTTGCTTGCTTGCTTCATCTTTCTAACACTCTTTTGCAGACATAGTCCTTCGTTTCCTCACTGGCAGGGTCCGAAGCCTCTTCTCAAACAAGCTCTTTCTTATCTCCCTCTCTCTATCATCCCCTTTCTGGTTATGGTTTCTTTTTTGCAATTAGAATAATAGATCTATGTGTTATTGTTTTAATCATAAGTAGATCTATTATTTTCTTTGCTTAAGATCTAGTTTAATTTGCAATTTCTTATCATTCTTAGTCTAGATCTCGTTATTTAAGCATTTTCCAAAGTTATCATAATCGTTTATTTTAAAGCTTGAAGTAGAATGCTTAGTTTTGAATTTAAATCTAGATATATCAATTAGAGTGCTCAAATTTTGTTTCCATCTTAACAGAGGCAAGCAAAGATCCCATTGGTCTAGATTTTTAGTTTGTTTCGAGGGTTAGTTCTTGTTTTATTTTTCATCTTTAACACTTAGAATTTTTGGTAATTTTTGTTGGCAGTCCCAATGCACTTTTTAAATGTTTTGGGGCATTTTATACTAACATATGCTCACTGTTTGCAGCATTTTATGAGCGGGTAAGAGGAGACTCTAGCCGATTTTTAGTATATTGAACCATCTGGAACACCCCAGACCCATTCCCCTTCAACTGGATATCTTTTCCTATGAATTTTGTAAGCCTTTGAGTCCATTTCTGTAAGAACCAAGGCACTTCTTCTTGCATTGTAAAAAAGAATAAACGAGAGCAAGTGGGATACCCAATTCCCACACCCCATCCCCCAAGGAGGGATCTGTGTCAACTCCAAAATTTCATGGTTATGAAATTTTTAGTTTAGATTCCCTTTTTCGCAACTAATAAAATTAACCTTGTTGGTTCTGTTTCAACGATGGACCACAAGCGTACTCAAGATTTAGTTTTCTCCATTTATTTACAATTTGCTTTAAAGTTTGAGTAATTTTTCCTTGCTTTCCCAAAGTACAGTGCCACAGAAAGAGATTGCTCGAGTACTGGAGTTCAGTCGGAAAAGAAACTCTTGGAGTGGCTTTAACCAAGTAGAAAACTTAAATTTGTTTAACAAAACTTACCAAGGCTCCTTCCCCTTGTGCTCTTTACCGCTACAACTTAGTTTAACCAGTTGACCAATCGAAAAGGGTGGAGTGACTAGAGTAATAAGACAATCCAAATAAGTTTTCCTTTGAGAACTTGGGAGGTCACGAAGGGTGACTACCATAGAGTCAAGGGGTTGCTTTAAGCAGGTAATGCCTCTCCCCGTTGGACACTAGGTAAAGCCGCTTCAAGTGCTTAGTTCAAAGTGTTAAACTCATTTGGGATAAATCCCCAACTAACCCACTCCTTTAATACTCATTAATAATATTAAAATTTACCAACTGAGACACTTGCAATACTTACACGACACAACAAAAGCACTCCAAAGCACTTTTCATTTTTTCATTTGTTTATTTTAGGCACTGGTCTATTTTTGCTCACTTTATGGAGCTTGTCTATGTTTATTCAAATATGATGATGATGTATGTAATATGTTGTTGATCTCTTGGTATCATTATTGCTATTGTTGTTGGAAATTTTAAATTAACTCCTAGATTAATTGTTTTTATATTTTGTTGATTAAACACCATAGATTTTTCTTTTATTAGGGACCACCCCCCTTGGTTTCGCTGGGAGTAATCCTAGATAGATGAGTCGAGTTATCAAGTGACATCACTTGACTCTGACCTGCCCCCAAGGCCACACCGAGCGGCTTGAATATTTCTACCGCATTCCCCCCTAGGTGTGCATCCAAGCGACAACAAAATGTAATCAAACCATGAGCTTTGGACAAGAAATGACTTGAGATTATTTAAATGGAATACCCTAGCAATAATTCAACTTGCTATCACAATAGATCACATGATATAATCACAAATAAGCAATCCATAAATAAATAATACTAAAATTTGGTTTCTAAACCCTTGGGCGACTTGATTTTTTATAGATCAGTGGAGACTGAGTTAGAAGAATGAGATCAAGTCTTTTTCTTTTAGAGAATGATCAAAACAATAAGATTTGGAACAGGAAAATATTTGATGTAAAAAATTTCATGGAAACCCCAACACGAAAGTGAATTGCTACACACTTAAAATAGATCATGCAACACCTATGAATCAAGACGTCAAGCCAATATGAGAAAAAAACACTCAAACCCCTATAGTGAATTGATTTGATAATGATCGGTGTCTTTCAAGTCCAAACTAAGTTGTCTAGGTTTGAGAGAATTGATGAAGACCCGAAATGCAAATGACAAGACTCTAAAGCACAAAACAACTTCAAGAACCCCAAAATGCGATTTGATTTGGAAGAATAAAATCGTTTTTTATGATGAGAATGGATCCCATATTAAGTTGTTGTAGTATCAAAGGTGACACCTAGGGAAAAGTATGGTAACCCAAGAGGAAAACATTCTCTCTGCTAGAGATTCGGCTCTCCACACTTAAGATGAAGTCTTTTTCAAATGAAATCGTGAGGGTTTCTTAGAGGTGACACCTAGAGTAAAAAAACATGCCCAAACAAACAAAATGACAAATGCCCAAGAGGAATCAACCTCCTACAACTAGTGATGTGATTTGCATAAAGATTTTTATTTTTTATTTTTGTTTTTATTATTATTTTTGTGACAAATGGTTTCCAAAAATTTACTAAGATAAATGCAAGTGCATACCCAGTTCTTGACTGCAGATCTGGGTCCTTTCTCCTATTCAACATCCCTGATTAAATATTGATCCTCCTCCACACCAAGTAGCTAAAGCTCCAAGGAGGTAGACCTACAAAATCCCAAGCAAAATCAGTAAGACATATACAATAGCCAATAAACTTGAGATTAACAAATCAATTTGAACATGTAAGAAATGAGGGAAAGCAAATGGCAACAAAATGAAGAGCAAGAACAATATTTATTTTGACACAAATTTATCCCTATCACACAAGAAAACAAGTTATTCAAAACCCTCCAAAGTCGCCCTGAGCAAAATCGTTCTCCCTCATAACAACACAACATTTAAAATATGTTATTGGATGTGAAGAATTATGAAGATCTAGCAGTAGAATGAACCTAGAAAGAAAGAGAAACAAAGTCAATCCATCAAGAGACAAGATTTGCACAAGAGAAATTATTTTATTAACACCAATGGAAGAGCCAAAAGTCGTTTACAAATAAGAGGCTCACTCTCTTTTATAGCTAAAAAAGTGGCCAAATCCCTAACCGACTTTTTAACGAATGGTTGGGATGAAAAGATAAAAATAAAAGATCAATGGTGGAGATTTAATATCTCACTAATGTATGGATCAAGCTGAAAACAGTCTAATCTAATTAGGGGGGCCAATTGCCTCACATGCCTTAGATATAAATCATAAGATATAACAATAATACATCAAGTGTCATCCTAGGGGGGCATAAATCACCATCTATGAAAGTCGCCCTTCTAGGGAGAGAGATGTCCCTAAAGGGGAAATGAAGCTCGTGATGAGATAACATGATGAAATGCCATGAAAAGTGTCCAATAGCCTCTAGGGGGTCATACCAACATAACCCAAGTCACATCTTGCCATTCATTTATCCCTTGCCATGCATACCAAACCTTGGTCACTTTTAATTAATTAATTTTTTATCTAAATTTTTTCTGTAAATCTTCAATCCACACATAATTGATTCTTCATTTTCCCAAAAGGATGATATGACTACATATATGGATCCATAAATATCCAAAACACTAGGATCCACTACTCATACACTCTCAACCATTCAACCATAGTCACTATGAACAAATCTCCCAATTTAATTAAAAAATGGCTTAATTATTTTCCGTTGGCTTTATAAATATAATGAATTAAACCATTATTTCACAATATGATGCATGGAGTGGTCCAAGTAGCCTCCAAAGGTACTAAGATGAACATTGATAACCTGTAGTGGGTTCCCGCTGTAGTGATAACATTGAGCATATAAATCAAAACTAATGCATGCAAGAGGTGTTAATTCTTCTCATAATTAGTATTGGAAACTGACTAGACGCTAAGTTATGCCATTCAATAAGTGATCACAACGGAATCAATAATGGCAAGACAATAACTAAGTGCAATAATAAGAGCATAGGAAAGTTCTACATACATACTCATTTTACATTAGTTTTTACGATGCAACCCATAGATCAATCCTTCCGTCTCCTAGGCGATAAATAGGCTGAGTAAGATTTCAAGGCTTTGGTCAAAATGAGTTTGACTTTTAGATAGACATAATTTTTCTTTGGATAGAAGGGATTGATAGGGATCTCTGTGACATTCATTGGGATAACAAACACTATAGAATGGCAATGTCTCACATATGGATGGAGTGTTTGGAAGGAAACCCATTGACTCTAACAAGTTCTCTATTTATTCAAAAAAAAAATATTTCATATTTTATTTGCAATTTCACTTTCATTGGATTCACATTTGTCACTTTTGAATTTCTTTAGATACATCATTTAAGCACATTTTACATTTGCAATCCTTTAGTTAGCTAACCTCCAAAGTGTTAAGATTTAATATGCTAAGACATAAAATGGCAGCATTGCATTCCATTTCACAATAATAGCATATACAGGATCACTGAAGAAACAACAAGCACAGCAAAAACACAAGAGACACAGATTTATCCTGGGAAACCCTCATGGGGTAGAAAACCCAGCAAAGCTTCCTCAATATAGATGACCAGCAATATACAAAGATGCAAACCGAAGACATGATCTCCTCCTCCACCATAGCAGACCTCTCCTCCACAAGTGCGCTACTCTCAAGTGAGTGAGTGTGTGTAAAATGAGGAATACAGCTCCTCTATTTATACACTACTCCGACTTGTCTTTTACACAAATCATGTAGGCTTGTATTTAACCATTGGGTTAAATATCCCACTACAACTGATTGGACCGACCCCTCTAGGGTGGTCTAATAACCCTTTGACCCACATAACACATACAGGGCCGACCTCCACTAGGGAAGTCTAATAACCCAAGTTACCACATTCCGACGGAGGAATAAACATCTCCGGATATACAATAAGATCTTCACGGAGGAATGAAACATCTCCGGAATAATAAAGTACAATTATAATATTCTTTGAAGTTACAATATCTCAACACTCCCCCTTAACGAGAAGGATATTATAAAAACATCTGCACGAGCAAGGAGTCATCAACATCATACATGATACATCTATAAATCATTGGAAGCTTTCTCAACATCATCAGTAACTCAACCAGTCACTGGAACATCAACATCTTCAGTACTAAGTCTTTATCTTCTGTAACACTCAAACAGCTACAGCAACATCAATATCTGAATCCTCACGATCGTCAGCATCGTCATCACACGATCATCAACATCGTCATCACACAATCATCAGCATCGTCATCACACGATCAACATCGTCGTCTAGATCAACACAATCAGCATCGTCACATCATCTCGATCTATAGCATCTGGTTCATCACGATCTACAGCATCTGGATCATCTCGATCTACAACATAAGTATCCTCAACCATACAAGTACATTAATCAATACATGTATCATCAAAAGTATGTATTCTCACCAATACATCTATCATCAAAACATGTATTCTTACTAATACATCTATCATCAAAAGCATGTATTCTCACTAATACATCTATCAATACAAGTATCCACACCGATACAAGTATACACAACAGCAACATACCCTGCAACACACATGATCCAATTACGGGATGGTCAATCCCTCTCACTTTAGGAGATAGGTCCAAGGATGATACAATCCTGATCCACTTACGGGATGATCAATCCCTCTCAATTTAAGACATCTCTCATGTCTATGGACGATGCAATCCAGATCAAATTACAGGATGATCAATCCTTATCCTTTTAAGACACCTCACCATGTCTAGGGATGATGCAATCCCGAATCAACTTACAGGATGATTGGTCCTTATCACTTTAAGACACCTCACCATGTCTAGGGACGATGCAATCCCAATCTACTTGCAGGATGATTAGTCCTTATCACTTTAAGACACCTCACCATGTATAGGGACGATGCAATCCCAATCTACTTGCAGTATGATTAGTCCTTATCACTTTAAAACACCTCACCATGTCTAGGGACGATGCAATCCCAATCTACTTGTAGGATGATTAGTCCTTATCACTTTAAGACACCTCACCATGTCTAGGGACGATGCAATCCCAATCTACTTGCAGGATGATTAGTCCTTATCACTTTAAGACACCTCACCATGTCTAGGGACGATGCAATCCCAATCTACTTGCAGGATGATTAGTCCTTATCACTTTAAGACACCTCACTATGTCTAGGGACGATGCAATCCCAATCTACTTACAGGATGATTAGTCCTTATCACTTTAAGACACCTCACCATGTCTAGGGACGATGCAATCCCAATCTACTTACAAGATGATTAGTCCTTATCACTTTAGGGCATAAGTCCAAGGATGATGCAATCATGTCACGTACATTTTGAACCAAACGCTCAGGGACGATGCAGTCCTATCACGTCCACTAGGGACCACTTTCTCGGAGACATATGTCTACGGATCTCTTTTAGGACATGTGTCCATGGATGATACAATCCCCTCGTCCATTAGGGACCACATTCTCGGAGACATCTGTCTACGGATCACTTTAGAACTGAAGTCCAGGGATGATACAATCCTCTCGTCCACTAGGGACCACATTCTCGGAGACATCTGTCTACGGATCACTTTAGAACTGAAGTCCCAGGATGATACAATCCTTTCGTCCACTAGGAACCACATTCTCGGAGACATCTATCTATGGATCACTTTAGAACTGAAGTCCAGGGATGATACAATCCTCTCCTGTCCACTACGAACTTCATTCTCGAAGACCATACGTCTACGGATCCTTTTAGAACATGTGTTCAAGGATTGTGCAATCCCTCTTCTTTCTCGGAGACATATGTCTACGGATCCTTTTAGAACATGTGTTCAAGGATGATGCAATCCCCTCGTCAACTTAGACCCTGTCTAAGGACCATCCACCAACCTCTCTGTCGGCATCACCAATATAGGTATCCACATCATCGACCTCACTGTCGATGTAGGCAATCTCGTCATAAGTGACCACATCACTCCCCCTCTCGAGGAGGGTCCTACCAAGCTTGTCTCAGAAAATACTCAAACTTTTCTTGAGGTAGAGGTTTGGTTAGTACATCGGTAACTTGTTCACTTGAGGTAGAGGTTTAGTTAGTACATCGGCAACTTGTTACAAATTCAAACTTTATAGTTCCCTTTTGCGCCATATCATGGAACACTGGATTCTCTGCCATCTTGATACAACTCTGTTTGTCACATAGGATCACAGTTGGGTCTATCTCTAAGTCAAACAATCCAGAAGCCATACTGCTTCACAACTAGCAGAGCAAGCAGCTATGTATTCAGCTTCAGTTGTGCTGAGAGCCACACTAGACTGCTTCCTGCTATACCACGAGATCATGGCTAATCCCAGACAATAACATCCTCTCGATGTGTTCTTCCTGTCTGATACACTTTCTGCCCAATCAACATCTGTGTAGTCATCTGAAGTCATGATCTCCAAGATAGCATAGATCAAAGTCTATCATATCCTTTAGATGCCTCATCACATGCTTTTGCAACTATCAGGTGAACATATCTAGTTTCCACTAGATACTAACTCAAGGTGTTCTCAGCAGGGTATATATCTGGCCTGGTATTCGTCAGATACATCAACGACCCAATAATATGTCTGTACAGAGTTATATACACTAACTCTGATGAGTCCTTCACTAACATCTTCAAGTTGGAATTCATGAGAGTGGTCATTCCAACATATAAAGTCCTTTTAATATTTCTCGGCATACTTTCCCTGGTTGAGAAAGATTCCTTCTGAGCCTTTCCATACTTCTAGACCTAGAAAGTAATGCATCAATCTGAGATCTTTCATTTTCATTTCTGCAGCCATCTATCTGTGCCATCTCTCATCAGATGGGTCTACTGATATGAGCCTCAACATCATTCAAACTTTGTGGTGAGTTCCTTCTTGCATCTGTGTATAGAAATCATATTCAACCTTGTAGCAAAGGTTGAGATCCACATCACCCATGGTGATCATTAAGCTCATCAATTTACTATCGATCCTGGGAACCCATACAGAACCTGATTCACACTTCTTCTTTAATTACACCATTAAGAGAATGGTCTTATCTAGCCACTTGGAGCAAACATCTCATCATGATTCTCTTTCTCTTTCTAAGAGAATCTTCTAGCCACAAGCCTTCTATAGTGTGTTTGATTTGAAAATCTTTTTGTTGAACATCCATCGCTTGTTCAGTGTTCATCATTCATCATGATCTTTCCTACAAATCAAAATTAAGTACATGATTAGTAATACTTCATAATCATCAAATCATATTGACATGATAACCTATTATGCATACAGATATCATTTATATAGTTATGCAACTATTTTGACCAATACTTTGGCACAACACTTTCCCATATCCTGTATGCATACAGTGGCTATCTAGATGCCTTCCATCTCTACCAGAACATACTATCGAGAGTGTGCACAACTCTCAGCATGTCAGCAAAGAGGTTTCATTCTAGACAAGCAACAATGGAATGTTTGTCCAACTTACCAATCATATGCATATTAGTAGTATACTGTTCAATGCTCTATGAATGTTTACACTCAGCATCATATATTCTAGGAATACAAATATGCATACAAGCAATATCATTTACTATTTCAAATAACAACTCAAATACTTATCTTTTATGTTTGTGTGGTTGCCTCTCGTTTGATCTTCTATATGTCTTTTGAACTTCTATTCATTCTGTACCACTGTGCATGCTCAAGTGTGCACTAGTGTCATCATCATGATCTCATACACAAACATACATTCATTAGTATATTCTCAATATTATCAAAACATTCTAATTCTAAATAATCTTGAATATGTATAGTCATGATCATTAGTATTCAGGGTTTCAAGGAAGTCTTCTTTTACTCATGCATATTCTTGTTTGATCATAGTACTCTTCTGGTTAATTAAATCATCAAGATAAGAGACGTAATATGCATAAACCCTTGATTACTAACTTTATGAATAAGCATAACCAATCATACCAAGTATACTTATATAAGGGATCCTAACACAAGGTAAGATTCTAACTTGACATAGGAAAACATACCTGGATTAGTAAACCTGCTTAGTTATGTACAACATACCTAAACAATCTCTTCAATGATTTAGAGATCCTGAGCTAGAACCTGCATGTCTCATAGGTTAAGCATAATATAACAAAGTCATACATACCTCGTAAGTAGAACAAAGATTATGGATGAGTCTTTGTCTTCATGTTGCCATGGTCATGGAACTTGATTTGTTTTTTGTGATGTACCTGTATCTTGTTAGCAGACAACATCAACCTCACACAACACCATAATGCATTAGTACAATCATATAGCCCTAATTAATGAATGTCTTCGATCATTCACATGTATTCATATTGTTACTAGGGTGATAAGACAATTCTAACATTAATCAAGATTGTACTAATAAATAATATGAAGACAAACACATTATGAACTTAATCAAGAATCAGATTTAAAGACATACCTGAACCTCCTTAAGTCATACCTGTCGAGACTTCTTGTAGTATTCTTATGTAAGGCCTTAGCCTCAACTCCCCCTGAAACTTGATCTGGAGCTTGATTAGGGTTTGCTAGAGAAACCCTAAAAATTCAATCTTTGACTTTCACACTTCTGAATGGATGGAAGGATGTGTCTTGCTGAGCTGATCAAACTAGCATACTTCAATTTTGAAATCTCCAAAATTTGACCCCTCAAAATTGCCTTCGAAACTTCTGGATCTTCTAGACAGGAACCCGAACTAGGGTTTGATGAAGCCCACCCTTCTGTCCAATCAAAAGGTTCGATCCAAGGCTCTAAACTCTTATTTTCCTGAGGAGCTTCCAGTCGTGGTTACAGACTTCAAAAATTCCAACTTTTGCTGAAGCCCTAATTTTCCATCTTTCCGATCAAAATCCCGAACTGGGGTTTGATCAAGCTCGGTCTTCTACCCAACCAAAAAATTCGATCTTGGTCTCTAAATTTCGATTTTCCTGAGTAGCATTCAACCATGGATTCCGATTCCAAAAATTCTAACTTTCTCCGAAACCCTAAATTCTGGAAGCCATGAATGAAGGTGCTCCAAAAACAATTCCGTTTTGACAGAAATATGTACTTGATTGTTTCTGCTGTAACTCCGAACTTTTCGCTCCACAGGGTCTGAAAACGTTTTCTGTGGTAGCCTGACCTGTCATCTTTTCATCCTGACAGGTCTGACCTCAATTGGATTTTCTGAGAGAGAGTTATGCCAAGTGTCGCAACGTGACCTGTTTATGGGATAAAACAGGAGAGCGAACTTGTACGGAGTGCCACGTGTCACTGATTCAGCTTCGGCCTCTGAAAACGTTTCCTGAGATAGTACAGTCTGTGTACTACCTGTCACTTTTTACGAAATTTCATTTGGAGCTTCCTAGCCCAAGTTATGCCAAGTGTCGCAAAGTGACCTGTTTATGGGATAAAACAGGAGAGTGAACTTGTACGGCGTGCCACGTGTCACCGGTTCAGCTTCGGCCTCTAAAAACGTTTCTTGAGATAGTACAGTCTATGTACTAGCTGTCACTTTTTACGAAATTTCATTTGGAGCTTCCTAGCCCACGTTATGACATTTTTTCCTAGGTCACCTGATTTTGACTGAGATCTGGAAGAAGCAGAAACCCTAACTTGTACTGATCATAACTCAAAAAGTACAACAAATCTGAGGGTGCCCTTTGGACACAAGGTACTTGGGGATGTTATCTATGACCTGTAAACTTTTCAGATCCTGAACCTTCGCATAAATGGATTTATAGCGAAAGTTCCACGATGACTGGTTTTTGCTATGTAAAACCCAAACCTTCAAATTGTCGCAAGTGAAGCAAGTGTCGTAAGTGCCATATATTGCCTTCCTTCAAGTTAGCTCTGATACCATGTTAAGATTTAATATGCTAAGACAGAAAATAGCAGCATTGCATTCCATTTCACAATAATAGCATATACAGGATCACTGAAGAAACAACAAGCACAACAAAAACACAAGAGACACAGATTTATCCTGGGAAACCCTCATGGGGTAGAAAACCCAGCAAAGCTTCCTCAATATAGATGACCAGCAATATACAAAGATGCAAACCAAAGACATGATCTCCTCCTCCACCATAGCAGACCTCTCCTCCATAAGTGCGCTACTCTCAAGTGAGTGAGTGTGTGTAAAATGAGGAATACACCTCCTCTATTTATACACTACTCCGACTTGTCTTTTACACAAATCATGTAGGCTCGTATTTAACCATTGGGTTAAATACCCCACTACGACTGACTGGGCCGACCCCTCTAGGGTGGTCTAATAACCCTTTGACCCACATAACACATACAGGGCCGTCCCCCACTAGGGAAGTCTAATAACCCAAGTTACCACATTCCGACGGAGGAATAAACATCTCCGGATATACAATAAGATCTTCACGGAGGAATGAAACATCTCCGGAATAATAAAGTACAATTATAATATTCTTTAAAGTTACAATATCTCAACACAAAGGGTACCGCTTCCTGAAAATCCTTTTGGGCCCCGGTACTTAGGTCATTGCTTGCTGCTAGGGAGCATCCATAACCCCAAAGGAGTCGCCACAACACTGTCCTTCCATGGACAAGTAGGAAAAATATCATCAAAATATGTGCATCTACTCCTTTTGCCACCAACTAATTTCAAGGATGAGGGGAATTGTTTTGACTTCAAAGGATACACTTCCGGTGGCATAATCCAACCTAACTGCACTCAATCATCGAGGGTGCAAGATAGGAGAGATCAACAGGACTGCAGACAAAGGCACACATTCTAGAGCTGAGACACGGGAACAACATGGAGGTCACTCAAGCAAAGAAGTCATAGAGGGGAGAATCCTCAGGTTAATCAATCATGTCCAAGTCAAGGGATTCAAAGCAAGGTGGATGAGACGGAAAATATGAAGAAAGGTTAAGCACAAAACCAAGAGGGAGAGAACTGATCTAAACGTTACAACCACAACTAACCTAAGACATAACATGTATATGAAACTATCAACTATAATCCTACATTACTGAGAGTATATGTTCTAATGGAAACCAAATAAGAACAAGTGATCACTAATGAAATAACAAGGTCTAGCATTGTCATGTAACTAATAAAAACTATGAAATCCATAAAGCAATACCTATGCCATATACATGCTCAACACCTGCAACTGCAATCCAGTTGTACAAACATTTCTACCTCTGCATGGAAAGGAAAGAGTACATCCAACTAACCACTCTACTCCAGTGAACCATGCTCTGAACATGTGTGACAAGGGAGGTCATGAAGAGGGCTCAAAACGACGAGGGTGGCCCCACAACTACTTCCCATGAATGATATATATATATATATATATATATATATATATATATATATATATATCATCCACCATTGATGTGCTCTGAGAATCAACTATCTCAAGTGAAAGGACTAGGATCATGACTGACAATCTGGTCTGAAAAAAATGACAAATAGCTCTAGCTACTAAGCATGTGATAACATGACCTTCATCAAGTAAGTGGTGATGGTGTTTGATCTAGTCATTTCCACATATCTAAGCTTGTTGTGCAATATCATCTTCCTGTTAATGTTCTTTCTTTGGTAAAGGATAACCAGAGCATTGAACATATCTTTCATTGTCGTCTTCATGGATATATGAGGGATCAGATGATCCTTTATAGTATCCATGATCATTTGCTTATTTCACTTCTTTCATCTTGTGCGTTGCCAAAAGTTGCAGATCTATCGACGAAGCTACTACATCTTTGACGATATCCCAGAGGTCATTCTGTTAAATTTCAAACATTCATAGCATAATACTTCAATTGCATAAACATGATCACTAGAAGAAAAGCAAAGCACAAAACAATAACACAGAGTTTAACCTGGGAAACCCAAACAGGAGAAAACCCAACAACCTTGGTATAGAGATGATAATTCTGAGATCAGAGTACAATCAAAAAAGAGAAAAGATGGGAATGCTTCCCAAAAAGTAGACACCCCAAAACAACTTCCTTCTCCGGCTAGTGTGAACTTCTCTCTCTCCCAAATGATGCGAAATTGAGTGGATGAGTGAGTGAGTTAATGAGGTGCACTTTACCTCTATTTATACAAGTGCTAACATGAAAAATACCCTAACTGGGTCGACTTCACTTGGGGGGCAATTTATAATTTAATCTTAATATTTTTCTTTTGCTTCTTTTCACCCCAAGGTTTACATTGATTCTTTCATGTGATTACATAATTAAATACATCATGTTCATCTCCCTTAGAAGGTACAATCAAGTAGAATGAAATACAATAAATAATATCTTTCGAAGTTGCACAAAATCCAACACTCCCTCTCAACGAGGAAGGTATTCTTTGGTCTTTATCAGCATCACGGTCATCTGGGTTTCATCTTGTACATCCATACTGTCTCCATCATCTCTATACATACTGAAGGTTGTCCACACATTCTCAGTCCTTCGAGAAGTGTCATCATGCATCAACTTCACCAGTCCTTCGGTGAGTCCAAGAGAATCACTCAATCCTGGATCCAAAAGAATCACTCAATCCCGGATATTTGAGATATCAGCTATACCATTTTCTACCTGTCTGTCTCATCTGCCAATGGGGGTCCTCCCATACCTGGCTGAGATCCCAGACGAGCAAATGGGCACGACCAACTATTGACTGTCCGACTCATCTTCCAATGGGATTTCTCCCATACCTGGCTGAGTACCTGGACTGTAGAGGCACCTATGCAATCACACAACCAACTGCTGACTGTCCTACTCATCTACCGATGGGATTTCTCCCATACCTGGTTGAGTAACTGGACTGCAGAGGCACCTGTGTGAACCCGACCAAATGTTGACTGCCCTACTCATCTGCGTATGGGATTTATCCCATAATTGGCTGAGTAACCAGACTGCAGAAGGTACCTGGGTGAACGCGGCTAACTGTTGATTGTCCTACTCATCTACCTATGGGATTTCTCCCATATATGGCTGAGTAATTGGACTGCAGAGGCATCTGGGAAAAGCAAGGCAAGCATCTCAATGTCATCTTTCCCTCTCAAGGAGGGACACATTCTCTTCAACTCCAAGTCTTCTGTGAAAGTATTCGAACTTCACCCTAGGAAGAGCCTTGGTAAGAACATCTGCAGTCTGGTTGTCTGTCGGTATGTACTGTAACTCAACCGCACCTTTCTACACCATATCATAAATGGAGTGATATCGAATCTCGATATGCTTCGACCTGTCGTGAAATACAAGATTCACTGACATCTGCACACAACTTTGGTTATCACAGTGAATCACGGCCGACTCTAGAATCTGGGGCGAACAATCCTTCCAGGAGTTTACGAAGCCAAACTACTTCTCAAGCTGCTGTGCTAGTAGCCATGTACTCGGCCTCTACAGTATTGAGTGCTACCGAGTTTTGCTTCCTGCTGCACCAGGAAATAACTACAGAACCCAAACTGAAGCAACATTCAGAAGTACTCTTCTGATCTGCAACACATCTGGCCCAATCTAAGTCTATAAACCCCTGCAATCTTAGGTCACAATCTTACGCATATTTCAATCCATATCCCATAGTGCCACGTAAGTATCTGAGCACATGTTTTGCAGCAATCCAATGAATCTGCCTCGGTTCGCACATGAACTGACTGAGGACATTCACAGCAAAACATATATCTTCTCTGGTGTTGGTCAGATACATCAATGACCCAATCAAATGGCGATACATGGTGGGATCAATCAAATTAGAATCTGAAGTAGAATCTCTCAACTTCTTCCAATTTGCATCCATCAGAGAAGCCATGGACTTGCAGTCCAACATTCTGAATCTCTTCAATATATCAATGATGTATTTTCCTTGTCCTACGAAAATCTCTTTCTGCCTCTGCCATACTTATAATCCCAAGAAGTAGTGCATCAATCCAAGATCTTTCATTTCAAACTCAGAGGCAAGATTCTTCTTACACCATACAATAAGTTTCTCATTTTCTGTGAGAAACAAGTCATCAACATATAGAACCAAGATAAGTGGTTCATCATCTATAGCCTTGTAGTAAAGCTTGGGGTCTACATCACTTTTGGAAAATCCCAAGCTCACTAGGAATCCGTCTATCCGTCCATACCAAGCATGGGGTGCTTGCTTGAATCCATACAATGCCTTTTTCAATTTGCATACATGAGACTCCTTTCCTTGTACAACAAACCCATCTGGTTGTTCAATGTAAACTTATTCGTCAATAACACCATTGAGAAAGGTTGTCTTCACATCCATCTGATGCAACTTCCATCCCATAGCTGAAGCAATCACAATAATGGATCCCATGGAAGTATATTGGGCCACATGAGCAAATGTCTCATCATAATCGACTCCCTCTTTCTGAGAGAATCCTCTGGCTACAAATCTGGCCTTGTATTTCTCAACACTGCCATCTGCTCCATGCTTGATCTTGTATAGTCATTTAGAAGTCACTATTGACTTCTCCTTAGGTCTCGGCACAACTTCCCACACATCATTCTTCATGATGGATTGATATTCTTCCATCATGGCATCCTTCCAAACTTGATGTTTGGATGCTTCTTTGTAAGTGGTGGGTTCTTAATGAATAATGTTGCTCATCAGTGCCACATAACTAGAGAACCTCTAAGGTCTTTTTCTTTCTCTGAAAGCGCCATGTGGAGCTTCATGCCCCTATGCATCTTGCAGTGTATGTCGTTCCCATCTAGGTCGTTTCCAACCTCATCTCTGGGGATATCAACTGGATCTATGGGATCGATAGGCTAGCTCCCTCTGAATTAGAGGGGGAGATGATCTCATATCCTTTGGTTCTAGCATTTCTTCATCATCGATCTCTATATCTTATCCTCTGTCTTTCCTAACAACCATCTCTTCTTCAAAGGTCACATCCCTACTGGCTTCAATCTGTCTGGATCTTGGGATGTAGATTCTATAAGCCTTTGAAGACTCACTGTATCCCACAAAGGTTCCCTTCTTGCTTGAAGGTTCTAACTTTGATCTTTTCTCCTTGGGCAATGTATGTAGACTGGACAGCCAAATATCCAGAGATGGCCCACTTCTGGTTTCACTCCTGTGAACACTTCTTCCAGAGTCATATTCTTCAATATCTTATGTGAGCATTTATTATGTACATATACAATGGTTCTAGATGCTTCTCCCACAAGAACATTTGAAGACTCTGGTCATGTATCATAGCTTTGGCTGCCTCCACAATTGTACGATTCTTTCTTTCTGCAACCCCATTTTGTTGAGGGTTGTAGGGAACTGTGAGATCCCTCTTAATTCCTGCTTCCTTGCATAAATATATGCTAACTTGTACTGATTACTTTACTCGCTGGGTGGAGGCCATTCCAACTAAGAAGGCTACAGCTGAGGTAGTTATGAAATTTTTTGAAGAAAATATTGTGTCCAGATATGGTTGTCCTTTAAAAATAACGTCCGATAACGCTCCCGCTTTCAGTAAACTAGAAATGTCAACCTTTTGCATAAATCACGGAATCACTCTCTCACATTCTTCAAACTATTATCCTCAAGGAAACGGTCTCGCTGAGTCTAGTAATAAGAATTTGATAAGATTGCTGAAGAGAATGGTTGGTACAAATAAAAGATGTTGGGACACAAAGTTGAAATATGCCTTGTGGGCTGATAGGACAACAGTTAAAAGGATTACCGGGAGATCCCCTTTTGAGTTAGTATATGGACAGGATTGTAGGCTTCCAATAAATCTGCAAATCCTTGTATATGACTTATTACAACAATGCACTTCAGATGAAGAAGCCTTACAAGCAAGAATTGATAAACTAATAGAACTTGATGAAATAAGAAGGATGGCATTTGACAAAACTGTCATTGAACAAGAAAGAGTTAAAGGAACTTTTGACCAAAGCACCAAGACTGTAAAATTCAGAATGGGAGATATAGTTTTATTATGGGATAAACATAAAGCAAAACCTGGAAACCATGGAAAATTTGAAAAAAATTGGATGGGCACAAATCGAGTATCGAGAATAGATGGAAAAGGATCAGTGTTTCTAGAAACTTTGGATGGAGATGAACTCGAACTCTTTGTAAATGGGCTCTTGTTGAAACATTACTTCCCACCTATTGCGTGAACCGTGCATTGCCTTGCCTTGCCTGGTAGAAGAGAGTAGGTAGAAACTGAATAAGCTTGCTTGGGCAGTAGTTAGTTTATCAGCCATTGAGTCTGGCGCGTTTTGTGTGTTTTTCTCCTAAGCTCCTTTCGAAGCTCTTAGTTTAAACTGAGTACCCGTCATTTTCTTTTCCTGCACAATAAAATATCAAACTTATCAAAGTTGTGTTAGTAGATTTAAATTTATTTTCTGCATTTAAATTTCTGTCATAGAATAGATTTTATTTCAGTTGGATTTTATATTTTTCCCATACATGCTGCATGAGGTATTTTTGATGTTTGTAAATGCAGATACAGGTGCATAATATAGAGAAAAAAAAAGAAGAGAGAGATAAAAGCAAAATGGTAGAGTGTTGGATTGAGGATTCGAGTAGCAGAGTTCGAGGACCAAAGATTCTGAGGTTCTCAAGCGCTCTTTTCAGCAAAGCACTTGTCCCAGCCGGAGCCAGATGTTATCACATATATAGTAGCCGAGCTACCATACACTATTTTTCTGATTCCAGTACACTATTCATCCAGTTCCCTTGCATTGAGATGCTGAGATGAGCATCTACTATGGATCATTATCAGATTTTGGACAACAGTTTTATTCCCCATGCCATGATTGAGTTTCAGGACACTCAGAGAGATGACCGATGTAGCTATTTAGCCATTTATATAGAGCAATCAGTAGTGCCCAGAGTTACAGCAGCAGTTTCAGAGGACAAATGATGGTTCAGATTGATGAGCATTCAAGTATATGACTCAGTAGGTATATTATGGTGTTGTGGTTATACTGATTATATTTCCATTTTCTTAGCATGTCTTAACATTTAGTATCATGATCTGGCGATCATATAGATATGTGGACCTGGATGTATTATATATATATCATATTTGTCCCTACTTAGACTTAGAAGTTCTTGGCCTATACTCATTGGTCTTACCCTCCTTGGGGAGAATAGAGGTGATCATTCCCACCATACTTTGGCTTGCTAGTGTCGGTTTCATTATTCATTGTCTTCATCCATCCATGACTTACCCAGTTGATTCATTACCTTGACTTACTACTTGACTAGTGGCATGGAGGACTTTCCCCCACTGTAGCCTCTATATTGGATAAGCTTCCCTGTTTATTGTGTCTCGGCTCTGAGTTGGTGACAAAACTTACATTTGGTGAGTTGGATTTCCTTGTGAATTCCCCCTAATCACTAAAGATGTTGTTGGCTAAACCTGAAGCTTTTAGTGCTGCCATGAATACAAAGTATGGAAATGAAATGTTATATCTTATATGAAAAATCCATTCATGCAATGTGTTTCTAAACACACATGAATGAAAGGCAAGCCAAATGAAAATGGCTATGAAATATCAAATGTTATATCTTTTGTGAAATGTAAATACCTAGGTAAACAAGCTATCTGTGACACACCTAGAAGTGCTCCGGTAAACAAGTGCCTTAAAACACACCTGCAGCAAGACGCCTAAATAAATGTAAATCTATGCAATGTGTTTGTAAACACACATAGAACAAAGGCTATGGAAACTCTGGGCCCAAAAAGCAATGGAACTTAAATGCTATATCAAAAAGATTGCTGGCCTCATTTGTATTATGGATTGTGCGCATCTATGTAAGGTGAATAAACACTCTTTGAACAACTTATCCATTTGTGAGACACCGCCATTCCCTGTGTTGTTGCTTGTCCACTATATGCTATGGTGTGTATTCCCTTTTCCATTTCCAAAGTGTTACAGTCTTAAGTCAGTAAGTCATCCTTTGACCTAGCCATGTATTCCTTAGCCTTCACCCTTCACTAGCAAATTGATCACAACTATGAAGTGAGTATGACCTTGAAAGTCTTGTCTGAGTAATTAATAATAATTAATGACATATTATATTTGGATTTAGATCCCCAGTAATGATTGCTACTTGTTATAATTGCTATGTGAATGGATTGTAAAGCATGTTTAACCCTTGACACCTTGCAGCAGCTTGATGACAGTTTGAGTCATATTTTGGTCATGTTGACTTGGTCAAACTCAGTTTGACCAAAAGTCAACCACAAGACATGAGGTGGCAGACCTCAGATGTTACAGATAGATGATATATGGTCTGGTACAGGTCACCATGGTGGGCTTATGCAGTGGTTTCAGGCTTATGATGATGATTTGTGCTTTTTAGCACTTTTACAGATTATTATTATTTGGCTTGTCAGATATGATGAGTATTTATTTTGGACCATGCAGAGGTTTATATGGTATATGAGTACACATCTTAGATGGATTTGGACTTTCTGAGTCCAATGAGAGTCTATTTTCAGTTCTGGGCAGTCGGAGGCCCTGTCAGAGCAGTGATGAGATTTACTTGGTTCACCTAGGGCGATGTGCATGGAGGGGGTGGTCCAACCACTTGTTATTACCATATTACCCCCCTCCCGGACTCATTGGTGAGCTCACCTTGACAGCGCAGGCACTCTAGGAGGCAGTTTGGGCAGTTTCACATTTCCCGAGGCAGTTCAGAAATGGTAAAAATGGCTACAAAGGAATTCGATTTGGGCTATTGAGGCAAGGTTATGGCATGGGATGATCAGTGATGATAAGCGGGATGTCTTCCACACCTTCTCCAACAGTTTCAGCTTCATCGGGACCCACATCCATCACTTACGACACTCTCTGATGATTTTTGGAGCCTCCCAAGGCTCACGATTTGTCCATAGAGGCACAATTTGGTACTTTGATGATTATTGTATTGATATTGTGCTATGGGGATTGACCAAGGGTGTCTAAAATTACCCCTTGGACCCACCATAAGCTAGATCTATTATTTTGTCATCATGATTTGGTGGGATCCCCTCTTCTAGGGTGAGTTGTCCACATATTGTATTATTTTATTAGTGATCCATGTATTGTATTGTTGAGCTCATCTCAACCATTGATTAGACAGTTTGATCTTTTAATCTTAGCCACTCATTCAAAAAGTGGTTAGGGTTTTGGTGCCTCTCCTTCCTATTTAAAGGAGAGAGCTTCTCATTGTAAAGGGGTCTTTAGCTCTTGGAATCTTGATATAGATAAACTTTCTTGTGGAAATTCTTGTGGTCTCCTTTGCATCTGGTGTTCTTAGATGGTGATTGGAAAGTCTATTGCATCCTAGCATTTGGGTATTTGTGGTAAGATCTATCTTTTGGGAAACTTTTGTCTTGTCTACAGGAGGGCGACTTCACTTGAGCGTTTTTGCAAGGCTTCTTCAACTTGCTCCACTTGGCATTCACTTGTATCGGGGGGTTATCATTAGTATCATTGTGATTTATGCTATCTTTTTGTTATTTCTCTTATGGCATTAGTCTTATCTCTTGTTCGCAGTAAATCTAATATTGTTGACGTTTATTGTGCAGGAGAGAGGGCGCATTGGCTTCCTTGGGAAAATCGACTTCATAGAAAACTACCTCAAATCACTCCAAATTAATCGGGTTTGCATAGATAATCATCATCAAGGCATCTACAAGGTTATCTAGGTAAGATCCACATGTTTGTTCTTCTTATCTTGGTTCCAATCCATTGGCATAGCTATCTCATGTTTCAAACCCTCATAATTTCAAAACCCTCATTTTACATTTTTTCAGATCTAGCAAGATCCACTTGGCTTTTGGGTATAAAATTTAAAACCCACCTCTACAGTATCCACAGCAATTCGAATATGTAGTTTGGTGGGAATTGGCCATCATTTGACCCACTTTCCAAGGCAAAGAAGCCTCACCAGGGGAGGTCGCACTTCTTGGGAGAGGTGAGTTTGCAGGGATCTAGCACCTGGGTAGGTGAGATTCCACTTGATCTGTAATCTACACATTCAATAACCTACCCCTAGTGTGTCACTTCAGTAATTTTGACCTTGTGGGCCCCATTCCTCATTTTGAGAGTTGTGCCCCACTTGGGTCACTTTGTGGCAGACTTCAATCTTAGATCTACTAAGATCTAGCCATTGGATGACCCTAATCTTTTAAATCCACCTACCTCAATACCTCAACATTCAAGATCTGTAATTTGGTGGACATCTAACTCCATTTGGCCCACTTCCCAAGGCACTGATCTTTCTCCAAGCCCATTTGACTTTCCTGGATTGTTGGGTTAGCTTGTGGCTTGATCCTTGTTTTGGTTGCTTGAACCACTTAACATTGTCATATCACTCAATCAAGTTCATCTCTAGTACTGGTTAGCCCCAATTCAGTCCTTAACTACCCTGCATTGGACACGGTTCCCAAGGTAGTGGATTCTCTCATAATTGACTAGTACCCTGATCCTGGATCTTATTTCAAACATCATAAGTCACTCTTCCGCCCATAATGGACCCAAGATACAATGTTTAAACCCCTTGATCCAAACTATTATTCATCTTGTGACTTCTTCCATAGATCTAGGGTTCACCATACACCTTTACGTACTTCAACTATACTTGACTTGATCTGGTGTTTTGGTTTGATCTCTCCTGTCGGGAGTAGATCTGGGTCTCCCCCTTTGTTGTCTTGAGCTAGATAACATAAAGTGAAGATTGCCTCGATTGGCATGACAACCATCCATTGGGAGTCGAGGCCATCTTGGTTGCACCTCTTTGGTTTCCCTTCCCCTCTGCCATCCATCTTGGATTCATCTCTAGGGGCACCTACAAGTTTGGTGATAATAGGTACAATCAAGTACAATGAAATACAATAAATAATATCTTCCGAAGTTGCACAAAATCCAACACATTCTCTTCTAATTGAAGAATTACCTTGACTTTCCATGCTAGGAAATTCGAGGCACTGTCCAACCTATCCTCAAACCTGAGGCTAGTTGATGCCATCTTTGATCTACACACAAAATCCTACTCTTATGAGTCTGAGTATCTTTGATACCATGTGAATTTTCTTAACACTGGGTGAATATTGTTCTTATGTCTTAAATAAATCAACTAATATTTACTTTGCATAAATTAAATTCTTCACATAGCAATAATCATACATATAGCTAGAAAATGAATAGCAAAAGCAAAACACAATACACAAATGATTTACTTCTTCAAATTAGCATTTCATTAATAGATTTGGGCTTACAAGGAAACCTCCACAATTGCACGGTACACTCAAAATGGAGCAAAAATCAACAAACTTATTAAAAAAAACTGCCTTCAAAAACCAAGAAATCAACCCAAGGCTTGTTGGTGGTTCATATGGACTTGTTGCAGGTCTGTACAGATTCATACGGTTGTACAGATCTGCTACTGTCACTACTTTCCTGCTAAAATTTGCTTGGCTGTTGAATCGGGCTGCCCTCTAATGCTCTAATTTTGCTCCTTGGATGAGTCTCTTAAACTTCTGACCAAAACTGTCTTTGAGTGAATAATGAATGTCTTAACCCTCTACCTTGACTTTCCCTTATACTTTAGCTGAAACCCTAAAGCCCTAATCTCTGAGTGAGATGTACGATTGAGATTAGTTTAAATCACTAATGTATTAAAATTACACTTTATTAGGCTCAACCGCTAATTAAAAGACTTTCTCTTTATAAATAAAGTGAATTACAAACTAGATTTGACTTGGATGACTTCACGCATGTTTGACACTAAACTTGTGTGGAAGTTCCTCTCCGAGTTACAAACATCAACATCAAGTATATTGCTTTTCAATTGTATTAAGTAATCCGTTGAGGGATTTCTCCTATATAAGAAGGGACTTCCTATATATATATACAAAAAAGAGAAGAAGATGAAAAGACTTGAAATATGAAACTCTGTTTACTATTAGCATATAATTAAATGAAGCAAAGTCTCGATTAGTCACTATGTTCATGAATCTCTAAGATAGATTGATATTGTGAGATGAGTGTTTAATCGTTGAAGTATTCCTAACATTGCTCTGCATAAGAAAGGCCCACTCTAGAGAAGCAGGGGTTGTTTATTATTTTTGTTTATTAGCTTAGTTAATCTCTAGTTTCAGTTTCACAAGAAGTATGTTATTTTTAATTATGTTATATTGTTTGCTTCAGAATTGTGTATGTTTCAATGAGAGTGTATGCTACTACTCATGTAGTTGATGATAAATGTGTGATTGAGTGTTCTTTACTTTCATGGTTAAGTTTACTACATTCATGTAATTTGATTCAGTTTTATTTTATCAGAAGCAGAATTAGATTTCAGGGTAGACTATAATAGCATGTTAGAATTTAGAATTTTAATTACTTTTGAAGATCTGCATATTTTTTGCACAATACCTCACAAGCATAATAGCCCTGGGTTGATAATTAAATGTACTTGCAAGGTCAGTGCCTTGTTTAAATTAATGAGGTATAGAGCTAGTCTGTCATGTATTAGCTTCCTTCTATCATCTTCCAAAGTTGTTACTAGTAATACTTTCATCGTATAAATCACACCCTAATTAACAATGTTTTGATATGGTGTTGTTTGGGCCCTCGGGCCCTCCTAGCTTAATTTCTACATTCATTTTTAGCACGTTAGTGTTAATTCTTGCGGCATACTTTAGTATCCCTCCTTGCTCTAACCATTCATGAACTTACCCTTTTGGATTAGCCCCTTGACTTCATTCACCCTTGTTGGATTGACACTAGTCTCTTGGTCCTTCCATCATCCTTTTATTTTTTATACTAAAAAAAGACCCAAAAACGTTTTGCTAAAGCTATCCCTTCATATCATATTGTGCCAACATTGTCTAAGCTTTGTTAATCCTATACTAGAAAAGCCTCCCTTGTGTTGGAGAAGAACCAACCTAAAGTGTAGAGGAGTTACTGAGGTGACAGTTGGTAGCCCCTCTAGATTGAATTTGGGCTAACATTGTTCTTTTGGACTTTAATCACAAGTTAATTTGGGAGGTAACACACCCCATACAAGTAGGAATAGGCCATGGATAATTCTTTCAATCTCGTTTGTGTGAAGTATGCTTTTTCAATTTTTTATAGGATATAATCAACACTCTTAAGCAAGTGAAAAAAATGTGTGGCATATATGAAAGAATCACAGAATCCAAATTCCAAATGATGCAGAAGAAACATAGGATTTGAGCATTTAAATATCTAAATTCACATATCATTACAAAAGTCATGCTTTTCAGCCAACATTGGGAAGAGAAATAAGATCTTTAGTAGTA
Organism: Larix kaempferi; assembly: GCA_027924585.1. Taxonomy (NCBI): domain Eukaryota; kingdom Viridiplantae; phylum Streptophyta; class Pinopsida; order Pinales; family Pinaceae; genus Larix; species Larix kaempferi. The sequence goes on along the minus strand of BSBM01001138.1, from coordinate 16,044,674 downwards.
TAGTTGAAAATAAAAAAAAACCTTGGAAAATATGAACACATAATCAGATTCAACATTCAGTTTACCCACTGACCTTTCAGGCATGGATGAAATGCTCCCATATGGACCTTCCGATTCCAAATGGTGCTGGATACGTGTAGCTTTTATTAATTTATTCTGGCAGATTGAACCAACTGGAGATACATTAAGAATAAATGTTGCAAAGAATGTTATGATTTTGTCAGATTGCTGGTAGAGACTTGAGTTTCCTGCGTGTTAAAAAGAGAACAAGATATTTTTCGTATCGCCAAGTGTTCTAGATGAAACATGTTGCATAATGCATTAAAGAGGATTTGAACCATGAATTTTTTTGTGTTTTATACATTGAAAATGGCTTGTTTATGCTTACTGTGGTTACATATCAATCAAGCCATTGTAACAAATTAATGCAGTACTAAATATTGGGCTTTCCATCTAGATTGGCATGTCATCCTGCTGGCCAAGAATATCTTCTTCATGCTGATTAATCAGAAGTCTGCCTTGATAAGATAATCTGGGAAGATCCTTGTTGCTTCCTGTCTAACAGAGAATCAAACATGTACACCGTTTAAGGTGTGACTGTCCTCTCTCTGGCACGATTCAGAAATCTTTGTATATGTACTTAGGTCACTATGAGTATCCTTATACCGTTTGGATAGATAATCCTCACATTTAACTGGAGGGTACCTGCCAAAGGTATTCATCAAAACAATACTTTTAATTGTCCATTGTATCCAATGTTTCTAGGAATGCAATTGCCAATAAACTTTCATTTAAATTGATATTCAATCCTCAGAAAGGGGCCTTTTAGAACTCCCCACTCAGTTAAACTATAATATTCTTTTACATACTTGGGAGGATTTGTCTCTGAATAACAAGTTGGAAGACACTCCACAATGCAGTCATGACTGGGTTCCAGGAAATATGCTATCTGCCAGTAAAACAATATGGTAAGTGAATTTCCTTCATTTACATGGCAGTTTTGAATAGTTGTCACTAGTCAAGATCGACAATGAATAGGGGCATGCACAATTCAAAGAATATATGTAAAAGTCATAGATATCCAAATGTAACCAACCATTCCAGCCATTATACTATCAAAAAATTATGGAAGCAGTCTGCTAATCAATAGCACAGAGCATACCAGATCTACAACCACGCAAAAATAGTATAAACTGTGTATCTGGGAAACAAGGAACATTTGATGCAAACATATGACATAAAAAACTGGAAGAACTGATTTTTAAGGTAAAAATATGCATGAATAATTTGAAATCATGAGGATGCTAACAAAGTTGTTGATTCATTGCCCACGTGAGACAGAAGAATACTTTCCAACCATGTTAGCACCCATGCCGTGAGAGTCCAGTATGTGGGTCTGACCATCAAGAGCTTATCATACATTAGAGGTAAGAATATTTTAATTTTAAAAAGTTGAAAACATTTGACTATAACCCTAGCTCTTGAAAGCTAAGGGTAGACCTATTACACTCGTTACTATGATGGTTAACTTGCAAAGACTCCCTTTCTTCCCTAAGTACCACTTTCATTTCATCACCTTCACTTAACTTAGGAATCTAGGTATATTCAGTTTGGGTTAGGAATTTTCACATGAAATAAGATCTAATGTTGGTGGCACCATAGTTAGCTTAATGTTTTAATGAGCAAAAGTTAGATAAGTCATTGGGTTATTAAAAGTGTGTAATTGTAATTATTTAATGTATTATCTTCATATTTGGATGCATTTCCTAATTTAGATGTTGGTTGGCCCCTTTAGCACTTGAGCGCTCTATTATTTTCATGATATGACACTTGCTATGACACATTTTGGTGATGACTAAGTACATTATCTGGACCGCCCCCCTTCGCAGTCACTTAGGGACATACACATGGTGCCTAGGGTCTTTAGGATGGGGCCGACCCCTTCCTAGATAATGGATGACCCTCATTCCTTGGCACGTGGAAAGAGTTAACACACATTTGGAACATTCTCTCGACCATTGGCATGAGTTCTAGAGGCTTCTTATGGACGTTAGAGCATCATATTGATTGGACGTACCACACGTGTGACTCATGGGATGATTTTTTTGAGGTTTGAGGGTGTTTTAGAGTTTTGACCCTATTTTGGACCATTCTTCCACTTGGCACTTGATTCTAGTTGAGCACTCCCTTCTTGGAGGCATTTATCACTCATTCCTTTGACTAGTAGACCTAGACATTGCACTTGGAGCTCATTTTGGACCATACATGTGGCATTTATTGAGGAGCGTTCTGAACACTGCCCTGTTCCTGTATGGAATAAAAGGTCATCTCGGTCATCAAATCTGAGGTCTTAAGGCTCAGCCTTGGCATAAGGTCTACTGCATGTCTGATATAAGGCTGCTCTGATGTGTGAGTGATCACAAATAACACTGCTCAACACTGCTCATCATAGCTGATCTCACTGAATATGTGTAAAGACAAAGCTCAAAAATGTGCAGATATCTGCTCTGTAACCATGGTAGCCTAGCTAACTATGGATGTAATAACACTTCCTAAGCTCGAATTTCACTTGTATTTATGATTTAGGCTTACTGGTTTAGTGCAGAAAAAATAGAAGTAAAAGGTTCCTAACGTCTTCATTTCAATACTTTCTAAGGGTTTTACATGCTAGAAAATAATCACTAAAAGTTTTGGGTTTAAAATATGAAATTCTGTAAGTTTTCTAGTGGTTTCAAGAGTATAATATTGCATTTAAAGAATTATGGAAATATTACAGCAATATCATAAATTCTGGAAATTTCTCTCAAGCTTTCCTAGTATTTAATTTTCAGATTTTCTGCAATTATTCTTGGGCGAAAATATGAATTTTGTCAAGTTTTCTTGCATGTTTATTGGCTGGAAAATCACTTGGACAGCAGACTCTAATTTTTGGAAAAATTTTCTTTGGTTAATGATCAATTTTAACTTGCTAAAACACCTCTAATAGTTAATTAAAGTAGCTCATCTAAATTCTGGAATTTTTTGGGTTTTACTGTTACATTTGTGAATCATAAACAGCAAGATAACTTGGTGTTTTGTTTAGTTAATAACTTAATATTGCTTCAATATTGCATCTATCTTGGATATATCGTCTGAACAATATATTTGTCAAATCTAAAAATGTCTCTCGGTTAACTGAAAATGTCTCTTGGTTAATGATTTGATTACAAGTGCTATATCTCATATAATCATCCCTAAGAATTCTGGATTTCTATTTGTGCAAAGTTTACTTTCATTTATCTTTCATTTGCAGATGCTCTTGATGTTTATTTTATCTTCATGGATCATGGATTAATGAGCAAATGCTATATGGTAAATTAACTTGAAGTAATTGGCATACTAATTAAGATTAACACCATATCTGCCATACTTGGAGAAGTGATTCTAGTCATTTCAAAAAAATATGGTCTAATTAAACTTGGGTTGTTAGTCCCCAGTTTGTATGGGTGCCCACTTGTGATCTCCATCACAATCTTTAGTTGGGGTGACATTATTGAGGGTTGCTAGTTGCTATGGATCCTACGGCATGAAGAATGCTTGTATTGAAGAATGTTTCAGGCCTATCCTAATACTCTAAGCATGCAGCAGTCCATATTGATTGATTCCTCAGCCCAATCGGGATCTTAACACATTGCTAGCAACAAAATCTCATTGCCTTACAAACACCAGATGAGAAGTTGTGTCTCAATCTCAAACCTTAAGCATGAAAAGGCAGGTTAGCAGAAGGGTATTTTCAGCAGCAAACAACAAATTATCTATTTCTGGGTGACTATGTTGATCATGGAAGACAACATAGAGACAAGATGCCTCCTCATGGCCTACTGCAGCAATTTCTAAAGAGAAAAAATAAAATTGCATGGAATTCCAGATCTGTTTTGTGAATGAGATCTGATCTGTGCCCCAAAATCACTCCATACAACAGAGATAAGCCAGCAAAAGGATCTTCTGGGGGTAATGCACTCAAACTGCGAATCGATGGTCTGAATTAATGGACAAAAATTAAGCCCTCTGTGATGACTTTGTGAAGCCTATAGCAGCAAATAAATCAGCATCATTTGGAGACTTAATGACAGCCCTAAATCAGTCTTAAATGCAGCATAAAAGGAGCAACCTGTGGTAATTAAAAATGGGCCTCCTAGATCATTCAAAAGCTTGCCTATTTTGAGGCACCTTGTATGCAATTGCAAGACTGTTGTGAAAGAATTTTGCACAATTTAGAGCCATTTAGATGCTGCGTCCAGTCATTAAAGGGTTTATGGAGGAATGGTTTCTCATTTACAATGTTCATGAAGTGTGCCCTAAACAGTGAATAGGCCCTATTTCAACCCAGACCTATCACAAAGTGCCATCGAAATTGTATTACTTCAGGATAAGACGAGGAGCGATGATTTGATCTCTTGAAAATGATGGACTAAGTTGAATCCAGTGTCTAAGAGCTTGCAACCTGTTGCTTATTTGCAGCAGATTAGGCTCCATTGCTGTACCATATTGAGGAGTGGTTTGTCCTTTAAAAGCTTGCCAGCCAGGAGGATGAATACTAACCAGCAGTTCTGGGCATGACTTTAGTCCTAAAAGAAAAAATTGGGTTAATTTCAGACCCTAAAAACCTAGGCTGGGCCAATTCTGAGAAATTCTGGGCATGTTGCAGCCCTAAAAAATTAATGAACAGCCACAAAAGGGGAAGATATTCGTTGCTGGGCGGATTCTGAACATTTTTGGTGAGTTTTCATATAGCAGTTGTTAAAGAACAGCCTTAAAAAATTCTCCAAACCTTTGCACAAGAGCAATAGCAGCCACAGCCACCCTAAAACAGTCTTTCTGTGGTGGAGGGTTCCAAACAGCTAGGAAATTGAGTTTGATAAGGTGGCACATTTTTCTGTGGTGGAGGGTTCTGAACAGTCTGTCTCTTGTGAATGTGCGGCATTTATCTTGCTATTGTGCTTATCTATTGGAGATCATATTTGCTAGCATTGTCCATGTTACCTCTCTTGAGCCATTATAAGGGCATGATTGTCACATTGTATTGGATCTTGTATAAGGTTTTATGTCAGATTCAATTGAAGTTCTTACATAGAGGGAGATTTTTCTTTATACTAATCCTAATCAAGATTTTGCAAATCTAATCCCTTTCTACTATAGGGTTTCACTAAAGGAATGTTAAATTTCATACATTCATAGCATAAAACATAAATGCATTACCAAGATCACTAGAAGTAAGACAAAGCACAAAACAACAACACAGAGTTTACCTTGGGAAACCAAAATGGGAGAAAACCCAGCAACCTTCGCAGAGAGATGATAATTCTGAGATCAGAGTACAAATAAAGAAAGAGAAAGAATGTGAAAGTATCTTTCACAAGTAGATGCCCCAAATAAGCTTCCTCCTTCAAGTGATGCGAAATTTGCCTCCAAGTGATGCGCACTTCCTAAGTGAGTGAATGAGCTAATGAGGTGCACAAGCCTCTTATTTATACAAGTGCAAACTGGAAAATTCCCTAATGGGGCCTACTTCACCTGGGGGAAATAAATAATTTAAATTTAATCTTTTTATTTGTTTCTTCTGCACCCCAAGGCTTACATTGATTCTTTCATGTGTTTACATAATTGATTACATAAAGTTCTTCTCCCCTTTGGAGGTATAAACAAGTACAATGAAAGTACAATAAAATATAATGAATAATATCTTCTGAAGTTGTACAAAATCCAAAACTCCCTCTCAACAAGGAAGGTATTCTTCGGTCTTCATCTGCATCACGATCATTTGGGTTTCATCTTGTACTCTACACTGTTTCCATCATCTCTATGCATACTGAAGGTTGTCCATACAGTCTCTGTGCATCATCTTCACCAGTCCTTCGGTGAGTCCAGGAGAATCACTCAATCCTGGATATCTGAGATTATTAGCTGTACCATTTCTGCTATACAATTTGCTACTATCTCATCTGCCAATGGGGTCCTCCCATACCTGGCTGAGATCTCAGACGAACAAAAGGGCACAGCCATCTACTAACTGTCCTACTTTTTTTCCTATGGGATTTCTCTCATATCTGGCTGAGTACCTTGACTATAGAGGCACCTATGAAACCACACAGCCAACTATTGACTGTCCTACTCATCTTCCTATGGGATTTCTCCCATATATGGCTGAGTAACCGGACTGCAGAGGCACTACTGTGAACCCGACCAACTGCTGACTATCCTACTCATCTTCCTATGGCATTTCTCCCATATCTGGATGAGTAACTGGACTGCAGACGGCACCAGGGTGAGCCCGTCCAACTACTGACTATCCTACTCATTTGCCTATGGGATTTCTCTGATGTCTGGCTGAGTAACTGGATTGCAGAAGGCACCAGGGCAAAGCAGGGAAAGCATCTCAATGTCATCTTTCCCTCTCAAGGAGGGATACGTTCTCTTCGACTCCAAGTCTTCCGCGAAAGTATTCGAACTTCACTTTGGGAAGAGACTTGGTGAGAACATCTGCAGTCTGGTCGTCTGTCGGCACGTACTGTAACTCGACCGCACCTTTCTACACCATATCACGAATGAAGTGATAAAGTGATATCGAATCTCGATATGCTTCGACCTGTCGTGAAATACAAGATTAACTGACATCTGCACACAACTCTGGTTATCACAGTGAATCACAGTCAGCTCTGGAATTTGGCCGAACAATCCTGCCAGGAGTTTACGAAGCCAAACTGCTTCTCGAGCTATTGTGCTAGCATCCATGTACTCGGCCTCTGCAATACTGAGTGCTACCGAATTCTGCTTCCTGCTGCACTAGGAGATAACTGCAGAACCCAAACTGAAGCAACATCCAGAAGTACTCTTTTGATCTGCAATACATCCGACCCAATCTGAGTCTGTAAACCCCTGCAATATCAGGTCACCATCTGAAGCATACTTCAATCCATATCCCACAGTACCACGTAAGTATCTGAGCTCATGTTTTGCAGCAATCTAGTGAATCTGCCTCGGTTCGCACATGAACTGACTGAGGGCATTCACAGCAAAACATATATCTGGTCTGGTGTTGGTTAGATACATCAATGACCCAATCAACTGGCGATAAATGGTGGGATTAAACAAATCAGAATTTGAAGTAGAATCTCTCAACTTCTTCCAATTCGCATCCATCGGAGTAGCCATGGACTTGCAGTCCAACATCTCGAATCTCTTCAATATATCAATGGTGTATTTTCCTTGTCCTAGGAAAATATATTTCTGCCTCTGCCATAGTTCTAATCCCAAGAAGTAATGCATCAATCCAAGATCTTTCATTTCAAACTCATAGGCGAGATTCTTCTTACACCATACAATGAGTTTCTCATTTCCTGTAAGAAACAAGTCATCAACATATAACACCAAAATCAATGGCTCATCATCTACAACCTTGTAGTAAAGGTTGGGGTCTGCATCACTCTTGGAAAATCCCAAGCTCACCAGGAATCCGTCTATTCGTCCATATCAAGCATGGGGTGCTTGCTTGAGTCCATACAATGCCTTTTTCAGTCTACATACATGAGACTCCTTTCCTTGCACAATAAACCCCTCTGGTTGTTCGATGTAAACTTCTTCCTCAATAACACCATTGAGAAAGGCTGTCTTCACATCCATCTGATGCAACTTCCATCCCATAGCTAAAGCAATCGCAATAATGGATCTAATGGAAGTATATTGGGCCACAGGTGCAAAAGTCTCATCATAATCGACTCCCTCTTTCTGAGAGAATCCTCTGGCTATAAATCTGGCCTTGTATTTCTCAACACTACCATCTGCTCCATGCTTGATCTTGTACAGCCATTTAGAAGTCACAACTGACTTCTCCTCAGGTCTCGGCACAACCTCCCACACATCATTCTTCACGATGGATTGATATTCTTCCATCATGGCATCCTTCCAAACTTGATGTTTGGATGCTTCTTCGTAAGTAGTGGGTTCTGAATCAATAATGTTGCTCATCAGTGCCACATATCTAGAGAACCTCTGAGGTCTTTTGCTTTCTCTGAAAGCGCCATGTGGAGCTTCATGCCCCTCTGCATCCTGCAGTGTCTGTTGTGCCCATCTAGGTCTTTTCCAGCCTGCAACATCTCTTGGGATATCAACTGGATCTATGGGATCGATAGGTTCATCCTTTTCTGTTGTCTCCCTCTGAACTGGAGGGGGAGATGATCTTATCTCCTTAGGTTATAGCATTTATTCATCATCGATCTCCATATCTGATCCTCTGCCTTTCCTGAAAGCCATTTCTTCTTTAAAAGTCACATCCCTACTGACTTCAATCTATCTGGATCCTGGAATGTAAATTCTATAAGCCTTTGAAGACTCACTATATCCCACAAAGGTACCCTTCTTGCCTGAAGGTTCTAACTTAGATCTTTTCTCTTTGGGCACATGTATGTAGACTGGACAGCCAAAAATCCGGAGATGGCCCACTTCTGGTTTCACACCTGTGAACGCTTCTTCCAGAGTCATGTTCTTCAATATCTTATATGGACATCTATTCTGTACATATACAGCGATTCTGGATGCTTCTGTCCACAAGAACATTTGAAGACTCTGGTCATGTATCATAGCTTTGGCTGCCTTCACAATTGTACGATTCTTTCTTTCTGCAACCCCATTTTGTTGAGGGTTGTAGGGAACTATGAGATCCCTCTTAATTCCTGCTTCCTTGCATAAATCATTGAATTCTGTAGAGGTATATTCTCCACCATTATCGGATCTCAAAATCTTGATCCTCTTTCTTGACAGATTCTCAACTTGTGCTTTAAACTCCTTGAACTTGCTGAGCACTTCCTCGGATTCTTTTGACTTGAGAAAGTAAATCCAAGCCTTCCATGAAGAATCATCAATAAAGGTGATATAGTAATGATAACCACCTAATGACACAACTATCATGGGCCCGCACAAGTCAGAGTGTACTAGATCCAAAATCCCTTTGGATCTACTCTCGCTGTCTGGAAAGGACTTCTTGGCATTCTTGCCAAGTGCACATCCTCTACAAGTTCCATCATGGTCTACCTGGAGCCCTGACAAACCTGTCACAATATTCTTCAGAACTGGGAGAGCTCGATAGTTCAGATGAGTTAACCTTCTATGCCATAACTCGCCCATACTTGCAGCATCATGTATTAGGGCTTGAACTAGAGAAGTGTTTAGTCTATACAAGCTCTCTTCTCTTATGCCAATAACTTTGGCTGTGCTCATGCTTGAGTTCTTGTGCCAAGAAAGGACTTTCCCTTCTGAGAAAGCTACTTTATATCCCTTGTCCTCCAATGCTGAGATGGAGACAAGATTTATTTTCATACCAGGTACATAGAGTACATCACTTAGGGATAATGTATCATTTGATTCAATTGAAGGGTGGTGGCTCCAGACCCCTTCAAAATGTAATTTGCATCATCTCCAAGTACAACACGGAGATGTGAATCTTTCTCAATTAATTCTGAAAGATTCTCTCTATAACCTGTCATGTGTCTAGATGCACCACTATCTATGAGCCAAGTGTCACTAGTGGTAAGAATAGTACCTGATAGTGCTGATATGAATAGAAATTCTGTGTGATATTCATTCTTTTGCTTCTTGTGATGATGATCTTCTTCTACATCAGCAGTGGATGCTTCATGCTTCCTTTTGATTTGACTTCGACAGCTACTGGTGTAATGTCCATACTTTCTGCACTTATAGCATTGAACTTGAGATACATCCTTCTTCTTCTTTTGTTCTTTGCGGAGACTTGATCTCCTTTCTTGGTGCTTGTGTTTATGGAACTTCTTTCCTTTTCCCTTACCTTTCTTGGCATGGGAAACAAATGCTTGAGTCTCTTCAGGTTGAGTGCCATGGAGTCTTTGACGTGCTGCAATCCTGGTCTCCTCCTGAGAGCAATCTGCCCAAAGCTTGTCAAACTTTGGTAGTTTGGATCTACCACTTATGCTTTGGATAAAGGACTCCCATGATGGTGGAAGACCATTTAAAGTGTGTAGGACAAGCTTCTTATCGCTAATAGGATCTCCACTAGTGCTGAACTTGTCTCGGAGTTCTGTGATCCTCATGAAGTATGAGGCAATGGATTCTGACTTTGCTATCTTCGTATTTGAGAGCTGGTTTCTCAAAGTCATGGATACATTTAGGCTAGTGTGTTCAAACAACTTCATAATGGTCTTGAACATTTTCCTAGCATTCTTCTTTCCTGAGATTTGAGGAACCAAATGGTCTCTCACTGAATCCACAAGAATCCTTCTTGCTTTAGCATCATTCTTCCTCCATCGGGATTTATCTTCTTCGGCTTCTGGTTCAGGGACCTTCTCATTTACATATAGCAAGAGATCATTTTCTTCTAGGAGTAGAAGAACCCTAGACTTCCAGGAGATAAAGTTGGAGGCTCCTTCCAAACGATCTTCAACCTTCATCCCAATCATCTTGATTGCAGATCTAGTTTAGAAACCCTAGCAAGAGCTAGGTCAAAAATGAAAGTTAATAATTTTAGAAACTGAACCCACAGATAAATTCGCCTTGCCAAGGAGAGTTGAATAGAGGGTGGGATGGTCCAAATCTGTGGAGAGAGATGAGTTAAAACTGAAACCCTAATTCTGCTGCAGCCATAGAGTTAGGTCAAAAATTGGAAGTTCTAGGAATTGAATTCCGTTTTCACCAATAGATGCGCCTTGACAAAAACAAAATTCCTATAGCTTCTTTTCTCCAAAATGATGGTTGGAGACTTCACAAAATGAAACCCTAGTTCTGGTAGGGTTCCGACAATGCTTCGGCAATGGCTTCTTCTAGAATGGCTCTGATACCATGTTAAATTTCATACATTCATAGCATAAAACATAAATGCATTACCAAGATCACTAGAAGTAAGACAAAGCACAAAACAACAACACAGAGTTTACCCTGGGAAACCCAAATGGGAGAAAACCCAGCAACCTTCGCAGAGAGATGATAATTCTAAGATCAGAGTACAAATAAAGAAAGAGAAAGAATGTGAAAGTATCTTTCACAAGTAGATGCCCCAAATAAGCTTCCTCCTTCAAGTCATGCGAAATTTGCCTCCTCCAAGTGATGCACACTTCCTAAGTGAGTGAATGAGCTAATGAGCTGCACGAGCCTCTTATTTATACAAGTGCAAACTGGAAAACTCCCTAATGGGGCCAACTTCACTTGGGGGCAATAAATAATTTAAATTTAATCTTTTTATTTGTTTCTTTTGCACCCCAAGGCTTACATTGATTCTTTCATGTGTTTACATAATTGATTACATAAAGTTCTTGTCCCCTTCGGAGGTATAAACAAGTACAATGAAAGTACAATAAAATATAATGAATAATATCTTCCAAAGTTGTACAAAATCCAACAAGGAAGTAATGGATGGATTTTCCTTCCCCTTGTGATCGCAAATTGAACCCCCCAATGCATCTATGGAGGGTTGGAGGCCTAAACCACTTACTCTTTCTAGGTAATCTTTGAAACAAGGCCCTCCAAGTTAGCGACCTATTGACTCCATTCGCCTTGGGTTGGATTGGCACTGGTCCTTTGGGTGGGTTTCCTTGTCCTTCCATCACTCTATTGTATATCTCTATACTACAAACCTTTGCTAGGGAAACCTTTTGGAATCACCTTGCTCCTCATTGCCTTTTCGCTAGTAAAACCCTAACCATACGTGACACTCCCTCTTGAGTTGGAAAGGAGCCAACCTAAAGTGCAAAGGGGATCAGTGTGGTGGCATTAACCTTTCCTCTTTGGTTCTGTTACCCCCCATTTTGGCAGGGGTGTACACATGTGAAAATGCTCACATCCTTCAGCAGGCTAGAGCAGTAGGGGGCTTCATTTTTATTTTTTGAGCAACATCATTTCCCGGTTCAAGACACTCCTGTCATCTTCTTCTTATTTAGCAGCTTCTAAGTGAAATCTGGGCACCTGTTTCGGATACAATTTTGAGCAGATACCAATTGGTTCTGTTTCATTTTACATCTGATCCTAAATCTTCTACCTGTGGCAAAAGCCAGAAGTAGGTCAGGATTGCAGCTACCATTCAAAGGATATAAGCATTAGAGCATAGAATGCATCCACATGCAGGTTAGAAGCAGCAATACAATGGTTGATACCATCAATGTCCGTATCAGATTTAGTTTTTCCTAGTGTCAATTCTTCAGACATTGTTGTTCTCATATATATATATATATATATATATATAAAAACAAGGGAGCAAACAGAACAAGATCAAGGCACGGAGCCCAGACAATACGAGCATGGGAATCAACAAATGATGCAACGTTTAAGGCTACCCTTAGAAAATATGAGGAGGAATTTACTGAGGAGATGAAGAGTCTAATCATTTTCTTAAGCAGTTGTTCATAGGCAGAGCCATGCTTGGCTCACTTAGCTCAAGGGCTACAAGGTCTTGGAAAGGATTTTACCTTGAGGAGTTGGAAGATGTTAGGTTGAAGCTGTCCCAAGTTTAAGGTTCTGCAGATGCAAGTGGAGCATCGATTCATTTAGCAGAATCTCGATTTTCAGAGTTTGTGACAGAGCTAAGATAAAAGGAACAATTTACTAGAAGAACATGAGAGGTTTGCAGCTTTCATGTCACCTTTAACATCTGGCCGTGTGAACATTGCAGTTAGTGCTGTATATCAATCCAAGATTGGTTTAGCAACTGCAATCCAGTATTCATTGACAAGATGCGCTTTTCATCTCTATCCTGATGAGCCAGAAGTACTATTGCTTGACTACCCAGCCCATCAACGTCGTTTGCTTTCACTATGAACTATGAATTGGAGGAGGAATTAGGGAGAGCTTTCTCTGAACGAACAGTATTAAATTCTTCCACCTTGGCCGAGACAAAACTTGCTGTTGGTTCTATGAAGGATGTTCTAGGGATTCTGACTATGATCATGCTTGAAGAGAATATTTATCACCACAACAATCACAAGTGATCCAAAAAGAAATTGCAAAGTTGTGTATTGAACTCGCGGTTTCACGCCATAGTGCAGCCGATTGTTCGATACACTCAATACAGAGCTTGGTGTTCAACGAACTCTTCAACACGCAGCAGAGGTTAAAGGAAATTGTAAATCGGAGGTCACTCTCCAACAGCCGAGTCATGGGGTTGATACACGCCGAGCTTACAGCTGAATGGAAGCCGCGTCCAGGGGCTAATTTCACGGTCAATCGGAGTGTTTGACACGACAGTAAAGAGGATTGATGGTCATATCCAGCATCGGACGGTCGTATCGGGTAGTCGATTGCAGCTGAGTCATGAAATGAGTCCCACTTCGAGCAGCCACCTGGGGTTTCATACTGGATACGTGGAGATGTCCTGCGATTTCGTGGCAGCCAACGTGTTCACGATTTTTTTTGGATCGAAATTTGGATAAAGCCGCGGATCACATTTCTGGAGCCCATCATCATGTACAGCCAATCCCGAATCATCTGGCAGATACACGCAGACTGATACAGTTTTATTCACGGGGAGCATAAACCCGCGACTTTGTTAACTGATTGCAATGCGACTGTTTGGGGATATGCGTGGAGGTCTGAGCAATTAAGATATTCATATATCGACCCAAGTATCGTTTAATGAACAACTGTCTCACTGAAGTTGAGTTTTTCCTTGGCGGCTGAGTGTAGAAATGGAGCTCCACGCAGTACAAGTTCGATGTTATGAGTTAGTTGCTTGGTGTTTTTCACTGCTACGTGGAGCCTTGGAGCAGCAGGCCTACTATTCGGTTGATCCACCTGTGCCCGTTTTCGTTACCCACCGGTTGCATGGAGACCAACATGATGACTCACCCCAGATTTGGGCGTGTTTGGTTACAAAACTTTTAAAAAATCTCCAGTCAACTAAGTGTTTGCTTTAATGGACTGAGGGTCCTCTAAATCGCATGAGTAGTGAAGGGAGGGTTCTCTTTATTTTATTTTTTAGGCATAAAATGAGAAAAAAGTGGATCTAGCATCCTACTTTTTATTTTACTATTATTTTCATTTTTTCTTTTGAGAAAATAAGTATATGGGAGGCTTTTTTGGGTCTATAAAAGGACCAGCCTTCTCCATTGTAAACATGGAAAATTTTGGGAGCTTTTCCCTCAGACCTTAATAGAAAAAATACCATGACGGGACTTTTTCGATAGATTGAGCATCTTTTATGTGGTTGTGAGTTTTATTTCAAGTTGTAGAGTAAATCTAGCGTAGAGGGTTTCTAGCCCATTGGACAAACATTTGCGGTTGTCAAGTTGTTTGTTTGCGTCACATTTTTGAACTATATTAGGGGTAGCAGAATGTAGTCGGTTATACTTATGTTCCCCGTGTCTTCGATCATGCAACGTCCTAGACTAATCTCCCTTGTATGAAACGCCCATCTCCCTTGAGTTCTCTTTGACTCCATTCTCCCTGCTGGTACTGGCACTGGCCTTTCTTCGAGGATTGATCCTCCCGTCTTTCCCATCACCCAAGTAAAAAACCTTTTTTTGTTACAATCGTTTCCCTAAGGCAGCCTCTTCATTTCACCTTGCCCTTTGTTGCATCTGCCTTAGCGATCCTATCTCAGGGATACCCCCCTAGAGTTGGAGAAGAGCCAACCTGAAGTGAGAGGAGAGAAGTGTGGTGACATTGGCCTCTCTCCTGAGAGTTGTCATTCAGCTGGTGTGCTACATTTTGGGCTTCAACACACGCATGTCAGTTTTGGGCGACAACAGGTTCCTCTGGGCTAGTGTGCATCTTTGGGACTTTAATCACACATGCTAGTTTGGGAGGTAACATGGGTGACACCTTCTTTCAGATATTTTCTTTCAAGCAAGGTCTCATTCAAAGCCTAACTCAAGATCTCTAATAATAATAAGTGCTCTATATTGCAAATCTCACTTCGTGAACGGTTTATTATATCTTATGGCAATGAAATTAGTTGTTTAATGCATGATCATTTTCAAGTCGTGTGATCCATTGCTATCTTTTCACTAGGTATTGCAAATGCCCATGGTTTGTTTTATTGCACATCCTTGAGCAATCTTCTAAGTGTTTAATATGTTGATCAATGCAAATCTTAAGTGATTGAATGCTTATCTGGGAAATTAACTTAACAATTCACACTTCACACCTAAACAAGTTGATCTCCTTTCCCTTAGCTCTCCTCGAAATTTAGATCTAATCAACCAATAGGGAAGCCTCCCTTGGCCTTGAAAGATGGCCTAAAAGAGGGAAGTCAAGCATTGAGCTGACAGTGGTGCTTCTCTTCCGAAGTTGCACTTGATAGCACTAGTGGATTAGGACTTTTCCACTTAGGTGCTAAATCAAGCTATAACACATTTAATTCATGAAAATTTAGTTGTGCTCCATATTGGACTCCCTTCACAATCTTATGATTAATAGATCTATTAATGGATATCACAATAAATAGTATAGTAGTGTATTATTCATCATATACTAAGATATTATTATGATTTATCTATATTTTAAAGTTTTTAATAATAGTATACTGATGTACTATGTTTTAACTATTTTGATATTTGTTCCAAATTTTTAAACATTATATACATAAATACATGCATTTGTCAAGCGGATCTAGCTCGAGTGATTGCAAGGTAAATTGTTATACTCCCCACCCAAGTTCAAATCCCACATTGTGACATGATGCTCTTCATGATCCATTTGTTGAATATCATGATCATCATGAGCTTGTCAACAAAGCCTCGAGCTTTTGCAAAATCCAGTTTACTCTCGATACCATCCTTGGAATGAGGGCAAGTGCCCGATGGGTTTCCCACGTGTGTGTGAGTGCTTATGTGTGTGTGAAGGCATGTGTGTGCACGTGCACAAGTGTGTATGCATTTGTTTCCCCCTTACATTTTTTAAAGTGTTGTTTCAAAAGCCTTACTAGTTCAAAAACTGATATTGTTTTCCACATTCTAGGTGACATCATGATCAATTTATCAGCCTTCTATGTGCTTATCAATCTAAAATGAAAACAATACATGAACCATGTTTAGACCTTAACGTCACTACTAGCCTTGATGACTCAAACTTAGGATCGCCACATAAATAGTTTGCTATCATCTATTTCTCTCACAAAGGTTCATCAATAAACCCAATGGCAAATTCAATCCAAATGCATGGTCTACTAAAGAAACTCTCAACTTAATTTTTTTAATGGGAACAAGCACTCTAATGTACCTACTTTAGTTTCCTCTAAAAAATTGAATAAATTTATGATTTTTGAGTTTCTTCACTTTTTGAGTATATGGTTATTACTTCATTCAAGATTGGTTATACCACTCTAAAAGTATCTTGTTCTAGTTTCATTCAACATATTATCACATTAAGTTACACTTGGATTTGGCTAATGTATGTTCTCTGATGAATTTAACCAATTCTTACCAAGCTATTTTGACAAAATTATAGAAACTAAAAACAAAATGGACACAAATTTGCTGTAGTTTGCATTCAAGAATAAATGATTTCTTCTTGTATGAGAGGATGATAGGAAAATTTTCATCTCATTTAACTTCAAAATCTTAAGATGTGTGATTGCCCCTCCAATGCAAACTACAAGAAATAATGCTGCCTTAGTTATACCATCATTACTGGGAAAATGAAATAAGCACTCAAAAACATAAATAAAAGTAGAAGTGCATTGCTACAAAAGTGAGGCTTTACAAAAGCAATATACCACAAATTATTGTCTAGGGTTCATTAGAGGAACCACTATACAAATAAGCACTAAGTGTCAAGCTACTTATTATATAAAAATCGTATCTATCTACAGATATATTTATCCACATATGATATTATTTTATCTTTCAACCATTCAAGGAATTGAACCTTCTATGCAATATGATCTTTCAATATCACCATTAAGGAAAAAACATATCTAGAGTAAGTACATAGGTCTAAATAGTCAATAAGAATGAAGAACCTCCAATAGATTTGAAAAGATGCTACTATGCAACAATATTTTGTAGCCCTTACCGAGTAGCGCTCTTGACTTGATATGACAACTCTATGCAAAGTTGACCTAAGCAACAAATACAAGCCCAACATGAGATATTGATCAAAGAAGAAAAATATGTTAAGCATCTTGCAAAATCAATAAAGTGAAGATGTACATTTGATAAACAAAAAATAATATTAGGATTCAAAGGTAATAAACAAATTGTTATACTCCTATCCAATCAAGAGCAAGGTGACTCTAATCCTTAATAATTTGCATAAAATTTTAGAGTACATGACAAGTGGAAAGTTTAAAAACCCTGACTCTTTTTTGGCTATAGAACAACATGTAAAACTTGTGTTTATAAGTTTGTTTCAAACAATTACAAGAGTGTTAAAAATTCAATTGGGGGAATGGAGCTTACTACTACGGCCAATGGCTATCAATACTAATAGGAAAGGCAAGGTTGTGCTTGGAATGTTGCTTAAATCTCTCATCATATGTGTGATCCTTTGTACACCAGAAAGTGAGCTTAGGCAATCTTTTATTGTTGTTGTCCTTCAGAGCAAAAGTTATCACACTCTAACATACTAGCAATTCTTCTCTAACTGATTTGCAAGTTGCAAGTGAAACCAATGAGAAACAGGCCAAAGAAATTTAGAAAGTTTGTCTCGTAGTCTTTCATGAAGTAAGCATGTTGAATTGGTAGCATTTATTGATTTAAAACTTTATGATGATGCTTCATAGTATTGTTAGCTCCATGTTGATATGATTTTTCTTAGGTGGCACTCAACCTAAAATGACTCTCTCTTATGTTAGTTTTGGTAGCTCGGAGGTACTCCTGCATCAGGTGCCTAGGTGTAGGGGTACGAGATCAAGGGGATCTAATTAATGACATAAAGTGACTTTATAAAAAGTGTTTGTAAAGTACTTTATGATGTGACTTTATATTTTTTAAGTGAGATGTACTTTATTAAAGTGAGATGTACTTTATTAAAGTGAGTTGTACTTTATAAAGTGAATTTATGATATAAAGTGCATTTTTTTATTAATTTAGGGTGAAAGTGACTTTTCAAATGTAATTTGACTTTATATAGTTCCACTTAAGAGATTTAAGTAAACTTGAGATTAAATCTCATTCATTGATCTTGTGGGCCAAGATCTAATCTTCGCCGTAGAAGACGAAAAGACAAGCAATTACCCTAATGAGAATAATAAAAATCTTTCATGAGACTCATTTGCATATATTCCAACATAGCATTTTGGAGTGGCTCGATTTCCAAGAGAGGAGCTTGGTGAGAAGTGTGAGTAGCACAGTTTTCAGGAGAATGTGAAGAGTTGAGCTAAGAAAGGGAGAGAGATAGGGCAGCCAAGTGGAAGGGCACGAGCTCCAAGGAGTAGGGAACACATTCCAGAAGTGGGGCAGCACGCATCCCAAGGAAGGAAGAGTGGGCACGCACTCCAAGGTTTGCACATCAGTGAATGCTGTTAGTTATGCTGAGAAAGGGCACATTTCTCCAGGCTAGTGGGGTGGCATGCTTCCCAAGGCAAAGAGGCAGCATTGAAGAGACCATACAGCAGAGAGAGAAAGAGTCTGCACGCATTCCAAGGCAGATTTCTGCATTCAGTTTGTACAGCAGTCTCCAGCATTGAAAACAAGGCAAGTTGGCACATTTTTCAAGGAGAAGTGACTGCTGTTATTTTTGTACTTACAGTGCACAGAAATCGAGGAGATTCCTATAGCAGCCACTGTGGGTATTTGACTCAGAAATCGAGATGAAGTGTTGATTCAGAATTCTGATTTGTTCCTGTGCTTTTATTGCTGCAAGTACACTGCTGTAAATCTCTGTAATATCTCCTTTAATGCTCAATAAATTCTCTTGACTGGTTTTCCCCAAGGGGGGAGGTTTTCCAGGGTCATTGACCAAATTTACTATGTCTGATTTTTTATAACAGTCTGTTATTTCAGTCTATTTCTACTGCTAAATGTGTGCTTAATATTGTATATCAGCTTACAGTCAATAAATGAAGTATGCATGTGAAATGTTGTTAATTCTTGGCCTGTAGAAGACTGATATCAGAGTTGTGTTATGTGATTATTTTGACTGAGTTAAGTCTGATTTTCATCATCTTCATGGGTGGCACTCAACAATACTTCTTAGTGTAATCTCCTAAGAAATGTCCAAAGCCAATAAAACCAATGATAATGCTAGAAAAATGAAAACAACCTTGTTGATGTATGACAGTCAAACCATTCATCTACGGAATGCGAGATACTAGAGTTAAATGGCCACGGAAATATGATCACTATAAAATTATTTTAAAAATCATTAAGGAGAGGGTAATAGTTATGATGTGCTAGCTAAATTGTAAAGAGACAAGATAAGAAAATATAATTTTATTTATGTCAAACAAGTGACCACAAAAATTGGTCAATTGCTCCAAGATAGCACATTCGGTACAATAGAATGTCCATTGCCTACATGACTCATTTCACAAATTTGAAGTCACGTAAATAAAATCTTCTATGGGGCTTTTAGACTATCGTTCCCTTCTAGAAATTTCTTGTTTGTAGAGTTTTAATGCAAAACATAAATTTCACCTCTTAACAAGATATTTCCTAGATCTTAACCCTATGAATTTTCAACCTTGGGGCTGTTACAAAATATAATGAAAACGGCAGCAGCAGCAACTATATTTGAATTCTTAACAACACCAGTCCACTAGGCAATTCAAGAGAAAAGATAACAATGTGTTCCCAAATGATTCAGCACTCTAGGGCAATCTTATGATGCATATAACAAATCTGGACTTATGACAACTGTAAAAACAACAGAAAATCTGCCCTTATAATCCTCAATTATAATGTTAGATCACTTAATATATTTGGCCCCAACTTATGTCAAATCAGGAAGACATATAGAGCTGGAAATTACAAACCATTAAGAATATAGATGGTTGAAAGTCAAATATGCAATGTACACAACTATTGGACAGTTGAAAACTTCATTAATATATATAAATATGAAGTTCACATACATAACATAGCCTTATCACGAGGCTAGTACAATCCTCTAGCTCACAAAACCTTAGCAAGTGAAAACCAAGAAAACCCTAGCTCACACCAAGGAGATCCAACAAGCATTTATCACACAAACATGTCTTCTAAAGCAAGACATACCCTCTTCTTCTTTTCTTCACCGAGTACAACCTAGGGTTTCATCTCAAAACCCTAATCTACAAATCTCCAAGGGATGAAACCTTAACCCTAATATTCAAGGTGCTCCAACAAGTTAAAGAAACCCTAGTGACTCCAAGAGAGAGAAAGATCAAGTACACAAGAAAAACTAGGAGAGAGAAGATAAGGGATTCAATCATCTTGATCACATATGTACACAAAAATGAACAAGAATGATTGAGTGAAGAGGTCTCTCCTTCCTCTATATATATGAGAGGTATCAGAGGCCAACAATACATATGCGGACCAATGCCTTTACAAACAACCTGCAATAACACATGTAGGCTCACACATGTGGAGTGCTACACTCCAAGAGTACACATTTGAAGCTCTAAGGTGACATCATTGAAATTTCAAGCTCTTGAGCAATTAATGCAAACTAAAATTTCACCTTTCTAGAAAGTTTCTTGCATCTTAGCCCTAACATTGTCAACCTTAGGATCACTGTTAAAGTATAAGACAACAACGGAAAGATCACAATAATTCACTTCAAACAACCCCACACTTATGGCAATTCAAGGAGAAAAGGTACCAAACAATGAGATAAGTTTCAACCCCTTCTAAGGCAACTTATCAACCAATACCCAGATCTGAAAACGTACTTTTACTACAATAATTATAGTAGTTTAACAGAAGTATAATCAACACCTTATATTCTTTCTTATATGTCAAAACACACAACAATTTGCCATTTACTTGTGTCAAATCAACAAGACATAAATAGTTGTAAAAAACAATGCATAAAGAACATATACAGCTAAAATTCAAATCTAGAAACTACACAATATATGGATAATAGGAAACTTCATTTATTAGCTCAAGATGAAGTACAAGTACACACCATAGCTTCTCTCAAGGCTAGTACAAAAACTTCAACTATTCAAAAAGCCCTAGTTAGGGTAAATCACCAAACCCTAGCTCAACCAAGAAGATTCAAGTGCAAGAATCTCTCCAACACAACCTCAAAGGCATGAGGTCCTCCTCTTCTTTTCTTTTTCACCAATCCACCCAAGGGTTTTATTATCACACCATAGTAGTTGGGCTACCATGTCTTCCGAGCAGATATCTGCACTTTTCAGAGCTTTGCTTTTACACAGATTCAGCAAGATCACTTATGATGAGCATCATTATTATGATCACTTGTACATCAGAGCAGCCTTATATCAAATAGTGTGTAGACCTACTATCACATATATAGTAGCCGGGCTACCATACATTATTTTTCTGATTCCAGTACATTATTCAGCCAGTTCCCTTGCATTGAGATGCTGAGACGAACATCTATTTATGGATCATGATTCTTATTATGGACAATAGTTTTATTCCCCATGCCATGACTGAGTCTCAGAACACTCAGAGAGATGACCGATGTAGCTATTTACCCATTTGTACAGAGTAGTCAGTAGTGCCCAGAGTTACAACAACAATTTCAGAGGACAGATGATGAGCATTCAGGTATATTATGGTGTTGTGGTTATATTGCTTTTATTTTCCTTCTTTTAGCATGTCTTAGCATTTAGTATCATGATCTGGTGATCATATAGATATGTGGACCTGGTTGCACTTTTATATATATATCATATTTGTCCTTACTCAGACTTAGAAGTTATTGACCTATACTCATCGGTTTTACCCTCCTTATACTCATCGGTTTTACCCTCCTTAGGGAGATTAGAGGTGATCATTCCCACCATACATTGGCTTGCTAGTGTTGGTCTCATTATTCACTATCTTCATCCATCCATTACCTACCCAGTTTGTTATTTACCTTGACTTACTACTTGACTAGTGGCATGGAGGACCTTTCCCTACTGTAGCCTCTGTATTGAATGAGCTTCCTTGTTTATTGTGTCTCAGCTCCGAGTTGATGACAAAACTTACCTTTGGTGAGTTGGATTTCCTCATGAAGTCCCCCTAGTCACTAAAGATGTTGTTGGCTAAACTTGAAACTTTTAGTGCTGCCATGAATACAAAGTATGGAAATAAAATGTTGTATCTTGTATGAAAGCCCATTCATGCAATGTGTTTCTCAACACACATGAATGAAAGGCAAGCCAAATGAAAATGGCTATGAAATATCAAATGTTATACCTAGGTAAACAAGCTGTCTAAAGACACACCTAGAAGTGCTCAGGTAAACAAGTGCCTTAAAAACACACCTGCAGCAAGAAGCCTAATGAAATATAAATCTATGCAATGTGTTTGTAAACACACATAGATCAAAGGCTATGGAAACTATAGGCCCAAAAAGCAATGGAACTTAAACTCTATATCAAAAAGATTGCTGGCCTCATTTGTATTATGGATTGTGCGCATCTGTCAAGGTGAATAAACACTCTTTGAACAACTTACCCATTTGTGAGACACCGCCATTCCCTGTGTTTTTGCTCATTCAGTATATGTTATGGTGTGTATTCCCTTTCCCTATCCAAAGTGTCACAGTGTTAAGTCAATAAGTCATTCCCTCTAGCCTAACCTTTGTAATACAAAGCCTTCACCCTTCACTAGCAAAATGGTCACAACTATGAAGTGAGTATGGTCTTGAAAGTTTAGTTTAAGTAATAATAATAATTAATGACTTTATATATTTGGATTTAGATCGCCAGTAATGATTAGTTTTTGTTATAATTGCTATTTGAATGAATTGTAGAGCATGCATTAACTTCCAACACTTGTAGCAGCTTCTGATGTTATTCTGAGTTATAGTTTGGTCATGTTGACTTGGTCAAACCCAGATAGACCAAGGTCAACCACAAGACATGAGATGGTTAGACCTTATGATGATGCAGATAGATGGTATATGGTCTATGTACAGGTACATGATGGTTCTATGCAGCAGATACATGTTTATGATGATGATTTGTGGCATGTTTATGATGATGATTTGTGGCCTTCAGCATTATTTGATCATTTAGAAATTATTATTACTTCATCTGTTCGAGCATATTGGATATATTATATGATCATGCAGAGATCCATATGGTGTATGAGTACACATCTTAGATGGATTTGAACTTTCTGAGTCCAATGAGATAGTCTGTTTTCAGTTTTGGGCAG
This sequence comes from Larix kaempferi, assembly GCA_027924585.1. Taxonomy (NCBI): domain Eukaryota; kingdom Viridiplantae; phylum Streptophyta; class Pinopsida; order Pinales; family Pinaceae; genus Larix; species Larix kaempferi. Next base: position 16,021,413 of record BSBM01001138.1, on the reverse strand, counting down.
TTACAGTGATGATTTAGCCTCAGTTGGCTATCCTAGTGCAGTTTTGGCCTGTCAGAGGCCCTGTCAGAGCATTGATGAGATTTGATGGGTTCACCTAGGGTGCTGTGCATGGAGGGGGTGGTCCAGCCACTTGTTATTACCATATTACCCCCCTCCCAGACACATTGGTGAGCTTACCTTGACAGCGTAGGCACTCCAGGAAGCAGCTTGGGCAGTTTCACACTTCCCGAGGCAGTCCAAAAATGGTAAAAATGGCTACAGAGAAATTCAATTTGGGCTACTGAGGCAAGGTTATGGCATGGGATGATGATTGATGATGAGTGGGATGTCTTCCACACCTTCTCCAACAGTTTCAGCTTTCAATGGGACCCACACCCATCACTTTTGGCATTTAATGATGATTTCTAGAGCCTCCTAAGGCTCACGACTTTCCCAGAGGGGCATGATTTGGTGTCTAGAGTGATTATTTTATATTATTGTGCTATGGAGATTGACCAAGAGTGTTAGAAATTACCCCTTGGACCCACCATGAGCTATTTTTTATGTTTTATTATTGACATTGGATGGGACCCCCTTATTATGGGTGATTTGTCCATTATTATATTGTATTATTGAGTTGATCCATGTATTGTATTGTTGAGCTCATCTCAACCATTGATTAGATCGTTTGATCTTTTCATCTTAGCCACTCATTCAAAAAGTGGTTAGGATTGTGGCCTCTCTCCATCCCATTTAAAGGAGAGAACTTCTCATTGTAAAGGGGACTTTTGGCTCTGGATTATTGGAATAGAAAAATATTATTGCATCTATCTGTTGTGTTGTGGTGAATGCTTTTGGAGTTCGCTCGTTCATTCTTCCTTTGCACTGGGTTATTGGAGATATTGTCTTGCTATCTTTTGTACCACGATTTTGTCATCTACAGGTGGAGGCCGAATTGGTTTGAGGAGGACGTATTGGTAATGTTATCACATATATAGTAGCCGAGCTACCATACATTATTTTTCTAATTCCAGTACACTATTCAGCCAGTTCCCTTACATTGAGATGCTGAGATGAGCATCTATTTGGATCACTATCAGATTTGGACAGCAGTTTTATTCCCCATGCCATGACTAAGTCTCAGGAGACTTAGAGAGATGACCGATGTAGCCATTATACCATTTGTACAGAGCCGTCAGTAGTGCCCAGAGTTGCAGTAGCAGTTTCAGAGGACAGATGATGGTTCAGATGATGAGCATTCAGGTATATGACTCAGCAGGTATATCATGGTGTTGTGGTTATATTGCTTTTATATTTATTCTTATAGCATGTCTTAGCACTTAGTGTCATGATTTGGCGATCATATAGATATGTGGACCTGGCCGATCTTCATATATATATTATATTGTCCCTACTCAGACTTAGAAGTTCACTATTCATACTCATTGGTTTTACCCTCCTTAGGGAGAATAGAGGTGACCATTCCACCATACCTTGGCTTGCTAGTGTTGGCTCCATTATTCATTGTCTTCATCCATCCATTGCCTACCTTTTAGTTTATCACCCTGACTTACTACTTGACTAGTGGCATGGAGGACTTTTCCCCACTGTAGCCTCTGTATTGGATGAGCTTCCCTGTTTATTGTGTCTCGGCTCTGAGTTGGTGACAAAACTTACCTATGGTGAGTTGGATTTCCTTGTGAATTCCCCCTAGTCACTAAAGTTGTGTTGGCTAAACCTGAAACTTTTGGTGCTGCCATGAATACAAAGTATGGAAAATCAAATGTTATATCTTGTATGAAAAGCCTGTTCATGCAATGTGTTTCTCAACACACATGAATAAAAGGCATGCCAAATGAAAATGGCCATGAAAATAAATGTTATATCTTTTGTGAAATAAATACCTAGGTAAACAAATTGTCTGTGACACACCTAGAAGTGCTCAGGTAAACAAGTGCCTTAAAAACACACCTGCAGCAGAAAGCCTCAAATAAATATAAATATATGCACACACATAGATCAAGACTATGGAAACTTCAAGCCCAAAAGCAATGGAACTTAAATGCTATATCTAAATAATTGCTGGCCTCATTTGTATTATGGATTGTGCGCATCTGTTAAAGGTGAATAAACCCTCTTTGAACAACTCATCCATTTGTGTGACACGACCATTCCCTGTGTTGTTGCTCATTCAGTATATACTATGGTGTGTATTCCCTTTCCCTGTTCCAAAGTGTCACAATGTTAAGTCAGTCAAGTCATCCCTTAGCCTAGCCAGTTATTTTAGCCTTCACCCTTCACTAGCAAATTGATCACAGTTATGAAGTGAGTATGGTCCTGAAAGTCTAGTCTGAGTAATAATAATAATTAATGACATTATATATTTGGATCTAGATCACCAGTAATGATTACTTTGTGTTATAATTGTTATTTGAATAAGTTGTAGAGCATGCATTAACCTTTGACACTTTGCAACAGCTTCTAATGATGGTCTGAGTTATATTTGGTCATGTTGACTTGGTCAAACCTAGTTTGACCAAGGTCAACCATAGGACATGAGATGGTTGGACCTTGTGATGATATGGATAGATGATATATGGTCTATGTACATGTACATGATGATTCTATGCATCAGATACAGGTTTATGATGATGATTCATGGTTTACAACATTATTTGATCATTTACAGATTATTATTATTTCACCTGTTCCGGTATATTGGATGTATTATATGATCATGCAGAGACTCATATGGTATATGAGTACACATCTTGGATGGATTTGGACCTTCTGAGTCCAATGAGACAGTCTGACCTTCTGAGTCCAATGAGACAGTTTGTTTTCAATTCCGGGCACTTACAGTGATGATTGAGCCTCAGTAGGCTAACCCAGTGCAGTTTTGGTGTGTCGGAGACCCTATCAGAGCAGAGAGGATTTTTATTTGGTTGACCTAGGGCGTTGTGCTTAAAGGGGGTGGTCTAGCCACTTGTTTTTACCATATTACCCCCCTCCCGGACACATTGGTGCCCTCACCTTGACAGCGTAGGCACTCCAGGAGGCAGTTTGGGGCAGTTTCACGCTTCCTGAGGCATTTCAAGATTGGTAGAAATGGCTATTGAGGAATTCGATTTGGGCTACTGAGGCAATGTCTTGGCATGGGATGATCAACGATGATGGGTTGATGTCTTCCACACCTCCTCCAGTAGTTTCAGCTTCATCGAGGCCCGCATCCATCACTTATGGCACTTTCTGATGATTTCTGAGGCCTCTTAAGGCCCACGATTTGTCCATAGAAGCACGATTTGGTATATTAATGACTATTTTATTATTATTGTGCTATGGGGATTGACCAAGGGTGGCTAAAATTACCCCTTAGACCCACCATAAGCTTCTTATTATATTTTGTCATCATGATATGGTGGGATTCCCCTCTCCTAGGGCGATTTTGTCCACTTATGTTATATTTTATTAGTGATCCATGTATTTTATTGTTGAGCTCATCTCAACCATTGATTAGACATTTGTATCTTTTAATCTTAGCCACTCATTCAAAAAGTGGTTAGGATTTTGGTGCCTCTCCTATCTATTTAAAGGAGGAAGCCTCTCATTGTAAAGGGGACTTGTGGCTTTGGATTATTGAATAGAAAATTATTATTGCATCTATCTCCAGTGTTGTGGTGAATGTTTTTGGTGTTCGTTCGTTGGTTCTTCCTTTGCACTGAGTTATTGGAGATCTTGTTTTCCATATCTTTTGTACCACGTTTTTGCATCTACAAGTGGAGGCCGATTTGTTTTGAGGAGGAAGTATTGGTAGGAGAAGACTCTCCCTACTTCTTCTTTGGATCTCTTCGTTGGTAACAGGGAGTATTACTGTCCCAGGACCTTCTATTTCATGTTACTATTGAATTTCGCTTGTATTTCCTCCTTATTTGGTCTTACTGATTGAATCGCTATTCCTTGGTTTGACAGGTAGAGGAGGTCGCACTTGTGGGCTAGGGCATCAATTTGGCAAGCAAAATCAACCATCTCTCATTTGATCTCTGCGGGAATCTTCCTCAACATCAAGGCATCTCTTTTCATCACTCAGGTATGATCTCAAGGTAATTTCTATCTCCATGATCTATCCACTTGTCTTAAATATTTCAAACCCTAATTAATCAAAACCCCCATTGTTACATTTTCTTAGATCTACTGAGATCTAGTGGGTTGTTGGGTATAATATTGAAAACCCACCTCTATAGTATCCACGGCATCCCGGATCTATAGTTTGGTGAGGATTGGCCTTCATTCGATCCCCTTCCCAAGCCAACTTGGCTTCCCCAAGTGAGGGCGCACTTCTTGGAGAGTTGAGTTGACCTAGATCTAGTTGATGGGTAGTTGAGATTTTAATTGATTCATGATCTACACATCCTAAAACCTACCTGCTATCACATATATAGTAGCCGGGCTACCATGCATTATTTTTCAGATTCCAAAGCACTTTTCAGCCAGTTCCTTTACATTGAGATGATGAGATGAGCATCTATCTATGGATCACTATCAGATTTTGGACAGCGTATGTATTCCCCATGCCATGACTGAGTCTCAGGACACTCAGAGAGATGACCGATGTAGCCATTATACCATTTATACAGAGCAGTCAGTAGTGCCCAGAGTTGCAGTAGCAGTTTCAGAGAACAGATGATGGTTCATAGGATGGGCATTCAGGTATATGACTCAGCAGGTATATCATGGTGTTGTGGTTATATTGCTTTTATATTCATTCTTATGGCATGTCTTAGCATTTAGTATCATGATCTGGCGATCGTATAGATATGTGGACCTGGCTGATCTTGTTATATATATATTATATTGTCCCTACTCAAACTTAGAAGTTCACTATTCATACTCATTGGTTTTACCCTCCTTAGGGAGAATAGAGGTGATCATTCCACCATACCTTGGCTTGCTAGTGTTAGCTCCATTATTCATTATCTTCATCCATCCATTGCCTATCTTTTAGTTTATCACCCTGACTTACTACTTGACTAGTGGCATGGAGGATCTTTTCCCACTGTAGCCTCTGTATTGGATGAGCTTCCCTGTTTATTGTGTCTCGGCTCTGAGTTGGTGACAAAACTTACCTTTGGTGAGTTGGATTGTAGGCCTAAATCATTCTGATCGGTTGTCCCAATGTTTGGCATTGGCTCAAACTCCCCCTAGTCACTTGAGATGTTGTTGGCTAAAACTGAAAGCTCATGTACTACTTATGGACACTTATAAATTCGCCCATGGAAACTAAAAAAAAGGGCAAGAGCGATGAACTGCTAAAAATACTCCTCGAAGAGTATGAGAAAGGTCCAAAAAGCAATGGTTCTTAAAAGCTATATCTAAACAATTGTTGACCTTATATATGTATGAAAACATGCCCTGGATGCAAACTGCAACTAGTTGTGCTTATCAGCACACCTGAGATCCGAAGGGTTCTGTAGGCCAAAAAGGCCATGAAATGAAATTGACTGATCATAATGAACCTGGATCAACTTGATGTAGACATTGCCTAAGTTGAATAAGCACTCTCTAAACAACTTATCCATTTGTGAGACACCGCCATTCCCTATGTTGTTGCTCATTCAGTATATACTATGGTGTGTATTCCCTTTCCCATATCCAAAGGGTCACAATGTTAAGTCAGTCAGTCACCCTTTGGCCTAGCCAGTTCATTTATAGCCTTCACCTTTCACTAGCAAATTGATCACAACTATGAAGTGAGTATGGTCTTGCAAGTCTAGTCTAAGTCATAGTAATAACTAATGACACTATATATTTGTTGCTAGATCGCCAATAATGATTACTCTTTGTTATAATTGCTATTTGAATGAGTTGTAGAGCATGCATTAACCTTTGACACTTTGCAGTAGCTTCTGATGGTAGTCTGAGTTATATTTGGTCAATATTGACCTGGTCAATCACAGGACATGAGATTATTGGACCTTATGATGACACAGATAGATGATATATGGTCTATGTACATGTACATGATGGTTCTATGCATCAGATACAGGTTTATGATGATGATTTATGGTTTTCAGCATTATTTGATCATTTACAGATTGTTATTATTTCACTTGTTCCGGTATATTGGATATATTATATGATCATGCAGAGATCTATATGGTGTATGAGTACACATCTTGGATAGTTTTGGACCTTCTGAGTCCAATGAGACAGTTTACTTTCAGTTCAGGGCAGTTACAGTGATGATTGAGCCTCAGTAGGCTGTCCTAGTGCAGTTTTGGTCTGTCGGAGACCCTGTCAGAGCAGAGATGATTTTTATTTGGTTCACCTAGGGCGCTAATGATGGAGGGGGTGGTCCAGCCACTTGTTTTTACCATATTACCCCCCTCCCGGACACACTGGTGACCTCACCTTGACAACGCAGGCACTCAAGGAGGCAGTTTGGGGCAGGTACACACTTCCCGAGGCAGTTTTGGATTGGTAAAAATGGCTACAGAGGAATTTGATTTGGGCTACTGAGGCAAAGTTTTGGCATGGGATGATTAGTGGTGATGAGTGGGATGTCTTCCGCACCTTCTCCAGCAGTTTCAGCTTCATCGAGGCCCACATCCATCACTTATGGCATTTTCTGGTGATTTCTGAGGCCTCCTGAAGCCCACGATTTGTCCATAAAGGCATGATTTGGTACTTTGATGACTATTTTATTATTATTGTGCTATGGCGATTGACCAAGGGTGGCTAAAATTACCCCTTGGACCCACCATAAGCTTATTGTTATATTTTGTCATCATGATTTGGTGGGATCCCCTCTCCTAGGGCGATTTTGTCCACTTATGGTTGATCCATGTATTTTATTGTTGAGCTCATCTCAACCATTGATTAGATCTTTTGATCTTTTAATCTTAGCCACTCATGTAAAAAGTGGTTAGGATTATGGTCTCTCTCCATCCTATTTAAGGAGAGCCTCTCATTGTAAAATCATCTAGAGATTTTTGGCTCTTGGCTCTTGGAATAAAATTTCTATCTTTTGGAGTACATTGTTGGGTTGGAGTGGATGTTAGTTGTTTTGATTGTAAATGCTTTTGTCCATTGCACTAGAGGATCTATTGTAGCTATCTTGCATATTTGCCATATCTTTTTGCAGGTCGAGAAGACTTCTTCAACAAGTGCGAATTGGTGGGGAGGCTTGCCCTTCAAGCTTGGAGGAGGACGTTTTGGGTTAAACAGGGAGTGGTTTTGTCTTTGCACCAACTATTCTTTGCTTATCTCTTTCTTGCTTGTATCTACCTTCAACATGTTAAACTGATTGATGCTTTGCTCCTTGGTTTTGACAGGTTAGAGGGACACATATGTGGCTTGGAAAAATCGATTTTGGAAGGGCTTCAAAAATTCTCCATTTGATCTTTGGCAAAAGTAATCCTCATCTCAACTAGCATTCATCTCTTCATCCAGGTATGCTCCAAAGGTATGATCTTCTTCTTTGAATCATCCATAATTTCTAGATCATAAAAACCCTAATTAATCAAAACCCTCATTTTGGTTTTTCTTAGATCTACTTAGATCTAGCCTTACTTTTGAAGAGATATTAAAAACCCACCTCTATAGCATCCACCCCTAGTTGGATCTATAGTTTGGTGGTGATTGGGTTAAAATTGACACACTTTTCAAGGCAATAAAGTCCTCTTGAACCAAATCGCACTTCCTTGGAGAGGCTTGTTTGGTTATATCTAGCATATGGGTAGGTGAGATCCCACTTGATTTGCAATCTACACACTTGATAACCTACCCCTAGACTTTTACTTGGGTGATTTCTACCTTGTGGGAATCATTCCACATTTTAAGGGATTAAAACCCCCTCTTGAACTACTTGGCACCCTAAAACTCAGATCTAGAAAGATCTAACCCTTGGATTGACTTGATTTTCTAGATCCACATAGATCATTGCCTAAGCTACTTGGATCTACAATTTGGTGGCCATTGGACTTGATTTGACACACCTTATCCACCTTTTGGCCCTCCCTGAGCAAGGTCGCACTTCCTTGGGTGACTGAGTTTGCCCACTTCTAGGACCTGGGTAGTTGAGATCTCAGTGGATTTGGAACGGGCATGCCTTGAAACCTATATCTAGAGTATCATTTTGTGACGATCTGCCTTGGGGGTAGCATTCCCTGAATTAAGGGATTGTGGTCCACTTGGGTCATTTCACGAAATCTTAGATCTAGCAAGATCCAACCACTTTATCTCAATTAGCCCACTTGTCTTGACCTCTAGGTGTCCCGATCTACACTTTGACATATCTTTTGACTCCATTAACCCATCCAACAAGGCACTAGTCTTCCTTAAGCAAGTCGCACTCCTTGGGAATTGTGTCAAACCTTAGATCCCATAGGTGGGTATTCCTAGTTTCAACTTAGATCCATAGATCTACTCACTACATATCCACTAGTACCAATTGCATCCCTTAATTTCACCTTGTGGGTCCCATTTGAATCATTCACATATCCCAAGAAAGTGGGTCCCACTTGTGTAACACATGGTAATAGATCTTGTCATTATAACTAATCATGTGGCCTAAATCATACATTGGTTGAAACACTAATCATCTCTCAAACCACCTTCAACCATACTTCAATTTCTAGGTCCACTTTACCTTGCAATGGTTTCCGTAACTTACCATTTACTCATCCTTAGGAACGTCTGTCTGGGTCCAATCATCTTTGATTGGTTATAGGGTCTCCCCCTAGGTCTTGATTTATCTAGATCTAAAGTGAAGAGCGCCTTGGTTGACGTCACTCCCACCTTGCATTGGGAACCATGGCATCTCTTGGGTCACCTCTTTAGTTATCCATCTCCTCTACCATCCCGAATGGGATACCACTAGGGACAACTACAAGTTGTGTGATAACACTACCCCTAGACTCTTACTTTGGCAATTTCTACCTTGTGGGCCCTGTTATCACCTAAGATGTAGTTATCCCTATGGATGGATCCAGTCATGGATGGCAATAGGGAAGGGCAACTTGAAAGGTGCAACCACGATCACCTCGACCTCCAATATGTATGGTTGTCACGCCAGTCGAGGCAACCTTCGCTTTATGTTATCTAGCCCAGACAACAAAGGGGGAGACCCGATCTACTCCCGATAGGAGAGATCAAAACCAAGACACCAAATCAGGGTATTTCCAAGTGAAGTTAGGTGTATGGTTTATCCTAGACCTAAGGATGAAGTCACAAGCCAAGTGAGGGTTCAATAGATATAGCTTTGGTTCATAGTTGAATGTAAGAGTGACTTATATTGTTTGTAGTGAGATCTAGGGCTAGTGTACTAGTTCAATGTCAAAAGATCCACTGCCTTGGGAACCGTGTCCAATGCAGGATAGTTAAAGGGTTGTATTGGGGCTGACTAGTACATGAGACAAGCTTGACCATGGTTCATGATGTCTTCAAAGGTATAGTTTACCATGCCTAAGTCAAACCACAAGTCAATCCAACAATCTAGGAAAGTTGAATTACCTTGTAGAGAAACCAGTGCCTTGGGAATTGGGAAGTGGAGTCAAAGTGGGGTTGACTTATGGTTAGGACTCCTACAACATGAGATAAGTGGACAGTATAGGTCTTGATGGTTAAATGTGTCTAGATCTAGGTTTAACCCAAGTGGACCACAATCCCTAAAAAACAAGGAATGCAGTCCCCAAGGCAAGATTTGACAAAGTGACAGTCTAGACCTAGGTTTTAAAATATTTCGGTTTCAGATCTGCAATAATCTCAAGTACCCAGTTCCTAGAAGTGAGTGAACTCACTTCTCCAAGGTGGTGCGACTTTACCCAAGGAGGCTTCAATTGGGGTTTAGGTGGGTCAAATCATGTCGGATGGCATCCAAACTTTAGATCCTAGTAGATCGGTCAGGTAGGAGTATGGATCTATAATTTCGTGGCAATCCACCGGTTAGATCTTAGTAGATCTGAGTTTAAGTGTTCCAAGTGGTCCAAAATGGGGATTAAATCCCTTAAAATGTGGAATGGGGCCCACAAGGTCAATTTCAGAAAAGTGACAACCTGGGTGTATGTTATTTGATGTGTAGATGTCAAATCAAGTGGAATCTCAAACACCCATGTACTAGATCTAGGTCAACTTGTTCAAATGGTGAAGTGCGCCTTCCTTGGGAGAAGCTAAGTTGGCTTGGGAGAGGGGTCAAACGGAAGCCAATCCTCACCAAACTATAGATCCGGGATGCCGTGGATGCTATAGAGGTGGGTTTTCAGTATCATGCCCAACAACCCACTAGATCTCAGTAGATCTAAGAAAATGCAAAATTGGGGTTTTAATTAATTAGGGTTTTAAGTGTTTTTGACAATTGGATAGATCATGGAGATAGAACTTACCTTGAGATCATACCTGAATGATGTGGATGAGATGCCTTGATGTTGAGGAAGATTCCCGCAGAGATCAAATGAGAGATTGTTGATTTGCTTGCCAATATGATGCCCAAGTCCACAAGTGCGCCTTCCTCTACCTGTCAAACCAAGGAATAAAGATTCAATCAGTAAGAGCAAGTATGGAAGAAATACAAGAGAAATGCAAATAGTAACATGAAATAGAAGGTCCTGGGACAGTAATACTCCCTGTTACCAACGAAGAGCTCCAAAGAAGAAGTAGGGAGAGTCTTCCCCTACCAATACCTCCTCCTCCAAGCAAATCGGCCTCCACCTGTAGATGCAAAATCGTGGTACAATAGATATGGCAAACAAGATCTCCAATAACTCAGTGCAAAGGAAGAACCAACGAACGAACACCAAAAACATTCACCACAACATTGGAGATAGATGCAATAATAATTTTCTATTCCAATAATCCAGAGCCAAAAGTCGCTTTACAATGAGAGGCTCTCTCCTTTAAATAGGAAGGAGAGGCACTAAAACCCTAACCACTTTTTGAATGAGTGGCTAAGATTAAAAGATACAAATGTCTAATCAATGGTTGAGATGAGCTCCACAACATAATACATGGATCACACATAAAATATAACATAAGTGGACAAAGTCGCCCTAGGAGAGGGGAATCCCACCAAATCATGATGACAAAATATCATAAGAGGCTCATGGTGGGTCCAAGGGGTAATTTTATCCCTCCTTGGTCAATCCCCATGGCACAATAACCAATAAATAATCATGAAAGTACCAAATCGTGCCACCCTAGTGAAGTCGTGGTCCTCAAAAGACCTCAAAAATCCACAGAAAATGCCATAAGTGATGGATGCGGGCCCCGATGAAGCTGTAACTGCTGGAGAAGGTGTGGAAGACCCCGATCTATCATCACTGATCATCCCATGCCATAACTTTGCCTCAGTAGCCCAAATCGATTTCCTCAATAGCCATTTCTACCAATCCTGAAATGCCTCGGGAAGCGTGAAACTGCCCAAACAGCCTCCTGGAGTGATGGCGCTGTCAAGGTGAGGGCACCAATGTGTCCGGGAGGGGGGTAATATGGTAAAAACAAGTGGCTGGACCACCCCCTCCATCATCAGCGCCCTAGGTCAACCGGATAAAAGTCATCTCTGCTCCGACAGGGCCTCCAACAGACCAAAACTGCACTAGGACAGCCTACTGAGGCTCAATCATCACTGTAAGTGCCCGGAACTGAAAACAAACTGTCCCATTGGACTCAGAAGGTCCAAATCTATCCAAGATGTGTACTCATACACCATATGAATCTCTGCATGATCAAAATAAATATCCAATGTACCGGAACAAGGCCAATAATAATGATCTGTAAATGACCAAACACTGCTGTATCCCAAGAATCATCATCATAACCCTGTAGCTGCTGCATAGAATCATCCTGTATGTGTACATAGACCATATATCATCTATCCATATCATCATAAGGTCTAACATCTCATGTCCCATGGTCCTCCATGGTCAAACTAGGTCTAACCAAGACCAAATACAACTCAGACCATCATCCATAGTTGCTGCAAGGTGTCAAGGTTAATACATGCTCTACAACTTATTCGAATAACAATTATAACACAGAGTAATCATGACTGGCGATCTAAATCCACATATATAGTGTCGTTAATTATTATTATTACTCAGACTAGACTTTCAGGACCATACTCACTTCATAGTTGTGATCAATTTGCTAGTGAAGGGTGAAGGCTTAAATTAACTGGCTAGGCCAAGGGATGACTTGACTGACTTGACTTTGTGACACTTTGGCAAGGGAAAGGGAATACACACCATAGTATATACTGAATGAGCAATAACACAGGGAATGGCGGTGTCTCACAAATGGATGAGTTGTTTAAAGAGGGTTTATTCACCTTCACAGATGCGCACAATCCATAATACAAACAAGGCCAGCAATTATTTAGATATAACATTTAAGTTCCATTGCTTTTTGGGCCTGAAGTTTCCATAGCCTTGATCTATGTGTGTTTACAAACACATTGCATAGATTTACATTTTTTCTTTAGGCTTTCTGCTGCAGGTGTGTTTTTAAGGCACTTGTTTACCTGAGCACTTCTAGGTGTGTCATGGACAGCTTGTTTACCTAGGTATTTATTTTTCCAAAAGATATAACATTTTATTTTTCATGGCCATTTTCAATTGGCATTTCTTTCACATACAAGATATAGTATTTCATTTTTCCAGATTTTGTATTCATGGCAGCACTAAAAGTTTCAGGTTTAGCCAACACAACTTTAGTGACTAGGGGGAATTCTCAAGGAACTCCAACTCACCATAGGTAAGTTTTGTCACCAACTCAGAGCCGAGACACAATAAACAGGGAAGCTCATCCAATACAGAGGCTACAGTGGGGAAAGGTCCTCCATGCCACTAGTCAAGTAGTAAGTCAGGGTGATAATCTAAAAGGTAGGCCATGGATGGATGAAGACAATGAAAAGATGAAGCCAACACTAGCAAGCCAAGGTATGGTTGAATGATCACCTCTATTCTCCCTAAGGAGGGTAAATACCAATGAGTATGAATAGTGAACTTCTAAGTCTGAGCAGGGACAGTAGTATATATATATAATAGGTCAACCAGGTCCATGTATCTATATGATCGCCAGATCATGACACTAAGTGCTATGACATGCTATAAGAATAAGTATAAAAGCAATCTAACCATAACACCGTAATATACCTGCTGAGTCATATACCTGAATGTACATCAACCTGTACCATCATCTGTCCTCTGAAACTGCTGCTGTAACTCTGGGCACTACTGACTGCTCTGTACCAATGGTATAATGGCTACATCGGTCATCTCTCTGAGTGTCCTGAAACTCAGTCATGGCATGGGGAATGCAACTGCTGTCCACAATCTGATAGTGATCCAATATAGATGCTCATCTCGGCATCTCAAATGTAAGGGAACTGGCTGAATAGTGTACTGGAATGAGAAAAATAATGTATGGTAGCCCGGCTACTATATATGTGATAACATCTGGCTCCGGCTGGGACAAGTGCTCGACTGAAGTGAGCGCTTGAGAACCTCAGAATCTCTGGTCCTCGAACTCTGCTACTCGAATCCACGATCCAGCATTCTACCATTTTATTTCCAGCTTTATTCTTGCAACCTATTTTCTGCATTCACAAACATCTAAAGAAAATACCTCATGTCGCATGTGTGGGAAGAATATAAAATCAACTGAAATAAAATCTACTCTATGTCAGAAATATAAATGCATAAAGTATAAATGCAAAAAGTAAATTAAACTACTAACATAATTTGCAAAATTTGAAATTTATTGTGCAGGAAAAGAAAAAAGTGACAGGTACTCAGTTAAACTAGGAGCTTACAAAGGAGCTTAGAGACTAAGAAGGTGCCAGATTCAATGGCTGAAAAGACTAACTACTGCCTAAGTAGGCTTATTTGGTTTCCTACCTACCCTAATCTACCAGGCAATGCAAGACCAGGTCATTCAAGGTTAATAGGAGGAAAGTAATGTTTCAACATCCTCCCATTTACAGGTAACTCAACTTCATCTCCCTCCAAGGTTTCAAGGACAAAAGATCCCTTTCCAGCGAGACTACTTATCTTATACGGACCTTTCCATAAACTTTCCAACTTCGTGTGATTTCCTGGTTTCTCTTTATGCTTATCCCACAATAGAACTATATCTCCTATACCAAAGGTAGTACCTCTAGTATTTTGATCAAACGTGCCTTTTACCCTTTCTTGTTCTATAAGCATCTTATCGAGAGCACTTCTTCTTTTTTCATCCAGTTCAACTAATTTATCAATTCTTCCTTGCATTGCTTCTGTATCTGAAGTGCACTGCTGCAATAGTTCATAAACAGGTATTTGCAGATTTATTGGTAGTCTACAATCTTGTCCATATACTAACTCAAAAGGAGATTTTCCTGTAATCCTTTTCACTGTTGTTCGATCTGCCCATAAAGCATATTTCAATTTTACATCCCAACTTTTCTTATTTTCACCCACCATTCTTTTCAAAAGCCTAATTAGATTTTTGTTACTTGATTCGGCGAGACCATTTCCCTGGGGGTAATAGTTCGAAGAATGAGAGAGGGTGATTCCATGATTCATGCAGAAGGTGGACATTTCTATTTTGTTGAAGGCTGGGGCATTATCCGTTGTTAGTTTTACAGGGCACCCGTATCTTGACACAATATTTTCTTCCAAAAACCTCACAACCACTTCAGCTGTGGCCTTCTTGGTTGGAATAGCTTCTACCCAACGAGTGAAATAATCCGTGCAGGTCAACATGTACTTATATCCATTGCTCGAGTTTTCATTAAAAGGACCTACAAAATCCATACCCCATTGTTGAAAAGGAGCTTCAACCACTACAGGATTTAAAGGTAAGGCAGGCAATCTTGGTTTTCCTGAGAAAAACTGGCATTCTTGGCATATCCTAATATAAGCGTGTACATCCTTAAAGAGTGTGGGCCAATAATACCCTGCTCTCATGATTTTTGCAGCAGTTGTTCTTGGAGCATAATGACCACCACATAATCCTGAGTGCATCTCCTTTATGATGGTTTTTGACTCTTCCAAGTTGACACATTTCAAGATTATTCCATCGGGGTTCCTCCATCCTAATCCGTCCTGGGTTAAAACATACTTTTCAGCTTTTAGCCTTAATGCCCTTCTTTGATGATCCACCAGGTGGTCAGGGCATGACAAGTTTCTTAAGAAATATACGATATCTTTGTACCATTCATGCTCTTCATCAATGTTTAAGATAGAAGGATCCTTTTCACTTATCGTATTTACCATATTACCTCCCTTTTCAGTTAGAAGTTGAGCTAACCCTTGACCTTTCACAATCTTAATTGGCTTAATCTCTAGATCATATTCTTGTATACGTGAAATCCAATTTCCTCTTACACCTATGCCATCTGCTTGTGAAAGAACATCCTTTACTGCTTGATAAGGCACATATGCTTTAATCTTGGAATACCCCACATAGGTTCTGAAATGTTTCAAGGCTTTAACTAAGGCATAAGCTTGCTTCTCAGTTGTGGTATATTTCAGTTCGGCATCTCTCAAGTTTTTACTCATAAATGCTATAGGTTGTTCATGGTTTTCGTTGTTCTTTTGTAATAATACACCAGCAATAGTATCTTCCGAAGCATATGAGTAAATCATGAACTCTTTATTGTAATCAGGACAAGCCAGTACCGGGGAGGTTGAAATGGCCTTCTTAAGCTTGGTGAAAGATGATTCACATTCTTTATCCCAAACAAACTTCACATTCTTTTTAAGAAGGGCATTCAATGATTTGGCCAATTCTGCTAGGTTAGGAATGAATCTTCGAACAAAGTTTATTTTGCCGAAGAAAGATTGCAAGGTGGCCACATTATGGGGTGCTGCAATAGCATTGATGGCCTGAACACGTTCTGGGTCGATTCTGATGCCTTCTTTTGACACAATGTGTCCTAAAAGCTTACCTTCATCTACCCCGAAAGTTGATTTTTGGGGATTTAATGATATACCAAACTTTCTGCAACGTTCAAAAACTCTTCTCAAATGTTCTATATGATCTCCTCGTTTCTTTGAAAACACCGTTAGGTCATCCTGATAAATGGCAATTATTTTCCCAATCAAATCACTAAATGCTTGATCCATGGCCCTTTGAAAAGTGGAACCGGCGTTTAATAACCCGAATGGCATTCTTATGTATTGAAAAGTTCCCCATGGAGTGGTAAAGGTTGTTTTATTTCTGTCTTCCTTTCTAATGCGTACCTGATTATACCCCGAAAAACCATCCAACATTGACAACATCCCTGCCCCAGTGACACTTTGCAACAAATTTTCCATATTTGGCAAAGGGTAATTGTCCTTAAGGGATGCTTGGTTTAGGTTTCTGAAATCAATACATAATCTGATTTCACCACTTTTCTTTCTTACAATCACCGGGTTAGACACCCAAGTAGTGTGTCGGACAGGTTGGATAATTCCGGCTGCTAGCATTTTCTCAAGCTCTTTCTTAATTAAGGGAGCAAGTTTTGGATTGACATTTCTTAACTTTTGCCTATAAGGTTTAGCTCCTTCATGCAATGGGATAGTATGCTCAATAATTTCAGGGTCAAAAGTTCTGAGTTCATCATAAGCCCAAGCAAAAATATCTCGATACTTCCTAATCAGATTTACAATCGCCTTTCTTTCTTCTGGGGAAGCATTCTTTCCTATCCTAATCATTCTGGGAGAAACTGAAGTTCCAATATTTATCTCTATAACCTCGTCTACCGGTTCAGCTCTCTTACCTTTGTATTCATCATGCCTGTTGAAATTTTTCTCCAGGGGTATTGCTAATTTCCTAACATCAAGATCTTGAATGGAGGAACCGTTTGATTTGTCTTCTAAATTCACATTGCAATTTTGAAAACTTTCATGGTTTTGTAAGAATGCAATGATTTGTGCATCAGAATCAAAGACTTGCCAATGATCTTGATTATCAGGAACGGAAGGTCTAAATATTACTTCAACCTTACACTCTTTATTTTTAAGATGATCAGGAGTTTCAAAGGTGCAAGCTATTACTGATAATGCATCAGCCAGGGTGTTTTCTTCTCTTGGGACTGCTCGTATTGCAAAAGCATCAAACATTTCTATAGTGTCCCAAACAGCATTTCGATAATCCCTAAGCCTATTGTTTTTGGCTGCAAACTGGTTCTTCACTTGGGATACAATCAGATCAGAATCTCCAGTTACATTTAGACATTTGATCTTTTGTTCACGACAAATTTCTAGACCTAAAAGCAATGCCTCATACTCAGCTACATTGTTTGTGCAATCAAATTCCAGACGGTATGCAAACAATTTTTCTTCACCAGAAGGAGATGTGAGGACAATCCCAGCTCCAGCACCGTGTCTAGACTTTGCTCCATCAAAATGCATTTTCCAAACTTGACTAGGAGGGAAAGGGTGCTGTCGGGGTTCTTCCCAATAATTGGCCATCACCATATAATTTCCAACTTCCTCAGTGGGACGCATAGCATCTTCAAACAAGTAGTCGGGTGTTTCTACGTGTTCTGTCATAGGTTTTTCATTTATCAATCTATAAGTGGCCTTTTCTCCTATAGGGATGGTTGCGTAAGATAAATCCATTTGGATACTTCCTCCTAATTTGGCAGCCCATTCCCTTGATAGCAACATTCCCCATGCGTCAGGAATGTCTAAAACTAGGACATTCATACTTATTTCAATTGCCGGGTAAGCAGCTAGTTTCATTTTGAGGTTTTCAATCATACCTTTTGACTTAACAGGCCTGGAATCCATCCCGCACACATTTCTATATTCTCTGGATGGTTTTAACTCCAATTGTTCCATGACCTTAAGAGGCATAATGTTTACTTCTGCTCCTGAGTCTAACATACAGTTGTGCAATATCAATTGATTTATCTCCAAAGCAATATAAAAGGGGGGGTGACCCTTACCTTTATCAATCACACTTTGGATCATGATGGGGGGATCATCCTCAACTGTCACTTTCACAGGATCCTTGATTTTAGGCTCGATTCCCAGGAATTTAGTTGCTTGATCGAAGTATGAAGGGATTTTCAGAAGTTCTTCCAAGGGCACAGGGATATTTGGTTTGGATACGAAATTGCTCAAATCAATCTTTAAGTTGCAAGCCTTTTCTTTGTCCTTGGTATTCATTTTTAAACCCAATAAATGCATTACCTGTGTTCTAACGGAAGGAATAACTACCAAATCTTTTAAAGACACCATGACAGAAGATCCTGAGAGTTTTCCCAATATGTTTGAATTTAACTTTTCTTGTGTTATAGGAGATATCTCTTTGCTAGGAGTATTCTCTTGTTTTCTTTGTATTGGATCCCTAGCATGGGGTTTAGCAGGATTTGAACTTATTACCTTCTTGGTGACTTGAGGGGATAACCTTCTGGGTTGATCATTTTTCTTTAAAACCCCTTTAGGAGAAGTATTTGGAGTTTGAGTGGGGAACCTACGAGTGGTATTTCTTTGGTCCAGTGAAGTTTCTTTCAGACTGGTTTTGTTCTTATCTATGTCTTTCGCGTTATTCTTTGCCTGAGACCTAGTTACTACTCTGCCATCAGAAATGGGCTTAGTTTGAAGACATTCATTGGCATACACACCCTCAAAGGTTCTAGAAAAAGGTTTATACTTTTCAATGTTTTCTCTTTGTTTTCTGAGAACTACTCCATTCAGGTTTCGGATTAAACCACTCATTTCGGTCATCATTTTCAAAATCATATCGTTCTCTGAATTAGTGACACAAGGCATAGTTCTAAGTGTTTTAAGGATGTAAAATGAGTTCGCTCCTCAGCGGAGTCACGATTGGGAGTCGCCAGGTAGATTTAACTCTTCTACCAAGATATGTGTCGCTGTATATGCGGGAAGGACTACTAGCTTTTCCAAGGTAAGCCTATTGCGTCCCCGGCAACGGCGCCAAAATGTTATCACCTAAGATGTAGTTACCCCTATGGATGGATCCAGTCATGGATGGCAATAGGGAAGGGCAACTTGAAAGGTGCAACCACGATCACCTCGACCTCCAATATGTATGGTTGTCACGCCAGTCGAGGCAACCTTCGCTTTATGTTATCTAGCCCAGACAACAAAGGGGGAGACCCGATCTACTCCCGATAGGAGAGATCAAAACCAAGACACCAAATCAGGGTATTTCCAAGTGAAGTTAGGTGTATGGTTTATCCTAGACCTAAGGATGAAGTCACAAGCCAAGTGAGGGTTCAATAGATATAGCTTTGGTTCATAGTTGAATGTAAGAGTGACTTATATTGTTTGTAGTGAGATCTAGGGCTAGTGTACTAGTTCAATGTCAAAAGATCCACTGCCTTGGGAACCGTGTCCAATGCAGGATAGTTAAAGGGTTGTATTGGGGCTGACTAGTACATGAGACAAGCTTGACCATGGTTCATGATGTCTTCAAAGGTATAGTTTACCATGCCTAAGTCAAACCACAAGTCAATCCAACAATCTAGGAAAGTTGAATTACCTTGTAGAGAAACCAGTGCCTTGGGAATTGGGAAGTGGAGTCAAAGTGGGGTTGACTTATGGTTAGGACTCCTACAACATGAGATAAGTGGACAGTATAGGTCTTGATGGTTAAATGTGTCTAGATCTAGGTTTAACCCAAGTGGACCACAATCCCTAAAAAACAAGGAATGCAGTCCCCAAGGCAAGATTTGACAAAGTGACAGTCTAGACCTAGGTTTTAAAATATTTCGGTTTCAGATCTGCAATAATCTCAAGTACCCAGTTCCTAGAAGTGAGTGAACTCACTTCTCCAAGGTGGTGCGACTTTACCCAAGGAGGCTTCAATTGGGGTTTAGGTGGGTCAAATCATGTCGGATGGCATCCAAACTTTAGATCCTAGTAGATCGGTCAGGTAGGAGTATGGATCTATAATTTCGTGGCAATCCACCGGTTAGATCTTAGTAGATCTGAGTTTAAGTGTTCCAAGTGGTCCAAAATGGGGATTAAATCCCTTAAAATGTGGAATGGGGCCCACAAGGTCAATTTCAGAAAAGTGACAACCTGGGTGTATGTTATTTGATGTGTAGATGTCAAATCAAGTGGAATCTCAAACACCCATGTACTAGATCTAGGTCAACTTGCTCAAATGGTGAAGTGCGCCTTCCTTGGGAGAAGCTAAGTTGGCTTGGGAGAGGGGTCAAACGGAAGCCAATCCTCACCAAACTATAGATCCGGGATGCCGTGGATGCTATAGAGGTGGGTTTTCAGTATCATGCCCAACAACCCACTAGATCTCAGTAGATCTAAGAAAATGCAAAATTGGGGTTTTAATTAATTAGGGTTTTAAGTGTTTTTGACAATTGGATAGATCATGGAGATAGAACTTACCTTGAGATCATACCTGAATGATGTGGATGAGATGCCTTGATGTTGAGGAAGATTCCCGCAGAGATCAAATGAGAGATTGTTGATTTGCTTGCCAATATGATGCCCAAGTCCACAAGTGCGCCTTCCTCTACCTGTCAAACCAAGGAATAAAGATTCAATCAGTAAGAGCAAGTATGGAAGAAATACAAGAGAAATGCAAATAGTAACATGAAATAGAAGGTCCTGGGACAGTAATACTCCCTGTTACCAACGAAGAGCTCCAAAGAAGAAGTAGGGAGAGTCTTCCCCTACCAATACCTCCTCCTCCAAGCAAATCGGCCTCCACCTGTAGATGCAAAATCGTGGTACAATAGATATGGCAAACAAGATCTCCAATAACTCAGTGCAAAGGAAGAACCAACGAACGAACACCAAAAACATTCACCACAACATTGGAGATAGATGCAATAATAATTTTCTATTCCAATAATCCAGAGCCAAAAGTCGCTTTACAATGAGAGGCTCTCTCCTTTAAATAGGAAGGAGAGGCACTAAAACCCTAACCACTTTTTGAATGAGTGGCTAAGATTAAAAGATACAAATGTCTAATCAATGGTTGAGATGAGCTCCACAACATTATACATGGATCACACATAAAATATAACATAAGTGGACAAAGTCGCCCTAGGAGAGGGGAATCCCACCAAATCATGATGACAAAATATCATAAGAGGCTCATGGTGGGTCCAAGGGGTAATTTTATCCCTCCTTGGTCAATCCCCATGGCACAATAACCAATAAATAATCATGAAAGTACCAAATCGTGCCTCCCTAGTGAAGTCGTGGTCCTCAAAAGACCTCAAAAATCCACAGAAAATGCCATAAGTGATGGATGCGGGCCCCGATGAAGCTGTAACTGCTGGAGAAGGTGTGGAAGACCCCGATCTATCATCACTGATCATCCCATGCCATAACTTTGCCTCAGTAGCCCAAATCGATTTCCTCAATAGCCATTTCTACCAATCCTGAAATGCCTCGGGAAGCGTGAAACTGCCCAAACAGCCTCCTGGAGTGATGGCGCTGTCAAGGTGAGGGCACCAATGTGTCCGGGAGGGGGGTAATATGGTAAAAACAAGTGGCTGGACCACCCCCTCCATCATCAGCGCCCTAGGTCAACCGGATAAAAGTCATCTCTGCTCCGACAGGGCCTCCAACAGACCAAAACTGCACTAGGACAGCCTACTGAGGCTCAATCATCACTGTAAGTGCCCGGAACTGAAAACAAACTGTCCCATTGGACTCAGAAGGTCCAAATCTATCCAAGATGTGTACTCATACACCATATGAATCTCTGCATGATCAAAATAAATATCCAATGTACCGGAACAAGGCCAATAATAATGATCTGTAAATGACCAAACACTGCTGTATCCCAAGAATCATCATCATAACCCTGTAGCTGCTGCATAGAATCATCCTGTATGTGTACATAGACCATATATCATCTATCCATATCATCATAAGGTCTAACATCTCATGTCCCATGGTCCTCCATGGTCAAACTAGGTCTAACCAAGACCAAATACAACTCAGACCATCATCCATAGTTGCTGCAAGGTGTCAAGGTTAATACATGCTCTACAACTTATTCGAATAACAATTATAACACAGAGTAATCATGACTGGCGATCTAAATCCACATATATAGTGTCGTTAATTATTATTATTACTCAGACTAGACTTTCAGGACCATACTCACTTCATAGTTGTGATCAATTTGCTAGTGAAGGGTGAAGGCTTAAATTAACTGGCTAGGCCAAGGGATGACTTGACTGACTTGACTTTGTGACACTTTGGCAAGGGAAAGGGAATACACACCATAGTATATACTGAATGAGCAATAACACAGGGAATGGCGGTGTCTCACAAATGGATGAGTTGTTTAAAGAGGGTTTATTCACCTTCACAGATGCGCACAATCCATAATACAAACAAGGCCAGCAATTATTTAGATATAACATTTAAGTTCCATTGCTTTTTGGGCCTGAAGTTTCCATAGCCTTGATCTATGTGTGTTTACAAACACATTGCATAGATTTACATTTTTTCTTTAGGCTTTCTGCTGCAGGTGTGTTTTTAAGGCACTTGTTTACCTGAGCACTTCTAGGTGTGTCATGGACAGCTTGTTTACCTAGGTATTTATTTTTCCAAAAGATATAACATTTTATTTTTCATGGCCATTTTCAATTGGCATTTCTTTCACATACAAGATATAGCATTTCATTTTTCCAGATTTTGTATTCATGGCAGCACTAAAAGTTTCAGGTTTAGCCAACACAACTTTAGTGACTAGGGGGAATTCTCAAGGAACTCCAACTCACCATAGGTAAGTTTTGTCACCAACTCAGAGCCGAGACACAATAAACAGGGAAGCTCATCCAATACAGAGGCTACAGTGGGGAAAGGTCCTCCATGCCACTAGTCAAGTAGTAAGTCAGGGTGATAATCTAAAAGGTAGGCCATGGATGGATGAAGACAATGAAAAGATGAAGCCAACACTAGCAAGCCAAGGTATGGTTGAATGATCACCTCTATTCTCCCTAAGGAGGGTAAATACCAATGAGTATGAATAGTGAACTTCTAAGTCTGAGCAGGGACAGTAGTATATATATATAATAGGTCAACCAGGTCCATGTATCTATATGATCGCCAGATCATGACACTAAGTGCTATGACATGCTATAAGAATAAGTATAAAAGCAATCTAACCATAACACCGTAATATACCTGCTGAGTCATATACCTGAATGTACATCAACCTGTACCATCATCTGTCCTCTGAAACTGCTGCTGTAACTCTGGGCACTACTGACTGCTCTGTACCAATGGTATAATGGCTACATCGGTCATCTCTCTGAGTGTCCTGAAACTCAGTCATGGCATGGGGAATGCAACTGCTGTCCACAATCTGATAGTGATCCAATATAGATGCTCATCTCGGCATCTCAAATGTAAGGGAACTGGCTGAATAGTGTACTGGAATGAGAAAAATAATGTATGGTAGCCCGGCTACTATATATGTGATAACAGGCCCTATTCCACATTTTAACGGATTTAATCCCCATTTTGGACCACTTGGTATCTTCAAACTCAGATCTAGTAAGATCTAGCCATTGGATTGCCTTGAAATTGTAGATCCACACTCTCACTTGATCAACCTACTTGGATCTAAAATTTGGATTTCATTGGACTTGTCTTGATCCCATTTATCCCACATTTTACCCTCCTTGGGCAAAGTCGCACTTCCTTGGAGATTGGAGTTGGTCCACTTCTAGGATGTGGGTACATGAGATTTTAGTAGATTTGGAACAAACATAATTCAAAACCTAGGTCTAGTTGGTCACTTCATCAAATCTTGCCTTGGGGATAGCATTCCTTGTTTTAAGGGATTGTGGTCCACTTAGGTCAAACCTTGAATCTCTAGATCTAAACCTATTCATCCATCAAACCTTTAATTGCCCACTTGTCGCATGCAATAGGAGTCATCAACCACAAGTTTATTTCATTTGACTCCATTATCCCAATTCCCGAGGCACTGATCTCTCTCCAAGTCAATTCGACTTTCCTAGATTGTTGGATTAACTTGTGGATTGATCCTTGTTTGGTGGATTAAACCCTTTGATGTCATCATACTTCATGATCAAGCTTGTCACTTGTACTAGTTAGCCCCAATTCAAACCCTAAACTACCCTGCATTGGACACGGTTCCCAAGGCAGTGGATCTCACATTGACTAGTACTATAATCCTGGATCTTATTTTCAAATACTATAAGTCACTCACACATCAACAACAAACCAAAGCTAAACTCATTGAAACCCTCACTTTTCTTGTGACTTCATCCTTAGGTCTAGGATAAACCATACACCTTATTTTACTTAGTCTTAACTTGATTTGGTGTCTTGGTTTGATCTCTCCTGTTGGGAGTAGATCGAGTCTCCCCCTTTGTTGTCTGGGCTAGATAGCATAAAGTGAAGGTTGCCTCGACTGGCGTGACAACCATCTATTGGAGGTCGAGGTGATCGTGGTTGCACCTTTTGAAGTTGCCCTTCCCTATTGCCATCCATTAATGGATACATCCATAGGGGTAACTACAGTTTAGGTGATAACAGGTAGGGGAGGACCCTCCCTACTTCTTTCTTGGATTTCTTCGTCGGTAACAGGGAGTATTACTGTCTCTGACCTTCTACTTCATGTTGCTATTGCATTTCGCTTATATTTCCTCCATGCTTGATCTTTCTGATTGAATCGATTTCCTTGGTTTGACAGGTAGAGGAGGGCGCACATGTGGGCTAGGGCATCATCTTTTGGCAAGCAAAATCAACAATCTCTCATTTGATCTCTGCGGGAATGCTCCTCAACATTAAAGGAAACCTCATCCATCACACAGGTATGATCTTAACGTAAATTTCTCATTCCATGATCTATCCATTTGTCTAAATCATTAAAACCCTCATAAGTTAAAACACTCATTTTACAAATTTTCAGATCAACTAAAATCTAGTGGCTTCTTGGGTAAGATATTGAAAACCCACCTCTATAGCATCCACAACAATCCGGAACTATAGTTTGGTGAAAATTGGCATCCATTTGACCCCTTTCCCAAGGCAACTTAGCCTCTCCAAATGAGGTCGCACTCCTTGGTTGGGTGAGTTCATCTAGATCTAGCACCTAGGTAGGTGAGATCCCACTTGATCCTTAATCTCCACAGTTGATAACCTACCCCTAGTGTGTCACTTCAATGATTTTCATGTTGTGGGCCCCATTCCTCATTTTGAGGGTTGAGCCCCACTTGGGTCACTTTGTGATACATTTCAATCTCAGATCTGTTGAGATCTAGCCATTGGATGATCCTGATCTTCAAGACCCATCTAGCTTTACACCTCAACATCCCTGATCTACAGTTTGGTGGACATCCGACTCCATTTGGCCCATTTCCCAAGGCATTGATCTTCTCCAAGCCAATTCGACGTTCCTGGGTTGTTGAGTTAGCTTGTGGTTAGATCTTTGACTTATTGCTTGAGTACCTAGACATTGTCATATCCACTTATCAAGCTCATCTTTGGTACTGGTTAGCCCCAATTTGGTCCTTAACTATCCTACACTGGACACAGTTCCCAAGGCAGTGGATTTTCTCATCTTTGACTAGTACCCTGATCCTGGGTCTTGTTTCAAACCTCATAAGTCACTCACATAAACATGTTGGACAAAATTTACACTGTTTAAATCCCTTCATCCAACTATACTCATCTTGTGACTTCATCCATAGATCTAGGGTTTACTGTTATCACACAACTTGTAGTTGCCCCTAGAGGTATCCCATCCGGGACGGTAGAGGAGTCAGGCAACTAAAGAGGTGACCCAAGAGATGCCACGGTTCCCAATGCAAGATGGGAGTCACGTCAACCGAGGCACTCTTCGCTTTAGGTCAAAGTATAACTAGACCAAGGGGGAGACCCTATACCCCAATCACAGTTGATTGGACCCAAACAAAGGTTTCTAAGGGTAGGTAAGTAATGAGTTACGGAAACCAATGCAAGGCTAAGTGGACCTAAGGGTTAAGGTATGGTTGAGGGAGGTGTAAGAGATTGTTAATGTTTCAACCTATGTATGGTTTAGGCCACATGATGGGGTATGATGACTAGGTATAGTACCATGTGTTTACAAGAGTGGGTCTAATTTTCTTGGGAAGTGTGAAATGATTCTAGGTAGGCCCACAAGGTGAAGTTAGGTGTGAGGTTGGTACTATAGGTTAGATATAGGCTAGATCTATGAGTTTGAGTTGGTTCTAGGAGTACCCATGTACTAGATCTAGGGTTTGACACGAATCCCAAGGAGTGCGACTTGCTTGGAGAAGGACTAGTGCCTTGTTGAATGGGCTAATGGAGTCAAAAAAGTATGTCAAAGTGTAGATCGGGACACCTAGAAGCCAAGTCAAGTGGGTTGGATGAGATCCAATGGTTGGATCTTACTAGATCTAGGTTTTTAAGTGATTACCCTAAGTGGACCACAATCCCTTGAAACAAGGAATGCAATCCCCAAGGCGGATCTTGACAAAAGAACAGTATAGACCTAGGTTTCAAGGCATGGGCATTCCAAATCCACGAAAAGCTCAAACACCCACCTCCTAGAAGTGGACCAACTCAAAATTTCAAGGGGGTGCGATTTGCCCAAGGAATGTCAAAAAGTGGGTTTTGGTGGACCAAATCAAGTCCAATGGCCACCAAATTGTAGATCTGGGATGTTAGTACCCCGATCTATGTATCTTCAAAATTTCAAATGAACCCAAGTGCTAGATCTTAGTAGATCTAAGTTTTAAGGTGCCAAGAAAATCAAAAGGGGGTTTTAACTCCTTAAAACATAGAGATGTCCACAAGGTAGTTTTCACCAAAGTAAGGATGTGGGGGTAGGTTATCAAGTGTCTAGATTTCAAATCAAGCGGGATCTTACCTACCCATGTGCTAGATCTAACCCAACAAGCCTCTCTTAGGGAAGTGCGATTTGGTTCAAGAGGGCTTTTTCTGGGGTCCCGACAGAGTACTGCTCAATAGCCAACTGGGTCCCAAGTGTCTGGAGTGACAAATGCACAAGATATGGTTTCCACAGGCACAGGAGCAGGAACTGGCACAGGATCTCAGATTGGTGATCAACCGAGATCAGGGTCCCAGATTACAGGATCGACGACTACTGGCACCTCTACTGGAGGTACTCATTCTCATATAGGATATTGGGATGAGGATGAGGAGTTCTCCTCACAGGATGTCACTTCAGGGAAGAGGAAGCCTAAGTGGCTTCAAATTTACCTTGAAGGACGCTCAGGCAGTAGGAACTCCCAAGAAAGATGTAAGAGAAAGAAAGGCTCCACAGAGATTCTGCAATTACTTAGCTCTAGTAAGCAGTATCATTGAGTCAGAGCCTTCCTCGTACGAACAAGCAGCAGGTAAGCAGGCCTGCAGAGATGCCATGTTGGAAGAGTATGCTTCCATCATGAAGAATGATGTCTGGGAATTGGTACCCAGACCAAAGGGAAAATCTGTAGTCACCTCCAGATGGCTCTATAAGATTAAGTATGCTGCAGATGGCAGCATTGAGAAATACAAAGCCAGGTTTGTGGCTAGAGGGTTCTCACAGATAGAGGGAGTTGACTATGAGGAGATGTTTGCTCCAGTAGCCAGGTATTCTTCCCTCAGGATAGTGATTTTTGTTGCAGCAGAAATGGGATGGAAGATTCACCAGATGGATGTCAAGACAGCCTTCCTCAATGGACTCATAGAGGAGGAAGTATATATTGAGCAGCCAAAGGGCTTCAAGGTACTTGAGAGAGAATCTCATGTATGCAGATTGAAGAAAGCTCTATATGGCTTAAAGCAGGAACCCAAAGCTTGGTATTCTCGGATAGATACCTATTTGCAGCAGCTAGGGTTTCATAAAAGTGAAGTTGATCCTAATCTCTACTACATCGTAGTAAAAGGGGATCCGCTCATCCTTGTGCTTTATGTAGATGATCTGTTTATTACAGGGGACGAAAAACTCATCAGTGATTGCAAGACGGACCTTGAATCTGAGTTTGAGATGAAGGATACAGGATTGATGCATTACTTCCCAGGGATGGAGGTCTAGCAGGAGGATGGGCATATCTTTCTCAGTCAGGGCAAGTATGCAATGGAATTTCTGAAGAGATTTCAGATGCAGGATTGCAAGCCCATGACTACCCCTATGACAACCAACTGGAAGAAGCAAGTGGCTTCTGAGAGTAAGTTGGTTGATTCCACTAATGTATCTGGTCAACACCAGACCAGATTTGAGCTTTGCAGTCAACACCTTGAGTCAGTACATGGTAGAACCCAGAGATGTGCACTAGCTAGCAGCAAAGCATGTTTTGAGATACATCACTAGAACAGCAGAATATGGACTGAATTATGTGAGGCAAGGTGAAGTCCAGCTTGTAGGGTTCATGGATTCAGATTGGGAAGGTAATGCAGGTGACAGGAAAAGCACCTTCGGATGCTGCTTCAGCTTAGGTTCAGCGGTTGTGTCATGGTTCAGCAGGAAGCAGAAGTCTGTTGCATTGAGTTCTGCTGAGGCAGAATATAAGGCGGCTAGTTTAGCTAGTTGTGAAGCCATCTAGCTTTGCAAGATGTTGGTGAGTCTATTTGATCAGCAGTTGGAGCCTACGGTGATTCACTGTGACAACCAGAGTTGCATCAAACTCTCTAAGAATCCAGTGTTCCATGATCGATCCAAACACATTGAGATCAAATATCACTTCATTCATGATCATGTTCAGAAGGGAGCAGTTGAGCTCCAGTACATTTCCACAGATGAGTAGGTTGCAGACATTCTAACAAAGTCCTTGGTGAAAAATAAGTTTGAGTGCTTCAGGGAGAAAATGGGAGTGGTGCAGAATCCTTTCCTGGTTAAGAGAGAGTGTTAAAATGTTAACCAAGAAAATATTTGAGAGAAAATGCATGCAAAGTTCTGCATGCACCTACTTTTAGGTTTTTGGTAAACCTAATTTTACAGTGAGATGATATAAGGAGACAGAAGGTGTCTGTCTCATTCATGAAGATGAATTATCTGAGATAGATCAATTGAGAGGACGACTTTCCTAGAGGAGGGCGCATTTCTCAAGGAGGAAGCTTGTACCGCATCCGGTTGAGCGATTGAGTGTTTGTAACTTGCAGAGTATCTTCGTCTCAGTGATTGAGGAAGATCAGAATCGATCAAAGCTCAGATCTGCTGAGATCTGATTCAATACGAGTCACTCTTCAGTTGAGGGAGGGCGCACGTGTGCATGCAAAGGAGGTCGTTTTCAGCTGTAGGCTTCTTCAGTTGCAGATCAGGTCAGAGCAAAGTGATACCAAGAGACAGATCAAACAGAGGTGCATCCAGGAAGACTCAGATCCAGTTTTCCAGTTAGGGCTCATTCTTCCAGTGCATGCATCAACCTAATGCATGTAGATCTAGAATTTGCCTAAGTTACTTCTGAGGTAACCCTCTATTGTACTTGTCTCATTTTCTTATATGCTCTTGGCTCAAGAGAGAAGATAGCCCCACAGATTGCTAGTTTCCAGGGTATATGCAGTGTTATGTGTGTGATTGCATGTATGTTAAAATGGTAAAGAGATCTAGTTGTTAAGTTTATGTTTGTATGAGTATTTACTTACATCGAGACTCAAACCGCTTGAGATCTCAGGGAGATCCAGAGGGAATAGTGATCTCTAGATCTAAGTTTTACACATACATTTGCAAAGAGAGAGTGGGGTTGAGAGAGATATCACCTCATACAAGATGAAATCACAACACTAAAAGACCATGCATTAACCTCCAAAGTCACTTTTATTCCAATTTCAAACAAATGTAAGCATTACAATTTTGGCAGAGTTCTCCTGCATATTCTCCATGAGAAAACAATGGTGCAAGGCTCTGTTCTTATACAAAAAGAGACAACCTAAAACCTAATTCGAACTTGGCAAAGAAGAGAGAGCCAATTCCAATCAAAGAGATCGAATTCCAATCAATGATAGAGAATTCCAAACAATGATAGAGCTTGGCGTTGAGATTGCTTAAGTTAACACCAAGCTTGGTAGATAGGAGTGGGGAGGTGGCCTCCACCTAGGCAAGGTGCCGCCCACTCTCCATTGGAAACTCCATCAATCCAATACGTGAGCACCACATCATGAAGTCGTGTGCATGCAAAGGAGGGCTTGAATCCACATCAAGATGAAGCTTGGAGCTTGAACTCGAGTTTGTTGGAGTTGAAGGGGTTAAAGCTTGTGATGTGGCCTCCTTTTGAGGAAAGCGCCTACCATATAATCAATGCTCAACCAACAACCCATTAATTGCTTGCCACATAACCAAATTCGCAGATCATGAAGGAGAGGGTGAATTCCTTGGTAGAGATTGACTTGTGCTGATTGGATACTTAACTGAAACTGATCCGAGATGATTGGAATCTTCTTTAATGTTGATCGCCATGTCATTTAGCCTATTTATTTAATCCATTTGGATTATTTTGGAGAGATTTGGATTATCTCCAATTTAATATTTTTTTTATTATTTTAATTAATATTTCTCTTTTATTGATTTTTTGAGAAAATATTAATTATGAGGCTAAATGACTATCTAAAACTTAGGATAAGTGGGTTTGGGGTTTAACTGGGATTTTTGGCTTAGGAATTGAGCCTCCAATCTTTTAAATCCACCGCCAAACCACTTAATTATTACAAATTGAAATTTTCCAATTAAATATTTGGAAAATTTAATAATAAAATAATAAAAAATAAAAATTGTCCAACGCATCTGACAAAAAAAAAATCGGACAACATTTTAATACAACAAGGGACCTAGGAAATGACCATCTAACATACATATAGTGTCTAATAGGTTCATATACATCAGTTGGACTCTAAATACCCCCCAAGGCCCAAACTTTCAAAATCAAGCATTCCAGCTTTGGAGGAAGCGGGAGAAAACCTCGTCGATTATTGCTCGGTTATAGGCAAAGCATAATTGACAAGGGAAAAAAACTCCCTGGAATACCTTAGTTGATAATCAAGTCTTGGGGAATCGAGCCACTCATAACCCTACTAGCAGACTTATTACAAAGACCCTGTTATCACCAAACTTGTAGGTACCCCTAGAGATGAATCCAAGATGGATGGCAGAAGGGAAGGGCAACCAAAGAGATGCAACCAAGATGGCCTCGACTCCCAATGGATGGTTGTCACACCAATCGAGGCAATCTTCACTTTATGTTATCTAGCCCAAGAGTCAAGACAACAAAGGGGGAGACCCAGATCTACTCCCGACAGGAGAGATCAAACCAAAACCCCAGAGCAAGTCAAGTATAGTTGAAGTACGTAAGGTGTATGGTGAACCCTAGATCTATGGAAGAAGTCACAAGATGAATAATAATTTGGATCAAGAGGTTTAAACAGTGTATCTTTGGTCCATTATGGGTGGAAGAGTGACTTATGATGTTTGAAATAAGATCCAAAATCAGGGTCCTAGTCAATTATGAGAGAAAACCACTGCCTTGGGATCCGAGTCCAATGCAGGGTAGTTAAGGACTGAATTGAGGCTAACCAGTACCAAAGATGAGCTTGATTGAGTGATATGACAATGTCACGGGGTTCAAGCAACCAAAACAAGGATCAAACCACGAGCTAACCCAACAATCCAGGAAAGTTGAATGGGTTTGGAGAAAGATCAGTGCCTTGGGAAGTGGGCCAAATGGAGTCGGATGTCCACCAAATTACAGATCTGGAATGTTGAGATATTGAGGTAGGATGATCTAAAAGATTAGGGTCATCCAATGGCTGGGTCTCAGTAGATCTGAGATTGAAGTATGCCACAAAGTGACCCAAGTGGGGCACAACCCTCAAAATGAGGAATGAGGCCCACAAGGTCAAAATCATTGAAGTGACACACTAGGGATAGGTTATTGAATGTGTAGATTACAAATCAAGTGGAATCTCACCTACCCAGGTGCTAGATCCCTGCAAACTCACCTCTCCTAGGAAGTGCGACCTCCCTTGGAGAGGCTTCTTTGCCTTGGAAATTGGGTCAAATGGTGGCCAATAATCACCAAACTATAGATCCGAATTGCCGTGGATACTATAAAGATGGGTTTTAAATTTTATACCCAAAAGCCAAGTGGATATTACTAGATCTGAGAAAATGTAAAATGAGGGTTTGTAAATTAAGGGTTTTATCAATGAAATAGCTATGTCAATGGATTGGAGCCAAGACAAGAAGAACAAACCTATGGATCTTACCTAGATAACCTTGTAGATGCCTTGATGATGATGATCTATGCAAACCCGATCAATTTGGAGCGATTTGAGGTAGTTTTCTATGAAGTCGAATTGCCCAAGGAAGCCAATGCGCCCTCTCTCCTGCACAATAAACGTCGACAATATCAGATTTATTGCGAACAAAAGATAAGACTAATGCCACAAGAGAAATAACAAAAAGATAGCATCGATCACAATGATACTAATGATAACCCCCTCATACAAGCAAATGCCAAGTGGAGCGAGTTGAAGAAGCCTTGCAAAAACGCCCAAGTGAAGTCGCCCTCCTGTAGACAAGACAAAAAATTCCGAAAAGATAGATCTTACCACAAATACCCAAATGCTAGGATGTAATAGACTTTCCAATCACCATCGAAGAACACCAAATTCAAAGGAGACCACAAGAAAGTTTCTCTATATCAAGATTTCAAGAGCCAAAGACCCCTTACAATGAGAAGCTCTCTCCTTTAAATAGGAAGAAGAGGCACCAAAACCCTAACCACTTTTTGAATGAGTGGCTAAGATTAAAAGATCAAAATGTCTAATCAATGGTTGAGATGAGCTCAACAATACAATACATGGATCACTAACAAAATAATACAATATGTGGACAAACTCACCCTAGAAGAGGGGATCCCACCAAATCATGATGACAAAATAATAGATCTAGCTTATGGTGGGTCCAAGGGGTAATTTTAGACACCCTTGGTCAATCCCCATAGCACAATATCAATAAAAAAATCATCAAAGTACCAAATCGTGACTCTGGACAAATCGTGAGCCTTGGGAGGCTCCAAAAATCATCAGAAAGTGCCATAAGTGATGGATGTGAGTTCCGATGAAGCTGAAACTGCTGGAGAAGGTATGGAAGACATCCCACTCATCATCACTGATCATCCTATGCCATAACATTGCCTCAATAGCCCAAATCGAATTCCTCTGTAGCCATTACTACCATTTCTAAACTGCCTCGAGAAACGTGAAACTGCCCAAACTGCCTCCTGGATTGCCTGCGCTGTCAAGGTGAGCTCACCAATGAGTCTAGCAGGGGGGTAATATGGTAATAACAAGTGGCTAGACCACCCCCTCCATGCACAGCACCCTAGGTAAACCAAGTAAATCTCATCACTGCTCTGACAGGGCCTCCGATAGACCAAAACTGCACTAGGATAGCCAACTCAATCATCACTATAACTGCCCGGAACTGAAAACAGACTGTCTCATTGGACTCAGAAGATCCAAATCCATCTAAAGTGTGTACTCATACACCACATAGTCCTCTGCATGGTCCAAAATAAATACTCATCATATTCAGCAGACCAAATAATAATAATCTATAAAAGTGCTAAAAAGCACAAATCATCATCATAAGCCTGAAACCACTGCATAAGCCCACCATGGTGATCTGTACCAGACCATATGTCATCTATCTGTAACATCTGAGGTCTACCACCTCATGTCTTGTAGTTGACTTTTGGTCAAACTGAGGTTTGACCAAGTCAACATGACCAAAATATAACTCAAACTGTCATCAAGCTACTGCAAGGTGTCCAAGGTTAAGACATGCTTTACAATCCATTCAATTAGAAATTATAACAAGAAGTAATCATTACTGGCGATCTAAATCCAAATATAATAAGTCATAATTATTATTTATTACTCAGACTAGACTTTCAAGGTCATACTCACTTCATAGTTGTGATCAATTTGCTAGTGAAGGGTGAAGGCTAAGGAATACATGGCTAGGTCTAAGGATGACTTACTGACTTAACACTGTGACACTTTGGAAATGGAAAAGGGAATACACACCATAGCATATAGTGGACAAGCAACAACACAGGGAATGGCGGTGTCTCACAAATGGATAAGTTGTTCAAAGAGTGTTTATTCACCTTACACAGATGTGCACAATCCATAATACAAATGAGGCCAGCAATCTTTTGATATAGCATTTAATTTCCATTGCTTTTTGGGCCTAGAGTTTCCATAACCTTTGATCTATGTGTGTTTACAAACACATTGCATAGATTTACATTTATTTAGGCTTCTTGCTGCAGGTGTGTTTTTAAGGCACTTGTTTACCTGAGCACTTCTAGGTGTGTCAAAGACAGCTTGTTTACCTAAGTATTTACATTTCACAAAAGATATAACATTTGATATTTCATAGCCATTTTCATCTGGCTTGCCTTTCATTCATGTGTGTTTAGAAACGCATTGCATAAATGGGCTTTTCATACAAGATACAACATTTCATTTCCATACTTTGCATTAATGGCAGCACTTAAAGTTTCAGGTTTAGCCAACAACATCTTTAGTGACTAGGGGGAATTCACAAGGAAATCCAACTCACCATAGGTAAGTTTTGTCACCAACTCAGAGCCGAGACACAATAAACAGGGAAGCTTATCCAATATACAGGCTACAGTGGGGAAAAGGTCCTCCATGCCACTGGTCAAGTAGTAAGTCAAGGTAATGAACAAACTGAGTAAGTCATGGATGGATGAAGACAATGAATAGTGAAACCAACACTAGCAAGCCAAAATATGGCGGGAATGACCACCTCTATTCTCCCTAGGGAGGGTAAAACCAATGAGTATAGGCCAAGAACTTCTAAGTTAGAATAGGGACAAATATGATATATATATATAGTGCAACCAGGTCCACATATCTATATGATCGCCAGATAATGACACTAAATGCTAAGACATGCTAAGAGAATGGAAATAAAAGCAATATAACCACAACACCATAATATACCTGCTGAGTCGTATACCTAAATGCTCATCATCTGAGCCAACATCTGTCCTCTGAAACTGTTGCTGTAACTCTGGGCACTACTGATTGCTCTGTATAAATGGCTAAATAGCTACATCGGTCATCTCTCTGACTGTCCTAAAACTCAGTCATGGCATGGGGAATAAAACTGTTGTCCAAAATCTGATAATGATCCATAGTAGATGCTCATCTCAGCATCTGAATGCAAGGGAACTAGTTGAATAGTGTACTGGAATCGGAAAAATAATGTATGGTAGCCTGGCTACTATATATGTGATAATAGACCCCATGGGGCATGGTCATTTCAACAGAAAAACAAAACTAGCTAATCATCACAAACCGAACCCCTGATACTCTGGAAGTGAACATTGATCATGTTCAAACACTGGCGGCTCAATGGAGGTTCAACTATTGTACAAAATAGTTGGCAACATGCAGCAACGATTTGCTTGGGGGGACCTTTTTATTCTTTAAACTTGTTAGAAATGTCGCTTAACCATTTATTGTATGGTGGTCATAGAGACCCAAATTCGAAATGATCGAACTCTGATTTTTTATAGAGAGTGTCTGATGCCAAAATGAAAAAGGAAAAAAAAAACACACTAGGATTCTTGTGCAAGCTGAAAGGAAAGAGGTATGGAAAAACAGATTTGCAGAGGGGAATTACATCAAGGACTTTGTCATTTGCGGCTGCAAGCATAAGATGCTTTATAGAGTGAGGACCCACTCACTTGTCAATTATAGTTGTAGGGGCAACGCCCACTGAGGCCAATTTATTTTTTAAAGCATGACTATTACATAACCTGGGTATTGCTCTTCCTTTGTAAAACTAAAGTGGGTGGATAGGAGCTCAAGTTGGCCAATCAATCCAGATTAGAGTGAGGACCCACTCACTTGTCAATTAGAGTTGTAGGGGCAATGCCCACTGAGGCCAATTTATTTTTTAAAGCATGACTATTACATAGCCTGGGTATTGCTCTTCCTTTGTAAAACTGAAGTGGGTGGATAGGAGCTCAAGTTGGCCAATCAATCCAGATTAGATTAATATTGAATCCATGAAATGCCTAGTTAGAATCCATACTTAAAATTAGCGAAGTGTAAATACAAAATCAAGGGCCAACTGCAACGTGACTATTGCCCCCTCTCCAATGCTTAGTGACCACCGACAATGCTCGAGCTCTGAGTGTAGGTCAATTGAATTGTGAGAGAGAATGGTTACAGAAGCAAAAGAGGTATGCACCAATTCACATGGTAAGGACGGTTTACAGAGCGGTAGGAAAGACAAGATGCAATGGTAAAATTATGTTTTCAAAAATCGACAAGGTGGTGTTCGCTCGAACGATCAGGATTAATTTTGAAGCTCTTTTCAGTTCGATCCATTAAAGGTTGCGTGAAGGGAAGGTACATCATATCCATCGGACAAATGTGCAAGATTTGCTAAGTAGCAATTGCAATTTTGAGGCAAGAAGGATGTTTACATAAGAAATTTGGGCATGTTTCGAGCATTGTCAATGTGGAAGGGAATTGTAAATTTGTAACTTTTATCACATATATAGTAGCCGAGCTACCATACATTATTTTTCTCATTCCAGTACACTATTCAGCCAGTTCCCTTACATTTGAGATGCAGAGATGAGCATCTATATTGGATCACTATCAGATTATGGACAGCAGTTATATTCCCCATGCTGTGACTGAGCCTCGGGACACTCAGAGAGATGACCGATGTAGCCATTATACCATTGGTACAGAGCAGTCAGTAGTGCCCAGAGTTGCAGCAACAGTTTCAGAGGACAGATGATGGTACAGGTTGATGAGCATTCAGGTATATGACTCAGCAGGTATATCATGGTGTTATGGTTAGATTGCTTTTATACTTATTCTTATAGCATGTCTTAGCACTTAGTATCATGATCTGGCGATCATATAGATATTTGGACCTGGTTGATCTATATATATATTACATTGTCCCTACTCAGACTTAGAAGTTCACTATTCATACTCATTGGTATGTATCCTCCTTAGGGAGAATAGAGGTGATCATTCCACCATACCTTGGCTTGCTAGTGTTGGCTCCATCATTTCATTGTCTTCATCCATCCATTGCCTACCTTTTAGTTTATCACCCTGACTTACTACTTGACTAGTGACATGGAGGATCTTTTCCCGCTGTAGCCTCTGTATTGGATGAGCTTCCCTGTTTATTGTGTCTCGGCTCTGAGTTGGTGACAAAACTTACCTATGGTGAGTTGGAGTTCTTTGTGAACTCCCCCTAGTCACTAAAGTTGTGTTGGCTAAACCTGAAACTTTTAGTGCTGCCATGAATACAAAGTCTGGAAAAAATGAAATGCTATATCTTGTATGAAAAGCCCATTCATGCAATGTGTTTCTAAACACACATGAATGAAAGGCATGCCAAATGAAAATGGCTATGAAAATAAAATGTTATATCTTTTGGAAAATAAATACCTAGGTAAACAAGTTGTCCATGACACACCTAGAAGTGCTCAGGTAAACAAGTGCCTTAAAAACACACCTGCAGCAGAAAGCCTAAAAGAAAAAATGTAAATCTATGCAATGTGTTTATAAACACACATAGATCAAGGCTATGGAAACTTCAGGCCCAAAAAGCAATAGAACTTAAATGCTATATCTAAACAATTGCTAGCCTTATTTGTATTATGGATTGTGCGCATCTGTGAAGGTGAATAAACCCTCTTTAAACAACTCATCCATTTGTGACACACTGCCATTCCCTGTGTTATTGCTCATTCAGTATATACTATGGTGTATATTCCCTTTCCCTTGCCAAAGTGTCACAAAGTTAAGTCAGTCAAGTCATCCCTTAGCCTAGCCAATTATTTCAGCCTTCACCCTTCACTAGCAAATTGATCACAGCTATGAAGTGAGTATGATCCTGAAATTCTAGTCTGAGTAATAATAATAATTAACGACACTATATATTTGGATTTAGATCGCCAGTTATGATTACTCTGTGTTATAATTGTTATTTGAATAAGTTGTAGAGCATGTATTAACCTTGACACTTTGCAGCAGCCTTGGATGATGGTCTGAGTTATATTTGGTCTTGGTTAGACCCAGTTTGACCATGGAGGACCATGGGACATGAGATGTTGGACCGTATGATGATATGGATAGATGATATATGGTCTATGTATACATACATGATGATTCTATGCAGCAGCTACAGGGTTATGATGATGATTTCTGGTTTACAGCAGTGTTTGGTCATTTACAGATTATTATTATTGGCCCTGTTCCGGTATATTGGATATTTATTTTGATCATGCAGAGACTCATATGGTGTATGAGTACACATATTGGATGGATTTGGACCTTCTGAGTCCAATGGGACAGTTTGTTTTCAGTTCCAGGCACTTACAGTGATGATTGAGCCTCAGTAGGCTGTCCCAGTGCAGTTTTGGTCTATCGGAGGCCCTGTCAGAGCAGATGAGATTTTTATCCGGTTGACCTAGGGCGCTGATGATGGAGGGGGTGGTCCAACCACTTGTTTTTACCATATTACCCCCCTCCCGGACACACTGGTGCCCTCAACTTGACAGCGCAGGCACTCCAGGAGGCTGTTTGGGGCAGTTTCACGCTTCCCGAGGCATTTCAGGATTGGTAGAAATGGCTATTGAGGAAATCGATTTGGGCTACTGAGGCAAAGTTATGGCATGGGATGATCAATGATGATAGATCGGGGCCTTCCACACCCTCTCCGGCAGTTTCAGCTTCATCGGGGCCCGCATCCATCACTTATGGCACTTTCTGTGGATTTCTGAGGTCTTTTTGAGGCCTACGATTTGACTATGGTGGCACAATTTGGTACATTCATGATTATTTTATGGTTATTGTGCTATGGGGATTGACCAAGGAGGGATAAAATTACCCCTTGGACCCACCATAAGCCTCTTATGATATTTTGTCATCATGATTTGGTGGGATTCCCCTCTGCTAGGGCGATTTTGTCCACTTACATAATATTTTATTAGTGATCCCTGTATTTTATTGTTGACCTCATCTCAACCATTGATTAGACATTTGTATCTTTTAATCTTAGCCACTCATTCAAAAAAGTGGTTAGGATTTTGATGCCTCTCCTTCCTATTTAAAGGAGAGAGCTCCTCATTGTAAAGGGACTTTTGGCTCTGGATTATTGGAATAGAAAATTATTATTGCATCTATCTCCAGTGTTGTGGTGAATGTTTTTGGTGTTCGTTCGTTGGTTCTTCCTTTGCACTGAGTTATTGGAGATCTTGTTTGCCATATATTTTGTACCACGATTTTTGCATCTACAGGTGGAGGCCGATTTGCTTTGAGGAGGAAGTATTGGTAGGGGAAGACTCTCCCTACTTCTTCTTTGGATCTCTTCATTGGTAACAGGGAGTATTACTGTCCCAGGACCTTCTATTTCATGTTACTATTGCATTTCTTTTGTATTTCCTCCATACTTGATCTTACTGATTGAATCGCTGTTCCTTGGTTTGACAGGTAGAGGAGGTCGCACTTGTGGGCTAGGGCATCAATTCGGCAAGCAAATCAACAATCTCTCATTTGATCTCTGCGGGAATCTTCCTCAACATCAAGGCATCTCATTCACATCACTCAGGTATGATCTCAAGGTAAGTTCTATCTCCATGATCTATCCAATTGTCAAAAACATTTAAAACCCTAATTAATTAAAACCCCATTTTACATTTTCTCAGATCTACTTAGATCTAGTGGGTTGTTGGGCATAATATTGAAAACCCACCTCTATAGCATCCACGGCATCCCGGATCTATAGTTTGGTGAGGATTGGCTTCCGTTTGACCCCCCTCCCATGCCAACTTAGCTCCTCCCAAGCAAAGCGCACTTCCTAGTTTGAGCAAGTTGACCTAGATCTAGTACATGGGTGTTTGAGATCCCGCTTGATCCATAATCTACACATCAAATAACATACACCCAGGTTGTTAC
Organism: Larix kaempferi; assembly: GCA_027924585.1. Classification (NCBI taxonomy): domain Eukaryota; kingdom Viridiplantae; phylum Streptophyta; class Pinopsida; order Pinales; family Pinaceae; genus Larix; species Larix kaempferi. The sequence continues at coordinate 15,981,502 of BSBM01001138.1, read as the reverse complement.
TTTTCTGAAATTCACCTTGTGGGCCCTATTCCACATTTTAAGGGATTTAATCCCCATTTTGGACCATTAGGTGCACTTAAACTCAGATCTAGTAAGATCTAGCCGTTGGATTGCTACGAAATTATAGATCCTCACTCCTACCTGACCAACCTACCCGGATCTAAAGTTTGGATGCCATCCGACTTGTCTTGACCTACCTAACCCTCATTTTTGACCTCCTTGGGCAAAGTCGCACCACCTTGGAGAAGTGAGTTAACTCACTTCAAGGACGTGGGTACTTGAGATTCTTGCGGATTTGGAACGGGAATAATTCAAAACCTAGGTCTAGAGTGTCACTTTGTCAAATCTCGCCTTGGGGATAGCATTCCTTGTTTTAAGGGATTGTGGTCCACTTGGGTCAAACCTAGATCTAGACACATTTATCCATTAAGACCTCTATTGCCCACTTGTCCCATGTACTAGGAGTCCTACACCACAAGTCAACCCTACTTTGACTCCACTTCCCAATTCCCAAGGCACTGGTTTCTCTACAAGTTAAATCGACTTTCCTAAATTGTTGGATTGACTTGTGGTTTGACCTATGCATGGTGAACTAAACCCTTGAAGCCATCATGTACCATGGTCAAGCTTGTCATATGTACTAGTTAGCCCCAATTCAACCCTTAAACCACCTTGCATTGGACACGGGTCCCAAGGCAGTGTATTTTCCAACATTGAACTAGTACTCTAACCCTAGATCTCACTTCAGACATTTTAAGTCACTTTCACATCAACCATGAACCAAAGCTATACCCATTGAACCCCTCACTTGGCTTGTGACTTCATCCTAAGGTCTAGGATAAACCATACACCTTACTTCATTTAGAAACAACTTGATTTGGTGTCTTGGTTTTGATCTCTCCTATCGGGAGTAGATCGGGTCTCCCCCTTTGTTGTCTGGGCTAGATAACATAAAGTGAAGGTTGCCTCGACTGGCGTGACAACCATATATTGGAGGTCGAGGTGATCGTGGTTGCACCTTTTGAGTTGCCCTTCCCTATTGCCATCCATGACTGGATACATCCATAGGGGTAACTACAGTTTAGGTGATAACAGTAACATCCATCGTAGCATCATTCAATGCTCCCTACCATCAAACATTAAACATCACATCACAAAACCAATTGAAGATGCCACTACTTGTCTTCAAAATCACAAATTTGCTTTAACATGAATGCCATACAGAGATCACAACATCAATCTTCTAGACAACCTTCATCATTAGCTCTGTTAGTCACATACATTGCATATCATAAATGAGGTGGATATAAATCAATTCAAATGCACACATATAATTACACTTTGTGGCTAATAATTTCATGTTTTAATGGTAAATTCACTAAAATTGTTGGTTCACATAAATTATTCAATTCTGGAATTTTATGATTTAATGTCTTACGTTATCCATATGAACAACAAAAGTTAATTTGGTTGTAACTGCATGATAGAATTGATGGTTGTGTTACATTAAAATTTCCTTAAGCAATTTCACACCTAAATTTCTGAATGTCTATGGTTCTTTAAATGCAAGTTTAATCTCTCATTTGGTTATTGGCAGTATGGAAATTTCAATTGTGTGAAGTTTCTTGTTTATCTCATTTGGCACATTTTTCTTTACACTCATACTGCTCATTAACCATGTATGTAATGGCAAGATCGGCGAGATTATTAACTAATCAATTATAAGTTTGTGGGATTAAATTTCACTAAGACTGAGCCATATTTGTTGAAGTAATCCTAATCACTATAACAAAATTGGACATTAAATAAGTTGGATGACTACCTTTTGCAGAGACCTCACTCTCTCCAAGAGGACCTAATTCAAAGATAATTTCATAAACTAATAAACATAAATGCCACCATTGGATATACTTTACTTGTGGATGAACTTTGACAATAAGCCAACCCTATTGGATGCCATTTTGATATTGAAGACATTGTGGTTCATTGTCATTTAAACTTCCAGAAGTTATTTCTCTTGAAATGTCCATGGATGTTCTGTCTCATGCTTGAGCAAATCTATTTTTGTGAAGTGTTTTATTTATTGTTTCTTGGCATACCTTGGTTGATTAAAACACTCATGTGGGACTCTTAACGTAAAACACATCTAAATCTCAAACAAGTTTAAGATCATTTCCTTTAGCTCTCCCATATATTGATCTAGTAACCCATAGGGATGCCTCCCTTGGCCTTGAGAGTAGGCCTAAAGAGTAGGAAAGATTTATGCTAAGGTGACAGTGGCATCTGTCTTTCAAAGTTGCACTTGTAGCATTAGTGGATTAGGGCTTTGCCACTTAAGTGCTAAAACAAGTTGTAACACAATGATAGGCAAGTCATATCTCTGACCTCAAATCATTCACACAGCAATGGATACTGGTAGGTTGGCTTTTTAAGTGAGCATTCAAAATTTCAAACAACGTAGAAATTTCTACATAGCATTGTCTAATAGGAAGAAAAACAACATCAATTATTGCAATAATGCAATTACCTAAACATGTAAACAATATTTGGTTCTTATCAATAGCATGCGAATCCTTGTAAGCAGACGATTTTACATTTGTTTCTATAAAAACGCATTGCAACTCACAAGTTATTTAGCAATAAAATATAGTAGGCAAGCATGGACTGCAGTAACTTTATCAAAATAGATGACCAACAATTCAAACAATTGATTCTTCATCCATAATCTAGTAAAGAGTTATAAAACATAAGTTTAGCAATGGTTGAAATGGAGTTTTTAGTAGAACATGTATACTTGAAAATTCCATTGCTCCATCGTTCAAGCATGTCACCAAGATTAACTATAAATCCCCTGCAAATAATAAATGCATTAGAAATGTGCTCACCATTAAACAAGGGAATATCTAACCAGCCATACCTTATTTATACATCATCAAAGTACTTATTACTAAGACATTTCATTGTCCAACATGTAACACAAGTTATAAAAAATAATTTATGCTTTCATAAAATCAAAAACACTTGAACAAACGTGTCTTTAGTTTTGTCAAGGAATATCCAAATGGTGTTAATCAATTTACGAAACAAGTTAATTTTCTAGAATACACATGGATTTACAAGCATGCAACCAAAGAGTTATGAACAAATGTCATAATATATTAAAACAGATAGTATATGGATATTTACAAGGGGAAGGTAGTGGCATGAACTTCCTGATTTAGGAAAACCACTACGAAAATAGTTTGAGCCCTCCAGCTCTTCTAATATTTTTAACAGAAGGCATAGTTAACAAAAAAAGATTGAATCAAAATTGCTTTTAAGGTTCTATATTACATCCACCGTTTCAACATTGTTCAATGTTCAATGTACCTGGGCCTCTAATAAGTGAGCAGCATGTCACAAAAGTTAAAACACATGTTGCAGCCAAACCAGTAAGGATCACAACAAGAACCATGGAGTGTAGGAGTATGTAATGGCCTACATACTAAAGGGTATTCAACTACATTGAAAATCACAGAATGTTGAATACATAATGGTTTTGAATATAGACATAGTCAAAAGTTAAAACATATGGCAATCTGAAGTTCCTCTGTTATACAATATTACACCTTAAGAAGTTGCAAAAGATTAACAAGTGAGGAAATGTGTTGAAATGGACTTTCACAAATGAGCTTGATGCCAAAAAAAGTAATGGTACTCTTTGCATAACATATGCTCCATCCACAGATAAAAGGAAAGAATGTTGCATCAATATGGAAACAATTATAACATGTTCTTTGAGCATTGGTTGAAAAGACATGAATTTCTAGACATTTAATGAAACACGATGATTTGGTTGATATGACACAATTGTGGTATATCCACATATAGATGTCAACATACATAATAGAGATAACTTGAGAGCACCAGAGATTTGTTTGTCCAGGATGACAACTTTATATATGATTTGATGATTTATAAAAAGTTATTCTTATCAAGAGGCATAATTGTATTCGTTTAGTTGATTTTATATAGTATTATTCTTCTATTGAGTGATAATAAGAAATTTGTATTACAAGAATTGGATAACAGGGATGCTTGACATTCCTGAGAATGATCACAACACGGCCTTTTCAAATAAGTGTAAATGTTACAACTACAAACTCTCCCTTAACGTGGAACAAAACTTTATATATGCAGAATAAATAGAATCTGCAGATATTGGTCAATCAACCATCGTACAAGATACCTTGAGTGAGGAAACAGAGTATGGTACTCAACAAATCTCCTGTGGGATTGAAACTCGTAGAGCTAGCAGGAGCACTAGTTAGTGTTCATCGCCATTCTTCTTGTGATTGAAACTTGATCCTGGATCAATAACACATGCCTCTGCTAACTTGCCAAATCTATTATCAATTGTTTAATGTAACTGATTGAGGACTATTGCAGTTACCTCACCTTAGTAATAAACTATCTGTAGTTTCAATGGTGGATGCATTGAACTCTGCTTACTACCTTAGTAATTATGAAATGGTAATGAGGGTTGTTGTAGCGAACTCACACAGTTATCATGGCTAGACCACCATTAGTGATTAATTAATAATGATTAATAGTGGTAGAGCCAACACAACTTATGATGAAGTTCTAAGGTCAAAACTATGTTTCATGATAATCCATTTAAGTAAAAATTCTTCTTCTTACAAAAGAGGATAACTGATGCATTGGTACAACTATAAAGTAAACATACAAAGATGAGGTAATATTTAATTAGAAAAATTGCAGTAGTGAGGCAACTCCTCTCTCTTATATAATGATTATGCTGAGACATCCTACAAAAGCATAAATGTGCCGAAATGTTGTAACTTTTAGTTGACATTAAAATAAAAGAAAAATTATGCAATGTGTAGATATTTTTGCAGCACTCCAAAACCATGGGTCATACAACATTCTCGCTGTTGGAGATTTCACTGGAATGACACTTCAATGCAATTCAGAATTTCACCTTCTTCGTAGAAGGTTCTGTTATCACACCATAGTAGCCGGGCTACTATCCTTGCTGAGCAGATATCTGCACAGTTCAGAGCTTTGCTTTTACAGAGATCAGTTATGATGAGCTTGTGTTTTGAGATCACTCATGATCAGAGCAGTATATTATATCAGACTTTTGTTAGACCTTGTGCCAAGGATGAGCCTTGAGAGCTCAGATTTGATGATCGATGTGACCCTTCGTTCCATACAGTTTCAGTTCAGTGCCCAGTGATGTTATTGCAGCAGTGTTTCAGATGTTTTCTGATGACTATTATTATGATGTGATATGACCTGTGGACTTCTGATTATTGACTGTGGACTATTATCTTGTTGTTTTAGTCATTCTCATGGCATTGACTTGGTATATGATTCAGGATATGGCAGTACTATTTAAAAATAAAATGAAATATCTTGGATGATGTTACAACTATTAAATGGATGTATTACTTGCACATTTAGGTTTTCTGACAAAACTCATCAGTTTCATTACCCTCCTATGAGCATAGATATGGTCTTCCTTGACATTCTTGTCTGCTAGCTTAGGCACCACTTTCATTTGACTCCATCCATCCATGACCTTCCTAATTTGGCTTCAACCTTTTGAATTGCCTTATTGACTTCTTGATACTGAGGACTTCCCCATTACTACTGTTATCACTCCATAGTAGCAGGGCTACTATTCTTGCTTAGCAAATATCTGCACATTTCAAAGCCTGGATTTTACAGAGTTTGGCTATGATGAGCTTGTATTTTGAGATCACTCATGATCATAGCAGTGTTGTATATTGACCTTGATCATAGCACTAAATGATGTTTATGCTTTAAGTTAAGCTGTGAGTATGATTAGAGGAACATGTCTTAGTCTATTGATATGATTTGTCCTTGGTTGTATATTGACCTAGTCAAACCTAGTTTGACTATGGTCATTTTTGGGATCTGTGATGATGTGGGCCATGTATGCTTATTGATGATGATTTATGGACCCACATGCTCTTGTTATGGTAATATATGGTGGACATATGATTCAGATAGTGATTGATGCAGTTCAGCAGGTATTATTATTATTTCAGATCATCAGATTATGCATTGTCCATATATGGTGGACCCTGCAGTTGGCCCCTCGGGGCAACCCATGGTGTATGAGTACACATTCTTAGTAGTTTTGGGTCTTCTGTATCCAATGAGACCCTTATCATTCAGTTCCAGACACTTCTAACAGTGATAGATGTAGTTATCCACTTGTTGACCAGATTTGGGGTTGTTTTCCCAGCCTGTCCAGTAGGGGCCATGAGAGGCCAGTTCACCTAGGGCGCTGTATGAGGAGGGGGTGGTCCAGCCACTTGATTTTACCATTATACCCCCCTTCTGGACATCCTGGTGGGCTCAGTTTGACAGCACAGGCAGCCTAGGTGGCAGTTTCAGCAGCTTCACAGTTACCAAGGCAGGTTAAAAATGGAATAAAAGGGTTGCTGAAGAATTCGATTTGGGCAATTGAGGCAAAGTTTTAGCATTTGGTCTTCACAAAGGTCTTCCAGGGTGAACCACCCATCTTTCAGCCAGTTATCATCAGTCATTGGGGTCCACTGAGGCCACAAGAGGCGTTTTACTGCATGTGTCTCACAGAATTTTGAGGACAGGATTTGATCATTTGTATTATTTGGGCATATTATTTTATATTATTGTGCCATGGGGATGAGCTAGTAAGGATTGATGCCTCCTAGCCCCACCATGAGCTTATTGAGTCATGCCCATGTTGTATGCGATGGGCCCATGTGTCTTAGCCCCCTCTAGAGGATGAGGTCACCCTCACTTAGTCACTTCTAGCTATGACGTCACCTCTATTTTGAGTGAGCCATGTGATATTTTATGTTGGCTCATCTTAGCCATTGATTATGTTGTGAGATCTTTTAATCTCAACCACTCATTTCATAAAGTGGTTTTGAGATCTAGGGTTTTGGTCTTTATTATCCTATATAAGGAGGAGACCCCCTCATTGTAAAATTCATCTAGAGACTTTTGGCTCTGGGTTATTGGAAAAGAAAATTATTATTGCATCTACTTGTCTTGTGGTGGTGAATGCTTTTGGAGTTTGATTGTTTGTTCTTCCTTTGCACTGGGTTATTGGAGATTATCTTGCCATCTTTTTGTTCCACGTTTTCTCATCTACAGGTGGAGGCCGAATTGCTCAAGGAGGACGCATTGGTAGGGGAGACTCTCCCTCCTTCTTCATTGGGTCTCTTCGTCAGTTACAGGGAGTATTACTGTCTTAGTACCTTCTACTTTCTGTTATCATTGCTTATTTGCTTGTATTTCCTCCATTCTTGATCATCTCGATTGAATCGATTTCCTTGGTTTGATAGGAAGAGGAGGGAGCACGTGTGGAGCTAGGGCATCTCATTTTGGCAAGACAAATCAAAGATTTCTCATTTGATCTCTGCGGAAGCATTCCTCAACAACATGGCAAACACTTCCATCACACAGGTATGATCTCAAGGTAAGTTTCTTATTCCATTAGTCTACCCATCTGTCAATTTAATTCAAAACCCTCATTTAAAATCAACTAAAATTCTACTAAAAATTCTATTGATCAAATCCCTTGGTCATTTGGCAAATCCTTTATGGGTATTGTAGATCAGGTAAATCCCAAAGTGGGTTCTCCTAGGCGTCATGCTTGGGGACTCCATTGGCCCATTTTCCTAGGCATTGGCCTTCTCCCTACCCTCACGACTTCCCTGACTTGTCCAAATTTCCTGTGGTTTGATCTCCGTTTGGTTGCTTGCAAACTTTGACATTGTCATATCCCTTCATCAAGCATAGCTAGAAAGCCCTAACTATCAGATCTACGTTTTGGGACACTTTCCCTGTTTTAAGGGTCACGTTTCCCAAGGCAGTTGATTTTGACCATTTTAAACTAGCTTTGAATCCTAGAATCATACTTAATCTCTAAATCATTGTGCTTAAGATCTATTCATCAAGTCATATCATCTCTAAGCCTCCACAGTGTCTCAGTCTCCTTAAATCTAGGGTTCCATAACTGCCACCTTACGTACCTCACTTTATCTGATCTGATCTAGTGATTGGGTTGATCTCTCCTATTGGGAGTAGATCTAGGTCTCCCCCTTGTTACCTTGGCTTTGGTAGAAAAAGCGAAGAGTGCCTTGGTTGGCGTGACAACCATCCATCTGGGAACTAGGGCTCTCTCGATTCACCACTTTAGCTTCCTGTCCCCTCTACCATCCACCTTGGATCCATCTGTAGGGGCAACTACAAGATTGCTAATAACAACTACCTCTATGTTGGACCGCATCCATGTTTGTTCAGTGTCTCAGCTCTGAGTTGGTGACAAAACTTGCCTTTGGTGAGTTGGATTGTAGGCCTAAATCATTCTAGTCAGTTGTCCTGATGTTTGGCACTGGCAGAAGTCCCCCTAGTCACTTAAGATGTTGTTGGCTAAAACTGAAAGCTCATGTACTACTTATATTGGAAATGCACTCTGAAAGCCTGTGAACTTAAAATTCTAGAACGTGTTTCTTAACACACGTGAATAAAGGCTATAGCAATGAAATGCTAAAATACCCCTTGAAGGGTATAGAAAAGGTCCAAAAAAGCAATGGTTACTCAAAGTTATATCTATTATTGTTGACCTTGTATATGTATAAACATGCCCCATATGCAAGCTGCGACTAGTTGTGCTTCTTAGCACATCTGAAATCTGAGGGGTTATGTAGGCCAAAAAGGCCATGAAATGAAATGAATGATCCTAATGAACCTGCATCAACTTGATGTAGACATGATGCCTAAGTTGAATAAACACTCTCTAAACAACTTATTCATTTGTGAGGCACAGCCCTTCCCTGTGTTATTTGTCCGGCACGGAGTGTAGCTCCCCCTTTCCCCATCCAAAGTGTCACCTAGTTGAGTTTGGTCAAGTCATCCCCTTTGCCCAACCTTGTCTTAGCCTTCACCCTTAGCTAACAGTTAGACCATGTCCAATGGATGAGTCTGTCATTAAAGCTTTTGTGCAAGTAAAGTATAAATAACATTAAATATCTATATATATTAAACTGCCATGGAATGATGATGTACTTTAAGTTAAGCTGTGAGTGTGATTAGAGGAGCATGTCTTAGTCTATTGATATAATTTTGTCCTTGGTTATATTTTGACCTAGTCAAACATAGTTTGACCATGGTCATTCTTGGGATCCGTGATGATGTGGACCATGTATGCTTATGGATGATGATTGTTGGTCCTACATGCTCTTATTGATTATACCATATGGTGGACATATGATTCAAATGATGGTTGATGCAGTTCAGTAGATTTATTATTATTTCCAGATCATCAGATTATGCACTGTCCAGGTATGGTGGACCCTACAGTTGACCCCTCAAGTCAACCCATAGTGTATGAGTACACATTTCTAGTAGATTTGGGTCTTCTAGATCCATTGAGACACTTATCATTCAGTTCTGGGCACTTCTGACAGTGATAGATGCAGTTATCCACCTAATGACCAGTTTTGGGCATGCTTTCCTAGCCTGTCCAGCAGAGGCATTGGAGGCCAGTTTCACCTAGGGCCCTGTATAGGAAGGGCGTGGTCCATCCACTTGATTTTACCATTATACACCCATTCCAGACAGCCTAATGGGCTCAGTTTGACAGCGCAGGCACCCTAGGTGGCAGTTTGAGCAGTTGCAGGGTTTTCCAAAAGGATAAAAAATGGAATAAAAGGATCACTGAAGAATTCGATTTGGGAAATTGAGGCAAGGTTTTGGCATTTGGTCTTTTCAGAGGTCTTCCAGGGTGAACCCCCCATCTTCCAGATCAGTTAGCATCAGTCAGTGGGGTCCACAGTGGCCACAGGAGGCCTTTTACTGCATGTCTCTCAGTTTTGGAGACAGGATTTGATCATTTGTATTATCTGGACATGTCATAGCCACATTATTTTATATTATTGTGCCATGGGGATGAGCTAGTAAGGATTGATGCCTCCTAACCCCACCATGAGCTTTTTGAGTCATGTCCATGTCATATGAGGTGGGCCCATGTGTTTTAGCCCCCTCTTAGGGATGACGTCACCCTCACTTAGTCACTTCTAGCTATGACGCCACCCTCTCTTTGAGTGATCCATGTGTTATATTATAGGCTTATCTTAGCCATTGATTATATTGTTAGATCTTTTGATCTCAACCACTCACTTGTTGTATTGCAAAGTGGTTTTGTGGTTTAGGGTTTTAGTCTTTATTATCCTATATAAGGAGGAGACCCCCTATTGTAAAAGCACCTTTGGGCTTTGGAAAACTTGGAATGAAAATAATATCTTCTTGCATCTCTTACTCTAAGACATTGTTTGCTTTTCAGGTGAAATCGACATCAAGAGGGGGAGGCTGAATTGCTTGAAGCTAGCTCAACGTTTTGCTTGATGGGAAGATTGTAGGGGTTGCTCACATCTCCCATGGGCAAGACGTCTTCATCTTGAGAGATTTTTTCAATTGTGCTTTGTCCATTGATTGCTTCTTTGATATGACATGCTTAGATCTTATGGATTTGTGGATCAAATCTAACTTGATGTAGTTTGATTTACAGGTTTTCATGGGACATCTCTCCTCCTAGGGCTTGGACGTTTTTGGTTGAAGACACTTGGATCAAGCTTGGAATTGTAACTAAAGCAAGAATCGTCCATATGTTAAGAGGCCGCAAGCTTTGAGGTAAGGTCTACAAGATACGTATCTATTTCGCTTGTTCTCCATCCTATTGGTCACAAAATCATTAAAATCAAAACCCTCATTTTTATATTTTCCTAGATCTACTTGGATCTAGCTTGGCTTTGGGGATAATAGAAAGAACCCACATCTATAGCATCCACGACAATCCAGATCTATAGTTTGGTGGCATTTGGCCTTCATTTGACACATTTCCGAAGGCACATTAGCCTCCTTGAGGGAAGTCGCACTCCTTGAGGGAAGCTATTTGGGCTAGTTCCAAGTTGTGGATAGGTGAGATCCCACTTGATTTGCATAGATCTACCTTGATAACCTACCCCTAGTGCTTCACCTTGTTGATTTTCACCTTGTGGGCCCTGTTAACACATATATAGTAGCCGGGCTACCATACATTATTTTTCAGATTCCAGAGCACTTTTCAGCCAATTCCTTTACATTGAGAGGATGAGATGAACATCTATCTATGGATCACTATCAGATTTTGGATAGCGTATGTATTCCCCACGACATGACTGAGTCTTAGGACACTCAGAGAGATGACCGATGTAGCCATTATACCATTTATGCAGAGCAGTCAGTAGTGCCCAGAGTTACAGTAGCAGTTTCAGAGGACAGATGATGGATCAGAATATGAGCATTCAGGTATATGACTCAACAGGTATATTTTGTTGTCATGGTTATATTGCTTTTATATTCATTCTTATGGCATGTCTTAGCACTTAGTGTCATGATCTGGCGATCATATAGATATGTGGACCTGGTTGATCTTATTATATATTCTACTGTCCTTACTCAGACTTAGAAGTTCACTATTCATACTCATTGGTTTTACCCTCCCTAGGGAGAATAGAGGTGATCATTCCACCATACCTTGGCTTGCTAGTGTTGGCTCCATTATTCATTGTCTTCATCCATCCATTGCCTACCTTTTAGTTTATCACCCTGACTTACTACTTGACTAGTGGCATGGAGGATCTTTCCCCACTATAGCCTCTGTATTGGATGAGCTTCCCTGTTTATTGTGTCTCGGCTCTGAGTTGGTGACAAAACTTACCTTTGGTGAGTTGGATTGTAGGCCTAAATCATTCTGGTCGGTTGTCCCGATGTTTGGCATTGGCTCGAACTCCCCCTAGTCACTTGAGATGTTGTTGCCTAAAATTGAAAGCTCATGTACTACTTATGGAAACTGATAATTCGCCCATGGAAACTAAAAAGGGCAAGAGCGATGAACTGCTAAAAAATACTCCTCGAAGAGTATAAGAAAGGTCCAAAAAGCAATGATTCTTAAAAGCTATATCTAAACAATTGCTGACCTTATATATGTATAAAAACATGTCCTAGATGCAAGCTGCAACTAGTTGTGCTTATCAGCAAACCTGAGATCCGAAGGGTTATGTAGGCCAAAATGGCCATAAAATGAAATTGAATGATCCTAATGAACCTGGATCAACTTGATGTAGACATGATGCCTAAGTTGAATAAGCACTCTCTAAACAACTTATCCATTTGTGAGACACCACCATTCCCTGTGTTGTTGCTCATTCAGTATATACTATGGTGTGTATTTCCTTTCCCATATCCAATGTGTCACAATGTTAAGTCAGTCAGTCACCCTTTGGCCTAGCCAGTTCATTTTTAGCCTTCACCCTTCACTAGCAAATTGATCACAACTATGAAGTGAGTATGGTCTTGAAAGTCTAGTCTGAGTCATAGTAATAACTAATGACATTATATATTTGTTGCTAGATCGCCAGTAATGATTACTCTTTGTTATAATTGCTATTTTAATGAGTTGTAGAGCATGCATTAACCTTTCACACTTTGCAGCAGCTTCTGATGGTAGTCTGAGTTATATTTGGTCAATATTGACCTGGTCAAACTTAGTTTGACCAAGGTCAATCACAGGACATGAGATTATTGGACCTTATGATGACACAGATAGATGATATATGGTCTATGTACATGTACATGATGGTTCTATGCATCAGATACAGGTTCATGATGATGATTTATGGTTTTCAGCATTATTTGATCATTTACAGATTATTATTATTTCACCTGTTCCGGTATATTGGATATATTATATGATCATGCAGAGATCTATATGGTGTATGAGTACACATCTTGGATAGTTTTGGACCTTCTGAGTCCAATGAGACAATTTACTTTCAGTTTCGAGTAGTTACAGTGATGATTGAGCCTCAGTAGGCTGTCCGAGTGCAGTTTTGGTCTGTCGGAGACCTTGTCAGAGCAGAGATGATTTTTATTTGGTTCACCTAGGGCGCTGATGATGGAGGGGGTGGTCCAACCACTTGTTTTTACCATATTACCCCCCTCCCGGACACACTGGTGACCTCACCTTGACAGCGCAGGCACTCCAGGAGGCAGTTTGGGGCAGGTACACGCTTCCCGAGGCAGTTTTGGATTGGTAGAAATGGCTACAGAGGAATTCGATTTGGGCTACTGAGGCAAATTTTTGGCATGGGATGATCAGTGATGATGAGTGGGATGTCTTCTGCACCTTCTCTAGCAGTTTCAGCTTCATCGGGGCCCACATCCATCACTTATGGCATTTTCTGATGATTTCTGAGGCCTCCTAAGCCCCACGATTTGTCCATAGAGGCATGATTTGGTACTTTGATGACTATTTTATTATTATTGTGCTATGGGGATTGACCAAGGGTGGCAAAATTACCCCTTGGACCCACGATAAGCTTATTGTTATATTTTGTCATCATGATTTGGTGGGATCCCCTCTCCTAGGGCGATTTTGTCCACTTATGGTTATATTTTATGGTTGATCCATGTATTTTATTGTTGAGCTCATCTCAACCATTGATTAGATCTTTTGATCTTTTAATCTTAGCCACTCATGTAAAAAGTGGTTAGAATTATGGTCTCTCTCCATCCTATTTAAGGAGAGAGCCTCTCAATGTAAAATCATCTAGAGATTTTTGGCTCTTGGCTCTTGGAATAAAATTTCTATCTTTGGAGTACATGCTTGGGTTGGAGTGGATGTTGGTTGTTTTGATTGTAAATGCTTTTGTCTATTGCACTAGAGGATCTATTGCAGCTATCTTGCATATTTGCCATATCTTTTTACAGGTGGAGAAGACTTCTTCAACAAGTGCGAATTGGTGGGGAGGCTTGCCCTTCAAGCTTGGAGGAGGACGTTTTGGGTTAAACAGGGAGTGGTTTTGTCTTTACACCAACTATTCTTTACTTATCTCTTTCTTGCTTGTATCTACCTTCAACATGTTAAACTGATTGATGCTTTGCTCCTTGGTTTTGACAGGTTAGAGGGACACATGTAGCTTGGAAAAATCAATTTGGCAAGAGGGCTTCAAAAATTCTCCATTTGATCTTTGGCAAAAGTAATCCTCATCTCAACTAGCATTCATCTCTTCATGCAGGTATGCTCCAAAGGTATAATCTTCTTCTTCTTTGAATCATCCATAATTTCTAGATCATAAAAATCCTAATTAATCAAAACTCTCATTTTGGTTTTTCTTAGATCTACTTAGATCTAGCCTTGCTTTTGAAGAGATATTAAAAACCCACCTCTATAGCATCCACCCCTAGTTGGATCTATAGTTTGGTGGTGATTGGGTTAAAATTGACACGCTTTTCAAGGCAATATAGCCCTCTTGAGGCAAATCGCACTTCCTTGGGAGAGGCTTGTTTGGTTAGATCTAACATATGGGTAGGTGAGATCCCACTTGATTTGCAATCTACATATTTGATAACCTACCCCTAGACTCTTACTTTGGTGATTTCTACCTTGTGGGCATCATTCCACATTTCAAGGGATTAAAACCCCATTTTGGACTACTTGGCACCTTAAAACTCAGATCTAGTAAGATCTAACCCTTGGATTGTCTTGATTTTCTAGATACACATAGATCATTGCCTAAACTACTTGGATCTACAATTTGGTGGCCATTGGACTTGTTTTGACACCCCTTTCCCATCTTTTAGCCCTCCTTGAGCAAGGTCGCACTTCCTTGGGTGATTGAGTTTCCCCACTTTGAGGACGTGGATAGTTTAAATTTTTGTGGATTTGGAACAAGCATACTTTGAAACCTAGGTCTAGAGTATCATTTTGTGACGATCTACCTTGGGGGTAGCATTCCTTATTTTAAGGGATTGTGGTCCACTTGGGTCATATCATGAAACCCTAGATCTAGCAAAATCCAACCATCATATCCCAATTAGTCCACTTAATTTGCATGCTAGGTGTCCCGATCTACACTTTGACATATCATTTGACTCCATTAACCCTTTCAACAAGGCACTAGTCCTCCTTAGGCAAGTCGCACTCCTTGGGAATTGTGTCAAGCCTTAGATCCCATATGTGGGTATTCCTAATTTCAACTTAGATCCATAGATCTACTCATTATATGTCCACTAGTACCAATTGCATCCCTTAATTTCACCTTGTGGGTCCCATTTGAACCATTCACATATCTCAAGAAAGTAGGTCCCACTTGTGTAACACATGGTACTAGATCTTGTCATTATAACTAATCATGTGGCCTAAATCATATATTGGTCGAAACACTAATCATCTCTCAAACCACCATCAACCATACTTTCACTTCTAGGTCCACTTAACCTTGCATTGGTTTCCGTAACTCATTATTTACTTATCCCTAGGAAACTTTGTTTGGGTCCAATCATCTTTGATTGGTAATAGGGTCTCCCCCTAGGTCTTGATTCGTCTAGATCTAAAGTGAAGAGTGCCTCGGTTGACGTGACTTCCACCTTGCATTGGGAACTGTGGCATCTCTTGGGTCACCTCTTTAGTTGTCCATCTCCTCTACCGTCCCGAATGGGATACCACTAGGGGCAACTACAAGTTGTGTGATAACAGGCCCCATTCCTCATTTTGAGGGATTGAGCCCCACTTGGGTCACTTGGTGATGCATTTTGCATCTTAGATCTATGGAGATCTAGGCCACATTAGGGCATGTCGTCCTAAACCCACCTTAATAATTGCCTTAACTACCCCGATCTACATTTTGGCATACTTTGGACTCCATTTGCCCCCTTATCTCAAAGCACTAGTCTCCCTTGGGCAATTCGCACTCCTTGGGTTAGTGGCCTTTTCCTAGATCCCATATGTGGGTGATGTCTTTTTCATCTTAAATCCATAGATCTACCTCATCTCATCCACTGACTGCCATTTCACCCCTAACTTCACCTTGTGGGTCCCATTTGGACCATTTCCATATTCTAAGGAAGTGGGCCCCACTTGTGTATTTTCATGGTACTAGATCTAATCCATTAAGTGGACTTATTCATCTATTGGTCGAAATACTTGTCACCTCTTAAGCCTCTTCAACCATACTTAACTCTTGGGTCCACCTAATCTAATCAACTCATTGGTTTCCGTAACTTATCTTTTACACGTTTCCCTAGGAAACTTTGGGTTAGTCAATCTTCGTTGATTGGCTAGGGTCTCCCCCTTGGTCTTGATTTGTCTTGATCTAAAGTTAACAGTGCCTCGGTTATCGTGACTCCCAGCTTGCATTGGAAACCGTGGCATCTCTTGGGTCACCTCTTTAGGTGTCTGTCTCCTCTACCATCCCGGATGGGATACATATAGGGACAATTACAAGTTGTGTGATAACAGGTTCATCGGATCTTAACCCCAAAATTTTCTGCCTAGGACTGTTGTAAATTAAAGCACAAAACAGAAGCAAAAGTTACAATAATTCACTTTCAAACAGCCCTAAACTTTCCAACAATTAAGGAGGAAAGACACCAAACAATGAGAAAAGTTTTCAGCTCTTTTAGGGCAACTTATCAGTCAATATTTAGATCTGAAAATATACTTTTACAGCAGTATTACAGCAGGAAAATCAGACCCCTTATATTCTTCTTTATATGTCAAATCACTTAATAGTTTACCCTTTTACTTATGTCCAATCAACAATATCATAAATAGATGTAAATAGCAAAATATGAAGAACACATGTAGTTGAAAATCAAATCTGAAATTGACACAAGATATATATGACTAGAAACTTAGTGAGAGACATAATCTGCTTAAGGCATCACTTTGACAACTCCCAATATGTCAACAAAGAGGTTTCATTCTAGATAAGTAGCAATAGAATGTTGTACGGTACCATAGGCTACTTACCCATCACATGTATATTAGTGGTATACTGTTCATCAATGCAGTCACTCTACCATGCATAACACACTTCCTAAATCTAGGAATATAAATATGTACACAATTGAACAATATCATCTAAGCAATTTGATAACAATTCAAATACTTATCTTTGTTTGTTTGTTGGGTGGACTCCCTCTTGATCTTTATTTGTTTTCGGGAATCCAACTTTGTACGAGCTTCTCCTACTCCTTTCATGTAATAATGAAAAATCATCTCTAACTTCACCTTATGAGGTGGAACCTTCTGAATTAACCCTTGTAACTGGTTACCTTCATTTATTACAATACATATTCTTCATCACTTGAAGAATCTCCTTTTGTTCTTTTGCTTTTGGGTTCATCATCTTCTGCAGTATGTGCATGATGCCTCTTCTTGTTGATTTTCCTAGAGGATCCTTGGTTTCTAGGACAGTCTCTTGAGTAGTGTCATTTCTCATCACATGTGAAGCACCTGATACTAGAGAGATCTCTTCTAGATCCATGATTCCTAATGGGCCTTCTGGATCTTTTGTGATGATGGTCCTGTTATCACACGGAGTGTAGTTGCCTACTTAAAGATCCTATCCAGGATGGTAGAGGAAGACAACTAATCAATGACACCTAAGAGGGCCTCGATTCCCAAGATGGATTGGTTGTCACGCCAATCAAGGCCCTATTCACTTCTTGCTATCAAAGCCACAGATAACAAAGGGGGAGACCCTGATCTACTCTTGAAGAGAGAGATCAAACCCAAACACTGAATTAGGTGAATCAAACAGTAAAAATATAGTGAAGGGTGTAGAACCCTAGATTTAAGGAATGGAGCTATTGTAGAGGCTTAGGGAAGATGAGATATGAAAATTGATTAATTTAATTACAGTAACTCAGAATTGAGGGAAAATCCAGCATGTAAGTGTTAGGGTAAATGATCAAAATCAACTACCTTGGGAAACGTGTACTTAAAATGAAGAAAATGGACCCAAAGAGTAGATCTGAATGGATAATGGCTTCCTAACACCGCTCGACAACCGATCTAACAATATCAAAGGTCACAAGCTCAGAAAAAGGGGTTTTTATTATTTGGAAGATAAGCAAACAAGGAGGGTGCATGCATGGAGAGATCAGTGCCTAGGGAATTGGGCAGAAGGAGTCCACAGAGCAAGATGCCCTTGAGGACCCACCTGGGGTTAGGCTTGTTGTCCGCCAAGATGGCATGCATGTTGTTAAAGCCCAAAATATAACACACCAGCTGGATGACAACTCTCTCAGGAGAGAGGCCAATGTCACCACACTCCTCTCCTCTTCGCTTCAGGTTGGCTCTCCTCCAACTCTAGGGGGGTATCCCTAACATAGGATCGCTAAGGCAGGTACAATGATGGGCAAGGTGAATTTGAAGAGGCTGCCTTAGGAAACGCTTGTAACAGAAAGATGGGTTTTTTAATGGGTGATGGAAAAGAAGGGAAGATCAATCATCAGGGAAAGACCAATGCCAGTACCAGAAGGGGAAATGGATTCAAAAGAGGACTCATGGAGGCCTTGTGCTTCATAAAAGTGAGACTAATCTAGAATGCCCAAACAATCAGATCTTAATCAACATTTCGTACAACCGAATACTGATGTCCATTGAAATACTAATCGTTTAAGCATAATTAAACAACTTAAACCGTAAATGGCTAATCTATTGTGCTTAAAAAAGCCCTCACAAGCTAGATTTATTCTGCAACTTGAAATACATCGCACCACCACATGAAAGATACTCAATCTGTCCTAGAAAACCCAGCTGATATTTTCATTAAGCTCAAGAAGGGAAAGAAACCCCAAATATTTTCCATCTACAAATGAAGAAAGCTGGCCCCTTAAAAAAACCCAAAGCCTCTCAGAAAATAAAATAATAATAAAATATTTGGAAAAAAGTGGGATCCCAGATCCACTTTTTCCTCTCCAAGGAATGCTAGACCACCTAAATTATTAAATGGAACACCTGCTTTGGTCAATGGTTCCAATCCTCCAGGATAGTCGAACTATCAGTGGCACTGTTGGCTGCTAATGACAGCAAAAATTAAAGTGACCACTGGCTTCTTATGAGATCCTTGGCGCCAATCGTGACCAGGTGTCATCTTTTGAGGGCAAAAGAAACTAGGGAGTCCACCGTGTATTAACACCACGCTATGATCAACAGCTGCCAAAATAAAAAACGTCGGTCCATGCTAACAGAAAAGTGAAAAAGAATTACTCGAAAAACAATCATACAACTGTCGAATGAAATCCAATATGCACTCGGCGCTTATTTCAAACAGTTGTCATTTTTTAAATAGCCGAGAAAACACTATGTTGATTCACGGTGCTACAACCAACTGCGGCCTGGGTTTGAGATTTGCTGTCAATGAATACGTGGTACAGGGGTCAAACAGTCACTTCTTTTTAAAATCCACGTAAGAGTAAAGATAACCATGTCTGAGTTGTGGCCCATAGCTGTCCACGGGTTGATTTCGCTTTAGATGAAACTCGCACCGAAATTCTACGAACTGTCAGACGCCGACAATCGAGCTGGTAGTGGGTTAATCTTTCATCAATCGGCTGCCATAAGGAAAACACGGGTCTATCACAGAAATCGCGGGTTTATACAAATACAAACAAGTTTTTATTGGCCGAGAGTTACGATTTTCCAACAGCAGTTGCAAAGTGACCGTGAAGTAAACCCGATTGGTGTGATTCCCGAACAAACTCACTGTGCTAGTTGTAATGTATAAACTGCCGGTCTCAGGCTCCATTAGATCGCGATCTTTCATCTTCTGAAGTGTCACGTGAATCAGAGAATTCCAAATCTGTAATGTCTGATACATCATCACCATCTTAGGGCATGAAGATGGATTTAAATGCTTCATTGCAAGGATGGTGTTTTGCAAATTTTGTTTTTCTTCAGTAATAGCGACGCCATGCTGCTTGGATGAAACAAGCAACCCATATTCGCCACTGCTGAGAGTAGAAACGAAAAGAATGCTGATCCTGTCGGCTGTTAATGAAGTTGCGGGTCCAAACTCTGTATAAAAGAGACGCGCCCAGATTTGATGACAAACTCCTCCCTAGGGCAACCCTGAAGCTTTGTTTGCCTGCTCTCCAATAAACATCAATTTCCAGCTCAGCAATGTCTTCAACCCACCAATCTTTAGGAATAGGATGGTGTTGCGGATTCTGTATTCCATCACATGTTAGGTTTGCAGAACTCTGGGATGTTCCTTGCTCTTTTTTCATGAAGGTTTCTAGTATATGACCAATCCACCTTTGATGGTCTTACCACTGTCTTACAAGCAATTGCATCAATGCATCGACTGACAATCTTGATATCTTCAGACCAAGGCATAAATGCCTTAGTAGTCTTCAATGTGGTGATAGAATCCTTCCAGCAGTGAAAAATGCATGAATTCAAAAAGACCTCAAATTTGACCATCAGATTTCCCTTTTCTACGTCCTCAGTCATTTCAAGATACTCAGCTACACATCGAATTGCCACTATGTTCAAGGCACTTAGAGTGATTGTCATTCCATAGCAGAACTTGGCACAGATCTCAAAAGCCTCAACATCCCCAGGAAAAACATGAAGTTCCAAATGGTCCTTATTGGACTGGCGGACTTCAGCTACTAGCCTCTGTAATCTACCACACTTTGAAAGCAGTGGAAACATAAATGTAGGTCAAAAACGCCATGACTTGGCTGCAAAATGATGTTTTGGCCTGTGGGCAACCCTGTCGAAAAAGGAGGTAACATCTGGCTCCAGCTGCGGAACGTGTGCTCGCCTCGGTGAGTGCATGAGAACCCCAGACTCTCTTGGTTATTCGCAGACCATTAACAAAATAAAAAACATAGTGTGGTAGGGATGGCTCAATTCACATCCCGTGATGACCACTTATTACAAAAATTGCAAAAAAACAATACAAAGAACAGCAGCAAATGCTCATGTGTGAGCTTTATTCTTCCTATCTACCTACACTAACATGAGACAACAGCATGCTATGTATATTCATATAACCAGTGTAACCAATCTAGCATCTTATCTGTGCTATTTCTCTTTTCTCTGTGCTTGGTTAGAGACGAAAATACAGGCACATACATCATAAAACCAAGTTGTCCTACAATCTAGAATAAGCTGAACTGGAAAATCAGACTGTTAGGATATAATAAATCACTGAAGCTTTGACAGAAAAAATCAGACTGTGCACAAGAAAATTCTATCCACTGATTGATAGGACTCAAATAAAAACCTCTGTCATAAAGCTGCTCCGACTAATCTGTAAAACAGCTATCATTATTTTCATTGATGAAATGAATTTGAGGTAGACTAGCATCTTCATCATGAAGTTGTTCATAAACCTGGGGCAGTTTCACATTGCTTTCTATTTCAGTAGTGTCATGAGGTTGTTCAGCTGTATCTTCAAATAAGGGCTCTTGTAATTCTTCCTCAATCGGATTATCTATGATACTTTCTCCAAGCTGCCCTCTTTGACCTTCAACATGTTCTTCAAACTGTTGCTCTTTTTGTGCAATGTGGACCCTAGGGATGAGAGCATCATACTCTCTAGCAAGTTGTTCAATCTCATTGACAGTTCCATCATGCCAGCGAAGGAGAAACCTTTCAAAAAACTCTGCCAATGAATCTATGGATTTATTCAGAAGACCATAGAACCAACTGTCTGCATCCCCTTCCAAAGTGAAAGCAAAAATGACCATGAGGTCATCCTCACAATAAACATTTAAATCAACCATCAATTTGCAGTAAGAGGCAGTGTGACAAATCGCTGAAACATCATCATTTCCATGGAACTTTGGGAGAATGTCATGCACCGTTTCACAATCATAGTAGTCATTAGGAAATCCACGGAAATTTGAGAAATCTAGCATGGCGCAAGCTTCACGCAAAGTAGTTTCGTGCAGAAGATTACGCGGTTTTTCTTTATCACCATCCATAAATCAAAAAATGAAGCACTAAATCTGAAACATAGTCATACCTCATGCCAAACTGTGGAGTCGCCAAGGTGAGCTTTGAAAGCTTTCCAATGAGTGTGCTCACCTCTACACCCAATAGGATCTTCAAATCTGCAAAAGGACAAGGGCTCTCTCCCTTCGTGGAGTCGCCATGCGAGAAGAAGAATCTGCAATATAATCTCCCACAAATGTCGTCAATGAAGCATAGTCTTCAAATTTCGGGAACTGGACTTTGTCCCCGGAAACGGCGCCAAAAATGTTGTCCGCCAAGATGGCATGCGTGTTGTTGAAGCCCAAAATATAACACACCAGCTGGATGACAACTCTCTCAAGAGAGAGGCCAATGTCACCACACTCCTCTCCTCTTCGCTTCAAGTTGGCTCTCCTCCAACTCTAGGGGGGTATCCCTAAGATAGGATCGCTAAGGCAGGTACAGTGATGGGCAAGGTGAATTTGAAGAGGTTGCCTTAGGAAACGCTTGTAACAGAAAGATGGGTTTTTTAATGGGTGATGGAAAAGAAGGGAAGATCAATCCTCAAGGAAAGACCAATGCCAGTACCAAAAGGGGAAATGGAGTCAAAAGAGGACTCATGGAGGCCTTGTGCTTCATAAATGTGAGACTAATCTAGAATGCCCAAACAATCAGATCTTAATCAACATTTCGTACAACCGAATACTGATGTCCATCGAAATACTAATCGTTTAAGCATAATTAACCAACTTAAACCGTAAATGGCTAATCTATTGTGCTTAAAAAAGCCCTCACAAGCTAGATTTATTCTGCAACTTGAAATACATCGCACCACCACATGAAAGATACTCAATCTGTCTTAGAAAACCCAACTGATATTTTCATTAAGCTCAAGAAGGGAAAGAAACCCCAAAAATTTTCCATCTACAAATGAAGAAAGCTGGCCCCTTAAAAAGACCCAAAGCCTCTCAGAAAATAAAATATTTGGAAAAAAGTGGGATCCCAGATCCACTTTTTCCTCTCCAACGAATGCTTGACCACCTAAATTATTAAATGGAACACCTGCTTTGGTCAATGGTTCCAATCCTCCAGGATAGTCGAACTATCAGTGGCACTGTTGGCTGCTAATGACAGCAAAAATTAAAGTGACCACTAGCTGCTTATGAGATCCTTGGCGCCAATCGTGACCGGGTGTCATCTTTTGAGGGCAAAAGAAACTAGGGAGTCCACAGTGTATTGACACCACGCTATGATCAACAGCTGCCAAAATAAAAAACACCGGTCCATGCTAACAGAAAAGTGAAAAAGAATTACTCGAAAAACAATCATACAACTGTCGAATGAAATCCAATATGCACTCGGCGCTTATTTCAAACAGTTGTCATTTTCTAAATAGCCGAGAAAACGCTATGTTGATTCACGGTGCTACAACCAACCGCGGCCTGGGTTTGAGATTTGTTGTCGATGAATACGTGGTACAAGGGTCAAATAGATGCTTCTTTTTAAAATCCACATAAGAGTAAAGATAACCATGTCTGAGTTGTGGCCCATAGCTGTCCACGGGTTGATTTCGCTTTAGATGAAACTCGCACCGAAATTCTACGAACTGCCAGACGCCGAAAATCGAGCTGGTAGTGGGTTAATCTTTCATCAATCGGCTGGCATAAGGAAAACACAGGTCTATCACAGAAATCGCGGGTTTATACAAATACAAACAATTTTTTATTGGCCGAGAGTTACGGTTTTCCAACAACAGTTGCAAAGTGACCGTGAAGTAAACCCGATTGGTGTGATTCCCGAACAAACTCACTGTGCTAGTTGTAATGTATAAACTGTCGGTCTTAGGCTCCATTGGATCGCGATCTTTCATCTTCTGAAGTGTCACGTGAATCAAAGAATTCCAAATCTGTAATGTCTGATACATCATCACCATCTGAGGGCATGGAGATGGATTTAAATGCTTCACTGCAAGGATGGTGTTTTGCAAATATTGTTTTTCTTCAGTAATAGCGGCGCCATGCTGCTTGGATGAAACAAGCAACCCATATTCGCCACTGCTGGGGGTAGAAACGAAAAGAATGCTGATCCTGTTGGTTGTTAATGAAGCTGCGGGTCCAAACTCTGTATAAAAGAGACGCGCCCAGATTTGACGACGAACTCCTCCCTAGGGCAACCCTGAAGCTTTGTTTGCCTGCTCTCCAATAAACATCAATTTCCAGCTCAGCAATGTCTTCAACCCACCAATCTTTAGGTACAGGATGGTGTTGTGGGTTCTGAATTCCATCACATGTTAGGTTTGCAGAACTCTGGGATGTTCCTTGCTCTTTTTTCATGAAGGTTTCTAGTATATGACCAATCCACCTTTGATGGTCTTACCACTGTCTTGCAAGCAATTGCATCAATGCATCGGCTGACAATCTTGATATCCTCAGACCAAGGCATAAATGCCTTAGTAGTCTTCAATGTGGTGATAGAATCCTTCCAGCAGTGAAAAATGCATGAATTCAGAAAGACCTCAAATTTGACGATCAGATTTCCCTTTTCTACGTCCTCAGTCATTTCAAGATACTCAGCAACACATTGAATTGCCACTATGTTCAAGGCACTTAGAGTGATTGTCATTCCATAACAGAACTTGGCACAGATCTCAAAAGCCTCAACATCCCCAAGAAAAACAAGAAGTTCCAACTAGTCCTTATTGGACTGGAGGACTTCAGCTGCTAGCCTCTGTAATCTACCACACTTTGAAAGCAATGGAAACATAAATGTAGGTCAAAAATGCCATGACTTGGCTGCAAAATGATGTTCTGGCCTGTGGGCAACCCTGTCAAAAAAGGAGGTAACAAGGCCTAAGGATGAAAACCCATAAATTGTTTGTCAGAAAACCAAATTATAAAGCCTAGAGAATTTTTATACATTTTATCTTTAGGGTTTGAACCGTAAAATTAAATGGTGACGATTGGAATGGATCCCAAGATAACAAAAATATTTCGAAACACACCTAGATATGCTTGCGTCCGCCTTGCAAATTGAGGATCTTCCCAAAATGAAGCAATCTAGATTGAGATCCAGCTTCCCAAGTGAAATTGCTATGCCTCCAAGATGGCCAATGCGCCCTTCCCTGCCAAAACGATCTGCAGTAAGAATCGATCTAGACAAGAAATAGCTATAAGGAAAGAAAGATGAACCAAAGAGCATCAATATGATCACAAGATACAATAAAAATACTCCTTGAATCCAAAACATCCTGAGGAGGAGAGATGGAGTCTGCCCACAATAGCGCCCCCTTCAAAAACGTCCTCCTTCTCTACCACATGGCCCCTGCAGAAAATGTCATGGAGAAAGCTAGATCCACAATGATGTCACAAAGAAAAGACTTTACAATCACTTGCAAGAACATTCATCAAAACATCCAAGAGTTTTGCAAAAATATTCTTTATTATGCTGGAAATCCAAGAGCCCAAGGGTGCCTTTACAATGAGGGGGGTCTTTTCCTTAAATAGGAATGAGAGAGACCAAAACCCTAACCACTTTTTGAATGAGTGGTGGAGATCAAAAGATAAAACAATAATAATCGATGGCTAAGATGAGCCGAAAATACAATACATGGATCAACTAACTAAAGAGGGGGTGTGCACTCACTAAGTGGCGGGGGTCGCACCACATGATAAATGACTAGGACAAGTGTAGTAAGCACATGGTGGGGCTAGGAGGTGTTTATATCCTTCACGAAAATCACCCCATGGCACAATGATAAATAATATGACTCAATAACATCACAAAGTGACCAAGTGACCAAATCGTGGCCCCCTCAAAAGCACAATCAATCATCAAAATAATGGCCCGAAGTGTGAATAGAACCCACTAAATGCTGCAAGCTGTGCCGGAAGGTGTGGGATGCAACAGAAATAACCTCTAAACAAACCTCATGCCAATTCCTTGTCTCAATTGCCCAAATCGATTTCCTCATGTCTCAATTGCCCAAATCGATTTCCTCAATGACCATTTTATTCCATTTTTAATCCTCAGAAAATCACCTGTAAAGTAATAAAATGCCTGTAGCTCTCTGCCTAGTGCCCCGGGCGCAAATCTGACTGTACCAAAGTGTCTAGGGGTATGGTAATACGGCAACAAGTGGTTGGACCCCATACTCCCTCTGTAGCGCCCTAGGAGAACCAAATAACAATCCAATTGTGTTGTTATGCCATTTTATAATGACAAATCTGCAATAAAGTGACAATCTGAGTGAAATCTCATCCGGAAGTGCCTGTAATTGATATCAGAGTGTGCCAATAAACTCAGAAGGTCCAAATGTACTAGAGATGAGTACCCATACACCCTGTAGCTACCTGGATAATCATTTCTAGTCTCAGCCATGCCCGGACAAATAAAAATAATGGTCTGTAAATAATAATAACAATACAAATCCACCAAACCATCATGTGAAACCTGTGTCTGCTACATGGAACCATCAAATGGGCATCATAGGACCATAAATTATCAACCTCGAACATCACTGGTCCGACTCATCTCAGATCCTATGGTTGACTTGGTCAAACTAGGGTCAAACTAGGTTTGACCAGGTCAAGACTGATCAAAATATGACCTAGGCTTAAAATGCCTGATGCTGCAAGTGCAAATGGATAAGGTATGCTCTTTTAATCATTCTAATAGCAAGACTCAAAGTATAAACTAGCATTTCACTGGCGGTTCAGTAACAATCACATCAAATATAAGTCCAAATTCAAATAATCAATTACTCAAAACAGAACCTCAAGAATATACTTATTTCATGGCCGTGATCATTTTGCTAGAAATGGGTGAGGGTGAAAAATGCAAGGCTAGGATAACTTTACTAACTCAACGCTATGATTCTTTGGATAAGGAAAAAGGAATACACACTTAAGCATATGTTGGATAATATACACACAGGGAATGGCAGTGTCTCACAAATGGAAGGAGTTGTTTTGAGAGGTGCTTATTCAACCTTAGCAAATGTCTACAACTCACATCCAAGCTGAAACCAACTCCGTGAGGATCTTTACTAGAACCGCCGTAACTAGGTGCACAGCTAACCATAACTTGAGGCTCTAGGGGACACTTAGAATTAGTTGTCCCTTACTCCATCTCACATCCCAACCTGTAGGCTCCGTGAGGTATTAATCATTACATTTAATCATGGCCAGCAGTCTTTGAATTTAGCATACATTTAACCACTACTTTTTAGGCCTTAGGACCTGTTATCACATACATAGTAGTTGGGCTACCATGTTAGCAGAGCAGATATCTGCACTTTTCCGAGCTTTGCCTTTGCACATATTCAGTGAGATCAGCTATGATGAGCAACATTATTTATGATCATTCACACATCAGAGCATCCTCATGAGGAGACTACATTTTTTACAACTTCACCTACAGTCCAGAAATCTTTGTGTTCTTCCAAGGGAGGTGGTGTATGGGATATGACAGTATTACGACTAGAGCCTTCCCCTGAAGGAACTGGAATGTGCATATTTTCCAACCCGGTGGAAACTACTTCTGAATGAGATACTGAAGAACTAGGAATGTGAGAAGGATCATAACTATGATGACTAGATGACTCAGGTGGTAGAAGAAAATTAGGAATAAGAGGGTATGCAAATAAAACATTGTTTTGAGAGTCTGAAGGAGTTTGAAAAATAGCAAGATTGTTTAAATTGAATTCTCCTTCAGGTGCATCATAATTAAGGCATCCTCTTCCCAACTTAAAGAATTATCATGAATTCGATTTAGATTACCATCTTCTAAGGATAAGTGAGACAAAGAATCAGCAACATCAAAATAGTGGGAAACATTGGATTCATCACTGGCTTCTACTATAGAGGCCATCTCAGGTCGATTTGCCCATGGGTAAATAGGTTCAAGCCTTTGGCTTTCCCTTTCTCTATTATAATCAATTAAGGCAAACCACTCACTTACTATTCTAGGAATTCTTTCGCCACGTCTAATGTCATCAAATTCATCAACTGTATGCACAAGGTTCTCACTAACTGCATTATCATTTTCTTCAATATTCGTTTGCTCATAATGATTTACCCATGGGATAATGGGTTCAAGCCCTTGACTCTCTCTTAGTAAATTATTATCAATAAGTGCATTGAGTTCTCTAACTGATCTGGGCAAATGTTCACCTGATCTAATGTCATCCAAATCATCAACTACTTCAGGTATTTGATTTTCAATAACTTGTTCTTGATTTATTACATTATTTTGTTCCTGAACCTGAGGTTGATTTTCATTTCCTCTCAATTCTTCTATTTCTTCAGCAAATTCATTCCTACGTAACTCCAAATTTATTCTCCTAGCAATCTCATCTATCTGATCTTCTTCAATAGAGGAATCAGAATCTTCCATTACCATGAACATGTTTTTAACTTGATCAGTCTCCCAAAGTTCATTTTCATCTTCCACAACATTAGCTTTGGCATTATTTAGCAATTCATCCCCATATGTATTTTTAATCCCTTCCTCAAAAGTTTCCAAATGCTTGTCATAGCAAGGTTCTCTATTAACCCTAATTAAAGCTCCATCAGAGTTGGGAACACAAATATATGAAAGATCCATCATAAGGTATCCACCTAGACCACCTGCCCACTTCCTAGATAAAAGCATTCCATATGCTGGGGGCAAGTCAATGACAACTACATCCATCATTGTGGAAATGTCTGAACATGCAAACAGATCAGCTCTAAGGTTCTTGATCAAACCATAAGACTGTACACATCAAGAATCTATACCACAGACATTTCCATAAGGTCTAGTCACTTCTAATCCCATTTCCTTCATAACATGTAAAGGCATAAAATTCATGGCTGCTCCGGAATCCAACATGTAGTTGTGGAGGAGCATATTCTGAATGTGCAAGGTAAGGTAAAAGGGAGGGTGACCACCGTTCTTTCTTTCATAAATTGCAGAATGGATATTAATAGGTGGATCCTTTTCAACTTTGTTAGGTTGTGTTCCACTAAGGCTCTGTATATGACAGGATTCCAAGACAACCTCAAGAGTCTTATCTTGGCCAATGCCATCAAAGAACTCCTCTACTTGGCTTCTGACTGGAGGCACTTTCATTAACTCAGTGACAGGGATATTAGTATTACACATTATTTTGCCTAACTCTTTCTTCATATCAATATTCAAATCATAATCTGTTATGGCAAAATCTTCTTCTTCCCCTTTATCTTCATTAATTTCTTTACATTTGTCGAGGAAAGAAGGTTGGGAATTATTTCTTCGTTTGTATATTTGAATCTTTGGTTGTTCTTTAGGTTCGGGGAGATTTATGGCACAACACGAGGAGCTTGGTTCATCAACCGAATCTTCTTGCTCCCATGGCTCTTCTTCTAGGAGAATTCTTCCAAACTTATCATCAAAAGATAGATCATTAATAAGTTGATGTTATCAGGTTGATCATCAGGATCATTGGTGTCAAAACGCTCATCTTCTACTTCATCACACCAATTCACATTCTTCTTCTCATAATTTTATGGATATTCAGGTCGTCGTCTATTTTTATCTCCCTCAGGCCTCCTATTATTGTTCCAATAAGGTTTGGGAACATAAGGGTTCCTATGTCTCAAGATCATGAAAACTAGCGACACTTTTAGTCAGGACAGTTAGTTGTCCCATCATCACTTACATGGTTTCTAATGTGTCCTTTGATTCCTTTGGCTCAGTCACAGGTTCCTTAGGCTTTCGAAGCTTAGGGTCAGATCTAGAAGTGGATGGGGCAAAGTGATCGAAAAAATTTTGCTTACCCATGGACGCTGCATTCTGCTCGGCCATCTTAGCATTGAATTGAGCGGTCTTTAAGTCATTTGGGTTTTTATCCTTTAAGTGATAACCAAGCCATCCTTCAAAGGCATTCAGATAGTGAATGACAATTGCTTGATATTTTGGTTTTATTTCTTCAGGGATGGTGGCTACAGTCTTGTCAAATCTTATGTTAAACTCGTGGACTGTTTCATTCTCTTTCTTCTTGATATCAAATAGTTGATGTAAGAGGAATTTACCATCTAACTTTTGGGACCACTCACTGTTTACCTTTGTGACAAAATTGTCATACCCATTGATGGATGAAGCAAGCAATCTATCAAACCACTTCCAGACATCTCCTTCCAAAAATGCCAGAAGGCCCTTCATGAAGACATCTTCATCAGATGCTTCCATATGTTCCTAGACTTTATCAATATGATCTTCAATGGAGATAGCAGACACTCCATCAAACTTAGGAACTTTCTCAAAATACTTTTCAGGCATGTCATGGGGGGCTCCCTGGATCTGAGCAAAATCTAAAGGAGATGGCTTAACCTTCCTTCCAAAAATCCTAGGGTTCTGTGGAGGAGGAACATTTTGGTTTCCACCAGTGTTTGTTCCGGCCATTGGATTAGTTGAGGTTGAAGGAGATCCAAAAAGATGACTCGATGAAGAGGAAGGATTAGAAATCTTCCAAAGGAAATTAGAAGAGTTCTCTTGGGTTTGTCTTCAATTTCGAGTATAAGTTGTAGGGATTCCTTCAAGATTTATTGGACGTTCTAAGAACTTAAGATTAATACGTTGGGTTCGGTCTTCGGTAGAGTCGCGGGTTGAGTCGCCAGGTGAACCACACAAGTAATTCACCGAAAAATGAAATATGTCGTAGGAGAGGTGAGATGAGTGAATTAAGATGGTGATTGAAGTAATTATGGAATTGAAAATGCAATCACCAAGGCAAAAATACCAGATGTGATAAGATATGGATTAACGCACGAACACTCGCAGACACCGAAGGTAAGCCTCTACCTCCCCGGCAACGGTGCCAAAATGTTATCACCAAACTTGTAGTTGCCCCTATGAGATGGATCCGTAAGGATGGTAGAGGAGATGGGCAACCGAAGAGGTGAACCAAGATAGCCTCGACTCCCAAATGGATGGTTGTCACGCCAATCGAGGCAATCTTCACTTGATGTTGTCTTAGCCCAAGACAACAATGGGGGAGAGACCCAGATCTACTCCCGACAAGAGAGATCAAACCAACACACCAGATCAAATCAATGGAGGATGAAGTATCTAAGGTTTAAGGTGAAGTAAACCCTAGATCTAGAGATGAAGTCACAAGGTGAAGTATGGGTTGGATCAAGAGGCTTAAGGAGATATAAAATTGATCCAATGTGGAAATACAAGTGACTTATGAAATTAATTATCAGATCCAGAATCAAGGTACCAGCCAATGAAGAAAATATCCACTGCCTTGGGAACCGTGTCCAATGCATGGAGGTTAGGAACAGGATTGGGGCTAACTAGTACCAATGGATAGACTTGTTTGACAGGTATGACAGTATCAAAACACACAAGCCTCAGAGATAGGATCAAAACACTGAAAAATTGGCCAAGTGGGGAAGTGCGCTAGGGTTTGAAGATTAGTGCCTTGGGATTTGGGCCCTGTGGAGTCACCCAAGCATGACGCCTAGGAGAACCCACTTTGGGTTTGGTCCAAGCTAAAATACCCAGATGTGGTTTGCCAATTGATCAAGGGGTTTGATCCGTGGAATTTTTCGATTATTTTAAGTGAGGGTTTTGACAGTAAAA
The DNA here is from genome assembly GCA_027924585.1 of Larix kaempferi. NCBI lineage: Eukaryota > Viridiplantae > Streptophyta > Pinopsida > Pinales > Pinaceae > Larix > Larix kaempferi. Next base: position 15,950,052 of record BSBM01001138.1, on the reverse strand, counting down.
AAATGATGCCAATGGATTGGAACCAAGAAAAGAAGAACAAACCTATGGATCTTACCTGGAAAACCTTGTAGATGCCTCGATGATGATGATCTATGCCTTCCCAATCAATTTGAGAAGATTTGGATGAGTGTTCTATGCAAATCGATTTTGCCCAAGCAACCAATGCGCCCTCCCTCCTACACAACAAACGTCAACAATATCAGATTTGATGCATCAAGAGAAATAGACAAATGCTACAAGAGAAATAACAAGATGAAACCATATATCACAATGATACTAATGATAACCCCCTGATACAAGCGATGCCAAACAAGCGAGTTGAGAAAGCCCTGCAAAAACGCCCAAGTCACCCTCCTGTAGACAAGACAAAAGTTCCACAAAAATATAGATCTCACCACAAATACTCAAATGCTAGGATGCAATAGACTTTCCAATCACCATCGAAGTACACCAGATGCAAAGGAGACCCAAGAATTTCCACAAGAAAGTTTTTCTATTATCAAGATTCCAAGAGCCAAAGACCCTATGCCATGAAAAGCTCTCTCCTTTAAATAGGATGGAGAGATACCAAAACCCTAACCACCTTTTGAATGGATGGCTAAGATTAAAAGATCAAAATGTCTAATCAATGGTTGAGATGAGCTCAACAATAAAGTACATGGATCAACTCAAAAATATAACAATACATGGACAAAATCGCCCTAGGAGAGGGGGTCCCACTCAACATGATAAAATAAACATGAATAAAGCTCATGGTGGGTCTAGGGGGTAATGTCTAACACCCCTAGTGTGTCCCCATGGCACAATGACATCATATGACCAAGCTAGAAAACAAATCGTGCCTCACTGGGAAAGTCGTGAGCCTTCAAAGGCTCCAGAAAATCATAAAAAGTGTCGGAGAGATGGGTGTGGGTCCCACTAATTGCTGAAACTGTTGTGGAAGGTGTGGAAGACATCACACTCATCATCAAAACTCATCCCATGCCATTTCCTTACCTCAGTAGTCCAAATCGAATTCTTCAGTAGCCATTTTCACCATTTTTAATCTGCCTCGGTAACTGTGAACCTACCCAAACTGCCTCCTAGAGTGTCTGCATTGTCCAACTAAGCCCACCAGGCTCTCTAGGAGGGGGGTATAATGGTAAAATCAAGTGGTTGGACCAACCCCTCCTCATACAGCGCCCTAGGTGAACCAATCAAATCCTCTCTCTGCTCTGACAGGCCATTTGATATGGCAAAACTACACCAGGATGGCCAACTGAGGCCAATCATCACTGTAACTGCCCAGAACTGAAAACAGACTCTCATTGGACTCAGAGAGCCCAAATCCATCTAAGGTTTGTACTCATACACCCTATGGATCTCTGCATGATCATATAAAATATCCAATATGTCTAGACAGATAAATAATAATAATCTGTAAATGATCAAATAATGCTGAAAACCACAAATCCTCATCATAAACCTGTAACCACTGCATAAAACCATCTGGTGACCTGTAATAGACCACATATCATCTATCTGTATCATCCGAGGTCTATCCACCTCATGTCCTGTAGCTGACTTTGGTCAAACTAGGTTTGACCAAGTCAACATGACCAACAATATGACCGAGGCTAACATCAAACTGTTGCAAGTGTTAGAGGTTAAAACATGCTTTACAAATCATTCAAGTAACAATAATAACAAGAAGTAATCATTTCTCTGGCGATCTAATAACCAATTATAAAGTGTTTTCAATATTTAGTATGACTCAGATCAGACTTTCAAGACCATACTCACTTCATAGTTGTGACCATTTTGCTAGTGAAGGATGAAGGCTGAAACTGAATAGGCTAGGCTAAGGGATGACTACAAACTTGACACTGTGACACTTTGGATATGGAAAGGGAATACACACTCTAGCGTATGCTGGACAAGGAATAACACAGGGAATGGCCGTGTCTCACAAATGGGTAAGTTACTTTCAGAGGTGCTTATTCACCTTGACAAATGCTCACAATCCATATCAAATACAAATGAGGCCAGCAATCATTTAGATATAACTTTTAAGAACCACTGTTTTTTGGGCCTTTGAGTTTCCATAGCCTTTGATCTATGTGTGTTTAGAAACACATTGCATAGATTTACATTTATATAAGGCTTTATGCTCCACATGTGTTCAAAAACACTTGTTACATGGGCTTTACATTTCACATTTCACATTTCATTTCAAAGCCAGTTTCATTAGGCTTGCCTTGCATTCACGTGTGTTCAGAAACACTTGTTACATGAATGGGCTTTTCATAAGATATACATTTCATTTCCATATACATTGTATTGATGGCAGCGCTATCTGTTTCAGGTTTAGCCAACACAACCTAGGCAACTCAGAGCTGAGACACAATAAACATGGAAGCTCATCCAACAAAGAGGCTATAGCGGGGGAAGGTCCTCCATGCCACTAGTCAAGTAATAAGTCGGGATAATCAACAAACTGGAAGGTAATGGATGGGTGGAGACAATGAATAATGAGACCAACACTAGCAAGCCAAAAATGGTAGGAATTATCACCTCTATTCTCCCTAAGGAGGGTAAAACTAATGAGTATAGGTCAAGAACTTCTAAGTCTGAGTGGGGACAATATATATATAAAGATACAACTAGGTCCACATATCTATATGATCGCCAGATCATGATACTAAATGCTAAGACATGTCACAAGAATGAGTATAAAAGCAATATAACCAAAACACAATAATACCTGCCGAGTCATATACTTGAATGTACACAATCTGAACCATCATTTGTCCACTGAAAACTTGCTGCTGCAACTATGGGCAATACTGACTGCTCTGTAAATGGCTAAATGGCTACATCAGTCCTCAAATCTGAGTGTCCTGAGACTCAGTCATGGCATAGGAATATACTGTTGTCCATAATAGAAAAGTGATCCAATGTAGATGCTCATCTCAGCATCTGAAATGTAAGGGAACTGGCTGAAAAGTGTACTGGAATCTAAAAAATAGAATATGGTAGCCCGGCTACTATATATGTGATAACAACTCCATAAGGCACCGGTCCTTCAACTCACTATTTATTTGCTTATTATCTATCTGGAGCACTTTTCTTATCTTTTAAATTCATATTATGTTGTGGATGCTTTGTATTTAAACTGTCATTATCAGTGGTTGTGCATTTTCATCTAATTTTGCAAGTACATGCCTGGATTTTATAAATTCTTATTGTAAATCTTCAAAAACTCATAAAAACACCCATTTGCATCATACATACCAGAAAAACACTTAAAACACAAGAGCCTTAGAAACTGTTTGTAGGGTCTACCCCCCTTGGCTTCGTTAGGAGTTTGCCTAAACGGAGGAGTCGAGATCAGGTGACAACACCTAACTCTTTGCTTGCCCCCAAGGCCACACCTTTCCCACTTGGGAAATAGATTTCGAAAGATTTATGCTACTTGTGTGCACATCCGGCGGGCAACAGAGTGCATTGATCGAGGATACGAGTAGCAGAGTGATGAGGACTAGAGATTTTGAGGTTCTCAAGCACTCTATTCAGCAGATCACTTGTCCCCGGCTCAAACGACTTGGTTTACTACAAGACCATTTTTGGGTTATCTGTCTCTTGCATATCCCTAGGTGGGTTCTCCAAGGTGTCATCATTTGAGGACTCCATCTGCCCAAATCCCAAGGCACTAGGTCAGCTAACCCTTGTGCATTCCCTAAGTGAGCCTGTTTGCCTATCGTTTGATCCTGTTTCATGAGCTTTCCTGCTTTGATACTGTCAAATCCTTTATCCAAGCTGTGCTAGAAAGTCCTAATTCTCATATCCACTCTTTGGGACACTTTCCCTGTTTTAAGGGTCACGTTTCCTAAGGCAGCTGAATTTGATCATTTATACTAGCACCTGAATCCTGGAATCACTTTTAATTGTTGAATCATTGTGTCTAAACATTATTCATTGCATCACATCTTTCCCAAGCCTCCACGGTGGTTTTGTTTCCTTAAATCTAGGGTTCCATACCTGTCACCTTACGTACCCTATCTTGATAGCTTGATCTGGTGATTTGGTTAGATCTCTCCTTTCGGGAGTAGATCAAGGTCTCCCCCTTTGTTGTCTTTGGCTTTGATAACATAAAGTGAAGGGTGCCTCAATTGGCGTGACAACCAATCCTTTGGGAATCGAGGCTCTCTTGGTTCACCTCTTTAGTTTCCTATCCCCTCTACCATCCTGTTGGATCTATCATTTGGGGCAACTACAAGTTTGGTGATAACAGTTACCAAGACTTGAAAGATCCGAGTATGCTCTTGGCCGCTGCAGCTTTGTCTGAACAGTTAGGTCAATCAGAAAAGGGATTTTTAAGTGACTAGTCTTAATAGGACAATCCTTCAGTGATTCAATCTTTAGAACTCGGATGTCGAGTGAGGCTAACTATAGAGTCAGTAGGCTGTCGTAAGCAGGTTCATCCTCGCCTAGTTGGACACTTGGTATAGCCGTCACAACGCCTGGTTTGAAGGAGCGATTCTGAGTTGGGCCAAACAAAAAATCAACCCACTCCTTAATACTCATTAATAAATTAAAATTGACAACGAGACTTTGCAATACTTTCACGACACAACACAGCAGCATTATACCCACAATCTTGGCAATGGTCATCACACGTTTTCATTGTTTAAATTAAATTCAGAAAATGTCGTGAATATCTTTAATATCATGTGTTGTTGTACTTAAACTAGATTGCAAATTGTTTCCTTATTTCAATATTTTCATATCCATCATTAACTCCTAAATTTGCTTCTATCTTTCGTAGTGTAAAAGCCTTAGATTTACTATTCATAGAGACAACCCCGCTTGGCTTCGCTAGGAGTAGCCTAGACGAGGAGTCGAGTAATCAGGTGACAGCACTTGACTCTGACTTACCCCCAAGGACACACCGAGCGTCTTGAAGGTTTCCTGCCGCGTTTCCCCCAAGTGTGTATTAGGCAGCAACACTCCCTTTACAATATACGAGCACTGCCACAGTCCCTTACTGTTGATTATTTACAGAAGAGATAGCCCAGATCAGACCTCCAAACTTACAAGTGACCTCAAAAATATCCTAAGGGCGGATTGGCTTCATCATAGCAGGTTTTAATAATGATTATAGGCCTCTTCTAAGGCTGCGGCCTCCCCTAAGGTGTCTGAGCATGGTGTCAAGAGTTGGAAAATAGTGAATCAAGTTTCCTGGAAAGATATGGGCCTGCAAAGAAACCCTCCTGATGCACCTACACATGGGACATCTGGTCTAGAAATGGAACAAACCCTTCACAGGTGGCTGCTTCACAAAAGAAACCTTTTCCAAGTGACCTGAAACTCTCCAAGAAGCTGGTTACTGCCCTCAAGTGCTGGTATAGGTTCCAACAATGAAGTTCTAAGGCTGTTTGTGATTGCTGTTCTTGCCCAGACTGCAAGATTATTGCTGTTTACTGTATTTTTATGCACAAGATTTGTTTTAGGGCTCAAGTTATGCTCAGAACTCCAAAGGACTGCTATTTGCATGCACATATGTGCCTAGAATTGATAATCACCATGATTTGCCGCTGGTTCCAATCATATGCATGCCTAGAACCTCCTCAAAACTGCCCAGATTTGCTCCAAGTGTACCCAGGTCTGAACATAAGTGGTTTTGTTGCTGTTACAGTGCCCAGACTTGCAAAGGACAATGTTTGCTACCCTTTGGAGGTCAAAACCATGCACAGGAGTACCCAAAGTTCAAACACTGCCTATAAATGCTCTTGCTTCTCTTCCTGCTGTACAAGAGGTGCAGGAATGCCCACGATGCTGTTTATCAGGCTGCAATATGCCTAGATACTGCCCAGAACTCCATCCCTTAGCTTCAAGAGTGCTCAATTTCAAACATGCTCAATATTGCTGATCAAGTTTGCGTAATGCCTCATTTGTCTTTACTTCATCATCTTACAACTTCCAGAAGCAGCTAAATATCCTCGGGCATCATCAAAACTCAGGTATGAATCATAATCATGAACTATATCACCCCCTTTTCCAGAGTGTGATCAAAATCACATGTGGACACCCATGCAAAATGGGGGGTAACAGGCTCCACCCAAATGGTAACAGCTAAGTTTTAACTTTTATCCAATGAACCATTATTTGTGTCATGTATCAGATTGTTGTTGTTTGCCTTCACTTTGTACTCTAAATTTTCTTTTGTAGAGACATCAACTAGGCATTTCAGAAAGACGCGTTTTAGTCACGGTTATATTCCAAACTGAAAAAGATTTACAAACTATGGTATACCTTTATAAATTTTTCCTCTAGAATTTCCCCAGCCAATTACTGGCTTTCTACACAAAATTGATATTAGATGAGTGTATACTGCTTGCAAATGTCAAAAACCTTTTAAGCTGAATCATTTTTCTCATCTTGAATCCTGAATTTCTGGGAAGGAGAACCAGTACGCAAGATGAGAAGGGATAAACTTAGAATATCAATCAGAAAGGGAAGTAAAGTGACCACAGGGAATCTAGAGATTGGAGCTGATCAGACTCTAAGATCAGAGAACTCCCCAAACAATTGGCAGAACATTTAGGTGAAATATGGCCACAGGCCACAGCTGGTGAATCCTTTCTTTTGTTCATAAAATACTACTTATATTATACAGAAAAAGATCAGAAACGTGTAATATGAATGAACTTAATCACCACATCTGGGGAAACACTAACCAAAATTTTCCAGATAACATCCATGCACACCACATTATGTCAAACCATAGTGTATCTCATTCATAATTCATATAAACAAACAAAGAGTGTTGGCACAAAACTTTGGTAACAAATATCTAGCAGTAAATGGAAGGGCTATTGTCCTAGGTTTCAAAAATATATCAAATTTACATGAGACGGATTTTGACAGCAAGAAGTTCACAAACAAAGAAAAGAACAGATTACAGAGTAAGTGTCAAGAAATGGCCATTCCACTTTCATACAAAGAAGTCATAACAAAATGGCATACACCAGTCCTACCGTCCTGATTGAGAAGGCTTTGTTTTTACTCAGTATGAATAGTTCACAGAAAAATAGTTTTTATGTAACAATGTCTCCATGATCAATATGAGTTACAAAAGATAAGACTTACCCTTTCAAAGCAGGCACATCTTCCCATATCTGTGGGCAAGCATCCTTCCTCTTGCAGATCTACAATATAAGAAGCAACAATTCCAACTTTTCATTTTAAATAGAATATAAGATGGACAACCTAGATTCAAAAACATATGGGTCTCTTTCAAGTAATTGAGGAAGACACACTTACTTGGAGTCCTGCCACAGCATCTGTTGCTAGCAATGTGATCAACCCATAATCAGAATGTGCTCCAGCACCATATATGCCCAGCTCTGGATTAGATGCTTTGCCTGTGAGTGTTTAATAACCTATAATCATGCGTCTCACAAACTGGTTTAAAAAATACTAATGCCTTGACAACATTTACAAGATACAGGACCAACATTAACCTTCATAATGCAGCAGGCGCAGAACGGCAATGGGTTTGTCAAGCATTCCCGGTTTGTTGAAGAAATCCACATCCAAGTCCAGTGCCAAAGCTATCAACTTAGCTACCTTTCTTGCAACTTCTCTGCAATAACAAGGGCCGTGAAAAATTGTAAAGCCTTTCAGAATACTCAAAATGATTGGTGCTAATGGTAATAACAAAGACACTCAAGGATGAGATGATTTACCATCCATTCCTTGAAATAAAACCACAATTTTATATGCGGCTGTAAAGTGCATGGACTCTATCTACTCCTAGCACATTCATTACTTCAAAACAATATCATTAACTGCAAATAGAACGCCTGACAAATTGCATGAATGTGATTAATTTTCAGCACATGGTACACAGATTTGCACTCAAAATATAAAATTGAAAACCTTAGGAAACTGAAACTAGTAACACCTCTCAAAACAGCAACCTCTGAACACTAAATCTGCATACATGAATGTGTCTGAAAATGCAAACAGAAAGTACAAATCTGAACTCTCGAGTCTCATTCACATCTGCTTCTATTAATTTGGACAGAAGAAATACACTGCATAAGCGCAAAAACTCTCTCACCATTCCAGTGGAGCGCCATGCCTTTCTTTTATAGGCTGAGAATAGCCAGGCTTACAATCAATGCAAACCATCCCTTTGGTGCACCTAGATTAGGAGATAAAATTGTAACCCTAAAAAATGCTTAGAATAGTGTGCCCTACCCTGCATGCAGATTTTCCTAAGATGGAGCACTTACCTTATTGGAAACTGTGCCAACATCTAAAACTGGAAATTCTCCTCTTTAATTCGCTTTATCTAAATTAGGAGCAGCGTTGAACTAAAGATAGAGCTAGAGCCCAGTCTTGTAGAAATTTATAAATATATGGCAATTAATGCAAAACAGAAATTTCACCTCTAAACTAGAGCCTTTGGATCTAGATTCTAAACCCTCTGAGTTTTCAGCCTTAGGGCTGTTATGAAATATAAACAAAACAGCAGCAACAATGGACAATATTTCAACTCGACCCCAATCCACAAGGCAATTCAAGAGCTAAGATACCAAAGTGTTCCAATAAGTTTCAGCCTTCTAGGGAAATCTTTTCATGAATATAACAGATCTGAAAATCACTTATGAATGCTGTAAATACAGCAGCAAATCTGCCCTATGTTTCAATATAAATGTCAAATCACTTAACACATTCAGCTTTAACTTATGTCAAATTAGCAAGACATATAAGTCCTGGAAATTACAAAACCATGAAGAAATAGATGGTTGAAAATCAATTCTGCAATTACACAAGTATTGGCCAGCTGGGAACTTCATTAATATGCATAAAGATGAAATTCATTTACATACCATGGCCTTATCACAAGGCTAGTTCAATCCTCTAGCTCTCCAAAACCCTAGCTAGGAAAAACAAAGAAAACCCTAGCTCACACCAAGGTGTTCTAACAAGCATGCAGCACACAAGCATGTCCTTCAAGGCAAGATACTCCTCTTGTAAGGAACAGTTATTCACATGCTTGAGTAAATTAGTTTCTTTAAAACAATATCTAAAGGCTGATTTGATTAAGCATGCAACTAGATCTAGAGGTGTAAAACAATACTTTCAGAGTAGATCTAGTCTTGTTTAAGTACTTGTGCTTATTTTCTATTTTCAGTTCTTAAATTTTGTATCCTTTTAACTTCATATTTGGCACATTTGGTGCATAACAGGTGATTGTTTTTTCATTTTGACAAACAGGTAAGAGGAAATGCTATCGGAAAATCATAGGTCCAGGCCATTCAGGACCTCCTAGAGCAATATAACTCGATCTCGTTCTATATTTCGAAACATGTAAGCCTTTGGATCCTGATCTATCAACGACCAAATACATCCACCTTAAAACTTGTAAAATAATAATAAAACAAGTTGGCTACCCAGCACCCACATCCCATTCCCCTTGGGGGATCCGCATTGTCTCATTTTGTGGCAAGATTGTTAGATTAGTTGTTTTTCTTTCTTTAAGTTTAGCTTAGTTAGTTTATTTCAACTCTTCTTTTTTGCTTTAAGAGTAATGAACACTTGACTATGTATTCCCGAAGTATACTGAAAGAGCTTGCTCGAGTAAGTCAAAAGAGATTCTCAATCCTTAGATTAACTACATCACATTTTATTTCTTGTTCTTGTAATGAATCAAACCCAAAGTCCCCGTATGCTCTTGTGAACATTGTAGGCCTTTGGCTAGATCGGTGGGACAATCAAAAAGGGATTAGGGTGACTAGTCATAATAGGAAAATCCACCTAAAGCTTATTTCTAAAAACTCGAGAGGTCGCTTAGGACTTGCTACAGAGTGAGGGGGCTACTTTAAGCAGGTTATGCCTCGCCTCGTCGGACACTTGGCATAGTTGTTATTGTGCTCTGTTCCCGGAGATAAGTTCGCAGTGGGCCAAACCAAGAACGAACCCACTCTAATCCACTCATCCATAATAATTAAAACTGACCAAGAAGCATTGCACAACATTTCCCTTCAGTAGCACTGTATTTACATTTCAGCACTGATCTACTTCATAATTGTATATGTTCTTTAAATCAATCTATGTGTCATGGTTAAATCATATTATCTGTTGCTATTTTAAATGTATTGTTGTGCTCTCCCTTGTTTCAATAATCATTTCAAACTCCTAGAATTAATTTCATTCTCGTAACTTAGCTTAAAATCCATAGTTTTATTTTCTTAGGGACACCCCTCTTGGCTTCGCTAGGCATTGGCCTAGACGGAGGAGTCAAGTATCAAGTGATAGCACTTGACTCGTGACTTGTCCCCAAGCATGTACCTAGTGGCTTGAAGATTCCTGCCACGTTACTGTTATCACACAACTTGTAGTTGTCCCTGTTATCAACTGATTTGTACAAATAGTTGAACTTCCGATGAGCCGCCAGTTTATCAGAACATGATTCATGTTCATCATCAGCATTCAGAAGTTCAGAGGTCAATTTCAGGGCAATTTTGCCCCTTTTGTAATAACTGCATGTTCATACCCCCATGGGGAATTTGTAAAAGTTGGTCTAAACGGGGTCCTTTTATAAAAGACTCGGCTATCCGTAGGTTTAGCCATTTGGGGGATACTCTAGAGTGTTTTTTCCTTAGGAATTATGCGCTACTCATCAGTGGCGTATAATCCCTGAGTTTTTCACTCAAACCTCCAAAGCTGGAGTATTTCCCATGGTGGTCAAAACCTAAGGTGGTTATTAGAGTCTTGTGTCTAGGATTTTTTACGTGTTAGCCACATCGATTGAGTCGTATGAACATGCACTAGGTCCCCTAGGAGTTTCGTTGGATTCCGGCAAAAATAATTTTTTCCATAAATTAGACCATTTTTTAATGGTTTAATTAAAAAAAATTCAAAAAATGATAAAAACCTCATCCGGAGGCGGAATTGAGCATGGGGAGGTTCGTTTTGACGCTCAGAGCATCCTCTTTACCCTAGTGCCAACTTTTCTAAGGTTTCGAGCGATTACATCGCCTATGGGAGCAGTTTTTCATTATTTTGGCTTTAAATGACCAAAAAATGACAAAATCCACTAAAGACAAAAAATTAAAAAAACTCAAAAAATGCCATTTCTCAAACTATGGAAAGGCATGGGAATATTCTTTGAAGAGGTACGAATACATTAAAAGGACAAACTATGCCACTAAAAGTCAAATTTTCAATTACTTTGAATCGTACGGCTTTCACCTTTCACGTGGGAGTTCGAAGCATGAGCAATCACGTTTTGATGATGTGGCAATGATTGAATGGGTTGTTGGATGGCATTAAAAGCCAATGGTGGGCGCCTCCTTTAAATCTAGCAATCCATCCAAGCTTGGTTCTCTTCATAACTCGAGTCTACACCTACCATTCCTCACGTGTCTCCCTCACAACTAGCTCGCAATCCTCCCAATCCTCACGTCAACCCTCATTAGCTCACGTGGATCCTAGTTGGGATTTGTCCATTGGTTAGCCCACGCAATCACCATTAGCTTGGCTTCCTTTACCATTCGAGTTAGCATCTACCAAGCTACCACATGTCTCCACCATTGCCAACTCGCCATCTCCACATCCTCACGTTGATCCTCACGTCCACCTACCAAGCTCACGTATGGCCTTGTTGTAGCTTATCTATTGGTTAGTTAGGCAATCAATTAGCTTGGCTCTCTTTAGGTTTGAGTTAGTACCTACCATATGACACTTGCCATCCATCCTCTAACTCGCACCTCTACCACTCCTCACGTCACTCCTCATGCAAGCTCGCACCTATCCTTGTTGTAGCTCGTTTATTGGTGGTTGATACTCCCTATGGTTCCATTAAAGACGAGTTTGCCACCTTTGCTCTTCACACCAACCACAAGCTCGACTTTAGCTTTGTCTCTTGCTCCAAGCCACCTATTGATTGGAAATCGACCTCATTGCTCAGCACCAATTCGATTTAGGGTTTAGGTGTTCAGTTTTAGTATAAAGAGAGGCCCATTTGGGTTATTATCTCATGGAGACTTTGATGCAAGATTACTCTGCAAAAATTTGTAATATGCTTTGGCTTAATATTTTCAATAAAGATTTCGACTTTGGAGGTCCATGAGCTTTCGATCTTTTGTGTGAATTCATCTCTTGTTGAGGTGACATCTTCTCTAAACCCATCTCTTGATTATGCATGGTATTTGATCAATGGTTAGCTTGTGAGGACTATTTTTAGTACAATAGAGTAACCATTCATAATTTAAGTTGGTTATTTATGCATAGTTTATCAAGATCTAAATGGACATGAGTAGTTGGTTATACAAATTGTTGATTTAATCTTGATATTTCTAGCATTCTAGCATTGTTGATCTCACTTGTTGGTTGAGTGTTTGGGTTTGTGATTTAGGTGTTGCCTAAAGTGAAGAGGGGTAAGAGCTCGGTTGCATCAAACCCTTGTTCATCTTCAAGTTTTGGCCTAATACTTTGTGGTTGCAGGATCTACAAATCTCAAGATCTTCTCATCTTAAGAAGGCTAGGAAGAGCTCTTCTCTGGTTTCTCATCAATCAAAATTTCTATTTTCAAAACCTTGTTACTATAGGCTTTCTCTTCAAGCCTTGTCTTTTGCTCCTTGATCTCCTTTTCCCATTGCATGCTAAGCCTATTCCTCCTTGCCCTAGTTTCATTCTATCTCTTCTAGCCCCATTCTCTTGCTCTCGTCCCCTCTCCTCCCCCTTTCGTTTTGGTCCTCTTGCTTTCTCGTCCACCCTAGGAAAGTCATCCTTTAGCTCCTCTCGTCCACCCTTTTTATCCTCCCTCTTCGCTTTCGTTTTGCCCTACTTTGATCTCCCTTTGCCTCTCCATCTTTGCCTTTAGTTTTGCCCTTTCTCCCTCTTCTCGTCCACCTCCAAAGTGCCCTAAAAATCACACAAAAAAACAAAAACGAATTGGATAAGTTAGTGTTTGTTAGAGTAGTTCAATTTGATTTGATAGATCTTAAATTATTGCATCTAGTAGATCATTGGCATACATTGAAAAGATAGTTCTAAAAATCATACTAGATCTCATTCTAGCATTTGTTAAGTTTGCATCTAGTTTCCCTTTTTAAAGATAGAAAATTTTTCATAAAATTTTCCAAAAATTTTTTAGTCTTAGATCTCATTTCTAGCATTTTTAGGAGCAACTTTGTTCGCTGGTCCGTTTTGCCATAGTTAACATTTTATGACAAATTTTCATGCATTTTCCATCTTAGAGTTAAAATCTTAAATATAGACTCAAATAGTTTCAATTTCGATTTATTTTTTACTAATGATTAATGGGTGCCTTGTTTAGATGTTCTTGAACTCGTGTAGGCCATTTGAGAGAGAAGTACTTGATAAGATCTTAAAACAAGAGGATCGAAGCAAAACAAAGTGAAGAAGCCATAAGAATGACCAAATTTTGATACACTTATCCTTTGTAATAACAAGTAGAATCTATATCTTCTTCAATATTTTTCCAAGTATCATCATTCTCGAAAGACCTTTCAAGGATTTTCCCTTGAGGCACTTGTACTTATCAAATAAAATTTTTTTTTAAGTGGAGGAGGCCTCCACTTTTTGGGTCTTCTTCCCCATTTGGGGAAGGGTGTTGGGTCTTGTGGTTGTTTTTAGCTTAGATTTACATTTTTATGTTCTTAGTTTAAATTTTGCTTCAATAAGTTTATCTTGATTATATCTCATATTTTACTTACCCCCATGCTTTCCCGAGTAGGGTCTTGAACCTGAAAGAGATTCTTGGGTAGCTTAGTTTAATTTTTATCATTATATTGTTTCTCTTCCAATCCTTGACCAGAGAATAGCTAACTTTGGGATCGTATCCCAAAGGCCACATAGTTTTGTGGTAGCTTCTCGCTCCCCCATCAACTTCTTGTGGACATCCAGCTAGCTGGAAGGTTTCCAGGATTGGTGGTTTCTAGTGGTTGATCCTGTTTCGGGGATCAATCCCACCTAGTAGATTAGAATTTGTATGGTAGAACACTAGTTTTAGTTTTATCTCATATTATTTGGCAAAGTAGTTATTGTTAAAAGCATTAATTATATCTTTCAAGTTATCAAGTGGTTTCATCTTTCTCAAGTTATTTTACTGCTTTTCACAACACAACTGCTCTTGTTTGCTTAAAATAAACCAAAGTCTCTTGAACTTGGCCAAATCCAAGTCAAGAGCACCCTCTATCGGAGGGCATTTTTAGTCTTGCATCATCCCCTGCATTAGGCATTGTTAATCTAGGAAGTCTCTTGAACTGTGGTCATAAGACCAAGTCAAGAGCGCTCTCTGTCGGAGAGTTGAACAAGGTTTTCTTAATAAATAAAATTTTCCACTCACACACCCCTAATTAATTTATCTTGGTTTGTCCTACACCCGTATGCTCTGCCAACCGGAAACGGTTGGGCTAGTACTCAGAAAGGTGGAAGACTTGATAATAACGATCGATAAATTTAACTAAAATTTTTACCCACAACCTCAACCAAGGCAAAATACTGTTCTTCCCGCGAGGGGTGGCGCCGGATTCCCACTGTCAGACTCAGGGGCGGTTCAAACATTGGACACCAATCCTTATCGAATCTGGGTGCTTCCGACATGTCATTCAGGGTTGCCAGTATCTTTCTTGGGTAGGGTTCTACCATCTCTTTGAACATCCTTGGTTTTAGCCCTAATAATCAAGACAATTAAAATTTTGAATTTACCAAGATAAGCTGCATAACGTTCTCACGAATTTTCCATTTCAAGCACTTGTATCAAGTTTTCACTTTCACTTTTATTTTTGACTCCATAAGGCACTGGTCCTTTATTATATATTTTGCTTGCTTAAGTAAAAACATTGGAGTATTTGCTTATATTTACGTGAAGTGATTTGTTTACTGCCCAAGTGTATCTTTCATCTTGTGTTTGCAACGTGGATTGCGTTATCTTGTCTTATATTTAACTTTTATAATTGTCTCTCATTCACAAACTCCTAAAAAACACCCATCCGCATCACAACACCTAAAAACACATAAAAACAAGAGCCTTAGTGAAACTCTCTTTTAGGGACTACCCCCCTTGGCTTCGTTAGGAGTTTTGCCTAAACGGAGGAGCTGGGATTCAGGTGACAGTACCTGGCTCATTGCTTGCGCCCAAGGCCACACCTCTCTCACTTGTAGTGAAGAGACAGCTTTCGAAAGATTTCCGCTGCTGGTGTGCATATTGGCGGACAACAGTCCCTAAAGGTATCCCATCCAGGAAGGTAGAGGAGATGGACAACTAAAGAGGTGACCCAAGAGATGCAATGGTTCCCAATGCAAGCTGGGAGTCACGATAACCGAGGCACTCTTCACTTTAGATCAAGACAAATCAAGACCAAGGGGGAGACCCTAGCCAATCAATGAAGATTAGCTAACCCAAAGGTTCCTAGGGAAATGTGTAAGTGAGTTACGGAAACCAATGAGTGAGTTAGATTAAGTGGACCCAAGAATTTAAGTATGGTTGAAGAGGCTTAAGAGGTGACAAGTGTTTCAACCTATGAATGACTAAGGCCACTTATGAAGGTCAAAATGGATAGATCTAGTAACATGTAAATACACAAGTGGGGCCCACTCCTTAAAAACTGGAAATGGTCTAAGTGGGCCGCACAAGGTCAAATTAGGGGTGAGATGGCACTAACGGGTGTGCAACGATGTAGATCTATGGATCTAGGATGAGATATGCAACACCCATATATGGGATCTAGCAAAGAACACTAACCCCAAGGAGTGCGATTTACCCAAGGGAGACTAGTGCCTTGATTTGAGAGGACAAATGGAGTCCAAATTTCACCAAAATGTAGATCGGGGTAGTTAAGGCAATTATCAAGGTGGGTTTGAAATAGCATGCCCCAATATGAGCTAGATCTCCATAGATCTAAGATTTAAAATGCATCACCCAATTACCCAAGTGGGGCACAACCCTCAAAATGAGGAATGGGGCCCACAAGGAAAAAATCAAAGAGGTGAAGCACTAGGGGTAGGTTATCAAGGTGGATCTATGCAAATCAAGTGGGATCTCACCTACCCATGTCAACGAACTAGCCCAACTAGCCACCCTCAAGGAATGCGAATTGCCTCAAGGAGGGCTAGGTGCCTTGGGAAGTCGGTCAAATGAAAGCCAATCACCACCAAACTATAGATCCAAATTGCCGTGGATGCTATAGAGGTGGGTTTTGAATATTATCCCCAAAGCCAAGCTAGATCCAAGTAGATCTAGGAAAATGTAAAAATGAGGGTTTTAATCAATGAGGGTTTTGTGATCTAAGAGAATAGATGGATAGGATAGAAGAATATCATACCTCATCGAACATACCTAGAAAATGAAGATGGAAGAGGCTTGTGATGAGGATTACTTCCCGCAAAGATCAAATGCCAAACTTCATGAAGCCCTTATTGCCAACGTTTTGCCTCCTTCAACCAAATCGGCCTCCCTATTCCTGTCAATCAAAGACACAAAGATCAATCAATTGACAATAATGGAAGTAGATGCAAACAAAGAGATGAAGAACATGAAATTGTTGGTGCAAAGACAAAACAACTCCTTGTAACCCAAAACGACTTGTTGAAACGAGCAGGGTAGGCCTCCCCACCAATGCGAATTGCCCCAAGGCATCTTCTTTGCTTGCAAAAAAATGTTAGTTGAAGATAAAATCCAAGATGGCCAAGAATGTCTGTCAGTGCAGAGGAAGAAGCATTTACAATCACCACAAGCATTCCAACTCCAAGATCCAAGATGCCCAAGAAAGTATTTTTATTCCAATAGCCAAGAGCCAAAAATCTCTAGATAGCTTTTACAATAGGGGGGTCTCCTCCTTTTATAGGATAATAAAGACCAAAACCCTAAACCACAAAACCACTTTTTGAAACTAGTGGTTGAGATCAAAAGATACAACATAATAATCAATGGCTAAGATGAGCCTAGCAATATATCACATGGATCACTAAAGTGAGGGTGACGTCATGCCTCAAAAAGTCTCTAAGGAGGGTGATGTCATACCTCAAAGGGGGCTAAGTAACATGGGCCCACCAAATATGACATGGACATGACTCAAAAGACACATGGTGGGGCTAGGAGGTATCAATCCGTCACTAGCTCATCCCTATGGCACAATAATATAAAATAATAGGACGGTAGGACCATGACATGTCTGAGAGAGACAAGCAGTAAAAGGCCTCCTGTGGCCACTGTGGACCCCACTGACTGAGGCCAATTGATCTAGGAGATGGGGGTTTCACCATAGATGACCTCTGAGAAGACCAAGTGCCAAAACCTTGCCTCAATTCCCATCGAATACCTCAATGACCCTTTTATTCCATTTTTTAATCCTCCTAAAAACCCTGAAAATGCCCCAAACTGCCACCCAGGGTGCCTGCGCTGTCAAACTGAGTGCACCAGGCTGGCTGGAAGGGGGGTATAATGGTAAAATCAAGTGGTTGGACCACCCCCTTCCTACACAGCGCCCTAGGAAACGACTGGCCTCTAAGCCTCTGCTGGATGGGCTCAATTCCACACACGTTCCCACAAGGCCTAGTTATTTTTAATCCCATGGCTTCCATGACTTGCAAAGGCATTACATTCATGGAGGCACCAGAATCCAACATGAAGTTATGAAGAAGGATGTCACCAATGCGAAGTGTTAGATAAAAGGGTTGGTGACCACCATTCTTCCTCTCGTATAAAGCAGTCTGGATGTTAATGGGAGGATCCTCCTCTTCTTCAACCATGGCACTAGGTGTTGAGTTTGGAAGAGATGGGTCCTCACCAGTACTTGTGGTAGTCTCAGGGATACTCTCGAAAAACTCTACCACTTGCTCCTTTATTGATGGGATTTTCATTAATTCAGTGAGTGGAATGTTGTGCATAACTTTGTCCAATTCTCTTTCAATGTTGATATCTAAGTCATACTCTGGGAGAGGAATTGGCTCACTCACTGGGCTAGGCAGCTCACTCTTCTTCTCAATGAAAGGGGTAGGCTTTCAGCCTTCCTTTCTTCGTTGATAGGTTCTAAAAGGAGCTTGGCCACTACTACTGGAATGTTCAGTGGCATAAATGGGAAAGCTAGGACTGGGGTCTTCTATGGACTCTTCCTCATGATCAATCAAAATTCTTCCAAAGTCCTTGTCAAAATCTAAGTTTTCGACCCAGTTGATGTTCTTTGGAGAATCAAGAATATCATCACCATGAGTGGGATATTCAGGATCATCCATCTTTTGCTCTTCTGACCAGTTAATAACCAGAGGTTCGGGTGACATTTGGCTCACAGGGTTTCTTCTATCACCTTCATTAGGCTTCTCTTGTTGGTTCCAATAAGGTTTTGGACCATAAGGTTGCCTATATCTTTCCGACTCTTTACTCTTATAGCTAGATCCCTAGTCAAGAGAGTTAGATTCTTCATCATTTCATGCATGCTCTCCATCATCTCATTGGGATCTTCACTAGGCTCTTTCCCTTTTTTAAACTTGGGCTAAGACCTAGAAGATGAGGCACTAATCAGGTCAAGAAATTCTGCTTCCCCATGGAAGCAGCATTTGCCTCAGCCTTTCTAGCATTGTCTTGTGCCACTTTTAAGTTGTTGGGGTCTTTATCCTTTAAGTGATAGCCAAGGTAACCTTCATATGCATTAAGGTAATGAATTAAAATACCTTGCTCAGGAGGCCTGATGTTGTTTGGAATGTTGGCCACTATCTTATCAAAGCAAAGGTTAAATTCATGGACAGACTCGTTCTCTTTCTTCTTGATTTCAAAAAGTTGGTTCAAAAGGAAACGTCCATCCAACTAGACTGACCACCCATGCTTAAGTTTATCAGTGAAGACATCATATCCAGTGATTGATGATGCAGGAAAACAGTCAAACCACTTGCGAGCATCACTCTCCAAGGATGCAAAAAGACCCCTCATAAAGACATCTTCCTCAACGCCATAATCTTCCATATGAGCCCAGACATTTTCTGTGTGGTCCTCAATGGAGGTCGCACAGTTCCCATTGAACTTTGGCATCTTTTCAAAGTATTTGTCGAGCATATCATGGAGGGCACCAAGGACTTGGGAAAAGTCTAAAGGTGAAGCTTTATCCTTATTTCCAAAAGCACAAGCAACGGGAGGGTTGTTTTGATTATTGTTTCCAGGATTAGATTGATTTCCAGCCATTGGATTTGGTGGACTTACGTTAAGATGTAGGATTAGGAGATGAAGGAGGAACCGAATTAAATGAAGGAGATCCCAAGAAACGGTTTGGAGAATCAAATTAACAATTTTCCAAAAGAAGTTAGATGATTGAGCTTTGGGATCTCTTCTATGATAAGTGAGTGGGGTTCCTTCAAATTGATTTAGATTTGATTTACATCTAAGGTTGTAGGGATGATCATGAGCTCGCTCCTCAGCGGAGTCACGATTTGGAGTCGCCAGGTAGACTTTTAAACTCTTCTACCAAGATGTATGTCATTATAATGCAGGGAGAGAGTGAGTGACAAATAGATGGATCTGTTTAAATGATAACCATCTAGGATTGAAATGATAACCATCTAGACTAGTCCGGATGCGATAAGATATGAGTTATACATGGATAATTGCAGACACCTAAGGTAAGCCTCTACCTCCCCAGCAACAACGCCAAAAATGTTATCACACAACTTGTAGTTGTCCCTAAAGGTATCCCATCCGGGATGGTAGAGGAGACGAACAACTAAAGAGGTGACCCAAGAGATGCAACGGTTCCCAATGCAAGCTGGGAGTCACGATAATCGAGGCACTCTTCACTTTAGATCAAGACGAATCAAGACCAAGGGGGATACGCTAGCCAACCAGTGAAGACTACCTAACACAAAGGTTCCTAGGGAAATGTGTAAG
The DNA here is from genome assembly GCA_027924585.1 of Larix kaempferi. Classification (NCBI taxonomy): domain Eukaryota; kingdom Viridiplantae; phylum Streptophyta; class Pinopsida; order Pinales; family Pinaceae; genus Larix; species Larix kaempferi. The sequence goes on along the minus strand of BSBM01001138.1, from coordinate 15,930,158 downwards.
TGAGTTACGGAAACCAATGAGTGAGTTAGATTAAGTGGACCCAAGAGTTTAAGTATGGTTGAAGAGGCTTAAGAGGTGACAAGTGTTTCAACCTATGAATGACTAAGGCCACTTATGAAGCTCAAAATGGATAGATCTAATACCATGGAAATACACAAGTGGGGCCCACAAGGTCAAATTAGGGGTGAGATGGCACTAAGGGATGTGCAATGATGTAGATCTATGGATTTAGGATGAGATATGCAACACCCACATATGGGATCTAGCAAAGAACACTAACCCCAAGGAGTGCGATTTACCCAAGGGAGACTAGTGCCTTGATTTGAGAAGGCAAATGGAGTCCAAATTTCACCAAAATGTAGATCGGGGTAGTTAAGGCAATTCTCAAGGTGGGTTTGAAATGGCATGCCCCAATATGAGCTAGATCTCCATAGATCTAAGATTTAAAATGCATCACCCAATGACCCAAGTGGGGCACAACCCTCAAAACGAGGAATGGGGCCCACAAGGAAAAAATCAAAGAGGTGAAGCACTAGGGGTAGGTTATCAAGGTGGATCTATGCAAATCAAGTGGGATCTCACCTACCCATGTCAAGGAACTAGCCCAACTAGCCTCCCTCAAGGAATGCGAATTGCCTTAAGGAGGGCTAGGTGCCTTGGGAAGTAGGTCAAATGAAGGCCAATCACCACCAAACTATAGATTTGAATTGTCGTGGATGCTATAGAGGTGGGTTTTGAATATTATCCCCAAAGCCAAGCTAGATCCAAGTAGATCTAGGAAAATGTAAAAATGAGAGTTTTGTGTTCTAAGAGAATAGATGGATAGGATAGAAGAATATCATACCTCATGGAACATACCTGGAAAATGAAGATGGAAGAGGCTTGTGACGAGGATTACTTCTCGCAAAGATCAAATGCCAAACTTGATGAAGCCCTTATTGCCAACGTTTTGCCTCCTTCAACCAAATCGGCCTCCCTATTCCTGTCAATCAAGGACACAGATCAATCAATTGACAATAATGGAAGTAGATGTAAACAAAGAGATGAAGAACATGAAATTGTTGGTGCAAAGACAAAACAACTCCTTGTAACCCAAAACGACTTGTTGAAACAAGCAGGGTAAGCCTCCCAACCAATGCGAATTGCCCCAAGAAGTCTTCTTTGCCTGCAAAAAAATGTTAGTAGAAGATAAAATCCAAGATGGCCACATATGTCTGTCAGTGCAGAGGAAGAAGCATTTACAATCACCACAAGCATTCCAACTCCAAGATCCAAGATGCCCAAGAATGTATTTTTATTCCAATAGCCAAGAGCCAAAAATCTCTAGATAGCTTTTACAATATGGGGGTCTCCTCCTTATAGGATAATAAAGACCTAAACCCTAAACCACAAAACCACTTTTTGAAACTAGTGGTTGAGATCAAAAGATACAACATAATAATCAATGGCTAAGATGAGCCTAACAATATATCACATGGATCCCTAAAGTGAGGGTGACGTCATGCCTCAAAAAGTCTCTAAGGAGGGTGACATCATGCCTCAAAGGGGGCTAAGTAACATGGGCCCACCAAATATGACATGGACATGACTCAAAAGACACATGGTGGGGCTAGGAGGTATTAATCCATCACTAGCTCATCCCCATGGCACAATAATATAAAATAATAGGACCATGACATGTCCAAATAACACAAATGATCAAAATCCTGTTTCCAATACTGAGAGAGACAAGCAGTAAAAGGCCTCATGTGGCCACTATGGAGCCCATTGAATTATGCCAACTGATCTGGGAGATGCGGGGTTCACCATAGATGATCTCTGAGAAGACCAAGTTCCAAAACCTTGCCTCAATTTCCCAAATCGAATTCCTTAGTGACCTTTTTATTCCATTTTTTAATCCTCCTAAAAACCCTACAAATGCCCCAAACTGCCACCCAGGGCGCCTGCGCTGTCAAACTGAGTGCACTAGGTTGGCTGGAAGGGGGGTATAATGGTAAAATCAAGTGGTTGGACCACCCCCTTCCTACACAGCGCCCTAGGAAACGACTGGCCTCTAAGCCTCTGCTGGATAGGCTGGATCAGCATGCCCAAAACTGGTCAACAAGTGGATAACTGCAACTATCATCGTCAGAAGTGTCCAAAACTAAATGGTAAGTGTCTCAAGGGATCCAGAAGACCCCAATCCACCAGAGATGAGTACTCATACACCTCATGATAACCTGAGGGGCCATCAGCATGGCCCACCATACCCGGACAATGTAAAATATGATGATATGGAAATAATAATAAAACTGATCAACTGCATCAATCATCATCTAAAGCATGTGTCCAACACATGGAACCATCAATAAGTGAATGTGGGACCACAAATCATCATCCATAAACACAAGTGGTCCATCTCATCACGGATCCCAAGAATGACCATGGTCAAACTATGTTTGACTAGGTCAAAATATAACCAAGGACAAGATTATAACAATAGACTAAGACATGTTCCTTTAATCACACTCACAGCTTAACTTAAAATATAAACATCATTATGTGGCAGTTAATACATATATATATCTAAGGTGCCAGGGTACTCGGGTACTAGGACAGGTACGGATACGGGTACAGGTACGCCACTTTTTGAAATAGGGTACTTGGGTACTGTAGATATATAAACGGGTACAGGTACGCCACTTTTTGAAATAGGGTACTTGGGTACTGTAGACATATATATATATATATATATATAATTTTCAAGTTTAAATTTATAATTAATAATTATATTAATATATTTATTATTAAGTTAATAAGTTTTCAACAAGTAACACACATTTGACATTGGTATTGTTGCTTGTACATTAATTCAAATTACATATATGATGTTGATATTGATATGAATCTACCAATCCTAGGGCAGACAGTACCATTTGTTGATCATAGGCATGAGCCTCTATTGAGGAAGAGCAGCAATATTATTTGCTGAGACTAAATACTGTAGGGTCGTGGTCATCTAGTAGCCCTATTCCAGTGTATGAGGGTGTAGCACTTCTGTGGAAGCAGCAATCAGAAACTTACGCTTATTAAGGGCGTCTTTCTCCTTCACGGGCTGCATACTATCAATCTAGGTGTGACCTCTTACAGCTAGGCGTGCCTCCATTGTTTGGGCATTTATCTCATGAAAGTGTTGTCCTAAAACATCAACAATACTCGTATTATTTACAGCAGTTGTGCTTCCATTGTTCGGGCATTAATCTCATGCAAGTGCTGTCCTAAACTCTCACAATATTTATCTTATTTGCAGCAGCAGTCCCTGCCTCAACAGTCCACCTTCAACAATATTTAAGGTCAGATTTATTCTCTTATAATATATGATTGGCATTGAATATTTAGGAAGCAATTAATATTCTTATCTTGTTTATTATTGGGTTCTTATTGTGGTGTTAAACCATTGGGGTATGCAAACAACCTTAAACAATAATTACTCCCTCCCGAGTCCTAACATTGCCTACAAAATAACAAGTCACCAACCAAATCAAGCAGACGTAAACCAGCAGTGAAGGAATTTGGGGTCCGATTTAAGTTGGGATATTACACCATTGACTCACCAGCAGGAAGTCAAGGTTGGCTGAAAAAATCAGACCCTCTATCATTTGATGCAGAGACTGGTTTGTCTACTGAATGAAGTACCCGCGGAGTCCCCAAACTTGCGGTATGTGGCCCTTTTTAAGTACGAGTACCCAAATTTCTTTGACCAAGTACCCGGTACTTTCACGGTACTCCCAGAGGTACCAGTACCGGTACCCGATACGGCGGTACGGGTGCCCAACCCCCCGGTACAGGTACCCTGGCAACTTAGATGTGTATATATATATATATATCAATGTTATTTATATTTTACTTGCACAAAATCTTTAATAACAGACTCACCCATTAGACATGGCCTAACTGCTAGCTAAGGATGAAGGCTAAGGACAAGGCTAGGCAAAAGGGGATGACTTGACCAAACTCAACTGAGTGACACTTTGGACGGGGAAACGGGGAGCTACACTCTATGCTGGACAAAATAACAAAGGGAAGGGTTGTGCCTCACAAATTGATAAGTTGTTTAGAGAGTGTTTATTCAACTTAGGCATCATGTCTACATCAAGTTGATCCAGGTTCATTAGGATCATTCATTTCATTCCATGGCCTTTGTCCTATATGACCCCTCTAGGATTTCACATGTGCTAAGAAGCACAACTAATCACAGCTTACATCCGGGGCATATTTACATTTACAAGGTCAGCGATAATAGATATAACATTTGATTAGTCATTGCTTTTTGTGCCTTTTTATACCCTTTGCGGGGTATTTTAGCAGTTCATTGCTATAGCCTTTATTCACGTGTGTTAAGAAACACATTCTAAAATTTTAAGTTCACAAGCTTTCATAATAATTTCCAGTATAAGTAGTACATGTGCTTTCAGTTTTAGCCAACAACAACTCAAGCGACTAGGGGGACTTCTGCACAGTGCCAAACATCGGGACAACCGACCAAAATGATTTAGGCATACAATCCAACTCACCAAAGGCTAGTTCTGTCACCAACTCAGAGCCGAGACACAAAACAAACATGGATGCGGTCCAACACAGAGGTAGAAATGGGGAAGTCCTCAGTATCAAGAAGTCAAGAAGGCAAATCAAGGGTGAAAGCCAAATCGGGAAGGTCATGGATGGATGGAGTCAAATGAATGTGGTGCCTGAGCTAGCAAACAAGGATGTCAAGAAATACCATATCTATGCTCATAGGAGGGTAATGAAACCGATGAGTTTTGTCAGAGAACCTAGGTGTGCAAGTAATACATCCATTTTATATTTATAACATCATCCAAGATATTTCATTTTATTTTAAATAGTACTGCCACATCATGAATCATATACCAAATCAATGATGTGAAGATGACTAAAACAACAAGATAATAACCCAAAGCCAATAATCAGAAGTCCATAGGTCACATCATATCATAATAATCATCAATAAACATATGAAACACTGCTGCAATAATATCACTGGGCACTGAACTGAAACTGTATGGAACAGAGGGTCACATCGGTCATCAAATCTAAGCTTTCAAGGCTCAGCCTTGGCACAAGGTCTAGTAAAATTCTGATACAATATACTTCTCTGTTCCATAAGTGATCTCAAATAACAAGCTCATCAAAGTTGATCTCTGTAAAAGCAAAGCTCTAAAAAGTGCAGATATCTGCTCAGCAAGAATAGTAGCCCAGCTACTACGGTGTAATAACAGTTACCCAAGGTGCGTATTAGGCGGCAACAAGGGGAAAAAGGTAAAAAGGGTATAAAGAAGAGAGTGGCTCACTCTCTCATTATTCATGACTTATTTTCGAACAAGACAATTTGGAGAGCTTTTAGAGTTTCATCCATCTTCTCAAACAAAATCTCCTTCTTTCAATTTTTTGCTTTACAAATTTGCTTAAGAAGTAGATCCACTTTGTTTCATGCTTATTCTCTAGATCTATATTTCTTAAATCATTTTTCATTAGATAGATCTAAGTATTATAAAAAGCATTATCTTTCACTAGATCTAAGCTAGAAATTTGTACTTACACTTATCAAATTTTTCTAAGTATAAATATTTTCAAAAAAAATTATTTTTGTTTCATCTTTCCCATCAAATTCTAACACTTTTAGCTCGCTGAAATTTAGCAGGTCTGCGCTTTAAAGCGAAGGATTGGAGTGACCAAGACCACCAAAAAGTGCAAAAAAACACCCCAGTGGACACCCATTTCATTGTATTTTATTTGTATATCATTGCAAACCCTTAGATCCAAGTAAAATGGACTAAGGAGCATCTTTTTTTTCATTTTTACTTGTAAACTTTAAACAAGAGCAATGGGATACCCAGCGCCCGCACCCCATCCCCCCAGGGGGGAATTTGTGCTTGTGTCCATTTCGTGTATAAATTTTTCTAACAAACACAACTATCACACACACACAATTTAACTGCAGGGTGTATACTTTAACAATCGTTTTCATAAAAAAAATTTAATATTTCATTTAACTTTTGCAAGTGTAAAGTAGAAATAAAATCAGTTTCGTCGACACGAAGTATGGTCTCACCATCGCCTAAAGGCATTGCCGATTAGTGGTGGTTGATCAGAAAGTGACGCATAAACTTGGTGAGCCATATCTCTCCATTTTTTGCAATTTACTTTATCAAGCATTTTGTTCCACAATACAATTGTTCATAAACCGGAATTTACATTTAGTTAGAGTTGGACTATGCTCTTTCCCCTTGTGGGCACTTTGCCTGGCCCTGTGGGAAACCAAAAACGGTGATAACTACTTATTAATTTTTTCACATTTAAATTAATACTCATCTAATAAAAGTAACTACCCGTACACATAAGTGAAAATCCGGCACTTCGATTAATTTTTGTGTAGGGAATTCTTTAGAGGAAGCGGGACCAACTGGGAGGTGACCTCAAGGCACAGTTAGACTATACCCTCATTTGGTATAGTGTTGAACACCGCCTTAGAGACTCCATTCCAGCCCACACGTTCTCGTGAGGAGCCACCAAATTTTAAATTTCCGGACATTCCTCCCTGTACCTCATGGTATATCAGGAGTCCCCCTTTTTCCCTAACAAGATTCAAACCATAATAATTTAAAAATAACCAAGAGACATTTGCACTACATTTTCCCTTTCAGCAGCTATACTTTATTCAATATTTTGACCCCATAAGGCACTAGTATCATATTTTTCATTTTGGTTAATATCTTGTCAGTATCGTGCATCTGTTGGCAGTCTTTCTAATTTTGCCGGTGAAAGCAAGCTTTAAATTATTTGTGCAAATCTGTTTTGGAACACTTCTAATCAACACCTAAAAAACTCCCTAAAATATAAACACCTTTAACCATTCTCACCGGAAACTCTAAAGAATGAAAGATCAATCAGATCTTTCACCGGGCTTCATTGTTGAGAAAGGAAATCAAACTCTCATTGCAGATTTGTGAAGATTGGCAACATTTCAGTCAATTTTGTGGAGGGCGCACTTGTTTAGCAGGGGCACTGAGTATCTTCCCATCTTCATTTTGTAATGCTGCTTCATACATCTGAGAAAAGGGGGGCAACTCACCTTGTTGGCTGAGTTTACCATCAAAGAGATGGGTGCTGCTACTTTTACTGTCCGTGGACAAGTAAAGGAAGGGCGCACTTGGTCATTGAGGGCACATTCACTCATTTGGAGGCCATGGCACACAGAGATATCATTCTGACCCCTTATTGCCGTCTTATATTTTTGAGTGGGGCAAATTCTGGGCTATACACAGTAGGGCGCATTTGTTATCAGCGGTTGAAGGCATTTCCCAAGCAAATCGTGAGCACTTCCAGCCAGTTGAGAGGTTTAAAGAGGGGATCGCTGCCATACAATGGAAACTGCCTACATTCAGTCATCTACAGGTCAGAAAAGTAAATATTAATCAGATCTTAATTGCCCAAAGTATGCTACTGTAACAGCTGATATGAAATCATTATCGTTTGCATTCAATGTAATAGTTGTTTTTTTGTATTGAGTGAAATAAAACCCCAGTTGTGTGCAAATTTTATTGTGAAACTGTTTTGAAAAAAAGAGATCTGAAACAAAACTATCAAAACTTCAAACAAAACTTGAAAAGAATCCAAGAGGGAATATTACATAAAGTCTATTCTACAAGTTCAGATTTCTCTTGTTTTATGTCTAAATCTTATAATTCACTTCAAAGATTGTTCTTAAGTTGAAGATTTGAAGGAGAAGGCAAGAAGGACAAGGACAAATATCATTTACAAGTTGTCCAGCAGTCCTTTCTTGTTCCCAAAGCTGGTTTTATATCTTATCGTATCTTATCTTATCTACTCTAAACATTCACTTAACAATTTTTGTTAGTAGCAGAGAGATTGCAGGTTGTATTGGCAGCCTTGATTGCTTCCCACTTAGTTGATTTCTGCAAGTTGCAGGTTTGGACAGTCTTCAGGCAGTCCTAAAGTGGCAGCCTCATCTCGGGAAGAAGCATGGTTCAGTTACTCATCTCCTAAGCTGTCTTTTCTCCCTTTCTGGCCTCTCTCTTCATCATTGTAAGTCTTGCTCTTGTCCTTTTCATCAACAGATCAACAGGACGCTTCTAAAAGTCCTAAAAGTATTGTATATCTCGGAAGAAAAGTGGTTCTCACCACTAGTCCCTTCGATGCCGCCCTTCCCCTTGTCTTCTTTTGTGCAAGTACCTTAGAAGTGGTATGCAACTTTATGAGTTTCAAGCTCTTTCTAATTTTGCATCATCAGCTAGTAACTTAACATACTTTTTTAGATTAGATTTTTCTTTTATTTTGTCCATCACTTATATGGACGCTAATCTACAATCTAGATTAATTACCTAACTCTTAACTATCTAACTTGCAATCTAGATTAGTTACTAATTGCTTTACATTTTATAGATTAGTTACTAATCGCTGTACATTTTCTATATGAGTTGATTAACGGTTAACCTACAATCTAAAGTAGGACTGATCACAATTTACTTTTAATAGATTAGACACTAACTACTATTCTAGGGCAGTATCTAATATTCTCTAACTCCATTAACCTCTTTCTTTTAATGTTTTAGCACTGGTCTCTATCTTGATATATATTAAGTTGCTATCATATGCAATTGCTTCAATGCTTATTTATTTACACGAATCAGAATTGACGTTGTAGATCTCAATATTTGTATTAGTGTTATATCTCGTAGCTTAGATCTAATTCCATTCCAAATACTTGTTTTATTTCCAAAATAACATTTGTACTTGCACTATTTCAAAATAACTCCTATATATTTGATTAGCTTTATTTTTTTAGGGTCTACCTCCTGTGGCTTTGTTTAGGATTTGGCATAAACAGAGGAGTTGAGTGTTGTGGTGACAGTTACACCCAACCTAAACTTGCCCCAAGGCCACCCCCAGTAAGTTGAAGATTTTTCTCACTTATGTAACACCCCTGCTTTGAAACCCTTAGTTCGAAGATGCCAAGATGTAAATACTGACTATGAATGCCTCCAAGGCTGAACATATTATACTTTTCAATTATTAATATTAAAATCCACAACTGGCTATGCTGAGGCAGTACCCTGAAAAGATCAGGAACTCATGTATTGAACCAAAGACAATAAGGGGGTTAGAATGACCAAGGGGGAAAAAACATGTTGTGACCCCATGAAACCTTTCAGTCCCTAAAGTTTATCCTAATTCTTAAATCCATTTAAATGATTTCAGTTTATGTTTTTAAAATCACAATTATCAATTAATTATGATTAAGTGGGATTTTGTGGTTTTTATGTTTTTACATAAAATAAAATTAAATGGCTAGGAGAGCCCACGTGGTTTTTCAGATTGCATGCAAAGTACTTATGCATGCAAGGAAAAGTGGGTGCGCCCCATTCTGGGCGGAAAGTGGAAGAAATTGAACTCTGGGAAAAATTACCCATGCCTGGGTGTGTCTGAGAGAACAAGGAAGGCAAATATTATCTAAGTATGAAAAATGATATGAATCCCTTAACCTCTGAGCCAAATTGCTGATGATTTTCTGCTGAAATTTTGTCTATTTTGTCTATGGTCATTCCAGTGAAGTGGCAAATGGTGTAAGCAATTGACTGCACATATGGCAGTGATGTGTTTCACTGTTGTGCGGTCAGAAGGAAACCAGGGAGGTTAAGTGCACTGTTTGGCATGGAATTGGATTCAACCCAATTTTCCTGAATGCCAAGTGTTAATTCTGGAAGAGTCTGAGAATTGGAGAAATGTCTCTTTGGTGAATGCATGAGTCTTAGCTCAGGGGTGGCATTTTGCTGAGAGATAGATGAGCAAAATTACCTACAGTTGGGTGGAGAGTGCCTCACACACAGCCAGTTGCCCATTTCAAGCGATTTCTCAAATACGTTTTCTATTGGAAATTCCATTGTTATTTAAAAGTCAATTGTTTCCTTGTTAAAATTGTTATGGCATTTTTATTTGAATGTACCTGCAAAGTATTTGCTTAAAATTATAATGTTAGTGGTGAAAATTCTGAGTTTGGAAATGTATTTATGGGTTTTATTTTCCATAAGGAATTAAATTGTGCATTCCTAAAATTGATGTTTCTGTGGTTAATTATAAATTCATGCGAAGGGCATTTTTGTATGCTTAGTTGTGGTATGTTTTCCATAGAAAGAATTTGTTTATCAGCAGCTATAAAATTGCCTGTAAGTTAATGTTTGAATGCTCAATAGCCACAATATTGCCTTGGACTAGTTATTTCTTCACCCAGATGTTATAAATCTATTTTCTTTTACCTTTAACATGAAGGTTGATGGAAGTTCAACCAAGAAGTGGCTATCTTGTCCTGAGATTTAATTATGGTTGCGCGCATAAATTGATTGTTTCATTTTGAGTGTTGAAAATTACCGCATATGAATTAGAGATGAAATTTATGTGTAACTTAATTAAATTTCTTGTGCATGGCAATGGTGTGAATTTTAATTCCGCCACATGCTTGTAAATAATCCCCAATTCGCATGGTTGAAACTAAATTTTATGAATACCAATTCTTTAATGAAAGTAGAGACTGGGAAATTTATTCTCGGTGGGGAATAGTTTATTTAATTTGAAAAATAGGTTGTAAATTGCTAAATTTCGGGTTCATAAATGAAATATATTAAAGAGTTATTCATAGAAGTTTATATGTTTACTGCACAGTGGTCAAATTATTATTGTTTAATAATTAAATTAAATATTCATAAAAGTTTAACTATTACTGCGCAGTAATTAGGCTCTTTTTGTTTAATGAGTAATTGACCTAGCCATGCAATGGTTTACTACACATTTCTCAATTCATTAAGAAAAAATGAATATTTATAAAGTAATTATTTAATGCGCGGTGTTTGAACCATGTTTGAAGTTTTGAACTATTGTTGTTTAATAGAAACATAAGAAATTAATTACCAATTGCTAAGGCTTGTTATTTAAGCTTAGCATTGAATGGTATTATTGCTTATGAAAACCACAAGCGGATTTGCAATGGATGGAATTAGTATTTCAAAAACCACAAGCTGAATTGGTTTATTCAAAATAGAAATAATATTTATGTCAAAGCTCAAGAATTAGCTTTGTTTATTTTTCCTTGAATGAATGGTATTATTGTTTTGAAAACCACAGGCTGAATCAAGCATAATACCATGGGTTGGATTAGTAAGGAATTGGCATTCTGTGCACTAAAAGATTAGTACTTAATAATATAATATCATAATTAATTTTTGAGAACCATAGTGTGCAACTCCTATGATTTAGTTCTTTCTGCGCAGTTCTTACCGTACAGTAAATTTAGTAAATAAGTTGGATTAAAGATTTTTCTTTGTTATAATTTTTCGGAAAATGGATAACTTAAGGAATAGCTATGCATATAGTTTTATGTGCATTTGTTCCATTTTATTGTGAAAATTACTGTGCAGGTTTTAAGTTAGTGTTTACTGCACAGTTAATGTTAATGCGTAGATCTTACTGCACATAACTTACTGCACAGTTACGGTTAATGCGCAGATCTTACTGCACATAACTTACTGTGCAGTAAGTTTTAATGAATATTTTGGGTTATAGATCAAATGAAAATTATGGAAATTATATAACTCAAAGAACAACTATGCATATAGCTATATTTGTATTTATTTTATTTTTGAAGAATCATACTAGGCAGTCCTTAGGTCAGTATTTACTGCGCAGATAGTTTTTACTATGCAGGTAGTTTTTAGTATTTTACTGCGCAGATCTTCCTACGCAATTCTCAACAAAAGGTTTGATGTGCAGTTATTAATGCAAAAGTTTTTACTGCGCAATTCTCAACAAAATGTTTGATGCACAGTTTTTAGGAAAGTATTTATAAGAAGGGTTGGAAGTGTTGTTTTTCCAAACCTTAGTTTATTAATGCATATTAATAGAATTCATTGTGTATTAAATGGTGTAAATTTTATATGTGCTAGACAAGTGGCACATGGAAATATATAAGTTTCCGCATCATTGCATACAATTACTACGCATATGTGTTTTTGAAATTATGTCTTGTAAAACATTTTACGCTTCCACTAAAATAATTTTACTTGTTATGCATCTTATATAAGATTTCATGGGTCTCATGAAACGATATAAGCTCCCGCTATTTACTTATGGTTATTATGCATATGTATAATTTAAAAAAAAATATTATTATGTCTGTTAAGTTAGTGTGACACTGGGTGTGTTACAAATTAGGTGAGGATTAGATGGCAATATGATGAACATTGAGTATGTTGTAAATATGTTGTGTTCTACTTGTCTAGATTAGGGTTTGTTGAAATGTTCACCTAGATCTACTATCTCCTTATGATTGCAACAGGTTTCAATTATGTTTCCATGAGCTATAATCAATACTTCCTCAAGTTACTCATGTGCAAAATAAAAAGTAGAGAAAAATGTTGGAAAAAAAATAGGTCCTTACAAAGCCTCTTGGTGGTATTTCTCCATAACCTTCCTCCATCCAGGCAGCAAATCTGCACAACACATATTAAAGAGATCATTGACATGCTAGAATAAGAATGAAATATAATTGACATATAATATTTTAAAGAAATATTTCATTCTTTCAAGATAACGCAAATAAAGTCATGTAAAATACATAATACTCACTTCAAATACCTATTATAGTAGAAGCCAGTTTTGGTCAAATCTTTGTACCTGGCAACTAAAAATATATCTGCATTATAAAGAAACTAACAAAATTATCCATTTTGAGTAGGAAACACTATGATAGTGGAACCAACAATAATAATAAAAATTGCCAAATACTTTCTAGATTATCAAATATGACCAATAATGGCAAGCCCATTTCCCTAATTTCTGGACATCCATGTTGAGTGATGCAAGTCGCACCATCCATCCAAATATTCTGGCAAGTAGCAATGACGTGGCATTGGATTGTGAATAATATGCACTAAAGTTAGTAGTGTGCATCTAAAGGGTTAATATGTCACCTCGATACTCTCATGCACCTAAGTGCAAAATAGTGTGCCTAGGATAGGTGCAAGAAGGGGAATATTGATGTGGAACAAAATATCAATAGAGGAATATGTCAATCTAGCAAGATAGCTTGCAACATCACATTGATAACAACCACAAGCTAAAGATGCCCTACAAGGCATGACACCGAAACCGATGGTGATATTAGTGCTAGAGTGAGAAAGGATACTATAGTTTTTGGGTTACTCCAAAAGTGTTTACACCATGTTTGGGGTGTTTCATGAGATTCGGAGTATAGCACATTATACAACATTGATGAAAACCCTCCAGAGTTCTCATTTTTTATAGGTAGCAATTAGTGGCTATTTTTACTCAGAATCGAAAGTGGTGCTACGAATAGCACATTTTTTTTCGGGGCTAAAAGTACAACATTTTTTAAACCCCAACCAGTACCATTGCAGTTAAAATCGTAATCCGACCCCTGAATTGAAAAGTGGTGCTACCAATAGCACCCCTTTTTTTCAAGGTTAAAACTACATATTGTTTGAAACCATACCCTTATCAATGAATGTCACTACAATCAAAACACTAAATCAACCCCCAAATCGAAAGTGGTGCTACCATGGCACCCCCATTTCTCTTTCCAAGGCTGAAATTACAGCTTGTTTGAAACCATGGCCTTAATAGTCGATGCCATTGCAACGAAAATGCCAAATGAACCCCCGAAACGAAAAGCATGGCCTTAACAGACAACAGTATTGCAACGAAAAATGCCAAAATCAACTCCCGAATCGAAAAGGAGTGCTACTAGTGGCACCCCTTTCTTATGTTGGGTTACAATTGTAGGCATTTCGAAACCATGGCCTAAAAAATATATTCATATTTTTAAATCACCTTAAAAATGATAAAAAAAAAGACAAATTTGACCCAAAAATTATTTTTTTTAGAAAAAACAATTTTAAAATTTTAAAATGAAACAAATTTTAAAAAGAACATTAAAAATTAAACAAAGTTTAAAAATTTGAAAACTTTATTCCAAAACATAACGGTATACCGCCCAAATCTCCCCTAGTGAATCCATTTGCGAAAGGGTCATAATTAATCATGGATATTGAGTACATAGAATGGGTGCACAATAATTTCTTCCTAGTTAAGGAGCTGTCTCAAATTAAGAAGGGAGAACATGTAGTTATTCTTGCCTTTCATGGTAGAAGCTAGATTTGTCCACGCATTATAGAAGACTCATTCATCATTCGGACCAAAGAGTGTTTTAAAGAATTAAGTCTTTGTTTTTTATCCATAGTTTCATTTCCTCTTATGTAATGAGAAACTAACAAGTATATGGAAAGCATTTTACATTGCCCTGAGAGTGCAGGAATTATGTGTAGCTAAGAAGGAACAAAATAGTGGAAGCTTTGCAAGTGATGAATTTCCCAACGATAATGTAATGTCCCCATTTTTTGTGTTCTCTTGCTCAACAAATGGAGATGACTCTGGAGTGTGTTCGCCCGATCAAAGGGATTAATTAATTATTCAATGTCAATTGGGCAAAAAGCGACACTAAAAAGTGGCGTTGAGTAATTAACATAAAAAGGGGGTTATAAAGTGACTTATGAATACTTTATAATTATTTAATGGGGTCCTAAAAGTGACTTTGGCTTTATAAAGCCACTTTTTTTAAAAGTTGAGCGGAAAATGGTAAAAGTGGGGAGAAAAAAAGGTAAAACTGGCCAAAAGGGGAAAAATGAATTTAAAAGAGGAAATCGACCTCATTCCCATTCATTCATGAGATTCTCATTTTTTAAAACTTTGGAGAGCTCCTGTGGCTTGTGACTCTTGGGATGAAAACCCTAAGAAAAGAAGAATAGTTTTGGTGGTGAAACCATCCACCCTAGCTATTGAGAGGAGGAGATCACTCATATTTCCTCATTATTCTTCATTGCTGTGAAGGGATATCTAGTTACTCTTGCAAATCTATAGAATATTTCAGAGTTTGTGTTGATTTGGAGAAGAGCATGTTTCCCTAGGAAGCGTTGAGGGTTTATTTCATCTTCAGGTATACTGCTATCATTTACAGTTGAAGAGAGGGGCGATTTCATTGAGTATTTGCCAAGAGAAATTGCAAAAGGGCGCACTCATCCTCACAGTCAAGTTTGGAGGAGGGTGCTTCCACTGTCCAGTTTGTGTGGGTATTTGGAGGATGGACGCACCTGAGATTTGAAGGAGTATTTTGCTGTAGGAGGTCGTGGGAGCCAAAACTCTACCTTGCATTCAGTTGGTGTTATACATTTGTTACTGTACAAAGCTTTGTGGACTGATTTTCTCTGTTGGGCACATTCATTATTTGGGGAGGGCACACTGGTTTGAGAAGTTCAAAGGGACACAACCCTCGTCCTTTACTCGCTAAGTCGTGGTCCTAGTTAGAAGGGGTTTTGTACCATCTTATTTTGTGACACTAACGCAGGCATATCTCACTACACAAGAAGACTGTCATCAAACTGTTGCTAGCACACTGCTGATTTTATTTGTTGAGTCTGATACAAGGAGAGTTCTTGACTATTGGCGCGCATTTCCATAATACATCTTAGTTGGAGACACTCGTTTGCCTCCTAGTCGAGCTGCCAAGAGGGATCGTGTTACTGCTAGGCATTTTCACTGAGTTCACCTACTGATTTACACCTATTCTGTTGATGTATTTGTAACTTCAGAAGATATTCTCCTATGTATTACATTTGTACTTTATTGTATTCCTGATGGAGATGTATTATTCCTCCAGTCAGAAGTGTCGTCATTTGTATTTGCAAGTGTCACAAGTTATATTGTAAGTGTCGGGTTATTAGACCACCTTAGAGGGGTCGGCCCAATATGGGTTAAAGGGTTATTAAACCACCCTAGTGGGGTCGGCCCAATGACAAGTGGTAATGGGTTATTAGACTCTCCTAAGGGAGGTCGGCCTAGTTAGAGGAAAAGGCAAGTAAAGGTAAAGTATAAATAGAGAGGAGCGCCTCTCTATTTATTCATTCACTCACTCATCCAACTCGCATAGTTGAGAGAGAGGAGTGCGCACAAGTGGAGGAGGAGTAGCTGCTGGAGACATCTATCTTTTGGGGTTTGATCTTTGTGATCTTTGTATTGGTGCTCATTCCATCTCTCTGAGGAAGTTGCGGGGTTTTTCACCTTCTTGGTTTTCCCCGATGAAATGCTTTGTGTCTCTTGTCTCTTGTGTTTGATATGTTGAACATGTTGTTCTCTCAGTTAAGATCCTAGATCATATTGAATTAAATGATGAAAAACTAACATATTCTCTACCCAATCGTGTAACCAAAGAGGAAGGATATTTCCATACAAAGGCTCTGATAACCTTCAGGATTGTTATATATCAACAATTATGAGTTCTGTGCAATTCCAAGTAAGCAAATCCATCACTTCTAGGCTAAGGGGAATACAGTCCAAAACTGTCCATTGTTAATCTCAGTTCAGATTTGATATTGTGATCAGTTTCATATGAATTCAAATTGCTATTGTATTCATAGTTTATCCAATGTGAATTCATGATTTCTGAGATTGTCTTTGGGTTTTAAATACAAGCAAATTCCTATTTTCGAGTGTGCATTTTATATGATAAAGGTTCTAAATTGTCTTGTTGAAAACATGTAAAAGAAACACTTCCCAAAACATCACATCATTCCTCACAAACAAACAACAGTTAGGAGGTTGTTGCTCAATTGTTTGACAAAAGTTGTGTTACCAACATATTTGTACCATAGTTGGATTATTTGATGAGCCGCCATTAGACAAACATGATGAATGTTTGTGTTCCAGTGTATCAGATGATCCATCCTTTGTGCCTAGTCAGTTTTTGTTTTCAGTCAAAATGACCATGGCCCCACGAGGTTTGTAATAAGTGTACTAGTACGATTTTTGAGTGGTTCAGTCCCCCATGACCTAGTTAAGCAACTAAGGTATTCCAGGGAGTTTTTTCCCTTGTCAATTATGCTTTGCCTATAGCTGAGCTATAATCGATGAGGTTTTCTCATGCTTCCTCCAAAGCTGGAATGCCTGATTTTGAAAATTTTAGCCATGGGGGGTTATTAGAGCCCAACTGATGTGTATAAGCCTACTAGACACCATGTATGTCTTAGATGGTCATTTTATAGGGTCCACGTCCAATAAATACACTGTCCGAAAAAAAATTTACCGGATGAGTTGGATTTGGGTTTTTTAATTATTTTTAATAAATAATTTTTCCATAGTTTAAATGAAAAAATTCAATTTGTAATATGTCAGTCGTCCGGGGGTGTTTTTCAGTGAATGGAGGCTTGATTCCTCAGCCAAAATTCACACTTAGACCCTGGACACATTTATCCTAAGTTTCGGATCATTATTTAACCACTTAATTAATAATTCCTCAAAAACCAATAAAAGAGGGTTATTAATTAATTAAAATAAAAATTGATAAATTGGAGAAGGTCCAATTATCTCCAAAATAATCCAAATTGGATTATTTCAGTGGCTAAATGACATGGCACAAGGCATTAATAAAGATTCCAGTCAAATCCAATCACATTCACTGAGGTATCCAGTCACCAGAGGTTGATCCATGTGAGCTAATTCGCCCTCCTTCATGCAAATTTCGAATTTGGTTATGTTGCACATAAATTATGGGAGGTTGAATGTGCATTTACTTTATGGTAGGCGCCCTTTTTGAGTTTAGGCCACCTCATGGCTGGGCTCTCTTTACAACAAGGCGTGATCTCCTATATCATCTCAAAGCATTAACTCAAAGAAGATCACGTATATCCTTTGAAGAGGCTCACGTATATCCTATTGGAACTCGAGTTTTACACTTGGCAACTTGTTATTCAATGGTGAAGTTTCCAAAGTTGGGATGGGGGGCGCCTTGCCTAGGTGGAGGCCACCTTCCCATCCTCAATCATTACAATTTCGAATTGGTGGTGGATCTCAAGCACCAAGCCCATGGATTGATGGATTTGATTAGATTTTTTATTGGTTATTGGCTCCCTTAGTGCCTGTTATCAACTGATTTGTACAATAGTTGAAACCTTATTGAGCCGCCAGTGTTGGAACACATCAGTGTTCACTTCCAGAGTATCTGGGTTTCATTGTATTTGGGTCTAGCCAGTTTTGGCTAGCCAGTTTTGTTTTTGAGTCGACATGACCATGGCCCCATGGGGGTTTGTATCAGTGTGCTAGTAGGGTCTGAGTGGCTCGGTCTCCCATGACTGGATTAAACAACTAAGGTATTCCAGGGAGTTTTTTCACCGTCAGATTATACTTTGCTTCAGGCGAAATATAATCTCTTGGTTTTTCTCCCGCTTCCTCCAAAGCTGGAATGCCCGATTTTGGAAATTTGGCCATGGGGGGTTATTAGGGTCCAACTATAATGTATAAACCTACTAGACACTATTAGAATAGGTTTTGGTCATGTCCTAGGTCTCTAGGACCCCCAGAAAAAATTTCGAAAAAATTTTACCGGACGCGTCGAAATTGGGGTTTTAATTATTTAATTATTTTTAATTTTTTAAATTAAATTTCTCTATAGTTTAAATAGAGAAATTTGAGTCTGTAATATGTCAGTCATCCGGGGTCCGTTTTCAGTGTTTGATGGCTCGTTTCATAAGCCAAAAATCACACACGACCCGTGGAGCAGCTAAACCCAACTTTCGGATGTCAATTCCGCCCCATAATTAATATTTTCTCTGAAAAGTCATTTACAGAGAAATTATTAATTAAAATAATAAAATTGATTATTTTGGAGATAATCCAAATCTCTCCAAAATTAATCAATTTGATTAAAATAAAGGGCTAAATGACATGGCAATGAGCATTAAGGAAGATTCCAATCAACTCCAAGCCCATCCAGTCACTCACCCAGTCACCAGCAAGGAATCTCCTTGAGTAAAATCGCCCTCCCTCATGCATAATTCGATTTTGTGATGTGTCACTTGATGTATGGTTTGGTGGCTTGCATTTAAAACTTAAAGAAGGCGCCCTAGTGACTCACCATCCAAACCATAGCTTGGCTCCTTCATGATTCGAGTTGTACCTACCTTTCCCCACGTGTTGTCTTCACAACTAGCTCGCATGAGCATATCCCTCACGTCAATCCTTTAGGGATCCACGCCATTCCTTGTTGTTGCTTGTTCATTGGTTAGTAGATATGTTGATTGGCTTGGCTTTGGATCAAAAACGAGTTAGTACCTACCTCTACAACGTGCCATCCAATGAACTAGCAACCAACTCGCATTTACCCTAAATCCTCACGTCAATCCCCTAGTTCCTCACGTTAGT
Organism: Larix kaempferi; assembly: GCA_027924585.1. NCBI lineage: Eukaryota > Viridiplantae > Streptophyta > Pinopsida > Pinales > Pinaceae > Larix > Larix kaempferi. The sequence continues at coordinate 15,910,823 of BSBM01001138.1, read as the reverse complement.
CTCCTTTGAACTCGTATTAGATCCTTGTTGGAGTTTAGGGATTGGTTAAATGCAATAACAAATGGGCTTGGCTCTCATATAAACTCGAGTTAGTGCCTACCACTCCCTAGCTCGCCCTCCACATGAGCTCACGCCCTTGTCTTCCTAGCTCGCCTTTCCTTGTGTAGAATGCCCATTCGTTGTGTCTCCTTCACAAAAGTCGAGCCCTTTGCCACCTATTCAATCCTACCAACCTCAAACTCGACTTTGGGCCATTGTTTACCATGCCAAGCCCTTGATTGATTGGAATTCGACCTTCTCCATTGCCAAATTCGACCTAGGGTTTTGGCACTTAGTTTTAGTATAAAGAGAGGCTCATTAGGAGCTATTATCTCATGGATTTTTGTGCATCGAAGCTCTGATAAAATTGTAAACGCTTTTAATTGGAATAAAGTTGAGACTTTGGAGGTCAAAACCGTGGAGGCTTTTGATGTGCTTGCTTCACTTGATATTGAGGTGATATTGTTTTACATTTCATTTGAGGCTCTTAAGTTGTAGAACATGTTCATGATGGCTAACAATCTAGCACAAGTAGCATGTATCTAGATCTTTTCACTTGAATGTTTTGTTTCAATTATATTATTCATGCTTAAGGTTATTGCAGGTATTTCTTCACTCCATAAACGAGACCAAAGGAGCTTCAATTTTTATGATTTGAGAAACAAAGAGAGTTAGATCTTCTCCATCAAACTTTTAAAACACATTTTCGGTTACTTGTTACCATAGGCTTACATCTCTTCTAGCCTTCTACTTTGCTCCTTGAGGTTTTTGTTTTGAATTGCTAAACCATTTCTAGCCCCTCTAAGCCTTGATCCAGGATTACCTTGTCTTCAAGCTATAGATTAGAACTCCATAAGGTTGAAGTTCCTTCAACCTTGGGGAATAACTTGGGATTTGTTCCCTTGTGCTCTCTTCAACACTCGTTGTCGGCGTATCACCGGTTAACCGGAGGATTTCCAAGGCGGTGTTTTTACCATCTCAAGTGTTCCACTTGAAGCCCTTGCCCTAGATCTGCTTTTCCTTGGTTTTATCTTCATCTTCTCCCATTCGTCCTACCTCAAGTTTGGCTTTCTTTTCTCTTAGATTCATCCTAGATCTCCTTCCCATTTTGCCCACCTTCCATAGATTTCGTCCACCCTAGTCTTCCCCTTCTCTTTCCCTTTGTTTTTGGGCTTTTCTTCACTTCTTCACCCTTTCGTTTTTTGCCCTAGTTAGCTAGCCTCTCCTCTCTCTACCCTTCATCCTATTCGTTCTCCTAGTCTCCTCCTCCTCTCGTCCATCCAGCTCCTTCTAGTTTTTGTCCATCCCTTGCTTTCCTCCTTTCGTCCACCTACAAAACACAACAAAAGCACAAAAAATTGTTAGTTGGTTTGTTTAAAATCTAGTAATTAGTTGCACTATTTTAAAGCATTATTGTATACCTCATACCTTGCTAGCGTAGATCTTATATATTGTCGTTATCTAGTTCCATCTTGTTATTAGACTAATCACATTGTTTTTTTGTTTTTGTTTTTTGGTTGAGTTTATTGGCTGCCATCTCAACTAGGAGTTGACTGTCCTAAAAATTGAAGTATTCATTGGCTGCCTTTCAAAGTAGTGTGTTGACTGTCACGTCTTTTAGATCCATTGGCTGCCTTTTATGCATAGAGAGGACTGTTATCACGCTGATTGGTTTAACTTATGATTGGCTGCTATATGAACTGTTAGAGGACTGTTTTAACACTTATGTTGGCTGCCCCTTCATTGAGCATATAGGGTAATAAAATATTGCATGTAGCTTACACTCACTTAAGTTTTCTTCCCTCATTCGAAATATAGAATTTTTGCTCCAAAATATTTTTTCTATATAGTTTAGATCTCATTGTTAGTGAGTTTTAGGACACTTTTTGTTCGCTGGTCCGTTTCCTCATATAAACATTTTTGAACAAAATTTCATGCTTTCACATGTTAGAGCTTAGTTTTCATTACTAGACTTGGTAGCATTCAAATTTTATTTGATCTCTAATCTCTAATGGGTGCTTGTTGAGTGCTTTTTTCTAAGCTTTTGTAGGTCCAATTTTTTGAAAGAGAAGACGAAATTTGTGAAGCATATTCGAAGAAGAGCAAGCACATGCAAGGAGAAGATCCAAACCAAGCAAGAAACCAAAACACAATCTCCTTTTTGTATTAGCCTTCAAAGGCTTCCAAGTTTTATTTGCAATTATTTTGTTCATCATAAGTCTCTCAAAAAGACCTTTCAAGGATTTTCCCTTGAGGCACTTGTAATTATCTAATAAAACTTTCAAGTGGAGGAGGCCTCCACTTTTTGGGTCTTCTTCCCCATTTGGGGAAGGGTGTTGGGTCTTTTGGATGGTTTTAGCTTAGATTTACATTTTCATGCTCTTAGTTTAAAGTTTGCTTCCATAAGTTATCTTGATTATATTTCATATCTACTTACCCCCATGCTTTCCCGAGTAGGGTCTTGAACCTGAAAGAGATTCTTGGGTAGCTTAGTTGATTTATTATATTTTTATCTTGCTTCTCTTCCAATCCTTGACCAGAGAATAGCTAACTTTGGGATCGTATCCCAAAGGCCACATAGTCTTGTGGTAGCTTCTCGCTCCCCCATCAACTTCTTGTGGACATCCAGCTAGCTGGAAGGTTTCCAGGATTGGTGGCTTCTAGTGGTTGGTCTTGTTCGGAGATCAATCCCACTGTTATCACACCATAGTAGCAGGGCTACTATTCTTGTACAGCAGATATCTGCACATTCCAGAGCTTCCTTTATTCCAGAGCATGGCTATATATTTTGGATCACTCATGATCAGAGCAGTACACTATTCAGCCAGTTCCTTTACATTTGAGATGCTGAGATGAGCATCTATATTGGATCACTATCAGATTGTGGACAGCAGTTGTATTCCCCATGCCATGACTGAGTTTCAGGACACTCAGAGAGATGACCGATGTAGCCATTATACCATTGGTACAGAGCAGACAGTAGTGCCCAGAGTTACAGCAGCAGTCTCAGAGGACAGATGATGGTACAGGTTGATGAGCTTTCAGGTATATGACTCAGCAGGTGTATCGTGGTGTTATGGTTAGATTGCTTTTATACTTATTCTTATAGCATGTCTTAGCACTTAGTGTCATGATCTGGCGATCATATAGATATATGGACCTGGTTGATCTATTATATATATTATATTGTCCCTACTCAGACTTAGAAGTTCACTATTCATACTCATTGGTACATACCCTCCTTAGGGAGAATAGAGGTGATCATTACACCATACTTTGGCTTGCTAGTGTTGGCTCCATCATTTCATTGTCTTCATCCATCCATGGCCTACCTTTTAGATTATCACCCAGACTTACTACTTGACTAGTGGCATGGAGGACTTTTCCCCACTGTAGCCTCTGTATTGGATGAGCTTCCCTGTTTATTGTGTCTCGGCTCTGAGTTGGTGACAAAACTTACCTATGGTGAGTTGGAGTTCCTTGAAAATTCCCCCTAGTCACTAAAGTTGTGTTGGCTAAACCTGAAACTTTTAGTGCTGCCATGAATACAAAATTTGGAAAAATGAAATGCTATATCTTGTATGAAAAGCCCATTCATGCAATGTGTTTCTAAACACACATGAATGAGAGGCATGCCAAATGAACATGGCAATGAAAATAAAATGTTATATATTTTGGAAAATAAATACCTAGGTAAACAAGCTGTCCATGACACACCTAGAAGTGCTCAGGTAAACAAGTGCCTTAAAAACACACCTGCAGCAGAAAGCCTAAAGAAAAAATGTAAATCTATGCAATGTGTTTGTAAACACACATAGATCAAGGCTATGAAAACTTCAGGCCCAAAAGCAATAGAACTTAAATGCTATATCTAAACAATTGCTGGCCTTATTTGTATTATGGATTGTGCGCATCTGTGAAGGTGAATAAACCCTCTTTAAACAACTCATCCATTTGTGAGACACCGCCATTCCCTGTGTTATTGCTCATTCAGTATATACTATGGTGTATTCCCTTTCCCTTGCCAAAGTGTCACAAAGTCGAGACAGTTAAAGTCATCCCTTAGCCTAGCCAGTTAATTTAAGCCTTCACCCTTCACTAGCAAATTGATCACAACTATGAAATGAGTATGATCCTGAAAGTCTAGTCTGAGTAATAGTAATAATTAACGACACTATATATTTGGATTTAGATCGCCAGTCATGATTACTCTGTGTTATAATTGTTATTTGAATAAGTTGTAGAGCATATATTAACCTTGACACTTTGCAGCAGTTATTGATGATGATCTGAGTTATATTTGGTCTTGGTTAGACCTAGTTTGACCATGGAGGACCATGGGACATGAGATGTTGGACCTTATGATGATAAGGATAGATGATATATGGTCTATGTATACATACATGATGACTCTATGCAGCAGCTACAGGGTTATGATGATGATTCTGGGGTTACAGCAGTGTTTGTATATGTACAGCGCATTATTATTGGCCTTGATCCGGTATATTGGATATTTATTTTGATCATGCAGAGATTCATATGGTGTATGAGTACACATCTTGGATGGATTTGGACCTTCTGAGTCCAATGGGATAGTTTGTTTTCAGTTCCGGGCACTTACAGTGATGATTTAGCCTCAGTAGGTTGTCCTAGTGCAGTTTTGGTCTGTTGGAGGCTCTGTCGGAGCAGATGTGATTTTTATCCGGTTGACCTAGGGCGCTGATGATGGAGGGGGTGGTCCAGCCACTTGTTTTTACCATATTACCCCCCTCCCGGACACATTGGTGCCCTCACCTTGACAGCGCCAGCACTCCAGGAGGCTGTTTGGGGTAGTTTCACGCTTCCCGAGGCATTTCAGGATTGGTAGAAATGGCTATTGAGGAAATCGATTTGGGCTACTGAGGCAAATTTATGGCATGGGATGATCAATGATGATAGATCGGGACCTTCCACACCTTCTCCAGCAGTTTCAGCTTCATCGGGGCCCGCATCCATCACTTATGGCACTTTCTGTGGATTTTTGAGGTCTTTTGAGGACCACGACTTCACTATGGAGGCACGATTTGGTACTTTCATGATTATTTATTGATTATTGTGCTATGGGGATTGACCAAGGAGGGATAAAATTACCCCTTGGACCCACCATAAGCCTCTTATGATATTTTGTCATCATGACTTGGTGGGATTCCCCTCTTATAGGGCGATTTTGTCCACTTATATTATATTTTATTAGTGATCCATGTATTTCATTGTTGAGCTCATCTCAACCATTGATTAGACATTTGTATCTTTTAATCTTAGCCACTCATTCAAAAAGTGGTTAGGGTTTTGGTGCCTCTCCTTCCTATTTAAAGGAGAGAGCCTCTCATTGTAAAGGCACCTTTGGAGCTCTGGAATATTGGAATAGAAGATTTTTTGTGGAGCACATCTCTCTTGCATTGTGGATTCTCTTGCATATTGAATATACAGTATCTCTTCTATGTATCATTGTGGATTTTGGTGCTTTTGCTAACCTTTTGACAGGAAAGTCGAATTGGAGAGAGGAGGGCAACTTCATGAGGGTTATTGTTGGAGGGATCCACATATTCTCTCTTGGGTTGATCTTGTGACAGGGAGTATCATTATTGTATCTTCGTGACATAGTTGATGCTTTCTATTACATCTTTCTACCATTTTCATAATCATCTTGCTTGACTTGTTTCTTTGATCTTGTCTTGTAGGAGGAGGACGATTTGGCTATCTTGGAGAAGGGCGATTTGGTTGGAGCACTTGGATCTCACTCTTGAATATACACATAGGAGAATGCTATCAACTTGCAAGGTGGCCATAAGCAATTGAGGTAAGATCTACAAGGTATGTGCCTCTTTCATCCATTCTATCTTCATTGGTCATAAAACCCTAATTAAATCAAAACCCCAATTTTGGTATTTTTTTAGATCTACTTAGATCTAGCCTTGCAATTGAAAAGATATTAAAAACCCACCTCTATAGGATCCACCCCTAGTTGGATCTATAGTTTGGTGGTGATTGGCTAAAAATTTACACACTTTTCAATGCAAAAAGCCTTCTTGAACCTAAATCGATTTTCCTAAGAGAAGCTTGTTGGGTTAGATCTAGCACATGGGTAGGTGAGATCCCACTTGATTTGACATCTAGACACTTGATAACCTATACCCATGTCTTTACTTTGGTGAAAACTACCTTGTGGACATCTCTCCATGTTTTAAGGGATTGAAACCCCCTTTTGACCTTCTTGGCATCTTAAAACTTAGATCTACTAAGATCTAGCCCTTGGATTCACTTGAAACTTTGAACATGCATAGATCGGGGTACTAGCATCCCGGATCTACATTTTGGTGGCCATTGGACTTGATTTGGTCCACCAAAAACCACTTTTGGACCTTCCTTGAGCAAATCGCACCCCCTTGATTTTTTGAGTTGGTCCACTTCTAGGAAGTGGGTGTTGGAGATTTTCGTGGATTTGGAATGCCCATGCCTTGAAACCTAGGTCTATACTGTCCTTTCGTCAAGATCCGCCTTGGGGATTGCATTCCTTGTTTTAAGGGATTGTGGTCCACTTTTGGTCATCACTTAAAAACCTAGATCTAATAAGATCCAACCATTGGATCTCATTCAACCCACTTTACTTGGCTTCTAGGTGTCCCGATCTACAATTTGACATACTTTTTTGACCCCATTAGCCCACTTAACAAGGCACTAGTCCATCACCAAGCAAGTCGCACTCCTTGGGATTGGTGTCAAATCCTAGATCTAGTACATGGGTATCCTTAAAATCAACTTGAACTCATAGATCTAGCCTACATCTAACCTATAGTATCTACCTCACACCTAACTTCACCTTGTGGGCCTACCTAGAATCATTTCACACTTCCCAATAAAACTAGACCCACTTGTGTAAACACATGGTACTATACCTAGTCATCATACCCCATCATGTGGCCTAAACCATACACAGGTTGAAACATTAACAATCTCTTACACCACCCTCAACCATACCTTAACCCCTAGGTCCACTTAGCCTTGCATTGGTTTCCGTAACTCACTATTTATCTACCCTTACAAACCTTTGTTTGGATCCAATCAATTGTGATTGGGGTATAGGGTCTCCCCCTTGGTCTAGTTACACCTTGACCTAAAGCGAAGAGTGCCTCGGTTGACGTGACTCCCACATTGCCTTGGGAACCGTGGCATCTCTTGGGTCACCTCTTTAGTTGCCCATCTCCTCTACCGTCCCGGATGGGATACCTCTAGGGGCAACTACAAGTTGTGTGATAACATTTTTGGCGCCGTTGCCGGGGAGGTAGAGGCCTACCTTGGTTCAACATACCTGTTTTGTCTCACTCTCTCCCTGCACTTTAAACGACATACATCTTGGTAGAAGAGTTTTAAAATCTACCTGGCGACTCCACATAAGCGACTCCACTAGTGATCGATCCTATCATTATCTAGAACCCATGGGGTGCATCATTTGGTATTTAGGTTCTTGATTTTTCTTTTAAAAATAAAAAAATAAATAAAAAATAAATAAATTAAAAGAATAAATTTTTGCCATCCATGGCTGCTTCTGAGCGGCCTAGGACTTTTGGTCGTTTGAAAGTTTTTGACTTCTCAAAAATTGTTGGGTATCCTCATCACATCCCTCGTCAAGCCCGTGAAAGGTTGTCTAAATTTGATGGAAGTCATGAAGTATCTGCTAAAAGACACCTTGAACTTTTTAGGGAAATTATTAAAGATTTATCCATAACCCATGAGGATGTGTGTATGAAACTATTGGCTTCGTCCTTCAGAGAAAGAGCTGAGTTCTGGTTCGTAAATTTGAAGTCCAATAGCATTTCCGGGTATGACATGTTTGAGAAAAGTTTCCTAGAAAGATGGGGAAGTGAATCCGATGATATATATTTTTCAAATCAAAACCCTCCCCTTTTTGATCCTATTGTTGAATCTATTAATAATCTAACATCAAGTGAATTGTCAACATCCGAAGATGACCCCTCCTGCTCAATTTCTTTTGAGGATAAGTCTTCCAACTTTGAGTCAATTGAAAGTCAAATCCATAATCATTGTATAAATCATAAGTTTTCAAATTCCTTTTTAGGTAGCCCTAGTCATGATCTTGAGGAAATTTCTGGGGATGAACCTTTAGTCAACAAGTCTATTGAAGTTCTTCCTCCGGAGGAACTCATTAGTCATTCTCCCTTTATTGATCATCCAATTCCTTATCACCTCATTGAAGAAGAAGAAAGTAGGGACATTGACCAAGATCCGTTAGTGGTGATTTCACATGATCATTGTGCAAATAATCAGGATATTTTAAATGAGCTTGTTAATTTTCTCCCTAACAAAATAAATAAAAATGATCATTTGTCCTCATATGAATTTAATGATGAATCATCAGAGGAGGATGAATTAGTGAATCACACTAGATGCTCTAATCCTTGTTCTACTTCTTATATTGAGTCTTTAATTTTTTCTTTTCCCATCCTTAGTCAAGATAGCTTCATCCAATTCTTAAAATTAGAATCTTGTCCTCAATTTGTTCCTCAAATGTTTGAAATCATTCCTAGAGTAAAGAGTGCTTTCTTTTGTCAAAATCCAAAGTCAAACTTATTTATTCATTTGGGAGAATTTTCATATTTGCAATCCACCCTCCCTTCCCAACTCTTTCAATCATCTTTGGGTTGGTGCTCTAGTCAAATTTTTGCCTTGGATTTTTTCAATAGGAAGTATATGCACGATTACATAATTAGAGAAAAAGCACTTCATTTCCCTTTTCAGTCACCTTGGAACAATAATGCTTGTTGTCAAATTATCAATCATTTTTGGTGGCTAGAAAAGGTGTTTAAAGATCAATTTCATCTTTTCTCCATTTTTGAGCATCAAGTGGGTCTACTTTTGATTTTTCGCCTTTTAAGCCTTGATCTGTCCCCACTTGGTTTTTATTTGATCATCAGTCCCAAGGGGAAACGAATTGAATATGAAAGTGAAGTGAATGAGGAAAGTAGTTTATTAAATCAAATACCATATGTTTTCCCTCCATCAAATTTAAACAATCATTTGCATAAATTTTATGATCCTATCAGTTCTTTGATGGAGGATGTCTGCTTCAGTCAATATTCTCCTTGGCATGATTTAATTTTGCTTCATTCAAATCCTTCTTCAATTTCTAAACAAGTCAGGAAGATTGTGCTCTCAAATTCAGTAATCTTTAATCCAATCTTGACTTGCTTTATCAACAAAAATCAAAGAAAAATCATTAACTTATTTGATGAATGGTTACATTGGATTTATGATTTTACCTAACATTTGTGCTAATTGATTAGAGTAGGGTAGGTAGGTCTTGAATAAGCTCACTTGAGCAGTAGGATTTGTGTAATTTTTCTTTTTCTGTGTGTCGAGTATTGTCCCTTTTTCTTTTTCTGCCTGGAGTGTTTGCTTGTTGTCACCCTTTATTGAGTTGAGCCTTGCTCCTTCCTAAGCTTGTCTCTTCTCCTGCATACATTTAAAAAAAAATTGTAGTTGGCATTTCTATTTGTGGCTGCTTGTGCAAGTTGAGATTGCCTGATTGAAGAAGTATTCTTTTCATCCTGCACAGTAAATGAAAATGATAAATGAATAATATATGCCATGTTAGTTTACATTTATATTTTGGCGCATTTCAGTTCATGCTTTAGATTAGATTTCAGTTCAGTTTTATTTTATTTTTGTCCCATACATGCTCCATGATGGTATTCTAGTGTTTGTGAGAGCAGGAACAGGTGCAAGATAAAAGCTGAAAGCAAGGATGGTAAAGTGTTGGATTGAAGATTGATGCAGAGCAGTTCGAGACCAGAGATTCTGAGGTTCTCAAGCGCTCTCTCCCTTAGAGCACTTGTCCCAACTGGAGCCAGATGTTATCACACCATAGTAGCAGGGCTACTATTCTTGTACAGCAGATATCTGCACATTCCAGAGCTTCCTTTATTCCAGAGCATGGCTATATATTTTGGATCACTCATGATCAGAGCAGTACACTATTCAGCCAGTTCCTTTACATTTGAGATGCTGAGATGAGCATCTATATTGGATCACTATCAGATTGTGGACAGCAGTTGTATTCCCCATGCCATGACTGAGTTTCAGGACACTCAGAGAGATGACCGATGTAGCCATTATACCATTGGTACAGAGCAGACAGTAGTGCCCAGAGTTACAGCAGCAGTCTCAGAGGACAGATGATGGTACAGGTTGATGAGCTTTCAGGTATATGACTCAGCAGGTGTATCGTGGTGTTATGGTTAGATTGCTTTTATACTTATTCTTATAGCATGTCTTAGCACTTAGTGTCATGATCTGGCGATCATATAGATATATGGACCTGGTTGATCTATTATATATATTATATTGTCCCTACTCAGACTTAGAAGTTCACTATTCATACTCATTGGTACATACCCTCCTTAGGGAGAATAGAGGTGATCATTACACCATACTTTGGCTTGCTAGTGTTGGCTCCATCATTTCATTGTCTTCATCCATCCATGGCCTACCTTTTAGATTATCACCCAGACTTACTACTTGACTAGTGGCATGGAGGACTTTTCCCCACTGTAGCCTCTGTATTGGATGAGCTTCCCTGTTTATTGTGTCTCGGCTCTGAGTTGGTGACAAAACTTACCTATGGTGAGTTGGAGTTCCTTGAAAATTCCCCCTAGTCACTAAAGTTGTGTTGGCTAAACCTGAAACTTTTAGTGCTGCCATGAATACAAAATTTGGAAAAATGAAATGCTATATCTTGTATGAAAAGCCCATTCATGCAATGTGTTTCTAAACACACATGAATGAGAGGCATGCCAAATGAACATGGCAATGAAAATAAAATGTTATATATTTTGGAAAATAAATACCTAGGTAAACAAGCTGTCCATGACACACCTAGAAGTGCTCAGGTAAACAAGTGCCTTAAAAACACACCTGCAGCAGAAAGCCTAAAGAAAAAATGTAAATCTATGCAATGTGTTTGTAAACACACATAGATCAAGGCTATGAAAACTTCAGGCCCAAAAGCAATAGAACTTAAATGCTATATCTAAACAATTGCTGGCCTTATTTGTATTATGGATTGTGCGCATCTGTGAAGGTGAATAAACCCTCTTTAAACAACTCATCCATTTGTGAGACACCGCCATTCCCTGTGTTATTGCTCATTCAGTATATACTATGGTGTATTCCCTTTCCCTTGCCAAAGTGTCACAAAGTCGAGACAGTTAAAGTCATCCCTTAGCCTAGCCAGTTAATTTAAGCCTTCACCCTTCACTAGCAAATTGATCACAACTATGAAATGAGTATGATCCTGAAAGTCTAGTCTGAGTAATAGTAATAATTAACGACACTATATATTTGGATTTAGATCGCCAGTCATGATTACTCTGTGTTATAATTGTTATTTGAATAAGTTGTAGAGCATATATTAACCTTGACACTTTGCAGCAGTTATTGATGATGATCTGAGTTATATTTGGTCTTGGTTAGACCTAGTTTGACCATGGAGGACCATGGGACATGAGATGTTGGACCTTATGATGATAAGGATAGATGATATATGGTCTATGTATACATACATGATGACTCTATGCAGCAGCTACAGGGTTATGATGATGATTCTGGGGTTACAGCAGTGTTTGTATATGTACAGCGCATTATTATTGGCCTTGATCCGGTATATTGGATATTTATTTTGATCATGCAGAGATTCATATGGTGTATGAGTACACATCTTGGATGGATTTGGACCTTCTGAGTCCAATGGGATAGTTTGTTTTCAGTTCCGGGCACTTACAGTGATGATTTAGCCTCAGTAGGTTGTCCTAGTGCAGTTTTGGTCTGTTGGAGGCTCTGTCGGAGCAGATGTGATTTTTATCCGGTTGACCTAGGGCGCTGATGATGGAGGGGGTGGTCCAGCCACTTGTTTTTACCATATTACCCCCCTCCCGGACACATTGGTGCCCTCACCTTGACAGCGCCAGCACTCCAGGAGGCTGTTTGGGGTAGTTTCACGCTTCCCGAGGCATTTCAGGATTGGTAGAAATGGCTATTGAGGAAATCGATTTGGGCTACTGAGGCAAATTTATGGCATGGGATGATCAATGATGATAGATCGGGACCTTCCACACCTTCTCCAGCAGTTTCAGCTTCATCGGGGCCCGCATCCATCACTTATGGCACTTTCTGTGGATTTTTGAGGTCTTTTGAGGACCACGACTTCACTATGGAGGCACGATTTGGTACTTTCATGATTATTTATTGATTATTGTGCTATGGGGATTGACCAAGGAGGGATAAAATTACCCCTTGGACCCACCATAAGCCTCTTATGATATTTTGTCATCATGACTTGGTGGGATTCCCCTCTTATAGGGCGATTTTGTCCACTTATATTATATTTTATTAGTGATCCATGTATTTCATTGTTGAGCTCATCTCAACCATTGATTAGACATTTGTATCTTTTAATCTTAGCCACTCATTCAAAAAGTGGTTAGGGTTTTGGTGCCTCTCCTTCCTATTTAAAGGAGAGAGCCTCTCATTGTAAAGGCACCTTTGGAGCTCTGGAATATTGGAATAGAAGATTTTTTGTGGAGCACATCTCTCTTGCATTGTGGATTCTCTTGCATATTGAATATACAGTATCTCTTCTATGTATCATTGTGGATTTTGGTGCTTTTGCTAACCTTTTGACAGGAAAGTCGAATTGGAGAGAGGAGGGCAACTTCATGAGGGTTATTGTTGGAGGGATCCACATATTCTCTCTTGGGTTGATCTTGTGACAGGGAGTATCATTATTGTATCTTCGTGACATAGTTGATGCTTTCTATTACATCTTTCTACCATTTTCATAATCATCTTGCTTGACTTGTTTCTTTGATCTTGTCTTGTAGGAGGAGGACGATTTGGCTATCTTGGAGAAGGGCGATTTGGTTGGAGCACTTGGATCTCACTCTTGAATATACACATAGGAGAATGCTATCAACTTGCAAGGTGGCCATAAGCAATTGAGGTAAGATCTACAAGGTATGTGCCTCTTTCATCCATTCTATCTTCATTGGTCATAAAACCCTAATTAAATCAAAACCCCAATTTTGGTATTTTTTTAGATCTACTTAGATCTAGCCTTGCAATTGAAAAGATATTAAAAACCCACCTCTATAGGATCCACCCCTAGTTGGATCTATAGTTTGGTGGTGATTGGCTAAAAATTTACACACTTTTCAATGCAAAAAGCCTTCTTGAACCTAAATCGATTTTCCTAAGAGAAGCTTGTTGGGTTAGATCTAGCACATGGGTAGGTGAGATCCCACTTGATTTGACATCTAGACACTTGATAACCTATACCCATGTCTTTACTTTGGTGAAAACTACCTTGTGGACATCTCTCCATGTTTTAAGGGATTGAAACCCCCTTTTGACCTTCTTGGCATCTTAAAACTTAGATCTACTAAGATCTAGCCCTTGGATTCACTTGAAACTTTGAACATGCATAGATCGGGGTACTAGCATCCCGGATCTACATTTTGGTGGCCATTGGACTTGATTTGGTCCACCAAAAACCACTTTTGGACCTTCCTTGAGCAAATCGCACCCCCTTGATTTTTTGAGTTGGTCCACTTCTAGGAAGTGGGTGTTGGAGATTTTCGTGGATTTGGAATGCCCATGCCTTGAAACCTAGGTCTATACTGTCCTTTCGTCAAGATCCGCCTTGGGGATTGCATTCCTTGTTTTAAGGGATTGTGGTCCACTTTTGGTCATCACTTAAAAACCTAGATCTAATAAGATCCAACCATTGGATCTCATTCAACCCACTTTACTTGGCTTCTAGGTGTCCCGATCTACAATTTGACATACTTTTTTGACCCCATTAGCCCACTTAACAAGGCACTAGTCCATCACCAAGCAAGTCGCACTCCTTGGGATTGGTGTCAAATCCTAGATCTAGTACATGGGTATCCTTAAAATCAACTTGAACTCATAGATCTAGCCTACATCTAACCTATAGTATCTACCTCACACCTAACTTCACCTTGTGGGCCTACCTAGAATCATTTCACACTTCCCAAGAAAACTAGACCCACTTGTGTAAACACATGGTACTATACCTAGTCATCATACCCCATCATGTGGCCTAAACCATACACAGGTTGAAACATTAACAATCTCTTACACCACCCTCAACCATACCTTAACCCCTAGGTCCACTTAGCCTTGCATTGGTTTCCGTAACTCACTATTTATCTACCCTTACAAACCTTTGTTTGGATCCAATCAATTGTGATTGGGGTATAGGGTCTCCCCCTTGGTCTAGTTACACCTTGACCTAAAGCGAAGAGTGCCTCGGTTGACGTGACTCCCACATTGCCTTGGGAACCGTGGCATCTCTTGGGTCACCTCTTTAGTTGCCCATCTCCTCTACCGTCCCGGATGGGATACCTCTAGGGGCAACTACAAGTTGTGTGATAACATTTTTGGCGCCGTTGCCGGGGAGGTAGAGGCCTACCTTGGTTCAACATACCTGTTTTGTCTCACTCTCTCCCTGCACTTTAAACGACATACATCTTGGTAGAAGAGTTTTAAAATCTACCTGGCGACTCCACATAAGCGACTCCACTAGTGATCGATCCTATCATTATCTAGAACCCATGGGGTGCATCATTTGGTATTTAGGTTCTTGATTTTTCTTTTAAAAATAAAAAAATAAATAAAAAATAAATAAATTAAAAGAATAAATTTTTGCCATCCATGGCTGCTTCTGAGCGGCCTAGGACTTTTGGTCGTTTGAAAGTTTTTGACTTCTCAAAAATTGTTGGGTATCCTCATCACATCCCTCGTCAAGCCCGTGAAAGGTTGTCTAAATTTGATGGAAGTCATGAAGTATCTGCTAAAAGACACCTTGAACTTTTTAGGGAAATTATTAAAGATTTATCCATAACCCATGAGGATGTGTGTATGAAACTATTGGCTTCGTCCTTCAGAGAAAGAGCTGAGTTCTGGTTCGTAAATTTGAAGTCCAATAGCATTTCCGGGTATGACATGTTTGAGAAAAGTTTCCTAGAAAGATGGGGAAGTGAATCCGATGATATATATTTTTCAAATCAAAACCCTCCCCTTTTTGATCCTATTGTTGAATCTATTAATAATCTAACATCAAGTGAATTGTCAACATCCGAAGATGACCCCTCCTGCTCAATTTCTTTTGAGGATAAGTCTTCCAACTTTGAGTCAATTGAAAGTCAAATCCATAATCATTGTATAAATCATAAGTTTTCAAATTCCTTTTTAGGTAGCCCTAGTCATGATCTTGAGGAAATTTCTGGGGATGAACCTTTAGTCAACAAGTCTATTGAAGTTCTTCCTCCGGAGGAACTCATTAGTCATTCTCCCTTTATTGATCATCCAATTCCTTATCACCTCATTGAAGAAGAAGAAAGTAGGGACATTGACCAAGATCCGTTAGTGGTGATTTCACATGATCATTGTGCAAATAATCAGGATATTTTAAATGAGCTTGTTAATTTTCTCCCTAACAAAATAAATAAAAATGATCATTTGTCCTCATATGAATTTAATGATGAATCATCAGAGGAGGATGAATTAGTGAATCACACTAGATGCTCTAATCCTTGTTCTACTTCTTATATTGAGTCTTTAATTTTTTCTTTTCCCATCCTTAGTCAAGATAGCTTCATCCAATTCTTAAAATTAGAATCTTGTCCTCAATTTGTTCCTCAAATGTTTGAAATCATTCCTAGAGTAAAGAGTGCTTTCTTTTGTCAAAATCCAAAGTCAAACTTATTTATTCATTTGGGAGAATTTTCATATTTGCAATCCACCCTCCCTTCCCAACTCTTTCAATCATCTTTGGGTTGGTGCTCTAGTCAAATTTTTGCCTTGGATTTTTTCAATAGGAAGTATATGCACGATTACATAATTAGAGAAAAAGCACTTCATTTCCCTTTTCAGTCACCTTGGAACAATAATGCTTGTTGTCAAATTATCAATCATTTTTGGTGGCTAGAAAAGGTGTTTAAAGATCAATTTCATCTTTTCTCCATTTTTGAGCATCAAGTGGGTCTACTTTTGATTTTTCGCCTTTTAAGCCTTGATCTGTCCCCACTTGGTTTTTATTTGATCATCAGTCCCAAGGGGAAACGAATTGAATATGAAAGTGAAGTGAATGAGGAAAGTAGTTTATTAAATCAAATACCATATGTTTTCCCTCCATCAAATTTAAACAATCATTTGCATAAATTTTATGATCCTATCAGTTCTTTGATGGAGGATGTCTGCTTCAGTCAATATTCTCCTTGGCATGATTTAATTTTGCTTCATTCAAATCCTTCTTCAATTTCTAAACAAGTCAGGAAGATTGTGCTCTCAAATTCAGTAATCTTTAATCCAATCTTGACTTGCTTTATCAACAAAAATCAAAGAAAAATCATTAACTTATTTGATGAATGGTTACATTGGATTTATGATTTTACCTAACATTTGTGCTAATTGATTAGAGTAGGGTAGGTAGGTCTTGAATAAGCTCACTTGAGCAGTAGGATTTGTGTAATTTTTCTTTTTCTGTGTGTCGAGTATTGTCCCTTTTTCTTTTTCTGCCTGGAGTGTTTGCTTGTTGTCACCCTTTATTGAGTTGAGCCTTGCTCCTTCCTAAGCTTGTCTCTTCTCCTGCATACATTTAAAAAAAAATTGTAGTTGGCATTTCTATTTGTGGCTGCTTGTGCAAGTTGAGATTGCCTGATTGAAGAAGTATTCTTTTCATCCTGCACAGTAAATGAAAATGATAAATGAATAATATATGCCATGTTAGTTTACATTTATATTTTGGCGCATTTCAGTTCATGCTTTAGATTAGATTTCAGTTCAGTTTTATTTTATTTTTGTCCCATACATGCTCCATGATGGTATTCTAGTGTTTGTGAGAGCAGGAACAGGTGCAAGATAAAAGCTGAAAGCAAGGATGGTAAAGTGTTGGATTGAAGATTGATGCAGAGCAGTTCGAGACCAGAGATTCTGAGGTTCTCAAGCGCTCTCTCCCTTAGAGCACTTGTCCCAACTGGAGCCAGATGTTATCACACCATAGTAGCAGGGCTACTATTCTTGTACAGCAGATATCTGCACATTCCAGAGCTTCCTTTATTCCAGAGCATGGCTATATATTTTGGATCACTCATGATCAGAGCAGTACACTATTCAGCCAGTTCCTTTACATTTGAGATGCTGAGATGAGCATCTATATTGGATCACTATCAGATTGTGGACAGCAGTTGTATTCCCCATGCCATGACTGAGTTTCAGGACACTCAGAGAGATGACCGATGTAGCCATTATACCATTGGTACAGAGCAGACAGTAGTGCCCAGAGTTACAGCAGCAGTCTCAGAGGACAGATGATGGTACAGGTTGATGAGCTTTCAGGTATATGACTCAGCAGGTGTATCGTGGTGTTATGGTTAGATTGCTTTTATACTTATTCTTATAGCATGTCTTAGCACTTAGTGTCATGATCTGGCGATCATATAGATATATGGACCTGGTTGATCTATTATATATATTATATTGTCCCTACTCAGACTTAGAAGTTCACTATTCATACTCATTGGTTGATCTTAGCTTAGATTTATTTCAAGTACTTAGAATAATTTTCATTTTCGCTTAGAGTTTTAAATTTCATTTCAGTTTTGACCTGAGAAGTGTCTTGGGATTTGATCCAAAGTGCTGCATTGACCTTGCGTGCTACTTCTCTTTCCCCACTGTGTACTGCGTACGACCAGCTAGCTAGAAGTTTCATGAACAGTGTGTAGGAGTCTTTTCTTTGACTCCACTTTGCTAGAATAGTTTCTTTGGTTGTAGAACACTAGTTGCTTATTTATTCCATTTTGCAAGTAGTTTATTTCATTTGATATATCATTGTCTTGTCTCATTTTATCATTATTTGAACTTCATAGTTGTGTTCTTTTGCTTTAAGTTGCTTCTATTTTAACAAAGAACCAAAGTCTCTTGAACTTGCAATAACACAAGTCAAGAACACTCTCTATCGGAGAGCATTCCCACTGCATATCCTTGCATCGAGCATATAGTTTAGCTAAGTCTCTTGAACTTCCGTCTTAAGACGAAGTCAATAGCGCTCTCTGTCGGAGAGTTGAATTGTGTGCTCTTAATAATAAAATACTTCCAACTCACATCCCCCAATAAAATTTATCTTCATCGCTATCCATCATTCAGTATGCTCTACTGACCCTAAGGGGTTGGGCTCGTACTCAGAACGATGTTGGATTTGTTAATCTCGAAAGTGATAACATAATAAAATTTACACCCCACAACCAACGAACCGGCGTTTCTATTTCGAGAAATACTCAGGTAGTGGGCAAAGTTCCTAAACCTGGTGGGGCCGGAGTGCCATTGTCTTAGACTTCGAGGGTGGTTAAATCATTAGACACCTATCCTTGATAACTAGACGGTCCGTCATACCACCAGAGGGGAAGCCACTGAAAGTATACTTTTTCGGTTGGACGCTTGCCTTGATTTTCTTAGCCCTAATAATCAAAGATCATTAAAACTTTCAATTAACCAAGATAATTTGCACAACGTTCTCACAAATAGTTACTTCAAGACTTGTATCTTCAGCATCCCCAAGCATTTAAATTTTTTAGTCCATTTGGCACTGGTCTTTGTTCACTTACATACTTTAATTAGTCTGGGCCATTTGTCCTTTGAAGTCTCTATCTGAATTTATTATCTATCTGTGGATGCTTTATATTGCAAGTCTTCTTTATACTGTTGATCTCATATCTTGTTTCGCAACGTCGATTGCTTATTGTCTTGTGTTTTTCCATCTATAATTGTGATCATCATCATTTAAAAAACTCCTAAACAACACCCATCCGCATCACTTAACACCAAAAACATTTAAAAAACATTGAGCCATAGACAACTCTTTGTAGGGACTACCCCCCTTGGCTTCGTTAGGAGTTAGCCTAAACGGAGGAGCTGGGATTTAGGTGACAGTACCTAGCTCATTGCTTGCCCCCAAGGCCACACCTCTCCCCACTTCCAGTGAGGGAGACAGTTTTCGAAAGATTTTTGCTGCCAGTGTGCATCTTGGCGGACAACAAGTTGCAATACAGAAAAAATAAAAGGGCAAATATAACATCACTCAAACCCAAATTTACTCCACATCCAGAGGAGGGATACTACAATGGTATCAGAGCTGGTGATTCTGCCAGCCTGTGTTTGCATGCCCCTTTATGAATCCGAAGGACAATAGACATAGCACCTACAGGAGAAGGAAACAGAAGGAAGAAATTGTAGACGTATTTTTATCAGAGTTCTGGGAAGACGGTCAAATAGAATTAGAAGAAGAGGAGCAATTTGAAACAGAAAACGGAAGAAGAAAAAATGGGGGATAGGAATGATCCACTCAGGGGTAGTAAAAATGATACAAGCAAGAGTGAGTCACCTGAGGGATACCCCATGATTATTTTGAATGAATTGGCAAGGGGCCAGCAACAGTTGGTTCATCTCATGACTCAACTCATCATGAATACTCAGACAAACCAAAACGATAGGGGCAACACTGGCTCAAGAGGCACCAATGGACACAATGGGAACCATGCAGAAGGAAGCAACACTAATGTTCCCACTCAGTAGAACACTCGAGCAGCTAGTACAATGACACCTAGACCACTCTTACCTCAATTTTTGGATGAGCATCCCACATGAACTTCAGTTCAACCAGTACTAGGTGACAGTTTTAATGATTATTTGAGCGAGTACCAGACTCTGGGTGCGAAGTTTCATGCAGCGATGGCATTATAGGAGTTTTGTACCATCAAGTACTGGAACAAACCCAGACACTTCAACAGGGGCCCTAGAATTTTGATCTGAAGTGGAAGGTTGGGAAGCTGACCATCCCTTCCTTTGATGGTTTTGACAAATGCATGACTGAAGCATGGGTTCAGAAGTTGGACACATACTTCTAACCCAACCCCATGAAGGAGGCAGAAGTGATCAAATACGTTGCCTTTCATTTGGAAGGGGAAGCTCATGAGTGTTGGTAGCATGGTATGATTACTCTGGGACATGCTAGTATTACTTCATATCTAGACTTCACACATCAGTTGATGGACAGGTTTGATAGGAAAGATCCAGAGTTGCACTTTAGGGAGCTGGTACAGCTCAAACAAACAGGTACAGTGGATGCCTACAATTCAGAGTTTCAGATGATTGCAATCATGGTGACTGATGTGTGAGAAACTAGACTCATTATGTTGTTCACTGATGGGTTATCCGAGCCACTATACGGTTGGGTTCAAGCCCGCGATATTACAAGATGCCATCATTAGATCCCGAGACATGGAGGACACAGTCCCAATGAACAAATTTTAGTCCAAACCTTTTGTTCCTCAGAAAGGAAAAGACAAGAAGCCCATCTAGAAGGAGGAGATAGGGAAGAACAAATTAGATGATGCGACCTGGAATGAACTGAGAAGGAAGAAGCTTTGTTTCAGCTGCAAAGAGCCTTAAGAATCGAGACACACATGCATGGGAAAAGGTAAAATTCATTACATAGAGGTGCATTCGGACAACGATGATGAGAATGAGACAAAACAAAGTCGGGATGGTGAGCAGAGCAATGGGAATGAAGAGCAACCGTAGGTACAAACTCTGAGTGGAAACATTGCTACCCTATCAGGTGTCCCTAAATTCAACACTTTCAGGGTCAGGGGAGTCCTATAGGGACAACGTGTCAAGGTCTTGATAGATGGTGGGGTAACCCACAACTTCATAGACTTTGCCTTGGTGATCAGGAGAAGCACCCCTATCGAGGACTTTAAGGGCTTTTGTGTGGAGGTAGTTGGTGGGCGCACTGTACTATGCATACGAAAGGTCCCACAATTAACAGTGCCGATGGGCCATTATAGCATGACCGATGATTTCTATGTCGTCGAGCTGGAAGATAGCAATATAGTCTTGGGTGTACAATGGCTTAGTGCCCTGGGGACAATTTCAACGAACTACCAAACAATGGAGATTGGATTCAGTGCAGTAAATGGAAAGAGGATAGTTCTAAGGGCCATGTCCAATGGCACTCCAAGGATTGTGTCAACCAAGCGGATGGAAACTTTACTCAGGCATGGGACAGAGTACTCTCCCAAGATTGATCTTCGGATGGGCTATCATCAAGACATGGACAAGGAGTTAGGCATGACGAACGTTTTATATTGTGGCCATGTGATCAGTTTTTGCGATGTGCAGACACATCAAAAGGAGATCCATGACACATTGGATTGGCTCACAGAGATTTCAACCGATTGGAAGTCCCACCTCTTGGCGGAATATTCCAAGAATAGGTTTGCTTGTGAGTTGATGGATGGCCACGTGCAGGATGACAGGTACAGAGTAGTGGATGATATTATATACTACAGAGATCGCACATATTTAGTCCCTGAGTCCACATTTAGGGAGAAGCTCATTGGGCTTATACATGATACGCCCTTGGCAGGGCATCCTGGGTATTTCCAGACTTACCAACAGATCAAAGAGAGGTTCTCATGGGAGGACCTCGAGGACAATGTGTGGAGACATGTAGGGGAGTGCATGACTTGTCAACAGAACGAGTCAAAGCATACCTATCCAGTATGATTGTGGCAGTCTACACTCATTTCAAGACAAAGGTGGGAGAGTGTGTCAAAAAATTTCAACACAGGTCCACTAGAGGAACATGGCAAGGACTTCATCAAAGTATGACGGGCCACAGATAGCAAAGTGATTCTTTAGGGAGGCATTTAGGCTTTGTTGCCGCCTAATACACACCTAGGGGGGAACGTGGCAGGAAACCTTCAAGCTGCTCGGTGTGTCCTTGGGGGCAAGTCAGAATCAAGTGTTGTCACCTGATTACTCGACTCCTCCGTCTATGCTTACTCCTAGCGAAGCCAAGGGGGGTGGTCCCTATGAAATTATTCTAAGGCTTGTTACCAGCTAAGTTGTACTTAGTTAGATTATCAAGCTAGGAGTAAGCCTAGACGGAGGAGTCGAGTTTTAGGTGACAACACTTGACTCTGGCTTGCCCCCAAGGACACACCAGCAGCTTGAAGACTTCTTCTGCGTTTTCCCAGGTGTGAAACCAGGCGGCAAGAAGGCTTTTAACTATGAAAACAAGTAAAAAAGCTAATCTAGGAGTTAATATGATTGAAGTGAACAAATAAAACAACTAAGCATCAATTGCAAATTGAAACAATTAATTAACACAACACATGATAGATATGCATTCACGACATTTTATAATTGAAGTTTAAAACATGGAAAATTAAAGACCAGTGCCGAGAATATGATTGTAAAAAGTGATTGTTGTGTTTGTGTCGTTAAAGTATTGCAAGAGGCTTGTATATTTTAAAATTATTAATGGGTATTATGGGAGTGGGTTAATTCTTGGTTTGTCCCAAAGAAACCTAACCTCTTGAACTGAGTGCTCTAGCGGCTTTACCAAGTGTCCAACAAGGCGAGGATGAACCTGCAAAAAGAAGCCTTTTGACTCTATGGTGTCCACCCATGCAACCTCCCGAGTTCTTAAAGTTGAGCTTGATTGGATTTTCCTATTAAGACTAAGTGCTCTACCCCTTTTTCTGATTGACCCAACTGTTCAGACTAGGTTGCAGCAGTCAAGAGCATTCTTCGAGCTTTGAGTGTTGGTTTATTTTATTAAAAGTGTGAAGTGGATTGTTAAACTACATTAAGCCCCTAGAGTCTCTTTTCCACACACCATAGAATGGTGCAGTACTTCGGGAGAGCAAGGGGGAAAATTATTAAGTAAATTTTAGGAACAATTGTTTGTAGTTGAAACACAAAGCATGAAATAGATAGATCGGTTGAAAATGGTCCTTTGAGGACGTTTGTATGCTTTAGTGTTATTATTTAATTACTACGAACTAATCTATACAAAAAAATCAAAAAATGCGAATCCCCCCTGGGGGGATGGGGGCAAGCGCTGGAATAGTCTGCTGAGCTCTTTTTATTTTTTATTACAATCAATATATTTGGAGAACTACTGCTTGCCCTTTATCATTAGGGAACAAGACAGTTTACAATAAAAGATGGAAGGTAAAGGTGCTTTAAGGGGGTTCTCCAAATATCTTGATTGTAATCAAAAAATAAAAAGAGCTTAGCAGGCTATTCCAGCGCCTACCCCCATCCCCCCAGGGGGGATTCGCATTTTTTTATTTTTTCATTTTTTTTGAAGTTTTTTTGTTTAGATTAGTTCGTAGTAATTAAATAACAACACTAAAGCACACAAACGTCCTCAAAGGACCTGTTATCACACCATAGTAGTTGGGCTACTATGCTTGCTGAGCAGATATCTGCACTTTCCAGAGCTTTGCTTTTACAGAGATCAGCTATGATGAGCAGATTTATTTGAGATCACTCACGGATCAGAGCAGTATATGTTAGACATTGAGTAGACCTTGTGCCAAGGCTGAGCCTTGAGAGCTTAGATTTGATGACCGATGTGACCTTTGTTCCATACAGTTTTAGTTCAGTGCCTAGAGTTCTGGATGTTATTGCAGCAATGTTTCAGTTATTTATGGATGATGATTATTGATATGATATGATGTGACCTATGGACTTGTGATTATTGTCAAGGATTATTATCTTGTTGCTTTCGTCCTCTTCATAGCATTGACTTGGTATGTAACTCATGATGTGGCAGTACTATCTAAAATAATAAAATGAAACATCTTGGATGATTTTATAAATATAAAATTGGATGTACTTGCACTCTACGGTTTCCTAACAATACTCATTGGTTTCATTACCCTCTTGTGAGCATGAACATGGTCTTTCATGACATCTTTGTTTGCTAGACTAGGCACCACATTCACTTGACACCATCCATCCATGACCTTCCTTACTTTGGCTTTCTCCTTGACTTGCCTTCTTGACTGCTTGATATGGAGGACTTCCCCATTTTCTACCTCTGTGTTGGACCGCATCCACATTTGTTTTGTGTCTCGGCTCTGAGTTGGCGACAGAACTTGCCTTTGGTGAGTTGGATTTTATGCCTAGATCACTCTAGTCGGTTGCCCCGATGTTTGGCTTAGCGCAGAATTCCCTCTAGTCACATGAGTGGTTGTTGGCTAAAACTTAAAGCACATGTACTACTTATATTGGAAATTTATTATGAAATCCTGTGAACTTAAAATTCTAGAATGTGTTTCTTAACACACGTGAATAAAGGCTAAAGCAATGAACTGCTAAAATACCCTGCGAAGGGTATAGAAAGGTCCAAAAAGCAATGGTTAAATAAATGCTATATCTAAATATTGGTGACCTCATGATTATAAATATGCCCCGGATGCAAGCTGCGATTAGTTGTGCTTCTTAGCGCATGTGAAATCCCAGAGGGGTCATATAGGCCATGTTATCAGCTATTTTGTACAATAGTTGAGTTTCTTATGAGCCGCCAGTTTCATGAACATGATTCATGTTCATCATCAGCATTCAGAAGTTCAGAAGTCATTTTCAGGGCAATTTTGCCCCATTTGTAATAACTGCATGTTCATACCCCCATGGGGAATTTGTAAAAAGTTGGTCTAAACGGGGTCCTTTTATAAAAGACTCGGCTATCCGTAGGTTTAGCCATTTGGGGGATACTCTAGAGTGTTTTTTCCTTAGGAATTATGTGCTACTCATCAGTGGCGTATAATCCTTGAGTTTTTCACTCAAACCTCCAAAGCTGGAGTATTTCCCATGGTGGTCAAAACCTAAGATGGTTATTAGAGTCTTGTGTCTAGGATTTTTTATGTGTTAGCCATCTCAATTGAGTCGTATGAACATGCACTAGGTCCCCTAGGAGTTTCGTTTGATTCCGGCAAAAATATTTTTTTCCGTAAATTAGACCATTTTTTAATGGTTTAATTAAAAAATTTCAGAATGTGATAAAAACGTCATCCAGAGGCGGAATTGGGCATGGGGAGGCTCATTTTGACGCTCGGAGCATCCTCTTCACCTTGGCACCTTCATTCTTTAGTTTCCGGGCAGTTACGTCACCCCAGGAGCAGTTTTGGCTAATAATGCATCATTCTAGCATTTAATTGCTAAAAAATCACAAAGTGCACTAAGTGACAAAATCCAAATAAGTCAAAAAAGTCAAAATTTAAACATTGGAAATTGGGGCATATGTTTTATGAAGGAGTACAACTACATGGAGATAATAAACCATGCCATAAATCAAAGTTTGGATTTGCAAATTTAATTAAAGAGAATGACGTGAGCATGGTTCATGCGGGTTTCAAATTCACATGAGTGAGTGATTGATCTATACTCCATATGGTGGGCTATCATTTTATAATAAAAACACATGTTATAAAGTTCAAACTTTGGGAGTACGAATTAATCAATGAGAAAGGGATGACGTGAGCCTTTTCCGTATGGCTAAACTCTCACGATTTTGTGACTTGGCATTTGGTAAGCTCTCACAATTTTGTGACTTGGCAATTAATAAGTGGGTGGTTGAGATCACATTAAAGACAGGGTGGGCACATCTCGAGCTCTCACATCAACAAAATCGAGTTTGTCTCCTTTCTAGCTCACGTGTCTCCTCTTCAAGCTCACGCATCCCTACATGAGCTCACGTCAATTCTTAGTGTAGGCTCTCCATTGGCTTGGTGTAGCTTCCACGGAAGGATGGGGGGCGCCTTGCCAAGGTGGAGGCCACCTCCCCATCCACATTGAATACAACTCAAGTTAACTATTGATCCAACACTCCAAGCCTTCACTTGATTGGGATTCGATTGGGTTATTGGATCTCTCCTCATGCCAATTCGAATAGGGTTTTGGGTAGCTTGGTTTTGTATAAAGAGAGCTCTCATGCTCTTGTTTTAGCATGGACTTTTTGTTGTAGAGTTACTCTGAGAAAATTGTATCAAGCTTATGCTTTGAATTTGTGAATAAAATTTCGACTTTGGAGGTCCATGGTATCTTGCTCATTGTGGTGAATTCTTCATGGTTGAGGTGATCTCTTTCTAAGCATTTCTCTTTCAATACTCATGTATGTTGTGATCAAATGCTAGCTTTAGAAGTCTAATAAATTAGAACGTAAGATCTGTCATTTGCAGTTGTCAACTTGACATATTATGCAATGTTCATCAAAGTTATATGAATAGGACGAATTCGGTTGTACTAATATTGATAAAGCTTTGATCTGCTTAGCATACTAGTATTTTTTATCTCACGATTGTATTGAGTGTGTTGTGCTTCATCAGGTTTCACCAACTAAAGAAGGGTGTGAGCTCGGTTGCTTCTATCCCAAGCTTCAAACAACCATATTTTTTGAGTTTAACACTTTGTCATTGCAGGATCTACAATGCTTGTCATCTTTTGCCACAAAAAAGAAAGCCAAGAGTAGCTCTCTCTCTTGTGTTCCATCCTGAAAAATACACTCAAATTTGGTTACTAGATTCTAAGGGTTTTCTTCTTCAAACCCTCCACTTTCTCCTTGACTTCTTTGCCTTGATCTGCTAGCCCTAGTTCCTCTCGTCCATCTTGTCTTCCTCCCATTCGCTCCTCCTCCCTTCTCTCCATTCGCCCAATCCATCCTCCTTGCTTTCGTCTTTGCCCTACTTAGCCCTCTTCTTTCTTCTCGTTTCTCTCCTAGTCCTCCTCACCTTTCTCCCTTTCGTTTTCCTCCTTAGATCCTATCTTCATCCTCTAGATTCCATCTCCTCAAGCCTCTCATTTTACCTCCCTCCATCCTCCTTTCGTCCATCTTCAAAATCTGCCCTAAAACACATAAAAAACAAATCATAAGCTTGTAGTGTTAGAGCTAGTTTTCATAACTATAGACTTTGCATTTTCAATAGTTAGATCTCACATTTTGTTCATTAGTTAGATTTCTCTTTCAAAGTTAGCATTTTTCATTTGATTAGATTAGATCATAATTGCATTGTTTTAGTGTAGATCTATTTTAGGAGTTAGTAAATTTTTAGTATCTTTATAGACCTTGCATTTAGTTCATTTTTCAGCTTGCATATGCATTCTAGATCTCTCTTTTAAAAAAGATAAAAGTTGCATACAAAATAAGTTATTTTTTATCATGGTTTAGATCTCTTTCCTAGCATTTTTAGCATAGATTTGTTTGCTGGTCCGTTTTTACATCTTTAATAAATTCAAAGTTGAATCTCATACAATATTTCATCTTTAGATCTCATTTTGCAAACTTAGACTTAGCTAGTGTCAAAATTTATTTTGTTTTTTCTAATGCTAAAGGGTGCCTTGTTTAGCTAATTTGAACTTGTGTAGGTGTTTCAAAGAAGAAGAAAGTCAAGGAACTTTGAGAAACAAGGAGGTCTTTACCGAAAGAAAGCATCAAGCAAACCATAAGGATGATCCAAAACAAAAGAACCACATTCTCCTTTTGTAGAAGCTCCTAAGAGCTCTATATTGTCTTTCATAGTTATCTTATCTTTCATAAGAGACCTTACAAGGGATAAATTCCCAAGGCACTTGTAAATTGATTAATAAAAAGGCTAAGTGGGATAAGGCCTCCCACACTTTGTTTCTCATTCCCCATTTGGGGAAGACTATTTCATGCATGCTTTAGTTAGATTTATTTCAAGTTTTCTAGATTAAAAGTTTTTTTTTAGATTAACTCTCTTCCAAGTTTTGACTTGAGTTAGCAACCTTGGGATTTCATCCCGAGAGCCACATTATCTTGTGGTAGCTTCTCTATCCCCATTAGACTCCTTGTCAAAGTTCAGCTAGCTGGAAGGTCTCAAAGACTAGTGGTTCTAGTGGTCACCTTGTTCGGAGGTTGATCCCACCTTGTTGTTTTATTTCTTGGTAAGTTGTTAATTTTGGCCTTAGAAAGTGTGCACTTGTTATTTTCTTTCATTATTTGCTTTACTTCAGAAAGTGTGCTTTTTCTTTACGTAAGTTGCTTCTATTCTAATAAAGAACAAAGCCTCTTGGACTTGCAATAACCCAAGTCAAGAGCACTCTCTGTTGGAGAGCATATTAAGTTTGCATTTCCCCTTGCATTAGGCATGTAGATTAAAAAAGACTCTTAAACCTTGTCATAAGAGAAAGTCAAGAGCACTCTCTGTCGGAGAGATGAACTATGTGCTTCAATAATCCTAAAACATTTCAACTCACACCCCCGTCATTAATTTACCTTGGTTGCTATCCGACACCCGTATGCTCTGCTAACCTGGAAAGGTTGGGCTAGTACTCAGAAAGGTGTTGGATTTGATAAACTTCTATAACATAATAAAATTTTCACCCCACGACCAACGAACTGGCGTTGCTTTTGATAAATAATTAAAGTGCTATTCTAGGAGGTGGAGCTGAAGTGCCGTTGTTCAAACTTCGAGGGTGGTTTAAACATTGGACACTTATCCTCTTGATAACTGGACGGTCCGTTAGATCACCGTGAATAGCCACTAAAAGTATTTCTTCTGGTTGGACGTTTTATCCTTGTTTCTTGCCAGCCTAATAATCAAGATCATTTAAAACTTTCAAATAAACCAAGATAATTTGCAATACGATCTCACGAACGGTTACCTGAGACTTGCATTTCAGCATCCCCCAAACACTACACAATTCTTTGACTCCATAAGGCACTAATTTATTTACACTTTCATTATCAATTGGGGCCACTTGTCCTTTGTTTAAGTGATTTATCAGTGGATGCTTTTATTTATTTCGCAAGTCTTTCATATATTGTTTTGCAACGTGGATTGCGCTTTACCTTGTGTTTTATTTAAAGTAAATTTGTGATCTTTCATCTTCAAAAAACTCCTAAACAATACCCATCCGCATCACCATACACTAAAAACATTAAAACACATTGAGCCATAGTAAACTCTTTGTAGGGACTACCCCCCTTGGCTTCGTTAGGAGTTAGCTTAAACGGAGGAGCTAGGATTCAGGTGACAGTACCTGGCTCATTACTTGCCCCCAAGGCCACACTTTCCCCACTTGTAGTGAGGGAACAGCTTTCGAAAGATTTATGCTGCTAGTGTGCATCTCGGCGGACAACAGGCCAAAAAGGCCATGGAAATGAAATGAATGATCCTAATGAACCTGAATTAACTTGATGTAGACGTGATGCCTAAGTTGAATAAACACTCTCTAAACAACTTATCCATTTGTGAAGCACTGCCCTTCCCTTTATTATTTTGTCCGGCACAGAGTGTAGCTTTCCCCTTTCCCCGTCCAAAGTGTCACTTAGTTGACTTGGTCAAGTCATCCCTATGCCTAGCCTTCTTCTTAGCCTTCACCCTTTGCTAGCAGTTAGGCCATGTCCGTTGAATGAGTATGTCTTTAAAGCTTTTGTGCAAGTGAATTATAAATAACACTAGAATATATATGTATTAACTGCCACGGAATGATGTTTATACTTTAACTTAAGTTGTGAATATGATTAAAGGAACATGTCTTAGTCTTATGTTATAATCTAGTCTTTGGTTATATTTTGACCTAGTCAAACATAGTTTGATCATGGTCATTTTTGGGATCCGTGATATGATGGACCACTTGTGCTTATGGATGATCATCTATGGTCCCACATACACCTATTGATAATTCCATATGTTGTTATGCTTCAGATGATGATTGATGCAGTTAGTCAGTTTTGTTATTATTTCCAAATCGTA
Organism: Larix kaempferi; assembly: GCA_027924585.1. Classification (NCBI taxonomy): domain Eukaryota; kingdom Viridiplantae; phylum Streptophyta; class Pinopsida; order Pinales; family Pinaceae; genus Larix; species Larix kaempferi. The sequence goes on along the minus strand of BSBM01001138.1, from coordinate 15,881,076 downwards.
ATATTTTACACTGTCCGGGTATGGTGGACCCTACAGTTGACCCCACAGGTCAACCCATGCTGTATGAGTACTCATTTCTAGTAGATTTGGGTCTTCTGGATCCATTGAGACACTTATCTTTCAGTTCCGGGCACTTCTGAGTATGATAGTAGCAGTTATCCACCTGTTGACCAGTTTGGGCATGCTGATCCAACCTATCCAGTAGAGGCCTTGGAGGCCAATCATTGCCTAGGGCGCTACAGAGGGAGGGGGTGGTCCAGCCACTTTTTTTTACCATTATAACCCCCTTCCAGACAACCTAGCACACTCAGTTTGACAGCGTAGGCACCTTGGGTGGCAGTTTGGGGCACTTTCAGGATTTTCAGGAGGATAAAAAAATGGAATAAAAAGGTCACTGAGGAATTCGATTTGAGCAATTGAGGCAAGTTTTTGGCACTTGGTCTACTTTGAGGTCATCTATGGTGAACCCCCCATCTTCCAGATCAGTTGGCATCAGTCAGTGGGGTCCACAGTGGTTACAGGAGGTCTTTTACTGCATGTCTCTCTCAGATTTGGAGACAGGATTTGATCATTTGTATATTTGACATGTCATAGACTCATTATTTCTATATTATTGTGCCATGGGGACATGCTAGTGAAGGGAATTAATACCTCCTAGCCCCACCATGAGCTCCTAGTGACTTGTCTTGATCTTATATTGTGGCACATGTGTTTCTAGCCACCCTCCATGTATGACGTCACCCTCACTTAGTCACTTTTAGCTATGACATCATCACTTCATGAGTGATCCATGTGATATTATGTATTGGCTCATCTTAGTCGTTGATTAGATTGTTAGATCTTTTGATCTCAACCACTAGTTTCAAAAAGTGGTTTTGTGGTTTAGGGTTTTGTTCTTTATTATCCTATAAAAGGAGGAGACCCCCCTATTGTAAAAGCTATCTAGAGATTGTTGGCTCTTGGCTATTGGAATAAAAATACTTTCTTGGGCATCTTGAATCTTGGAGTTGGAATGCTTGTGGTGATTGTAAATGCTTCTTCCTCTGCACTGACAGACATTGGTGGCCATCTTGGATTTTATCTTCAACTAACATTTTTTGCAGGCAAAGAAGACGTCTTGGGGCAATTCGTATTGGTGGGGAGGCCTACCCTGCTCGTTTCAACAAGTCGTTTTGGGTTACAGGGAGTTGTTTTGTCTTTGCACCAACAATTTCATGTTATTCATCTCTTTTGTTTGCATCTACTTCCATTATTGTCAATTGATTGATCTTTGTGTCCTTGATTGACAGGAATAGGAAGGCCGATTTGGTTGGAGGCAAAACGTTGGCAAGAAAGGCTTCATCAATTTTGGCATTTGATCTTTGTGGGAAGTAATCCTCATCACAAGCAACCTCCATCTCCATTTTCCAGGTATGCTCAAGGAGGTATGAAATTCTTCTATCTTAACTATCTATTCTCTTAGATCACAAAACCCTCATTGATTAAAACCCTCATTTTTACATTTTTCTAGATCTACTTGGATCTAGCTTCGCTTTGGGGATAACTTTTAAAACCCACCTCTATAGCATCCACGGCAATTCGGATCTATAGTTTGGTGGTGATTGGCTTCCATTTGACCCTTTTCCCAAGGCACATTAGCCTCTCCAAGGGAGGTCGCACTCCTTCAGGAAGGCTAGTTGGGCTAGTTCCAAGTTGTGGGTAGGTGAGATCCCACTTGATTTGGATAGATCAACCTTGATAACCTACCCCTAGTGCTTTACCTTGTTGATCTTCACCATGTGGGCCCCATTCCTCGTTTTGAGGGTTGAGCCCCACTTGGGTCACTTGGTGATGCATTTTCAATCTTAGATCTATGGAGATCTAGTAAGCATTTGGACTTGATAACTTAGACCCACCTTGATAATTGCCTTAACTACCCTGATCTATAATTTGGTGTAATTTGGACTCCATTTGCCCCCTCAATCTAAGGCACTAGTCTCCCTTGGGTAAATCGCACTCCTTGGGCTAGTGGTGTTTTGCTAGATCCCATATGTGGGTGTTGCCCCTTTCATCTTACATCCATAGATCTACATCATTGCATACCCCTTAGTGTCATCTCACCCCTAACTTGAGCTTGTGGGGTCCCATTTGGACCATCTTCCACTTTTTAAGGAGTGGGCCCCACTTGTGTAAATTCCATGGCACTAGATCTTTTCATTTGAGCTTCATAAGTGGCCCTAGTCATTCATTGGTTGAAACACTTGTCACCTCTTAAGGCTCTTCAACCACACTTAAACTCTTGGGTCCACTTAATCTAACTCACTCATTGGTTTCTGTAACTCAACTTACACATTTCCCTAGGAACCTTTGGGTTAGCTAATCTTCATTGATTAGCTAGGGTCTCCCCCTTGATCTTGATTAGTCTTTATCTAAAGTGAAGAGTGCCTCGATTATCGTGACACCCAGCTTGCATTGGGAATCGTTGCATCTCTTAGGTCACCTCTTTAGTTGTCCATCTCCTCTACCATACCAGATGGGATTGTTATCACCTAAACTGTAGTTACCCCTATGGATGTATCCACTCATGGATGGCAATAGGGAAGGGCAACTCAAAAGGTGCAACCACGATCACCTCGACCTCCAATATATGGTTGTCACGCTAATCGAGGCAACCTTCACTTTATGTTATCTAGCCTAGACAACAAAGGGGGAGACCCGATCTACTCCCGACAGGAGAGATCAAAACCAAGACACCAAATCAAGTTAATTCTAAATGAAGTAAGGTGTATGGTTTATCCTAGACCTTAGGATGAAGCCACAAGATAAGTGAGGGGTTCAATGAGTATAGCTTTGGTTCATTGTTGATGTGAGAGTGACTTGTGATATTTGAAATAGGATCCAGGATTAAAGTACTAGTCAATGTGAGAAAATCCACTGCCTTGGGAACCATGTCCAATGCAGGGTAGTTTAGGGGTTGAATTGGGGCTAACTAGTACAAGTGACAAGCTTGATCATGATACATGATGACATCAAAGGGTTTAGTTCACCACACCAAGGTCATACCACAAGTTAATCCAACAATCTAGGAAAGTCGAATTGACTTGGAGAGAAACCAGTGCCTTGGGAATTGGGATAATGGAGTCAAAGTAAGGTTAACTTGTGGTTAAGGACTCCTATTGCATGAGACAAGTGGGCAATTACAGTCTTGATGGATGAACAGGTCTAGATCTAGGTTTGACCTAAGTGGACCACAATCCCTTAAAACAAGGAATGTTGTCCCCAAGGCAAGATTTGATGAAGTGACACACTAGACCTAGGTTTTGAATTATGCCCGTTCCAAATCCACAAAAATCTCAAGTACCCACATCCTAGAAGTGGACCAACTCATTTCTCCAAGGTGGTGCGACTTTACCCAAGGAGGCCTAAAAGTGGGATAAGTGGGGTCAAGACAAGTCCGATGACATCCAAATTTTAGATCCAAGTAGGTCGATCAAGTGGGAGTGTGGATCTATAATTTCAAGGCAATCCGATGGCTAGATCTTGCTAGATCTAAGTTTTAAGATACCATGTGGTCCAAAAATGGGGATTAAATCCCTTAAAATGTGGAATAGGGCCCACAAGGTAGAAATCTGAAAAGTGACAATCTGGGGGTAGGTTATTGGATGTGGAGATCATGAATCAAGCGGGATCTCAACTACCCACGTACTAGATCTAGGTCAACCCACCAAACTAGGAAGTGCGCCCTTGCTTGGAGAGGCTAAATGCCTTGGGAAGAGAGTCAAATGGAGGCCAATCCTCACCAAACTATAGATCCGGGATGACGTGGATACTATAGAGGTGGGTTTTAAATATCTTACCCAAGAAGCCACTAGATCTTAGTAGATCTGAAAAAATGTAAAAATGAGGGTTTGAAGAAATAAGGGTTTTATCAATTTATGAGTTATGTCAATGGATTGGATCAAGATAAGAGAAACAAACCTGTGGATCTTACCTGGGTAACCTTGTAGATGCCTTGATGATGATGATCTATGCAAACCCGATCAATTTGAGAAGCTTTGAGGTAGTTTTCTATGCAATCGATTTAGTCCAAGAAGCCAATGCGCCTTCCCTCCTGCACAACAAACGTCAACAATATCAGATTTGATGTAATCAAGAGATAAGACTAATGCCACAAGAGAAGTAACAGAAAGATGGCATAGATCACAATGATACTAATGATAACCCCCTGATACAAGCAAATGCCAAGAAAGTCGATTTGAAGAAGCCTTGCAAAATCGCCCTTGTTGAAGTCGCCCTCCTGTAGACAAGACAATGATTTCCAAAATAGATAGATCTTACCACAAATTCCAAATGCTAGGTTGCAATAGACTTTCCAATCAACATCTAAGAACACCAGATGCAAAGGAGACCACAAGAATTTCCACCAGAAAGTTTTTCTATACCAATAATCCAAGAGCCAAAGACCCCTTACAATGAGAAGCTCTCTCCTTTAAATAGGAAGGAGAGGCATCAAAATCCTAACCACTTTTTGAATGAGTGGCTAAGATTAAAAGATACAAATTTCTAATCAATGGTTAAGATGAGCTCAACAATAAAATACATGGATCACTAATAAAATATAATATAAGTGTACAAAATCGCCCTAGAAGAGGGGAATCCCACCAAATCATGATGACAAAATATAATAGGAAGCTTATGGTGGGTCCAAGGGGTAATTTTAGCCACCCTTGGTCAATCCCCATAGCACAATAATAATAAAATAGTCATCCATATACCAAATCGTGCCTCTATGGTCAAATCGTAGGCCTCAAAAGACCTCAGAAATCATCAAAAAGTGCCATAAGTGATGGATGCGGGCCCCGATGAAGCTGAAACTGCTGGAGGAGGTGCGGAAGACATCAATCCATCATCACTAATCATCTCATGCCAAGACATTGCCTCAGTAGCCCAAATCGAATTCTTCAATAGCCATTTCTACCAATCCTGAAATGCCTCCGGAAGCGTGAAACTGCCCCAAACTACCTCCTGGAGTGCCTGCGCTGTCACGGTCAATGTTTTAATAACCGGAACCGGGAATCAAACCGGTCTGGGGTCAACTCGGACCGGAACCGGAACCGGTAATGAACCGGACCGGTTTGATTTCAATGAACCGGACTATTAAAAAATACAAAAAAAATTACAATTTTAATCATAAAAATTATATTTAACATTCCAAGCTATATTTCGAAGCATTAGACACATAATATGCATATTTGAAAGTGAAACCATTAGACTAATAGACACATTGACATTCACAATGCACATAATATGTAAACTTTGTAAAGTCTACTCATATATATAAATCGGAGATTCGGAAATCCATAAACCATGTCTGGGTAACAAAATGGCACCAAGTGCACTACATACTCATAGTAAAGTCTCATAGCATATATCTCAAATTCTGAAACAAAATACAATATAAATGAGGCTCTATATCCTCTAGAGTCTACAGTCCAAAATGAAAAAACATGATCAATGATGAGTCATGACTCATAACTAATCAATCATCAAACTCAGCACCACTGCTAGAAATGGAATGCTCAACATCAACATATGGCTCAGACTCCTCGGAGTCGGACTCCTCACGGACATCTACGACCCTAGCAGTAGCACTAGTAGAAGCACGGGCTGTATGGCTAGGTCGGCTACTGCCAGTGCCAATGCCACCATCATTGTCCGCCATGCCTGGATCCTGCTCTGCACCTGCATCTCCTACTCCCAATGGATCAACATCCAAAGCCAAGTCATCTGTGTCTGTGACTGCATCAATATCAAAATCAGGACCAAACTCTGGCTGTTGGGTCTCCTCTACCCATTCTGAGGTTGGATCAATATCATCCAACACAATGGGATCTGTATCAGGTCTTTTGTTTAGCAATTGGTTGCGCCTTAGTCGGAGGTTGTACTGCACGAAGACAAGATCATTCAACCGTTTTTGTTCCAAACGGTTTCTTTTCTTCGTGTGAATCCTCTCAAAGACGGACCAATTGCGCTCACACCCGGAAGCACTGCAAGTCTGACTAAGGATACGAATTGCAAACTTTTGCAATAGACCACAATGGCTGCCAAATGAATCCCACCAATTTGCTGCATGGACAAATTAAATTTAACAAATTAGATTGTGAATTGAACATAAACAACTTAAAATTAAAAGTTAAAGCTTAAACAATTGAACTTAAAGTCTTAAGCAATAAAACTTGAAATTGTTTACCTGGTTGGTCGCAATCTCTCATCTTTATTGCTACACTTTTTCCAAAAGTGCCCGTGGCTCTTTTGAAAGAGGTAAGCTGTCGATGTACTTCCATCTGGTCATTCTCATCAGGGATCATGCGCTCTATGCAATCATACAAACCATCTTTCACCTCCCCTGTTAGATCATCTCCTGGTCGAGTTCTATAATGATACTTTGGGTTCAAGAAAAACCCAGCTGCATGTATAGGGCGATGGAGTTGATTGTTCCATCTGTTATCAATGATCTCCCAAATAGGCCCATACTTGGCTACTCTATCTTTGTATGCTGCCCTTATCTGCTCCTTTGCCTGATCCATAGCCTCATAAATGTAACCCATTGCCAATTTTTCCCCATCCACCAACCGCAACACCTTAACAAGGGGCTCAGCAATTTTCACAACCTCTGCTGCTTTTTTCCAAAATGCACTATCATTAACTCTTTTTTTGGTGTCTTTTGCATCTTGCTTACGGGCCCACTTAGATGAATTCCATTCATCACATGAAAACATCTTCTGCAAGTTTTGTTCTTGGGAAATGAGAGATTGCAATGTGAGGAAGTGTGTTGCAAATCTCGTGATGGCAGGCCTAACAAGTTCCCTGTTCCCAGTGCTTTTCCTCATTAGGTTCAAGACCCATGCATGGTTGTAGATGTATTTTGTAATGCTCTTTCCATGCTCTACAACATTCTTGACCCAATCCAGTTTGCCTATATCCTCAAGCATGAGGTCTATGCAGTGTGCAGCACATGGGGTCCAAAATATGGTTTTGTGTTTATCCTCTAACATCTTACCAGCAAGAACATAATTAGATGCATTATCTGTGATGATTTGAACAACATTTTCCACCCCCGCCTCCATAACAACTTCATCCAAGAGTTGAAATAATAGGGTTGCATCTTTCACCCTATCAAATGCATCAACTGATTTCAAAAACATGGTTCCTTGTGGGCAAGAGACAAGGAAATTGATGATAGTACGGTTCCTTATATCAGTCCATCCATCTGACATGATGGTACATCCCGAGGTGGCCCATGACTCTTTAAAACCCTCCAAGTATTCATGTATGGACATAACTTCCTTATGCAAAAGTGATCCCCTCAACTCATGCATACTAGGGCCTTTGAAGCCCTTACCAGCTGCAAGAACAGAATCCCACATAGGTTGATAATAAGCTAAGCGAGAAGCATTGAAGGGAATATCTGAATCATACCACCATCTAGCTATGTACTCATGAGCAACTACTTTGCATTGCTTCTTCCAATGCTCATCTAAGGTGGGCTGAATGTGGGTTGGTTGAACTTGAGATTGAGAAGCATTGCCACTTGGAAAGGAGGGGGAATGTGAAGAATAATAGTGCTAAAGGGTCTTCTTCTTTTTAGGCTGATTTTCTCCAATGTTTTGGGTCTTTTGACGAGAGGGAGGAACATACTGGAAGGGGTCCCTAGCAACGGTAGAAGGGGCAGAGGAAGAGCCTTCGAAATCATGTAAACCAGATGCCCTCCTGGCAGCATTTGCAAGTTCCCTCTTCCTCCCAATTACAGCTTGTATTTCTTTATGCCTAGCCTTCTCTTCTTGATATTTTTTAAGCTGATCTAATATCTCAGCTCTAATCTCCCCAATCACATCATCCGGTGCATCACATGGAAGAACTTGGCCTCTTATCCCAGCCAAGTGTTGCTTCACCCTATGAATGCCCCCCCCACCCATGTGTTTGTGGCAATATTTGCAAAAAATTTCCCCCTCAACACACTCAACATGGACCCATGCAGCATCTTTCACTCTAGGAGCCATTGGGAAATTTGAAAATAGATTCTGCAAGTGAAAAACAATGGAAAAAAAAATGAAAATGTGCAAAACAGATTTAAATTTTAAATTTAGAAAAAAAAACAATTATGAGTTTGCACTTTGCAATGTGCATTTGCATACAAAATGACAAATTTAAAAATTAAAGAAACAGTGCCATAGGCATAAATGATAAACAGGCTAAGTTCCTAACTACTAGACTACTAGTACTGTTGAAGTCGTTCCATCCCTAAGGCTTGACAATAGTAACTTGGTCTTAGTTTTATAGTTTAGGGACTGTATGGTTATGTAACATCAAGATTCAAGAGATATAGGACACCCAATAAGACAATGAATACAGTGATCAATAAATCTGCAAACAAGTACTCTAACTGCTGATTTTAAATTTTTATCCAAGTATAATATCAATGAGTGTATGGATAATAAGAAGCTGTTAGAAGAGGTATGACAGTGATTAAATTTGCATCAACAAAGATCTACCATATCTTATAGTATCTGCTAATAAAAACCACAAATGAAACAAAAGAAAGGAACTTTGGGATCAAAACGTTAATTCAGAGGCCACATTTAGCAATGACAAATGAAAAGAACAACCCAAATAGATTACACTTGTGAACCAAAGAATCATGTTGAAGCCAAAAGGCAAAACAAGTAACACAGTTCCATGGCCTGCAATTTCTTTTATTGACAAAAAAAGTTAAAAGTTAAAACAGACCAGCTTAGTTAATGGATAGTTTTGGGTAATTTTCCTTCAATATTTTGTAAATTTGTACAATATGTTTTATCAGATTCATTCCTCTAATCTGTTCGCTATTCTGGATAAATAGAGAAGAGGAAGTCCATACAGGTTTAGGGCCTAGGCAACTCACCAAAAATGCTAGGCAGGGGAACTGTGCTTAATCTGCAAGGTAGGCATTTACGAGGGTTAATTACCCCAATTATCTTCTCACTCGTGACTCAACATAGAAACCTTTATGCTCACAAGCTTGCATTTGTATGAAAATAATGTACAAGCTCAACAATGATTATCTAGTGCTGTTCAGTGTTAACAGCTATCAATACTATCAATATAGGCTTGATGGCAAGGACTGTGTTTACTGTGTTTTATGCTATGGCACTTGTATGGTCTGTTATATCCCCAAGAGAGTAAGTGTTGATGCTGGGCATTTTTGTGGAAGTGGCTACTTAAAATGCCATGTGATTCTGCAGCATTATAGCCTATAGGATGATACTAACCTAAACTAGCAATGGAATCTCAATCACTCTTTAACACACTTGTAATATATCAGATGTGAAGTATGCTTTACAGAAAACAAGAAGCATACCTTGAAAGTTGAAGGCTTGAACAGTTGAAACTTGAACTTTGAAGTTGAATGAAATCTGCAGCTGGATTGAACTTGAAGGAATGAAGATGATTGAACTTGAAGTTTGATGATGAGCGGCCTCCTCCACAATCCACAGTCAGCTGGCTTCACACTTCACACTTCACTCCTTGCCAAGGCCCAAAACTTGAAGTCTTGAACACTCAAGTTCTCAACAGTCAACACACTCAAACAGAAACTTGTTACTTGACACTTGACAGCAGCAATGAGACAATGAGCTCTTGAATTGTGAGTGAATGAGAAGGTGGGGGCTGGGCACTTATTTATTAAGTTTTGGAGGGCGAATTAGGGTTAGGGTTTGTGTTTTTTTTATTAAAAAATCAAAAAAAAAAACAAAAAATCGTAAACCTGGGCCCGCGGACGTGACAGGTTGTTGGCCGGCCGGTTTATCACGGGACCGGACTGGTTAGGTCCGGCCAGACCGGTTTGGTATTGAACCGGTCCGGTTAGGTCCGGTCAGGACCGGTTCAATACCAAACCGGGCCCCCGGTCCGGTTTAAAGGCCGGTTTGACTCTGTTATGATGCTGGCCGGTCAAACCGGCCGGTTCCGGTTCGGACCGGACCGGTTAGTAAAACACTGGTCACGGTGAGGGCACCAGTGTGTCCGGGAGGGGGGTAATATGGTAAAAACAAGTGGCTGGACCACCCCCTCCAAGCACAGCGCCCTAAGTCAACCGGATAAAAATCACATCTGCTCTGACAGGGTCTCTGACAGACCAAAACTACACTGGGATAGCCTATTGAGGCTCAATCATCACTGTAAGTGCCCGGAACTGAAAACAAACTGTCTCATTGGACTCAGAAGGTCCAAATCCATCCAAGATGTGTACTCATACACCATATGAGTCTCTGCATGATCAAAATATATATCCAATATACCGGAACAGGTGAAAGAATAATAATCTGTAAATGATCAAATAATGCTGTAAACCATGAATCATCATCATAACCCTGTAGCTGCTGCATAGAATCATCATGTACATGTACATAGACCATATATCATCAATCCATATCATCACAAGGTCCAACCATCTCATGTCCTATGGTTGACCTTGGTCAAACTAGGTTTGACCAAGTCAACATGACCAAATATAACTCAGACCATCATCGGAAGCCGCTACAAAGTGTCAAACGTTAATGCATGCTCTACAACTTATTCAAATAACAATTATAACACAAAGTAATCATTACTGGCGTTCTAAATCCAAATATATAATGTCATTAATTATTATTATTACTCAGACTAGACTTTCAAGATCATACTCACTTCATAGCTATGATCAATTTGCTAGTGAAGGGTGAAGGCTAAAATAACTGGCTAGGCTAAGAGATGACTTGACTGACTTAACTTTGTGACACATCGGCAAAGGGAAAGGGAATACACACCATAGTATATATTGAATGAGCAACAACACAGGGAATGGTGGTGTCTCACAAATGGATGAGTTGTTCAAAGAGGGTTTATTCACCTTTAACAGATGCGCACAATCCATAATACAAGCAAGGCCAGCAATTGTTTTGATATAGCATTTAAGTTCCATTGCTTTTTGGGCCTGAAGTTTCCATAGCCTTGATCTATGTGTGTTTATAAACACATTGCATAGATTTACATTTATTTAGGCTTTTTGTTGCAGGTGTGTTTTTAAGGCACTTGTTTACCTGAGCACTTCTAAGTGTGTCACAGACAGCTTGTTTACCTAGGTATTTACATTTCCAAAAGATATAACATTTTATTTTCATGGCCATTTTCATTTGGCATGCCTTTCATTCATGTGTGTTTAGAAACACATTGCATGAATGGGCTTTTCATACAAGATATAGCATTTTATTTTTTCCAGAATTTGTATTCATGGCAGCACTAAAAGTTTCAGGTTTAGCCAACACAACTTTAGTGACTAGGGGGAATTCACAAGGAACTCCAACTCACCATAGGTAAGTTTTGTCACCAACTCAGAGCCGAGGCACAATAAACAGGGAAGCTCATCCAATACAGAGGCTACAGTGGGGAAAAGATCCTCCATGTCACTAGTCAAGTAGCAGGTCAAGATGATAAACTAAAAGGTAGGCAATGGATGGATGAAGACAATGAATAATGGAGCCAACACTAGCAAGCCAAGGTATGGTGGAATGATCACCTCTATTCTCCCTAAGGAGGGTAAAACCAATGAGTATGAATAGTGAACTTCTAAGTCTGAGTAGGGACAATATAATATATATAATAAGATCAACCAGGTCCACATATCTATATGATCGCCAGATCATGACACTAAGTGCTAAGACATGCTATAAGAATAAGTATAAAAGCAATATAACCATAACACAACGATATATCTGCTGAGTCATATCCCTGAATGCTCATCACTTGAACCATCATCTGTCCTCTGAAACTACTGCTGTAACTCTGGGCACTACTGACTGCTCTGTACAAATGGTATAATGACTACATCGGTCATCTCTCTAAGTGTCCTGAGACTCAGTCATGGCATGGGGAATATATACTGTTGTCCAAAATCTGATAGTGATCCAATATAGATGCTCATCTCAGCATCTCAATGTAAGGGAACTGGCTGAATAGTGTACTGGCATCAATAAAATAATGTATGGTAGCCCGGCTACTATATATGTGATAACAGGGATACCATTAGGGACAACTACAAATTGTGTGATAACAGGACCATTTTCAACCGATCTATCTATTTCATGCTTTGTGTTTCAACTAAAAACAATTGTTCCTAAAATTTACTTAATAATTTTTCCCCTTGCTCTCTCGAAGTACTAGACCATTCTGTGGTGTGGGGAAAAGAGACTCTTGGGCTTAGTGTAGTTTAACAATCCACTTCACACTTTTAATCAAATAAACCAACGCTCAAAGCCTGAAGTATGCTCTTGACCGCCGCAGCTTAGTCTGAACAGTTGGGTCAATCAAAAAAAGGTGTAGAGCACTTAGTCTTAATAGGAAAATCCAATCGAACTCAACTTTAAGAACTCGGGAGGTTGCATGGGTAGACACCATAGAGTCAGAAAGCTACTTTAAGCAAGTTCATCCTCGCCTTGTTGGACACTTGGTAAAGCCACTAGAGCACTCAATTCAAGAGGTTAGGTTTCTTTGGGCCAAACCAAGAATTAACCCACTCCCATAATACCCATTAATAATTTTAAAATATACAACAAGCCTCTTGCAATACTTTCACGACACAAACACAGCAATCACTTTTTACAATCATATTCTCGGCACTGGTCTTTAATTTTCCATGTTTTAAACTTCAATTATAAAATGTCATGAATGCATATCTATCATGTGTTGTGTAAATTAATTGTTTCAATTTGCAATTGATGCTTAGTTGTTTTATTTGTCCACTTCAATCATATTAACTCCTAGATTAGCTTTTTTACTTGTTTTCATAGTTAAAAGCCTTAGAATAATTTCATAGGGACCTATTATCACATATATAGTAGCCGGGCTACCATACACTATTTTTCATATTCCAGTACACTTTTAAGCCAGTTACCTTACATTGAGATGCCAAGATGAGCATCTATTATGGATCATGATTATACTATGGACAGCAGTTTTATTCCCCATGCCATGACTGAGTTTCAGGACACTCAGAGAGATGACTGATGTAGCCATTTAGCCATTTATACAGAGCAGTCCGTATTGCCCAGAGTTGCAGCATCAGAGTTTCAATGGACAGATGTTGGTTTAGATTATGTGCATTCAGGTATATGACTCAGGAGGTATATTCTTGTGTTATGGTTATATTGCTTTTAAATTCATTCTTGTAGCATGTCTTAGCATTTAGCATCATGATCTGGCGATCATATAGATATGTGGACCTAGTTGTATCTTTATATATGTTAAATTGTCCCCACTTAGACTTAGAAGTTCATTATCCATACTCATTGGTTTTAGCCTTCCTAGGGAGAATAGAGGTGATCATTCCCACCATCCTTGGCTTGCTAGTGTTGGTCTCATTATTCACTATCTTCACCCATCCATTACTTTCCAGTTTGTTTATTACCCTGATTTACTACTTGACTAGTGGCATGGAGGACCTTCCCCCGCTTTAGCCTCTTTGTTGGATGAGCTTCCCTGTTTTTTGTGTCTCGGCTCTGAGTTAGTGACAAAAATTACCTTTGGTGAGTTGGATTGTAATCCTAAATCATTCTAGTCGATTGTCCCGATGTTTGGCACTGGTACGAAGTCCCCCTAGTCACTTAAGATGTTGGCTAAAACTGAAAGCTCATGTACTACTTCTGGAAACTTATGTAAATTCTCCCATGGAAATTGTAAACTCTAGAAAGTGTTTCTTAACACACGTGAGTAAAGGGCAAGAGCAATGAAAAGCTATAAATACTCCTTGAAGAGTATAAGAAAGGTCCAAAAAAGCTGGTTCTTAAACTCTATATCTAAACGATTGCTGACCTTATGTATATGTATAAACATGCCCTGGATGCAAGCTGCAATTAGTTGTGCTTCTTAGCACACCTGAGATCCGTAGGGTTATGTAGGCCAAAAAGGCCATAAAGTGAAATCAATGGATCCTAATGAACTTGGATCATCTTAATAAAGTAGACATAATCCCTAAGTTGAATAAACACTCTTTAAACAACTTACCCATCTGTGAGACACTGCCATCCCCCTGTTACTGCTTGTCCAACATATGCTCAAGTGTGTATCCCCTTTCCATATCCAAAGTGTCACAATGTCAAGTTAGTAGTCATCCCTTAGCCTAGCCTTTTCAGTTTTAACCCTCACCCTTCACTAGCAAATTGGTCACAACTATGAAGTGAGTATGGTCTTGAAAGTCTGGTCTGAGTCATAATAATAATTAAAAGCCTTATATTTGTTGGTAGATCGCCAGTGAAATGATTACTTCTTGTTATAATTGTTACTTGAATGAATTGTAGAGCATGTTTTAACCTTTAGCACTTGCAGCAGTTTGATGATAGCCTGAGTTATATTATTGGTCATGTTGACTTGGTCAAACCTAGTTTGACCAAAAGTCAACCACAGGACATGAGGTGGCAGACCTCAGATGATGCAGAGATATGATATATGGTCTGGTACAGGTCACCAGATGGTTCTATGCAGTGGTTTCAGGCTTATGATGATGATTTGTGCTTTTCAGCACTTTTACAGATTATTATTATTTGGTCTGACAAGTATATTGGATATTTTATATGATCATGTAGAGCTCCATAAGGTGTATGAGTACACACCTTAGATGTATTTGGGCTCTCTAAGTCCAATGAGACAGTCTGTTTTCAGTTCCGGGCAGTTACAGTGATGATTGGCCTCAGTTGGCTATCCTAGTGCAGTTTTGGCCTGTCAAATAGCCTGTCAGAGCAAAGGTTGGATTTGACTGGTTTTCCTAGGGCGCTGTGCATGGAGGGGGTGGTCCAGCCACTTGTTATTACCATATTACCCCCTTGCGCACATCCCTTGCAAATGCCTTCATGTTTTGCGCACATCCCTTGCAAATGCCTTCATGTTTTTCCTAGATTTCTAGAAGTCCTGAAACTGCTTTGCTTGCAATAGGTAATGCTCTATAGTGCACATGTGCAAGCCTTCTATGCCATAGTTCACTTGGTTCCATGGAGTCATGAACCAAAGCTTGTTCAGGTTGGCCCTTCAACTTGTACAAACCTCCCTCTTGCTCTCCAATCACAGTTGCATCATCTATCGTCTTTCCCTTTGGCCACATTAGGACTTGGCCATCTACAAATCCAACCCTCGTTCCCTTAGCATCTAGTGCTAATATGGAGAGAACGTTCTTCTTTAGTCCTGGAACATATAGCACATCTTTCATCTTCAGAGATTTGTTGGAGTCTAGCTTGTAGGAAGCTTCTCCACTTCCTTTTATGGGGTATTGGTAATCATCCCCAAGTTTCACCTTATGAGGTGACTCATGCTCATATAGATTGACGAATGATTCTTTGTATCCTGTCATGTGCTTGGAAGCTCCACTATCTACAAGCCAATCATTGTTCCCATGTGTAACAGTGCCCGTGAGTGCTAAGATCAGGACATATTCTTCATCACTTGAAGAATCATCTCTTTCTTCTTCTCTGGTTCTTTTCCTTGCAGGTTCATCATCTTCAGCAGTGTGAGCATGATGTCTCTTCTTGTTTGTCTTCTAGTTGGAGCCTTTGTTTATGGGACAATCTCTGGAGTAGCGTCCCTTCTCATCACATGCATAACAGCTAATGTTGGATAGATCTTTTCTGGGTCTTCCTTGTTTATCATAGTTCTCCCTCTTACTTTGATGGTGGTTCTCCCTCTTGTTGTAGTTTCTTCTTCTAGCGTGAATTGTGAGAGCTTGGTCATCGTTTGCTCCCATCTTCTCTTCTCGTGCCACAAGTCGAGCTTCTTCCTGTGTACATTCTTCCCATAGTCTGTTGAATGTGATCAACTTCTTTCTGGCACATATCCCTTGAATGAATGAATCCCATGATCTTGGAAGACCATTCAAGGTGGTCATAACGATCTCTCCTTCCTCTACCTTTTCCTCAACTGCCTCAAGTTGCTCCTTGATCTGTGAGACCCTTGTGAAATCGGATTGCATGGTCTCTGAGTTCAGGATCTTAATGTTCTTGAGTTGGTTCCTTAATGTCATCTTTCGATTGATGTTCTTCCCTTTGAATAGCCTTGTCAATGCATCGAACATCTCCTTGGGTGTCTTCAAGGATGACACATGCGAGATGAGAGATGATCCTTAATGGAGTCAGCAATAATTCTCTTGGATTTAACCAAGTTCTTCTTGTGGATGGCCTTAGCCTCATCTCCCTCTGGTGCTGGAACCTCTTCATTCACACACTTGTCCAAATCATTTTCTTCAAGGACAAGGGCAATCCTATACTTCCATGCTCGGAAGTTATCAGCTCCTTCAAGCTTATCCTCAAGCTTGGTGTGGTGAGACATATTGAATGACTACCTCAGATGGAAATAACAAAGATTTAGATCTTACCAATTTGAGATGCCCAACCTGGTTCTAGAGCTGGCTAGCCTAGGGTTTGTCAGAGAAACCCTAATTTTCCAAACTTGGAATCTTGAACTTCTGATTAGACAGGAAGATGCGCCTCCTCAAGGCGAGTTATCCAATGTACTCACTTTTCCAAATATGTGAACAGAATCCCAAAATAACAGATGCCCTAGTTTTCCTCCAGTAGGAGTAATAGGTCCAAAAATGAAAATTCTCAGAATTTGATTCTGCTTCTACAGAAAGATGCACCCTTCTAGGGCGAGTTAGCCTAGCCTCCTTTTCTTGATGATCTGTGGAGAGAAAACCTCAAACTTGGAAACCCTAGTTTCTCGCTGCTGCACAATGTCTTCTTTTCAAGCAAGCTCTGATACCATGTTAGAGTTTGTACTTTAATTCAATATTATTTAGGATCTTTAACTGAAAGAATAACAAGCACATCAAAACACAATAGACACAATAGTTTTCCTCGAGGAAACCATAAAGGAGAAAACCCCGCAACTTCCTCAAAGATAGTTTCGTCACTAATTCAATATCAAGCCAAAAGTGGAAAACCCAAAATATGTCTTCTGCAGCTTCTCTCTTTTCTCCACAAGCGAACTTGTCCTCTCTCTCTTGCTATGCAAACTTGTGTGAGTGAGTAGTGTGTCCAAATGAGAGAGCCTAACTCTCTATTTATAATTTACTTCTAACTTGACCTTTTACCTAACTAGGTCAGCCTCAACTAAAACTGATTGGGCCGACTTCTCTAGGAAGACTCAATAACCCTATTACCTTTGACTCTAGGGGATCTATAGCCCCGACTAACAATGGAGGTTTTACCTCAATGACTTTGCATGACCAAATGTAATAATGACATCTCCGACCGGAGGAAAAACATCTCCGTCGGAGGTACAAATAAAATACAATAATAATATCAATATAAAATACAATTGAATATCTTCCGAAGTTACATTTACATCAACAGAAATGCGCCCTCTCTTTGCATGGGGCAACTTCTTGAGATGGAGGGTGGAGATTGGTGGTGATAAACTCGAGGTTGGAGCTACCAACCAAATCAAGAGGTGGTGCAATCTCCTTCAAATGGAAATCAATCAAGTTCTAATCAGAATCAGTCAAAGCACAATTAACTCCCTCATCAGCTCATGGGCCCTCCTTTATCAATGCGCCCTCTCTTGCATGGTTTTTGCTATTTAAACAAGAGCTTTGCTTCTTTATTCGCATCAGAAGGTCGAACATCTGCTTGCAATTGTAATATTTTTGTACTAAGTCAATAAGAAAGCTTTGGAGGCTACCCTATTGTTGTCTACGGTGTGGATTGTTCTATGCTTTTCTAAATATGAGGTAATATGTATCATGTGTTGCATACTAGTAATTGTTGGGATTTATTGGTCTTGGAAGGGAAAGTATTTTTCATAAGAATAGTAAGTATTACTTTATAGATTATTTGCTATTGTAAATGATATCAGGATGTAAGATTTCTTGCTTGAATATATTATTCCTCATGTTTCTTTTAGTCATTTACACAAATATGCTTAATCCCCTTTGCTAGTGTTGTATTCATCTTGTAGGTAGCCTAAGCTGGAGGAGTGGAGGAGCATGTTAGCTCTTCTTCACATTCAGTAGAACTAAAACAAAGAGTTCAATCCCACCAATGCATCAGAAAGCAGACTCCATAGCCCATCTTCAAAGCTCAACCCCCTTGGGTTCATAACTTCTCGATCCAACTTCTTACATCTATTCTGGTTACTGGTTCTTTCTCCCATTTAGATCTCGATTCAAAGTTTACTTTTAAATAGATCTAAATGTTTGCAATCTAAAGGTTATAAAAGGTTTATTCAATATTCTAGATCTAGATTGTTTTTTCTCAATTTTTGTAAGTTTCAAAGCATAGATCAGAAAGAGCAAAAAGAAGAGATTAGTTGAGTTTAAAGTTTTTATCAAGCAAGTTAGTGCTTAGATATTTCTTTGCCATCTCTTAAAGAGGCAAGTAAAGATCCTAAGAAGGCAAGCTTTCTAGCTTGCCTTAACGTAGTGAAAATGTTAAGAAAATCCGGCACTAAGACTTAATTACTACGTGGGGAAATTTCTCAGGAAAAGCAGGAACCACTGGGAGGTGACATCAGGGCACAATTAGACTACACCCTTGTTGGTGTAGTGTTGAACACCGCCCTCAAGACTCCATTTCAGCCCACACGTCTTCGTGAGGAGCCACCATTAATTAACTTTCGGACATTACTACTTGTACCTCATGGTATATCTAGAGCTCCCCCTTCCTGTAATCAAATCCCATCTCATAATAATTTAAAACTAATCAAGAAGCACTGGCAAAACATTTACAATACATCAACACGTTATTTCGACTCCACTACTGGCACTGATCTTGTTTATATTTATTTCAATCTTTGAATCAGATCTTATGTGTTATATGATTATGTTATGCTGTTGATCTTAATTTTGCGAGTGAATTTTGCTTTTAGTCAATCTTTTTCAAAACTCCTAAACAACTTTCCCAATCATAAACCTAAAGCTTAATCATCCTTAGGGCTTGGATGATGCCCTAGTGCATTGACAAAGTTACACAAACAGTAATAAAGAAAGCCTATACAGTGAGATGTTTGAAGAACAGTTCTGAAGAAGTATTAGAGTATGTTCAGTGATATACAGTGGCATTCATACAGTAAATTTGCTTTTGAAGACTTGTTCTGAAGTATTGACACACATACAACTCAAATCTATTGAATGGACAATACAAATATAGTGATGCAACAGACCTTGTTTGATGATGAAGACATACATGGTGCACTTTGATGATGTTGACAATGTTAAGTAAACAAGTTGACAAAAAAATGACAAGTGAAGAAAACAAGACAAGTTGATGGTAGCAATAGTAGTGAAGAGTAATGAGCAAAGGTTGATGAGCAAGCGTTGATGAGCAGACTTGACCAGCAGGATTGATGAGCAGAGGTTGACCAACAACAGAGCAGATTGATGAGCAGCAGTATTGATGAGTAGATTGATGAGCAATGTTGATCAACAGAGATGATGAGCAGGATTGATGAACAGAGGTTGATGAGCAGCAGTGAGCAAATGAACAAGATGATTGATGAGCAGACCTATGACCAGCAGTAGTGATGAACAGAGTTGATTAGCAAATGATGAGCAACGTTGATGAGCAGTAGTGATGAGCAGAGTTGATTAGCAGATGATGAGCAGCGTTGATGAGCAGCAGATTGATGACAATCACAGATTGGCATCAAGCTTGCAAGTAGTGTCTTGCACTTGAGGATTGGACTACTCAAACCTTCTTAGTTGGAGCTAAGAAAACCAGGCTAGGTCCTGTTACAAGAGTTGGTACTCTTTTCATCAGTTGGTGCTGATTGTAATCGAGAAGATTGTAGTCTTCCATGTACAATAAATAAAGATCAAAATTACATGTATTCTTGTGTCTCTTTTGATGTGATGTTGTGCTTATGACTCATGATGAATTTGATTATGCAATTGATGACATAATGCTTGATATACTCTGATTGATTGATAAAAGTTGAAAAAGGTTTAAATTGCTCACACACTGATTCACCCCCCCTCTCAATGTGACCATTGTGTCCAACATTATTTTCATAGGGACCACCCCCCTTGGCTTCGCTAGGAGTAAGCCTAGACGGAGGAGTCGAGTAATCAGGTGACAGCACTTGACTCTCACTTGCCCCCAAGGACACACCGAGCGGCTTGAAGGTTTCCTGCTGCGTTCCCCCTAGGTGTGTATTAGGCGGCAACAAGGTCAAAATAGGTCAACTCGAGTAAAAGTCAACCCAGTTTAAATCGACTCGTTTAGGGCCCAATCCAAATTTAAATCAGGAAATCGCAATTTAAAGCGTGATTCTAGTAACTCTGATTGATACATATTTTCTTGGAGCAAATCTTGTTGTAAGGGTTCCCCTCTTGTTCATGTGTGGTGCTTTGATCTTTCTTGGAGCTTCACGGTTGTAAGTTGTATTGGGTGTTTACAATGTACATTATCATTTATATGCTTTTGCTTGGGCCATTGAAAGGGTATTACTACCTAGTTAGAGAAAGGGATTTTAAGTTAATCTCTATTTCATCGTTTCTTTGCATGTTTATTTATACGAGAGTTATGTGTTGTATCTTTATAATGATTGTGCAACCTTAAGCCTTTATTTATAGAGTGCAGCTCCAAGAGCTTGAAACGAAGGGGATTCTTCATTCGACTCTTTCCCTTGTAAACCCTTATCCACCTTCAACTTCACCAAGTAGGGTTTGGGTTAGTTCATGCAATTCTACTCTCTCGGTGACATATTAAGCAAGGCCCTCTTAGTTTTTTATTCTTTGACTCCATTTTCCCTTGATTAGATTGGCATTAGAACTTGGAGTGACCTCTTTCATCCTCTCAACACCTCTTTTATTTCATATACTACAAAAAGACACATTTTGCTAGAGCTACTCTTCACAACACCTTGTACTTCATTGTTTATAGACCTAGAAATCCTATCATAGGGAATCCCCCTTGAATTGTAGAAGAGCCAACCAAAAGTGCGAAGAGGGTTGAGTTCACCTTGGGATAGCATTGCTTCTTTTGGACTTTAATCATATATGCTGGTTTGGAAGGTAACATGGTAGAGGTTGAACCTATGAAATTCACAAGGTCTAGGCTAACCTGTGGTTCACAAACTAGCTGGGACGACCTATGTGAGTTTGTGGACTAGACGGACCTGTGTGGATCACAAACTAGGCAAGGAAACCTATGTGAGTTCACGAACTAGGCCAACCTAGGCTAAGTACCAAATTTAGGGCTATGCCAACATGTGACTAGACCGAAATTTCCAAACGAGTGATAGATCAGAGTGCCAACGAGAGAGTGTCAACAGGAATCCATAGTTAGAGTGTCGACAAAGATCAAAATGCCAACAGGAAATCAGAGCGCCAACAAGAGATCAAAGCACTCAAAGAGAGAGAATATTGATTTAACCAACATTGCCTCAAGATTTCAGTGTAACAATCCAAATCATGTGAGTTGTGAGCTACATGATCCTTTGGTCAGAACCAGAAGAAAATTTCCCCTCCTCAACACCAGTATAGTGGCCAAGCTGCAGAGCCCACAGATCATATTTCTTTGAAGTTTGAAACGCCTCTAGAGAATCTTGTGTCGATCGATTACCCATCAAGTTTGAATTCAAGCATGAGACCAATGTTCACTGAAGCTCCCAGATGCCGATACAAAAATTGCTCACAATTCTCGTGAAATAATCCATTGTAGATCTTTCACAGGTTTGGCCGAAAATCAACTTTTCAGCTACAAAAATGCTAAAACATTGTCACAGATGTAAGAATTCATGACACGCTACACAGACGTCAATCACCACGTGAAGCAAACCTCAGCATTCAGACAAACAACCAGCAGTAATGGAGAGATAAAAAACTCACTTTCAATATGTTGAAAACTTAGTCCCTCAAGAGCAATAACAAATATAAACCAGTGAAGCACCACTCGCCCAAGACTCGCGAGTACTCACGAGTCTGGGCGAGTCAACCTCCAATCCGGGTACTCGCGTAAGACTCGCCCAGTGACTCGGCAAACCGCAGTGACTCATCAAACCCGAAGGGACTCGGTCGAACTCGCTTTGACTCGGCACACTCGCAGATAATCGGGGCATGAACTTGGCACAAACTCGGCAAACACACAAAAAATTTCCACGGTGAGAACCTAAAATTCGTTGAAATTCGACCCCAAATTCGTTGAGGTTCAATGCAACCGCCGAAACTTGCTGCGTGATTCCCTGGTGCGATTTACTATGCCCACGGAAAAATATATTACTATGCCCCATGGCCATAACCCAAGCCCCACGAAAAAATGTATTACTGTGCAATTCCCGAATCCATGGTGCGATCAACTATTGCGAGTAGTAACCATGCATGAGAGATGGCGGCTCAAATAATATTTTATCAGTTTATCGATTAAAACTTAAATGAGAGATGGTGGTTCATTCAACATGGCAGATGGGGAATGGTTTAGTCGACATGGAGGACGGAGGACGGCGGCGAATGGTGCAGAAGTGGTAATTTTTTTTTATTTATAAATTATTTAAATTTATCAATTTTTTAATAAACTTTATATATATTAAACTTATATATTAAGTTTATAAACTTTTTAATAAACTATATAAACTTTTAATAAACTTATATATTAACTTTATAAATATATTCTTATATGTTAACTTTATATATATAAACGTTATATATATATAATTCAAAAAAGATATATATATTATATCAAGTTTATACATACATTATGTTAATAAATTATATAACTTGATATAATATATATATATTTTTTAATTATATATATATAGACGAATATAAATTATATAACATGATATAATATATACATTTTTTGAATTATATATATATAGACGGATTTAATGACGAATCTCATTCGAGTCTCATCAGAAAATTCAAATTCGAATCGAATTTGATCATCAACGAACTAAAACTTCAAATTCGAATCGAATTTGATCATCAAAGAACTAAAATTTGAAATGGAACCGTGTGACTTAGAGTATATGTCACACATAACTTATAACTTACAAATCATTTTGATGAATTATTGCATAGATTGTAGTTTTATAACTTATATGAATTGGAAATGTCATAACTTCTTTTTTTTCCCAAAATTTACCATATTTTAAGTATTTTTTCTTTTTTGCCGAGTCTGTCCCGAGTCTTTCCGAGTTGACAAGTCATATGCCAGCCGAGTCTTTGCCGAGTCCGAGTCGTGCAACATTGATATAAACTAAGAGAAAGGCCATCTATCTGAATTGTACTTAATAAGTAACCATGATATTTATCTAAACATCTGAATTTAATTTCAGTGTAAACAATGTAAGTGAATAGAACAGTACAGTCAAATCAGACAGTGCAAAATCCTAACAATGTAAGCAAATAGGACGGTACAAGCAAATAAGCCAGTGTAAAAGTGCATACACTGTGTTAAAACATCACATGGAATGATAGTAATTTACTTCCATGAGGATTAATGTTTCCTTTCAAGAAGGCATGTGCTGATAGCAGTATACAGCTAGCTCACACAAAACAGAGAATTTAAATGAATATTTCTGCAGCCACAATATTGAGAACCCAGTGACACAGTCCCTCAAGAACGTCGACAAGCTAAACTAAGATAAAGACCGTCTATGTGAATTCCACTTAATCATTAACTGGTGCCATTTATCTAATCATTTCAATTTTCAATGATAGATATTAAGCAGCATTTTCCCACTGTGACAAACAATCAATAGGTCAGTTGGTACTATTTTACCTGTAGAAGGCCAAATGTTAGGTCCATAAAATTCCTTTGATGCTTGAGGATCATCCTCAGCCACCTCAACTCCAATATAAAACCCCTCCTTACAGTCCCCTGCTCACAAAACAGAAATGCATCCTTGTAATTTTTGTTACCAAAAGAAGCTGGAACAATGTAATGATTTTCTGAAACATCATTGATGCTGTTGTGATAGAGAACTGATATGTAAGTGAAACAAACCCTTGATCCCAAAAAATGTAAAGAATAGATTGCAAACCAATATAAGCAAGAATAAGAAAAAAGATTTAACAAAAGAATTTTGTGTAAAATTATTCAGTAAGAGCAGCATTATGATGTTCACATTTACTTTTTACATGTTACCATTTAATACTTGACTTCAAATGACAAGAAGCCTTCAATTAAGTTAGAAAACTATCATAGATAATTCTCTTGAGAAGAAATAAAACAGTCCACCGGACCACCACATATACCCCAACCTCAGAGAAAAATACGAAGAAAAGATCAAATTTCAGTCACCATGATACCCAAAACTGTTGCTTTTTTCCTTTTGCAGAATAAAAGAGGAAACACTCCCCGGCACAAATTTGGAGAAAGCATACTGTCAACCTCAGAATCAAGCAGCCACATCCAAGGGGTATCTATGACATTGAAACTCACCAAGACTTTCCCCTCTTTTTGTCCATTTGTCCTGTACTTGTAGTGGGGTGTATTAACACGGGAGAACATGTACAGCAGGGTTTGAACTTTGAAGTTTGAACCCTGGTCAACATTACAGAAAGCACTCCACCTTGCTGCTGAGCGGCTAACCCAACAAGCTACCCAAAACTGGTATTCACAAACACAAACACAAACTGGTATTTGGTCACATATGATACAACCATTTTAGGTCAAGACCTTTTCCCAACTCTTTCAAAATGAAAAAAGTAATGCTTGTCTAGCAGGTTTGTCATCCTTGAAAATGGAAAACTCTTGCAAGGGGAAAAGGCATGGAATCACAGAAGTTGGCATGATACCTAGTCTGATTAAGGGAATCTTCAACTCTGCATCGTAAGGGGATACATTGTGACATGTGACCTAATGGCCACACTGTATATATTTTGTATCTAGTTGTAAACTGTCATGTGAACGAACAAATAATGGCTGATGACAGGCCAAAAGTCAGATTTTAATCTTATAAAATTATTGCATCACTACATACATGGTACCCCTTTTCGATAGGTTCAAATCTGGTAGAGTCCCTTGGGGTTACCAGCCACTATTGCGGCTGGTGGTTGAGCTGCTCTCCATCCAGATATTCCAGGGAAGAGGGAGGTCCGAGGGATCCCACGAGATTTTCCTTGGAAAAAAAAATTGATACTCCTTTTTGTTAGTTTTTGTAACTCAGTCGGTCCTTCCCCATGATTTTGATGTTCCATGGGGGGTGCAAAGTTGTCTTTCCAAGTGTTACTTTTTAAATATAATAAAGTGACTTTTATGTTTTACAAATGAGTTTCACTTAAGTAATGTTGGGCCCTTATGTAAGCATGCATTTATTATTTATTATGCAATTAATGATGACCCTTAGATTATCTCTAATCCTAGCCATTCATTAAGGGAGTTAGGGTTATTGAAGGTAGTTAGGGTTGATGAGAGTATTAAGGGACTATTTAATCAATTGGAAAGTAGATGAAGAGGACATCAAGAGAAAAGAGAGAACTTCTACATTCAATGCAGCTAGGGCATTTATGCAGTCATTAATGAAGTGAGAAAGTACAGTCAGAGTTAAAGAAGAGAGAAAGAATCATTATTATCGGAGAATCAGTCCATTTGCACAGTTTTCGAGGCCAGGCCATACAGTACCATTCTGTACAGTCTTGATTTGGTTCAGATTGGCACAAAGTTCAAGGTTCAGATCTGCTGCTGTTTCAGTCAGAATTAGCACAAATTTCAAGGCAGTTTAGGCATAGAAATCAAGGGAACAGACTGCTTAAGAATCTGTCCGTACAGCCTCATTAACAATCCGTACAGCAGTAATTAAGTCTGGTATTTCTCCTCTGCAAATTTAGTCTTGGGTTTCTGAAAATGATCAGTCAATTTTTCTCTCTCATACTGTACTAAAAGATTCATTAATTAAGAAGGAAGTTTTCTGGGTTTTCGTCTTTTGAGGTTTTGCCTTGAGTTTGGCCCTAAATTTCTGTGTTAGTGTTCTTGTGCATTTACCTTCAGTTAGATCACAGAACTGATTGCATTGTATTTGTGCTTAAGCTATCAGTAAAATTCATCATTAAGTTTTATGTGAATCTTTAGCTCAGAAAAGTCACAAATCTGATTGCAATCAAAGTGTTTGACAAAAGTACAATAAGAGAGTTTGTGGTTATTTGTCAAATTTCTTCACTTTTCAACATTAATCTCTCAATTATGTTTTATTCCACTTCTTCTCTTGCCTGGTATGAATGTGCACTCCAATTTGTTATTATGGTATCTGTTACCAACTATTTTGTACAAAAGTTGAACTTCTATTAAGCCGCCAGTTATTGAACATGATCCATGTTCATTGCCAGAGTTCAGAGGTTCAGTTGTTCCGGATTTGGCCTATTCTGGCCATCTTTTTTAATTTTTGTCTTGAAATGACCATGCCCCATGGGGTTTGTAATAAAGTATGCTAGTATGGGGGTTTGAATGGCTCGGTTCCCTGAGACTTGACAGTCAAATAAAGTATTCCAAGGAGTTTTTTCCCTTGTCGATTATGCTTGCCTTTAGCCAAGTAATAATCGATGAGTTTTTCTCCTACAACCTCCAAAGCTGGAATGCCCGAATTTGGCGGTTAGGCCTTGGGGGGTTATTAGAGCCCAACTGTAAAATATGAACCTATTAGACACTATTGGTATGTTCTATGGTCATTTTCTAGGTCCCTAGGTGTGTTAAAACATTGTCCGAAAAAAAATTACCAGACATGTTCAACTTTTTTATTTTTTATTTTTTAATTATTAAATTTTTAAATTAATTAAGCAAGTTTTTACATTGTTTAATTGAAAATTTTGAATTTGTAATAATTGAGTGGTTTGGGGGTGGATTTTGGCAAATAAAGACTCATTTTCTAAGCCAAAGTATCCATTTAACCCCTAAACCCACTTATCCCAAGTCTCGGATGATTATTTTGCACTTAATTGAATATTTCCTCAAATTTAATAAAAGAGGAATATTTAATTAAAAAATAATCAGAAAATAATAAATTGGAGAAAATCCAAATCTCTCCAAAAAAGACCAAATTGAATAAAATAAAGTGCTAAATGACATGGCAGAGAGCATCTGTAAAGATTCC
Organism: Larix kaempferi; assembly: GCA_027924585.1. Classification (NCBI taxonomy): domain Eukaryota; kingdom Viridiplantae; phylum Streptophyta; class Pinopsida; order Pinales; family Pinaceae; genus Larix; species Larix kaempferi. The sequence goes on along the minus strand of BSBM01001138.1, from coordinate 15,854,019 downwards.
AATCATCACCTGCCACTTTCAGTTAGTATTCAAAGCTCTACAGATGACTTTGCCTTGAAGAATGCGCCTTCCTTAGCTAGCTTAAGCAAATTGGTGAAGTGGCACTCTTCTATTTGTTGGGTGTTGTTTCCAATGCATGAGGGTGGGCGCCTTGCCTAGGTGGAGGTCACCTCACCCTCCTTTCACCTTCCAAGAGCCAGTTAAATCCAATCAAAAGCTTGGCACTCACTATTTGGTAGTTGGAACTCGCCCTCCTTGGCTCTCTCTCATGCCAATTCGACTTAGGGTTTTGGCACCTTGTGTTTTCTATTTAAGCAAGGCTCTTCACCATTGTTTTGGATGGATTGTATGAGACCTCTGCTGAGAATTGTAATATTGCTTTTGCTTATTTGGAATAAAGATCAAGACTTTGGAGGTCCATGTGGTGTCAATTTTTGTGGTGAATTGGTTTAATGCATTGAGGTGATATCTTTATGAACCCTTCATCTTATTTATGCAAGTGCTTTGATCATTGCTAGCTTAGGAAGGCTATTATTCTAGTCCATAGGAATAGTCATTTGTTGTCTTCAAATTGATTATTTATGCAATGTTTTCCAAGATTTAAATCAACAAGAAGTATTCCGTTGTACCAATGTTGATTTAGTCTTAGTTATCTAGCATACTAGTATTTGATTTCATGTGTGGGCTTGAGTGTGTTGTGGTTTCACAGTAATTACCAAAGGTGAAGACAGGTGTGAGCTAGGTTGCATCTAGCTTGACTTCACAAGCAAAAGTTTTTTCACTAATAATCTTTGTCTACGGGATCTCCAAGCTTCTCCATCTTCCTCCAAAACTGAGCTAAAAGGAGCTCTCTCTATCACCCATCTAAAAGTTAAAATCAAACTTCTTCATATTCAGTTGGTTACTCAAGTGATTCTACACTTAAATTTCCAAGTCTTCCTTAGGTTCACTTTTCACTTGGCAATAGGTTGTCATTTTCAAGTTTTTACCTTCCCCATCTATTCGCCATTGTGCATGCTGTAGGTTGTGTTATCACCTAAACTGTAGTTACCCCTATGGATGTATCCACTCATGGATGGCAATAGGAAAGGGCAACTCAAAAGGTGCAACCACAATCACCTCAACCTCCAATAGATGGTTGTCACGTCGGTCGAGGCAACCTTCACTTTATGTTATCTAGCTCAGACAACAAAGAGGGAGACCCGATCTACTCTCGACAGGAGAGATCAAAACCAAGACACCAAATCAAGTTAATTCTGATTGAAGTAAGGTGTATGGTTTATCCTAGACCTTAGGATGAAGTCACAAGACAAGTGAGGGTTTAATGAGTATAGCTTTGGTTCATTATTGATGTGAAAGTGACTTATGATTTGTGAATTAGGATCCAGGATTGATGTACTAGTTCAATGTGAGAAAATCCACTGCCTTGGGAACCGTGTCCAATGCAGGGTAGTTTATGGGTTGAATTGGGGCTAACTAGTACAAGTGACAAGCTTGATCATGATACATGATGACATCAAAGGGTTTAGTTCACCACACAAAGGTCAAACCACAAGTTAATCCAACAATCTAGGAAAGTCGAATTGACTTGGAGAGAAACCAGTGCCTTGGGAAATGGGATAATGGAGTCAAAGTAAGGTTCACTTGTGGTTAAGGACTCCTATTGCACGAGACAAGTGGGCAATTAAAGTCTTGCTAGATGAATAGGTCTAGATCTAGGTTTGACCTAAGTGGACCACAATCCCTTAAAACAAGGAATGCTATCCCCAAGGCAAGACTTGATGAAGTGACACACTAGACCTAGGTTTTGAATTATGCTCGTTCCAAATCCACAAAAATCTCAAGTACCCACATCCTAGAAGTGGACCAACTCCCCTCTCCAAGGTGGTGCGACTTTACCCAAGGAGGCTAAAAAGGGTGATAAATGGATCAAGACAAGTCCAATGGCATCCAAACTTTAGATCCAAGTAGTTTAAGCAAGTGAGAGCATGGATCTATAATTTCATGGCAATCCAATGGCTAGATCTTACTAGATCTGAGTTTGAAGATACCAAGTGGTCCAAAATGGGGATTAAATCCCTTGAAATGTGGAATAGGGCCCACAGGGTAGAAATCAGAAAAGTGACAATCTGGGGGTAGGTTATTGGATGTATAGATCATGAAACAAGCGGGATCTCAACTACCCATCAACTAGATCTAGGTCAACTCACCCTCACCAAGAAGTGCGCCCTTCCTTGGAGAAGCTAGGTTGGCTTGGGAAGAGGGTCAAACGGAAGCCAATCCTCACCAAACTATAGATCCGGGATGCCGTGGATGCTATAGAGGTGGGTTTTCAATATTATACCCAACAACCCATTAGATCTAAGTAGATCTGAGAAAATGTAACAATGAGGGTTTGAAATAATAAGGGTTTTAACAATTTATGAGTTATGTCAATGGATTGGATCAAGATAAGAGAAACAAACCTGTAGATCTTACCGGGGGTAACCTTGTAGATGCCTTGATGATGATGATCTATGCAAACCCGATCAATTTGAGAAGCTTTGAGGTAGTTTTCTATTCAATTGATTTAGTCCAAGAAGCCAATGCGCCCTCTCTCCTGCACAACAAACGTCAACAATATCAGATTTGATGCAATCAAGAGATAAGACTAATGCCACAAGAGAAGTAACAGAAAGATAGCATAGATCACAATGATACTAATGATAACCCCTTGATACAAGCAAATGCCAAGAAAGTCAATTTGAAGAAGCCTTGCAAAATCGCCCTTGTTGAAGTCACCCTCCTGTAGACAAGACAATGATTTCCAAAATAGATAGATCTCACCACAAATTCCAAATGCTAGGTTGCAATAGACTTTCCAATCACCATCTAAGAACACCAGATGCAAAGGAGACCACAAGAATTTCAACCAGAAAGTTTTTCTATACCAATAATCCAAGAGCCAAAGACCCCTTACAAATGAGAAGCTCTCTCCTTTAAATAGGAAGGAGAGGCATCAAAATCCTAACCTCTTTTTGAATGAGTGGCTAAGATTAAAAGATACAAATGTCTAATCAATGGTTGAGATGAGCTCAACAATAAAATACATGGATCACTCATAAAATATAACATAAGTGGACAAAATCGCCCTAAAAGAGGGAATCCCACCAAATCATGATGACAAAATATATTAAGAAGCTTATGGTGGGTCCAAGGGGTAATTTTAGCCACCCTTGGTCAATCCCCATAGCACAATAATAATAAAATAGTCATCAATATACCAAATTGTGCCTCTTTGGTCAAATCGTAGGCCTCAAAAGACCTCAGAAATCATCAGAAAGTGCCATAAGTGATAGATGCGGTTCCTGATGAAGCTGAAACTACTAGAGGAGGTGTGGAAGACATCAACCCATCATCACTGATCATCCCATGCCAAGACATTGCCTCAGTAGCCCAAATCGAATTCCTCAACAGCCATTTCTACCAATCCTGAAATGCCTCCGGAAGCGTGAAACTGCCCCAAACTACCTCCTGGAGTACCTGCGCTGTCAAGGTGAGGGCACCAGTGTGTCCGAGAGGGGGGTAATATGGTAAAAACAAGTGGCTGGACCACCCCCTCCAAGCACAGCGCCCTAAGTCAACCGGATAAAAATCACATCTGCTCTGACAGGGTCTCCGACAGACCAAAACTGCACTGGGATAGCCTACTGAGGCTCAATCATCACTGTAAGTGCCCGAAACTGAAAACAAACTGTCTCATTGGACTCAGAGGGTCCAAATCCATCCAAGATGTGTACTCATACACTATATGAGTCTCTGCATGATCAAAATGTATATCCAATATACCAGAACAGGTCAAATAATAATAATCTATAAATGATCAAATAATGTTGTAAACCATGAATCATCATCATAACCCTATAACTGCTGCATAGAATCATCATGTACATGTACATATACCGTATGTCATCTATCCATATCATCACAAGGTCTAACCATCTCATGTCCTATGGTTGACCTTGGTCAAACTAGGTTTGACCAAGTCAACATGACCAAATATAACTCAAACCATCATCAGAAGCTGCTGCAAAGTGTCAAAGGTTAATGCATGCTCCACAACTTATTCAAATAACAATTATAACACAAAGTAATCATTACTGGCGATCTAAATCCAAATATATAATGTCATTAATTATTATTATTACTCAGATCAGACTTTCAAGATCATACTCACTTCATAGCTGTGATCAATTTGCTAGTGAAGGGTGAAGGCTAAAATAACTGGCTAGGCTAAGGGATGACTTGACTGACTTAACTTTGTGAAACTTTGGCAAAGGGAAAGGGAATACACACCATAGTATATACTGAATGAGCAACAACACAGGGAATGGCGGTGTCTCACAAATGGATGAGTTGTTCAAAGAGGGTTTATTCACCTTTAACAAATGTGCACAATCCATAATACAAATGAGGCCAGCAATTGTTTTGATATAGCATTTAAGTTCCATTGCTTTTTGGGCCTGAAGTTTCCATAGCCTTTGATCTATGTGTGTTTATAAACACATTGCATAGATTTACATTTATTTTAGGCTTTCTGCTGCAGGTGTGTTTTTAAGGCACTTGTTTACCTGAGCACTTTTAGGTGTGTCACAGACAGCTTGTTTACCTAGGTATTTTACATTTCCAAAAGATATAACATTTTATTTTCATGGTCATTTTCATTTGTCATGCCTTTCATTCATGTGTGTTTAGAAACACATTGCATGAACGGGCTTTTCATACAAGATATAGCATTTCATTTTTTCCAGATTTTGTATTGATGGCAGCACTAAAAGTTTCAGGTTTAGCCAACACAACTTTAGTGACTAGGGGGAATTCCAGGGAACTCCAACTCACCATAGATAAGTTTTGTCACCAACTCAAAGCCGAGACACAATAAACAGGGAAGCTCATCCAATACAGAGGCTACAGTGGGGAAAAGTCCTCCATGCCACTAGTCAAGTAGTAAGTCAGGGTGATAAACTAAAAGGTAGGTAATGGATGGATGAAGACAATGAATAATGGTGCCAACACTAGCAAGCCAAGGTATGGTGGAATGATCACCTCTATTCTCCCGAAGGAGGGTAAAACCAATGAGTATGAATGGTGAACTTCTAAGTCTGAGTAGGGACAATATAGTATATATAATAAGATCAACCAGGTCCACATATCTATATGATCGCCAGATCATGACACTAGTTGCTAAGACATGCTATAAGAATAAATATAAAAGCAATATAACCATAACACAATGATATACCTGCTGAGTCATATACCTGACTGCTCATCACCTATACCATCATCTGTCCTCTAAAACTGCTGCTATAACTCTGGGCACTACTGACTGCTCTGTACAACTGGTATAATGGCTACATCGGTCATCTCTCTGAGTGTCCTGAGACTCAGTCATGGCATAGGGAATACATACTGCTGTCCAAAATCTGATAGTGATCCAATATAGAAGCTCATCTCAGCATCTCAAATGTAAGGGAACTGGCTGAATAGTGTACTGGCATCAGAAAAATAATGTATGGTAGCCCGGCTACTATGTATGTGATAACAGGTTGTTTTAACTTAAAGATTTCATCTTTTAGCCTACTTGCTTCTCATTTTAAGAGTGCATTCGCTTTTCCTTTGCACTTATTTTCTTTTTGCTTCTTTTCACTCTTTTCTTTTTGACTTGTTCTCCTCTCCTCCATCCTTTTCTTTACTGATTTCAGTCTTCCTTTTTATCTCTCCTTTCTCTACTTTTTGCCCTCTCCTTTCTTCACTGTTTTTAGCTCCTCTTCTCCTCTACTTTTTACCCTTCTCTTTGACTTTTTTCAACCTTTTCCAACTCTGATTTTTTGCTCACTGTTTTTTTCTCTTTTTGCTCACTGTTTTTCTCTATTTTATCTCTGATTTTTGTCTTCTTCCTGCCCTCTTTTCTATCCATGTTGTCTGCCCTCTTTCATTTGTTTTTTGCCCTGTTTTCCTTACTGTTTTTGGCCCTCTTTCTTACTAATTTTCTCTCCCCCAAACTCTTCTTTTCCTCCATCCTTTCGCTCTTCATCTTCTCATTCTTCATTCGCTCCTCCTCTTCCTCCTCTCTTCCTCTTCTCTTCCTCCCATTCTTTTTTTTTTTGCTTCTTGTTCCTTGTCTTTTTTTTACTTCTTCATCCTGTTGCTAGTTAGATCTTAGTGATTAGATCTAGATTAGTTCATCTTTTTTGTTTTATCTTCGCTCAGATCTTTTAGTTTCATTTATTTTTTGGTTCATAGTTTTAGTTTCATTCATATCTAGCTCATATTGTATTTGCATGCTAGCTAGAGTTAGGTCTTGGTTTCAAATTAATTTTATTTTTCTAATATCTTAATGGGTGCTATGTTTGAAGCTTTTGTTTGTAGGTGAGCAAGGAAGATCCAAGCAAAGAGAAAATCCTAAAGGCTAAACCAAGAAGAGCAAGCAAACAAGACCTCACTCCTTGAAAAGCACTTCCCTCTTCTCTCATTCCCCCATCCAATATTGTGCTTTCAAGTGAAGAAGACAAAAAACCAAAAATATTGTAACAAGTCAATAAAAAAGCAAGTGGGATAACGGCTCCCACAACCCCACTTCCCCCATTTGGGGGAAGCATGTATCGCCCATTGTCTAATTGTTGCACTTTACTTTGCTTTATACCTGCACAATAAACTGTTAGAATAAGTTAGATTAGCCTCAATTTTGATAATTGCTAATCTTAGAAGTTCATAGTTTAGTTTACCATTTTTTCATTTTATATAATTTGTCTTTGAAAAAGAACATTAAAATCTCTTGAATCTCACTGAAAAGTGGATCGAGAGTGCTCTCTGTCGGAGAGTTCATTTTGTTTTGATTTTATTGCTAACCCCCTTGCTTTCCCAAGTACGGTCTTAAGACCTGAAAGAGACTCTTGGGTTGTGTGGTTCATTTTCAATATTTTTGCATCTCATAAATCTCTTGAATCTCGCCATAAGGCGGATCAAGATTGCTCTCTGTCAGAGAGTTTTACAATGGTTCTTGTTCATCACACGCAATAAAATTGGAATTTACATTTTCTATACTGTGTATGCTCTACCCACTTGTGGGATACTCAGAAACAGTATAGGTTTATTAATTCTCAATATTTAAATCCACTCAAACCATAATAAAACACTCTCCCGAGAACCAACGAAAATCCGGCGTTGATCGTCAAATATTCGAAAGTGGGCAAATTCTGCCTCGGGATGCTGGAACCACTGTACCAAGATCTTAAGGGCACCATTACACTACATCCCTGGTTGGTGTAGTGTTGAACACTAAGTTACCGGAAACGTCTAGTTTAAACCCTGAAACGTCGTTCCCCATTTCAGAAACGAAAACGGGTTCGAAACGAAGTAGATACGCCTTTGATCTGTTTCAGATGAAGCTGATACGGATCAGCTGGATTGGAAACGGATCCGCCATTTTTTGGAAACGGATCAGGCATAGGTGGATACGGTTCAGGCGAAGAAGGATACAGATCGGTAAAAACATAAATGAATCGTCACCTGATCAGGCATAGTTTGCCCATCTCGTTGCTCGTCATCCTCGCCGCAGATATGGATCATCACCTGGTAAGAAGGATATGCCCTAAAAATGGGATCGGACATGGTTTTCCCATCTCGTTGCTCGTCGTCCTCGCCGCAGTCGTCGCATGGTGCGTGTTGTACTTATTCCGAAGCGAGCCGATCGTCGTCCTCAACCGGAGATTCACCGACGGGATGGTTCTGGCGGGGCTGACCATGCTCACAGCTCTGGCGCTCTTGCTGACCAGGGTTACGGGGAGGATCTTGACCGCAGTTGTGGTTGGGTTTGCCATCGTTGTCATCCACGCGGCGTTGCGTGGCTCCAACGACTTGTTTATGGATGAAGAGGAGGCTACTCGAGGGGCCGTGATGTACGAGTGTACAATAGCGAAAATACAGTAATTTTTTTTCACGTATTTAAACTTTATTTTAATTTTTTTCATACCTTAAAATTATGATATAGTTTAAACTTTAAACCATATGCGTTTGAAACTAAGTAACCTTTATATTATAAGGTTTGAAATTTGAAATGTATATTTTATTCATTAAACTATGTCAAACCTTATAATATAAAGGCATATTGATATGGTTTAAACTTTAAATTTTTAAAACTACATATTGGCATAAGTTGTGATGTAAATGAACTCTATAGGGACACCCATTCCACACTTACATATCGAATACATGTCAAGATTCACATACTGAAAAGTTGGAAACACATTCATTCTATCATTTACAAAGCATAAGCAGATAAAATATTAAAAACTATTAGATTTTAAATTATATTTTAAAATTTTAAATATATATAAATTTATATATTTCAAATTTTATTTTTAGTTAGATTTTAAATATATATATATATATATATATATATATATATATATATATATATATACGTTGTTTCCCTGACGTATCGTATCCAGATTTTTTGAAAATTTGCCATATCCGTGTCCCCCCCCCCCGTATCTGTATCTGTTTCAGTGTACCTTAGGTTGAACACGCTCTGGAGATGCGGACAACCAACATGTCCTTGTACGGAACCACTTAGAGTATTATCCGAACACATCTCCAATACTGCAAGGTATATCTTGGAGATCCCCATCCCATTAATAATCAACCTCAGCCAAAAAGTTTACAATAAAATTCACCAAGAACACTTGCAAAACAGTTCTCAAGCACACCAAGACTTGTATTCAGCATCCCAAGCAATTCATTGACTCCATAAGGCACTGGTCCTTCAAATTCAACACTTATTTGCTTATTATCTATCTGGAGCACTTATCTTAACTGCTTTAATCATATTATGTTGTGGATGCCTTGTTAAAATATCATCATCATTGGTTGTGTATCTTAATTCTTTTTACAAGTATATGCTTGGAATTTATAAACTATTATTGTAAATCTTCACAAAAATCTCCTAAAAAACACCCATCCGCATCACATACCATAAAAACATTTAAAACACAAGAGCCTTAGAAACTCTCTGTAGGGTCTACCCCCCTTGGCTTCATTAGGAGTTTGCCTAAACGGAGGAGTTGGGATCAGGTGACAGCACCTGACTCTTTGCTTGCCCCAAGGCCACACCTTTCCCACTTGGGAAACAGCTTTCGAAAGATTTCTGCTGCTGGTGTGCACATTCAGCGGGCAACAGTATCAGAGCCAGCACACAAGAGAAGAGTGAGCAGTCCTAGATTTGATCTCTGTAAATTTACAGGACCCACTGCACAAGAAATAATGACCATGGCACATATAATGTCAAGCGTATGAGCAAAGAAAGATGGCAAATGAACTCTTTGGCACGGGAGGAAAACAAAGGCAATGTTAATGGCATGCATGGTGGCTTGATGCATGTAGCATGGTTCTCACGCAACAACATTTATCCTGTAACCACATGACTATTGGTGCATAATTATGTAGAAGGCTTATGTTGTAGATCCAGAAACCTATTTCTCCATTTCAAAGGCATCAGGTTGTTAGTGAAATGTGCAGCAAAGTCTTGAGGTTTGACAATGGCTATGGTTTGTTTCTTTGCGTATAGCAATGTTGTTGAATGTAATCAGTAAATGTCCAGAAAGCAGACTGTTGTGCATGAACCCCACTCTTTGAACAATGTGGATAATGCTGAGAAGGCCTCCAATTGTGTCCACGTGATATTGTGCTTGGTGGCATGATAAAGCAGGACATTGAAGCAGTTCAAAGTTCAAACAAAGGCAGAATTACTGAGGGCATGAAAGCTTGCCTATGTCCTGTGCAGGGTTGCTGCTGAAATGGGCAGAGGAGGATTATCTCATCTCCAGCATGGCAAGCATATAGCATGCAGAGTATTGATTCTTGGCGATGGTGTTGGGTCTGGAGGTGCAGACACGAACTGGCACTGAACAGGTGAAGGTAGAAGTACAGTTGTGATTGCAGACCTAAAATGTTGGTTGTTAGCTGATATTGATCATGGCTGATCCATGAAGCAATTTGCATGGACAAAAGTGGAAGATCCATGCCCATATTCAAGAGTTTAGCAGATGGCAATTCGCGTCATTAATTAGATTTGGGCTTCCATCGTGGCACCATTAAAACCAATGTAGTCACACTCGACGGGGACTCGCGAGTCTTGCCAAGTATGGTCGAGTGGTTGCCGGAACGGGTACTCGCCCTATACTCACCGGCAAAACTCGCGACTCTTCGAACTCACCACAAACTCACCCTAATCGTCGAACTCAGCAGGCACTCGCCAAACTCGCTGAGTCTGTGTCACCTACCAAAAAGGTCCATGTATGCTTTGTTGCTTGGTTTTGGCGGGAAGGTGTGGAGGGAATACGTGTTTAAGAAGGCATCTCTCTGCCTTTTCACTCACACAGCCAACTTTCTTGCCCCCGAGCTCATCACTTCGACAGGAGTTCAACTACAGTGGACTCGTGGAGTGTGACTGGAGTTTGACAGTAGTTCGACAAAGTTCGATTGGAGGTTGAGGGGAGTTCGATTGGAGGTCAACTGAGCATCACAAGTTCTAAGCATTGAGAATTTCAGCTGCCAGCGGCCCAGCATCACAAGACTGTTCAAATTAGTTTTTGTTTTTTGGTTTTGGTTTTAAATTTTTTTTGTTTTAACTTTTAACTTTTTAATATTTTTTTTATGTTTTGTATTAATTTTTTTTATTTTTGGTTTTTTTGGCAGCCTCGATGGGAGTTCGATTGGAGGTCGACTGAGCATCACAAGTTCTGAGCATTGAGGATTTCAGCTGCCAACTACCCAACACCACAAGACTATTCGGGTTAGTTTTTGTTTTTTGGTTTTGGTTTTAAATCTTTTTTGTTTTAACTTTTAACTTTTTAATATATTTTTTTATGTTTTGTATTAATTTTTGTTTTTTTTGGTAGCCTACAATTTCAGCTGCCAGCATCGATTTCAAGTTTCAATTGTGCAGGGTCGTCGAGTTCAACTGTCAACTAGTTCAGGTTGTTTTTTTGTTTTTGTTTTGGTTCTAAAAAGAAATTGTTTTAACTTTTTAATTTTTTTAATGTTTTGCATTGATTTTTATTAAGTTTTGGTGTTTTGGCAGCCTGTGGAGGCTGCCATCACAACCTACAGGCCTATAGGTTGTGGAGGCTGTCATCACAGCCTACAGGCCTCTATGCTGTGATGGAAGCCTCCACAAGCTGCCAAAACATTAGGCTTCCCAAATGGCAGCCTACACAGGCCTGTCAAAAATCACTTAAATTTAATTAAAAAATATAAATTTTCATTTCATTTTAATTTATAAATAAAATTCATTTTAATTTATAATTTTATTCATTTTCCACCATCAGATCCATGGCACCTAAGGGCAGACCTAGAAGGCCTCTTGATAAAGCATGGGATCATTGTGTCCGGGTGGTCCTAGGGCAAGACAATCAAGTAAAGTACAACTACTGTCCAACAACTATGTATGGGGGCATAAACAGGTTAAAACACCACCTAGCTTGAGTTGTGTGCAAGGATGTTGTTGTTTGTGATGGTTGCCCTGAAGAAGTCACAGCGGAAATGCACGCTGCTTTGGAAGGCATCAAAGAACAAAATGCCAAGATCTAGGCTAAGGTTTGAAATAGCAAGGATGGGAAGATCTCCAATGGGACCTCCAGGCAGTTGCTCATCAATTTTTGCACCAAATCCATCTATCACCTCTTCTTTCTTCCTTCCTCGTACAACCCCAAGATCTCAACCAACCTTGGACAGCTTTAATGAAAGGAAAAGGAAGGAGGCAGATATGGCAGTGAGGAGGTTTTGGTACCATAACAACCTCTCATTCAACATTGCAATGTCTCCTTTTTATCAGCCCATGGTAGATGTTATTGCAAGTGTTGGCCCTGGATACAAAGGCCCCTCTTACAATGCACTTAGGGGGAAAGATCTAGATGAGGATTTGCAGTGTGTCAAGGCACAATTGGAGAGAATTAAAAGCTCATGGGAGTTTCCAGGTTGCACAATCTTGTACTATGGGTGGACAGATCAGAGGAGAAGAACAATCATAAATTTTCTTGTGGCTTGCCCTAAAGGAACTGTTATCACACAACTTGTAGTTGTCTCTAAAGGTATCCCATCCAGGACGGTAGAGGTGTAGACAACTAAAGATATGCCACGGTTCCCAATGCAAGATGGGTGTCATGTTAACCGAGGCACTCTTCACTTTAGATCAAGCCTAAGCAAGACCAAGGGGGAGACCCTAGCTTAGTCAATGAAGGCTAGCGAACTCAATCTAGGCCTCCTAGGGAAATGTGATGATGAAAAGGTAGAAGATCAAGATGAGGTTAGATCTAGATCTAGAATAGATAAGTGGGCCCAATGAGTTAGGGCTTGGTTGAAGAGGCTTAAGGCAAGATAAATATTCAACCAAGAAGAGAAGAAGGCCACTTATGGGGTTAAAGTGATAGATCTAGATAGATCTAGTGCCCAAATAATAGATCCAAGTGGGGTCCACCCTTTAAATATGGAATTTGGTTCAAATGGGGCCCACAAGGTGAAAATCAAAGAAGAAAGGCACTAGGGGGTTTGCACATGAGTGGATCTAATGGATCTGTTATCACCTAAACTGTAGTTACCCCTATGGATGGATCCAGTCATGGATGGCAATAGGAAAGGGCAACTCAAAAGGTGCAACCACGATCACCTCGACCTCCAATATATGGTTGTCACGCCAGTCGAGGCAACCTTCTCTTTATGTTATCTAGCCCAGACAACAAAGGGGGAGACCCGATCTACTCCCGACAGGAGAGATCAAAACCAAGACACCAAATCAGGGTATTTCCAAGTGAAGTTAGGTGTATGGTTTATCCTAGACCTAAAGATGAAGTCACAAGCCAAGTAGGGGGTTCAATAGGTATAGCTTTGGTTCATAGTTGATGTGAGAGTGACTTATAATGTTTGAAGTGAGATCTAGGATGAGTGTACTAGTTCAATGTTGGAAGATCCACTGCCTTGGGAACTGTGTCCAATGCAGGGTAGTTAAGGGTCGCATTGGGGCTAACTAGTACAAGTGACAAGCTTGACCATGATACATGACAGCTTCAAGGGTTTAGTTCACCATGCATAAGTCAAACCACAAGTCAATCCAACAATCTAGGAAAGTTGAATTAACTTGGAGAAAAACCAGTGCCTTGGGAATTGGGAAGTGGAGTCAAAGTATGGTTGACTTGTGGTTTAGGACTCCTAGTACTTGGGACAAGTGGGCAATAGAAGTCTTGATGGATGAATGTGTCTAGATCTAGGTTTGACTAAAGTGGACCACAATCCCTTAAAACAAGGAATGCAATCCCCAAAGCAAGATTTGACAAAGTGATAGTCTAGACCTAGGTTTTGAATTATTCCGATTTCAAATCTCCAAAAATCTCAAGTACCCAGTTCCTAGAAGTGAGTCAACTCACTTCTCCAAGGTGGTGCGACTTTGCCCAAGGAGGCCTAAAAGTGGGGTTAGGTGGGTCAAAACAAGTCGGATGGCATCCAAACTTTAGATCCGGGTAGATCGGTCAGGTAGAAGTATGGATCTATAATTTCGTGGCAATCCACCGGTTAGATCTTACTAGATCTGAGTTTAAGTGTTCCAAGTGGTCCAAAATGGGGTTTAAATCCCTTGAAATGTGGAATAGGGCCCACAAGGTGAATTTCAAAAAAGTGACAACCTGGGTGTATGTTATTTGATGTGTAGATGTCAAATCAAGTGGAATCTCAAACACCCATCACCTAGATCTAGGTCAACCTGCTCAAACTAGGAAGTGCGCCTTGCTTGGGAGAGGCTAAGTTGGCCTGGGAAGGGGGTCAAACGGAGGTCAATCCTCACCAAACTATAGATCCGGGATGCCATGGATGCTATAGAGGTGGGTTTTCAGTATTATGCCCAACAACCCACTAGATCTAAGTAGATCTGAGAAAATGTAAAATGAGGGTTTTAAGATATTTAGGGTTTCAACAATTTATGAGCTATGTCAATGGATTGGATAAAGGAAAGAGAAACAAACCTGTGGATCTTACCTGGGTAACCTTGTAGATGCCTTGATGATGATGATCTATGCAAACCCGATCAATTTGAGAAGCTTTGAGGTAGTTTCTATGCAAGTCGATTTGGTCCAAGAAGCCAATGCGCCCTCTCTCCTGCACAACAAACGTCAACAATATCAGATTTGATGCATCAAGAGATAAGACTAATGCCACAAAAGAAGTAACAGAAAGATAGCATAGATCACAATGATGCTAATGATAACCCCCTGATACAAGCGAATGCCAAGAAAGTCGATTTGAAGAAGCCTTGCAAAATCGCCCTTGTTGAAGTCGCCCTCCTGTAGACAAACAATGATTTCCAAAAAAGATAGATCTTGCCACAATTTCCAAATGCTAGGTTGCAATAGACTTTCCAATCACCATCTAAGAACACCAGATGCAAAGGAGACCACAAGAATTTCCACAAGAATATTTTTCTATACCAATAATCCAAGAGCCAAAGACCCTTTACAATGAGAGGCTCTCTCCTTTAAATAGGAAGGAGAGGCACCAAAACCCTAACCACTTTTTGAATGAGTGGCTAAGATTATAAGATACAAAAGTCTAATCAATGGTTGAGATGAGCTCAACAATATAATACATGGATCACACATAAAATATAACATAAGTGGACAAAATCGCCCTAGAAGAGGGGAATCCCACCAAATCATGATGATGAAATATCATAAGAGGCTTATGGTGGGTCCAAGGGGTAATTTTATCCCTCCTTGGTCAATCCCAATAGCACAATAACCAATAAATAATCATGAATGTACCAAATCGTGCCTCCATAGTGAAGTCGTGGTCCTCAAAAGACCTCAAAGATCCACAGAAAGTGCCATATGTGATGGATGCGGGCCCCGATGAAGCTGAAACTGCTGGAGAAGGTGTGGAAGGTCCCGATCTATCATCACTGATCATCCCATGCCATAACTTTGCCTCAGTAGCCCAAATCGATTTCCTCAATAGCCATTTCTACCAATCCTGAAATGCCTCGGGAAGCGTGAAACTGCCCCAAACAGCCTCCTGGAGGGCTAGCGCTGTTAAGGTGAGGGCACCAATGTGTCCGGGAGGGGGGTAATATGGTAAAAACAAGTGGGTGGACCACCCCCTCCATCATCAGCGCCCTAGGTCAACCGGATAAAAGTCATCTCTGCTCTGACAGGGCCTCCAACAGACCAAAACTGCACTGGGACAGCCTACTGAGGCTCAATCATCCCTGTAAGTGCCCGGAACTGAAAACAAACTGTCCCATTGGACTCAGAAGGTCCAAATCTATCCAAGATGTGTACTCATACACCATATGAGTCTCTGCATGATCAAAATAAATATCCAATATACCGGAACAGGGCCAATAATAATGCGCTGTACATATACAAACACTGCTGTAACCTCAGAATCATCATCATAACCCTGTAGCTGCTGCATAGAATCATCCTGTATGTGTACATAGACCATATATCATATATCCATATCATCATAAGGTCTACCATCTCATGTCCCATGGTCCTCCATGGTCAAACTAGGTCCAACCAAGACCAAATATAACTCAGTCCATCATCCAAGGCTGCTGAAAAGTATCAAGGTTAATACATGCTTTACAACTTATTCAAATAGCAATTATAACACATAATGATCATGACTGACGATCTACATCCAAATATATAGTGTCGTTAATTATTATTATTATTACTCAGACTAGACTTTCAGGACCATACTCACTTCATAGTTGTGATCAATTTGCTAGTGAAGGGTGAAGGCTGAATTAACTGGCTAGGCTAAGGGGTGACTTGACTGACTTGACTTTGTGACACTTTGGCAAGGGAAAGGGAATACACACCATAGTATATACCGAATGAGCAATAACACAGGGAATGGCGGTGTCTCACAAATGGATGAGTTGTTTAAAGAGGGTTTATTCACCTTCACAGATGCGCACAATCCATAATACAAATAAGGCCAGCAATTGTTTAGATATAACATTTAAGTTCCATTGCTTTTTGGGCCTGAAGTTTCCATAGCCTTGATCTATGTGTGTTTACAAACACATTGCATAGATTTACATTTTTTCTTTTAGGCTTTCTGCTGCAGGTGTGTTTTTAAGGCACTTGTTTACCTGAGCACTTCTAGGTGTGTCATGGACAGCTTGTTTACCTAGGTATTTATTTTCCACAATATATAACATTTTATTTTTATGGCCACTTTCATTTGGCACACCTTTCATTCATGTGTGTTTAGAAACACATTGCATGAATGGGCTTTTCATACAAGATATAGCATTTCATTTTCCAGATTCTGTATTGATGGCAGCACTAAAAGTTTCAGGTTTAGCCAACACAACTTTAGTGACTAGGGGGAATTCACAAGGAACTCCAACTCACCATAGGTAAGTTTTGTCACCAACTCAGAGCCGAGACACAATAAACAGGGAAGCTCATCCAATACAGAGGCTACAGTGGGGAAAGGTCCTCCATGTCACTAGTCAAGTAGTAAATCAAGGTGATAATCTAAAAGGTAGGCCATGGATGGATGAAGGCAATAAAATGATGGAGCCAACACTAGCAAGCCAAAGTATGGTGTAATGATCACCTCTATTCTCCCTAGGGAGGGTAAAACCAATGAGTATGAATAGTGAACTTCTAAGTCTGAGTAGGGACAATATAATATAAATAATAGGTCAACCAGGTCCATGTATCTATATGATCGCCAGATCATGACACTAAGTGCTAAGACATGCTATAAGAATAAGTATAAAAGCAATCTAACCATAACACCGTAATATACCTGCTGAGTCATATACCTGAATGCACATCAACCTGTACCATCATCTGTCCTCTGGAACTGCTGCTGTAACTCTGGGCACTACTGACTGCTCTGTACCGATGGCATAATGGCTACATCGGTCATCTCTCTGAGTGTCCTGAAACTCAGTCATGGCATGGGGAATACAACTGCTGTCCACAATCTGATAGTGATCCAATATAGATGCTCATCTCGGCATCTCAAATGCAAGGGAACTGGCTCAATAATGTACTGGAATGAGAAAAATAATGTATGGTAGCCCGGCTACTATATATGTGATAACAGGATCAATGAAGAATTGGCAATACCCACATGTGGGATCTAGCAAAAGACCACTTACCCAAGGAGTGTGACTTGCCTCAAGGAGGACTAGTGCCTTAGATGGAGGGGCAAATGGAGTCGGATGTCCACCAAATTATAGAACGGGATAGTTGAGATGATTATTAAGGTGGGTTTTAATTATTAAGCCCAAGTGATTGCTAGATCTCCATAGATCTGAAAAATAAAAAATACTAGGGTTTTGATTTTAGGGGTTTTATGACCAATAGGATAGAAGACAAGCGAAATGGATACACACCTTGTAGATCTTACCTCAAAATCTTGCGGCTACCTTGCACATAGATGATCCTTGCATTTAGTTACAATTCCAAGCTATATCCAAGTGATTCCAAGCAAAAACGTCCAAGCACTAGGAGGAAAAACGTCCCACTCAACCTGTAAAACAAACTACATTAAGTTAGATTTGATCCACAGTTGAATAAGATCTAAGCATGCCATATCAAAAGAAGCAAATCAATGGACAAAGCACAATTGAAAAACTCCCTTCAAGATGAAAACGTCATGCCCAAGGGGGATGTGAGAAGCCCACAATCTTCCCTTCAAGCAATTCGCCCTCCTTGCTCTAGTTAATTCGGCCTCCCTCTGTAGCTATCAAAATCACCTGTTACAAGCAAAGATGTCTAAAGCAAAAGATGTATAATCATGTACAAGAGCATCCCAATCAAAGCCAAGAAGTAAATCTGCAAAATAGTATTTTATTCCAAGTTTTCCAGAGCCCAAAAGGTGCATTTACAATAGGGGGGTCTCTTCGTTAAATAGGATGAGGGAGACAAAAACCCTAAACCACTTTTGAAATGAGTGGTTGAGATCAAAAGATACAACAATATAATCAATGGCTAAGATGAGCCAATACAACATATGACATGGATCACTCACTAAAAGGGATGACATCATGCCTAAAATGCCCTAGAGGGGGATGGCGCACAACATAAGAGTGGCTAGAAGTACAAGTGTGCCACTTAAGATGACTAGGACAAGTGACTAGGAGCACATGGTGGGGCTAGGAGGTATTATTCCCCTTCACTAGCATCACCCCATGGCACAATAATATAACATGAGACTCAATGACATGTCCAAGTACACAAATGATCAAATCCTATCCCCCTCAACTGAGAGAATAATACATCAAATGACATCTTGGTGACTATGTGGACCCCACTGACTGCTGCAACCTCATCTGGAAGGAGTGGGATACACCATAGATGACCTCAAAGCAGACCTCATGCCAAAACCTTGCCTCAATTGCCCAAATCGAATTCCTTTATGACCTTTTTATTCCATTTTTTATCCTCCAAAAAAACCATGAAACTACCCATAACTAACTGTCTGGTGCCTGCGGTATGAAACTGACTGTGCCATCATATCCGGAAGGGGGGTAATATGGTTAAAACAATTGGCTGGACCACCCCCTTCCCCTGTAGCACCCTAGGCAACGACTAGCCTCCAATGCTCTGGCTAGACATGTCACATCAGCATGGCCAAACTACTCATATCCTTCCTAGCAGTGCCTGAAACTGAAAGACAAGTGTCTCAATGGATCCAGAAGACTCAAATCCACAGAGACAAGTACTCATACACCTCATGATAACTTGTAGGATCATCTGTAGGGTCCACCATACCCGGACAAGTAAAAATATGATGATTTGGAAATAATAATAATCATGAAAAATTGCATCAATCATCATCTGAAGCTTGTGCCCATCATATGGAATCATCAAAAGGTATACAGAAGACCATAGATCAACATCATACATAAAGTGGTCCGTCTCATCACGGCTCCCAAGGTTGACCTTGGTCAAACTAAGTTTGACCAATCAAACTGATCAAAATATAACCCTGGCTAAGAAGCCATGTTGTTGCAAGTGCAAATGGTTAAGACATGCTCTCTAAATCATTTTCATTGCAATACTCTAGAGTATTAAGCATCATTTGACTGGCAGTTAATAAGTAATAATAGGTTAGTTAAATAATTTACTTTCAAGAATAATCTCAAGAATATACTTGTTTGCAAACATGATCACATTGTTAGCAAAGGGTGAAGGCTAAGTATGCAAGGCTAGGCTGAATGGGATGACTTGACTGACTTGACACTATGATACTTTGGACAAGGGACATGGTGTTACACACTTAAGCATGTGTTCGACAAAAATTACACAAGGAATGGCAGTGTCTCACAAATGGATGAGTTGTTCAGAGAGGTGCTTATTCAACCTTGGCAAAAATTGTCTACTACTAGAACCGCCATGAACTAGGTGTCAGGCTAACCGTAACTTGAAGTTCTAGGGGACACTTAGAATTAGTTGTCCCTTGCTCCATCTCATATCATAACCTGCAGGCTCAATGAGGAAAGTTTCACATAAGGTCAGCAGTCTTTAGATTTGGCATACATTTAACCACTGCTTTTTAGGACCTTTCATTTCATTGAATTTCATGGCCAACAATCTTTAGATTTAGCATACATTTATCCATTGCTTTTTAGGCCTAATATGACCGCTCTGGGATTTCACATGTGCTTATAAGCACAACTAATCGCAGCTTTCATCCGGGGTGCATTTACATTACATAGTATTTGAATTTCATGTTAATTTCATAGCCCTTTTCATTGGGCTGCACAAGATATAACAATAATTTCCATATGTAGTACAATTTTGCTTCAGGTTTTAGCCAACACAACTCAAGCAACTAGGGGGACTTCCACACATCGGGGTAACCAACTAGAGTGATAAAGGCATAAAATCCAACTTACCAAGGGCAAGTTTTGTTGCCAACTCAGAGCCGAGACACAAAATAAACATGGATACAAGTCCAACACAGAGGCAGAAGCGGGGAGATCCTCCATATCACAAGTCAAGGTGTAAGTCAGGGTGAAGATCAATAAATGGGGAAAGGACAAATGGATGGATGAAGACAAGTGAAAATGGTGCCTAAGCTAGAAGGTCAAGCAAACACTAAATGATCATGTTCAAATTCATATGAAGGTAAACACCAACAAGTATAAAACAAGAGTTTCCAAATGTTAGTAATACAACCAATACATATGGAGTAACATGTTGTTGACAATTAAGGATACATAGAATGGGGGATGATCTTCTTTACAAGGATCCATGCTATGCAATATAACAGGAAGTTCTTCATTAACTTTCTTAGGAACATCAAGAATGACCTCTTTAGGTTTTTCTTGAATTCCATCCTTAGTTTTATCCGGTACCTTTTCTTTAGGTTTTTCAAATACAATTTCCATGGGCTCTTCAACAATATTTTCACTAGATGCTTCTAGTGATTTTATCAGTTTATCCTTTTGACTTGCGATCTTAAGGATTTCAATTACAAGAACAAGCATTTTAGCACTAGCCATCCATCTAACCACATCAATATTCAAATCTGGGAAGGAAGATGAGTTACCTTTGGAATATGCAGATCTGACTTGGTAGGGATGGAAGTCTTTCTTCTCTAATAAGTAAAGCCTTTGAACTTCGCCAATTCTCTGATCTCTTCAGGGGTAGGTTTTTCTCCATAAATCTTAGTCACATTATCCTTTTCCTATGCCATTTCCTTAGCTTGTTTCCAAATTTCTCTAGACACAGTGTGAGTTTTGCCAATATTGTTGATATATTCTGGTTGACTTGGATACCCAACAAAATTGTTGGTTTATGGAGGACTTTGTTCATTGATGTAGTTGAATTTAGGACAAGTTGCTTCATCATAGAATTCATTACAAGCCCTACAGAAAGAAGGAACCTCTTCCATGACCATGTTGGCTGACTCAAGTTGATTAGGAATCCTCTAATTGTTCGATGGATACTTTGGTTTCCATTCATTATTTTGTCTGGGAGGAAACCTATGAGAAGGAATGTGAGACTTGTCTCTTTCCATGGCAATAAGCCTATTTTGCATGGCATTGATCTGTGCAGCACAATTGGCTTCCATGGCCTTGATAACATTCGTTAATTCTCTCAAAGGGTCTTTTGCTAGGTCCTTGCTGTCTGTTGTTGTTGACTTATCATTATTGTCTGACTATCTTGATGAAGATGTACCTCTGGTGAAACCTGGGATATTGGACTTGTTGTCCACTAAGTTGCACTTAGATCAACTACTTGTGAACCGCCGAAGACTTGAACAACTTACATTTGTTCATTGCCAGAGTTCAGAAGTTCATCAGGCCAAATTTTTGGCCCTTTATAAAATTTGCATGTTTAGACCCCCACGAGAGAATTGTAATAAGTTGGTCTAAGCATGATATTTTTGTAAAAGGCTTAGCCTACCTTAGGGTTTACTATCAAGGGAATACTCTAGAGTGTTTTTTCCTTAGGAATTATGCGTTACTCTTTAGTGATGTATAATTCCTGAGTTTTTCACTCATACCTCCGAAGCTGGAGTATTTTCCATGGTGGTCGATCTTAGGGAGGTTATTAAAGCATGTATCTATGTATTTTAAACATGCTAGCCATCAATAATGAGTCATATGGACATGCACTAGGTCCCCTAGGATTTTCAAGTCATTCAAAGAAAAATAAGTTTTCCCGTTTAACGGGATTTTTTAATATTTTAATTAAAAAATCAAAAAAGTGATAAAAGTGTGGTTAGGAAGTGAAATTTGGCATGGGGGTGCTCGTTTTCTAACCCGGAGCACCCATAAAACCCCTAAACCCACTTTTCCTAAGTTCTATGTGATTATTTTTCACTTAAATAAAAATTCTCTCAAAAATATTTTTGAGGAATTATTTAATTAAAAAATAATAAATATGAGAGAAAATCAAATTCCTGAATCAATGGAATTTGTCTCTGTGAAGGCCCAGTTGAGTTGGCATAGGAATTTATGGAATATTACAATCAATATTGGAGCAAATCAATCACAGGTTGGTCTTGGGTGAGGTGTCCTCTCTTGGGAGTTGCGCCCTCTCCTCTCTTGGGCGACTTTCTTGAGGTGGCATTCATCCAAGCTGTGGGAGATAATCCCAATGTTGAGAGGAGGGTGCCTCCCTTAGGTGGCAGCCCACTCACCGTTATCAACACAATTCATGGGATAGGATTGGATTCAATCAAGCATTTGGCTCCTCCTCTCAAGGAATTCGCCGCCTCCCCTTAACTTGCCCTCTCTTCTCTCTCAGCTCTATAAAAGCAAGGTGAAGGCTCCTCATTTGCATATGATGGATTGCACTGAAACTCTGCTCCTGTGATTTGTAATATTCTTTTGATTAATATATTTGGAGACTTTGGAGGTCAAAGGTGGCTATTGTTCTTCATGCATGCATTTCGGTTGAGGTAAAATTGTAAATTTCCATTTTTTGCTTTCACATACTAGTAGATTGATCTAGCTTGGCAAGGATCTTGGATCCTAGTAGGGTAAGCATTCATAGTTATTGAGTTGCTTATTTTTATTGGATGTTTATAGATCTAGGAGCAGCAAATAGTATTTGGTTGTACTCTTGCCCTTCTAATTTGTTACCATTTAATTTACTGGATTTAATCTCTTGTGTGTGTGAGCTTCTTGGTGTTACAGGATTCGGTGCTAAACTTTGGGATTTGATCTTGTCTTGATTCTTCTCTCAATTTTGGTGGTGGATCACCTCTTTCCAAGCATATATCTCATTTCTTGCAAGCACCAAGCTCCTTCTCCATCTCTAAAAAGCTAACAAGCTTTGGTTTCTTTCCCATCATCCTTCTTCAAATCTACAAGCAAACTTTTATCTTTTTCTTTCATTTTGAAGCAAGTGTAGCAGATCTAAAAAGTCTAAATTATTCTTAATCTTGTTTCAAAAAATCAGATCTAGAAGTAATTCATTTTCATGTCAAAAAAAACTAAATCTAGATCTCATTTTTTATACTTGTAGTTGCTAAAAGTTTCCAATTATTTTTTACAAGTATAGATCCTGTATTTTTATGTATTATTACATGTTCTAACCACTAATTTGCAACGTTTTAATTCGCTGGTTTTTAGCAGGTCCCTGACGAAAGTGGGCGGATTTGTGACCAAAACCGGTCAGAAGGCACAAAAAACACTTCCGGTGGACCCCCATCCATATTTACAAACTTCTATAAGATTGTAAGCCCTTAGATCCAACTAAAAGTGGGCTAAGAAGCATTTTCTTCTCTACTTTTTTGTAATATTATTAAACTAGAGCAGTGGGATACTCAGCGCCCACACCCCATCCCCCTAGGGGATTTGTGCTGTGTAAAATTTGTGTGGAATAATTTTTTCTAACAACACACGTAACACACACACACTTTTAATTTGCAGCGTGTATACTTCAATTCATTTTTACAAATTTGCTTTTAATTCACTTTATTTCTTGCAAGCGTAAATTTAGAAATAACACAAACCTCGTTGCCACGAAGTATGCTCTCACCACCACACAAAGGCTTTGTCGATTAGTGGTGGATGATCAGAAAAGTGACACATAGGTTTTGTGTTGCTTTACTTTGCTTTTAAGTTTTGAATATTCTTGTTCTACAACTATCAATTGGAATAAACATTTGGCTTACATATCAAAGTATGTTGTTTCCCCTTGCGGCCATCTTGCCTGGGCCTGTGGGAAATCAAAAACGATTGTAGCCACTTCTTCAATTTTCCACATTTAAGCTAATAACTCACATAATAAAATATACAACCCCTCACATAGTGAAAATCCGGCACTACGAATAATTAAAATTTGTGTGGGGAAATTTCTCAGAGGAAGCGGGAACAACTGGGAGGCGACCTCAGGGCACAGTTAGACTACACCCTTGTTGGTGTAGTGTTGAACACCGCCCTAGAGACTCCATTCCAGCCCACACGTTCTCGTAAGGAGCCACCATCTTTTGATTTCCGGACATTCCTCCCTATACCTCACAGTATCTCGGGAGTTTCCCTTTTTCCCTAAATAATTTCAAACCATTAATAATCTAAAAGAACCAAGAAGCATTCGCAAAACATTTCCCTTTCAGCAGCATTTTTATATATTATATTGACTCCATAAGGCATTGGTCCACAACATATTATTCATTCACTTTTTGCTTAATATCATATGTTTGTTGTACTATACGTTTTTGTTGTCATTTCATTTCGTTGGTGAAAGTGTTTATTTAAACCATTTTGCAAGTAATCTTGGAAACTCTTTTAAATCATAAACTCCTTAAAAACATCCTAAACTAATTCACCGAAAACATTCTAATAGCCTTAGAAATATTCTGTAGGGACTACCCCCCCTTGGCTTCGATTAGGAGTTGGCCTAAACGGAGGAGTCAAGATCAGGTGGCAGCCTTGACTCGAGACCTTCCCTCAAGGGCGCACCGAGCAGTAGCATAGATTTATGCTGCGTTAACCAGGTGCGCAATCCGGCGACAACCTTTTTTGGCGTCGTTGCCGGGGATAAATCTTCTATCCCTGTGTATGACATTTTAACTTCTTTTTGTTTTTTACCTTTTGGTGTGTCTAGTTGAACAAATCTAAGATTCACTCAATCCAGCTGGCGACTCCACTGTCTAATAACACAATCAGGTATTCTACAAGAAGAATATCTAACGGTTTATTCAGCTTCATTCCTGAGCCTGAAAGGGTTTACCAAAGGAGGCAGGCTAGACTTACTTCTTGTAGGGTCCTTGAACATTTAGGATCCGAGTCCCTCTTAGACATACAATTTTTGTTTAGTAACTCTAATTCAAATAAAGAATTGTCTCCAATGGATAAAATTTTCAAACCCCTTAACCTCACTCAAATTGCAGGATATCCACATGAGCTCCCTGAAAGAGCTATTGAAAAGTTACCTTCTTTTCAAGGAAACAATGCCATCTCGGCAGCAGTTCACCTTTAAAAGTTTGCTAGGAACTTGATCTGGTGCCGAACCTCTGCCCAACAATATGATGATGTCTACATGAGGCTTTTTGCCTTATCATTAGAATATGATGTAGCTAAGTGGTTCGTAGGATTGGCTGACAATACCTATGATTCTTATGATTCCTTGACCAAAGGTTTCATGGAACGGTGGGGAGAAAAGAAAGAACCACACCACCTGTTGAATGCCCTCCATTCCATTCGAAGAAATGAGAATGAAACAATGGAGGAGTTCAATAAGAAATTCACAGATCTGGTTGCCAGTTTTCATGCCAACTTCAAGCCCATTGATAAATCTATTTTAGTTTACTATATGGAGGCATTAAGTGGAGAAATCAGATTCATGTTAATGGATAAAAAACCAGCAACTCTGAAACCTGCCCAAGACTTAGCCGTAAAAATTGATCTTAATATGCAGTCATCGGGTAAATCAAACATCCCTGGGTTCACAAGAGCTATTGTTAAACATCATGAACCTAAGGATAAATCACCCATGAATCAAATGCAAGAGTCTTATGAGAAAAAGATGAAGGAGATGAGTGAACGTATGGAGGCAATGGAAGCCAACTATGTCACTCAGCTTAAAACTATGCAGAATAGGGTGGTTGTCGTAGAGAGATCATATGCAAATAAGAAGACCTTTCCTCAAAAGAGTAAGTGGCAGAAGAAAGGACCTCCTCAGGAGGATAGAATGCCTTGTCAGCTTGAAACCGCCAATATGGTTGAAGAAGTTCCTCCATATCATAGACCTTGTGATGCATTACATGAAGAGTCTACATGTTATGTAGCTTGTCAAGCCTTAGAACAAGAGTACCTGGGAAGTAGTAGTAGTAATGTTTTTGCAAGCGAGCCTGAGTTCATCAACATAGTAGGACATGTTCACCCCCTCTCTAAAGAAACATGGAAACAAGCTAGAGAGCATAGTCAAGAAAAAGATAAGTTAGTTAATGCTTATGGTGAAATGTCTACTCCAAAGCAGATTAAAGAAATGCCTAAATACAAAGGACTTACCTATCAGAGGCGGGATTATGCTGGAGCCCCTAAAGCCAAACAACAATAAGTACCAAAGGTAATAACTCCACATAAGCCTAACTTTGTTCCTATTGATATTGATTTAGGTAAATGGTTTGAGTCTCTAAAGTCTTGATCCCTACCACAGAAGCCATTAAGATCCCTTGTCAAAGGGAAAAGTTAATGAATGTCATTGATCCTCCAAAAGAGATAAATCATGAACAGCCTAAAGTAAGAGCCCCTTTTCAAAAGAAAGCTGATGAGGAAGACCCCCCAGTTGTCTTACATACGATGGACTCAAGTAAAGAAGATCACCCACCCGTTTATGTATCATTGATGATAAATGGTATTCTTCTACACAACTGTATGTTAGACTCTAGGGCCTCATCAAACATCATGACCAGAAAGGTCATGGAAAAGCTAAATCTGAAGATCACTAGACCATATTCGAATGTTTGTGCCATGGATTCTAGACAAGTTGATGTGATTGGCATCATTCTGAATATACCAGTTAAATTGGCTAAGTACCCTGATATCCACATCACCATGGATATCCTAGTGATTGATGTACCTGACAAGTGGGGCATGCTCCTTTCGAGAAAGTGGGCTGCTGATCTAGGGAGCTCCATCCAAATGGATTGGAGTGATGCCACGGTACCTGCATCGGAAGATTCTCTTGTTAAATTGCATACTGAAAGAGCTAAGAGATATCATGTTGAAGATCCTATGAATTTGTCAAATGAATATGTATACAACACTGATAATAATGGAAACTATGCAATTTACTCCAACTTTTTAGCCCCTGTAAAAGAACAAATCAAAGATGAGAAAGTTGACGAGATATGGAGAATGAACTTTGATGGAGCACATTCTAGAGCGGGAAAAGGGGCAGGTGTTGTCATCACCTCACCTAGTGGGCAAACTTTCAACTTTGCTTATAGGTTAGAATTTGAGGCAACTAATAATGTGGTTAATATGAGGCATTACTTCTAGGATTGGAAATTGCTAAGGACATGGGTATCAAACTGCTAAGTATAAAAGGAGACTCAGACTTAATAATTCTCCAAGTAAAAAATAAGTATGCATGCAAGTGTGAAAGACTAAAAAGATATAGGAATGCAATATGGGATACAATGGAATTCTTTGATGCATTAAACCTTATTGAGATTCCTCGAGATCAAAATTGCATGGCAGATAGACTAGTAGTACGACATCAACACTTCAGCCATCCGAAGAACTGTTAAATGGGAATGTTACACTAGAGATAAATTTTAGACCATTTGTTCCGCATAATGTACACCACTAGCAGGCTTTTCAGAGTGATGAACAGATTTTGAGATTCATCCACAATGTGGAGGAATTTTCAAATTTTCAAGTTAGCTTCCAAGAGGAAGGTAAAGAGTATCAGGAAAAAGATGATCAGTTCAACCCTATCCCTAGGGGCTTTGTGGCATTAGAGCATGGTTTTGATCGGCAGAACAAACATAAGAATAAAAAGAAAATGATCAAACCTGGGGAATATATATAAATAAACATCGGAACAGATAAAGATCCAAAATTAATAAAAATTGGAAAAGGAACTTCAGAAAAAGAATGGAATGAGTTAATTAACTTGGTAAGGGAGTATAGGGATGTTTTTGCATTCACATATGATGAACTTAAGGCCTATCGGGATGATGTATTCCAGCATACCATCCCATTAAAGCAAGAATTAAAAGAAGTTAAGCCATTTCGGCAAAACCTTAGACAAATAAATCCTAAAATGGCACCAATAGTCAACAAGGAATTAGAAAAGATGTTGGCAGCAGGAATCATCCAACCAACAAGACATTCGACTTGGTGCTCAAATTTGGTGGTAGTTAAAAAAACGGTTCAATCGGGATCTGCATTGATTTCAGAAATCTAAATACATCCTGCCTAAAAGATAACTACCCATTGTCGAACATGGAAACTCTTCTCCAGAGAGTAACAGGTTCGGGCATAATGTCCATGTTGGACGGATTCTCCGAATATAACCAAGTGCTAATTAATAAGGAGGATCGACATAAGACTACCTTCACGACCCCATGGGGTACTTTTGAATACATCAGAATGCCTTTTGGTTTAACAAATGCAGGAGCTACTTTTCAGCGTGCTATGGATTACGCTATTAAAGAGTTGGTTAGGAAAATAATTGAAATATATCAGGATGTCTTGACTGTCTTGATTGTCTTTTCCAAGGAAAGGACAGATCATGTTAAACACTTATAACAAGTCTTCGAGAAGTGTAGAAAATTTGGCATATCACTCAACCCAGCTAAATCGGTACTAGGTATCGATGAAGGCAAACTGTAAGGCCACATAATAACTAAAGATGGAGTAAAAGTGGACCCTGAAAGAGTAGAAGCCATAAAGAAAGTACCTTTGTCTAAAGATCTAAAATCCCTACATTCATTTAACAGTCAGATTAATTTCATAAGGAGGTTCATCCCGAACTTAGCAGAATTAATGAAACCATTACAGAAACTTTTAAAGAAAGATGTTAAGTTTGTATGGACGGATAACATCTTGCATTGATGGATACAGCGACACTTCCACAACTTACAAGATTGAGATTCCAGCGTATTGGGATACTTTGGAGAACAAAGATGTGATATTTAATGAGGATGTGAAATCCTCTAGTTCAGAGGATTCTTCTGCAATGATTGAGAAGAATGTAAATGTTGTCACAGAGTTAGATTCAAAGATTCAAGATGAGTCGAATTCAAAGCGAGTTGAGGTGAGATAGAGTGTGGAATTGCTCTCACCTACTCCAGATTGTAGGAGGCCAAGATAGCTCACTCAATCATTACAACAAGCATGGTAAGAGGTCATAAAGCAAGATACAACTTTGATTGTGGATCTTCTCATGTTGATGAAGATGTGAGATCTCTCAATGCAGAAGGTTCTCCTTGAGTGATTGAGGAGAATGTGGAGATTGTTGTTCCAAATTCAGAGGCCCGGGAGCATATAGGAGTTATTGTACCTCCTAGGAGATATGTTAGTCATATAGCGTTGGTTTCTTCCATCCGTGAGACTTCCAATTGTACAAGATGAGCATTGTGATGATAATCCTTCTACTTGTTCATTTGAGGAGAGGTGTGATGCCTTGATGGAGGATGATGTTGAGATTGATTCCAAAGTTGCATTTGTTGGGAGTATGATCGAGTACAAAGGTAAGGATCTTGGACTCTCTCCGACAAAGGGAGTTTCCCTTTATGTTACTCTTCAGGATTCTCTAAGGATGAGGGAGTTGACCTAGTTTAGTTCGATGGTTCAATTTGCTTGAGGATTTGAGGTAGATGAGAGGGATTCTCATATGGATAGATTGATGATGACCTTGTTGGAATTGTTACCTTTGACATGAGATTGCATTCTAGAATCGAGGAGTTGACTTGTATGGATCTCTATCTTTGTGTCTTTGATAGATGTGATCCACTTGCATTGATCTCACATGGAGATATGCCTATCTTTGTGGGTTATCCTGGGGAGATTTTGATGTGGTGTCCTTTGAAGTTGGCATGTGATGCAGAGGATGATAGAGGTTGGCAGTTCGTTATTGCTCCTAGGGGACATTCCTTTATATTCATAGGTGGTCATTATTCATTGGATGATTGAGATGTTATGATAGCATGGTTGACTATTTTGTTTCAAATGACAGTGGTTGATTCTGAGACCATAGCTAGTACTGATTTGCAGATAGGATTTGGTGGAGTTACAAAGGGAGTCGACAAGCATCGGTGTAAACATTTTCCTCATAAAGAGGAAGTGTTAGATTTTTAGGTTACTTCAAAAGTTTTTACACCATATGTGGATGTGCTTCATGAGATTTGGGGTAAATGGTGTATGTTCAGCCCCTGGATGGTCCAATATGGATTGTAGTAAGAGAGATGGTCCGTGATGGATATGCATAGTTGAGATAGTTTTCTCAGTGGATGGTTGACCTCATGATGGTGTTGGCTTGGTGTTCTTCACTTAGGCATTGGAGATATCCTAGCAATTTGGTGGACACGTTTCATGGGCACCCCATGGAGAAGCCACTTGCTAGGAGAACTCCCTACATGGGATGAGGAGTGTTTTGCATCATGGGGGAGAGCTTCAAGCCCTAGATGGCATGTGGCGGCTTGGATTCTTATTCAGGAGATTGGAGATGGCTCAGGGACACTTAAGGCTTTGACAGTGTTCTTGCAGGGGTTAGCTAACCCAATAGAGTACAATGCTTAGGAGGATCAATGGAGTCTATGGAGGCTTGTGACGAAGGCATGTGGACTTACCTTGTGTACATTATCTTGGAGCCCTTATTGTGTATGACATCACCTTGGACCATGACACATGTACTTTAGAGTGGACATCTCACTTGTGTTGGCCAACAAGGCTCATTTAGGTTGCTTGTAAGGGCTTGTGCCCACATAAATCTCTCTCTCTCTCTTGACAAGCTAGGGTTTCTTGGTCTTCTTGATGTTTCTTGGAGCATCTTGGTGTTCTAGGGTTAAGGTTTAACCCTTGGAGATTGGAGATAAGGGTCTTTTTATAAAACCCTAAGGTGGATTGATGAAGAAGAAGAAAAGAAGAGGACCTCTTGCCATGGAGGTTGTGTTAGAGAGGTTCTTGCACCTGGATCTTTTTGGTTGAGCTAGGGTTTGGTGATTTACCCTAGCTAGGGCTTTTTGGATAGTTGGAGTTTTTTACTATCATTGAGAGAAGGCTATGATATGTACTTGTACTCCATTTTGAGGTAATAAATAAAGTTTCCAATTGTTCATATATTGTACAATCTGAATAATCAGACTAAAGCTTGAACATGCAACTTGTCCCTCTCTACATAGACAAGCAGAGCCAACATATCCAATGTCAAGAGAGTCAATCTTTTGGTATCCCATATGCTTCTACTTACCTGCCTGACCATCCATCTGTCTCGAAAGATAAATACTTTCCAGTGAAGGGAGGCGGCAAAAAGAATAGAGCACTGAGCAATAACAAGTTCCCAACAGGTTCTGGCTACTTTGCACTCCCACAAAAAATGTTTTAACTGTTTCTGCTTTCTTACAAATTACGCAATACTATCCTTATGAAAACTGATTGCCTAGATAGAAAAGGGAAAACCATAAGGGGAACAAGATACCATCTTCTAAAATGAAACAATTGTGTTGGATGTTCTTTGAAATTAAACCCAAAATATGCACATGCATGCTGGAATTTATCATGCGCCCAAAAATATCTATCTAGCATAATTGAATAAAAATAATAAAACAACCCTGGAAATATATCTTGAATCCAAGACCCGCATTCGTATTATAAACTACCCTGCATCCAACACCCATATATCTATCTAGCATAATTGAACAATCATACAAGACACAACCTCAGGAAATCTATGCTGCAACCAAAACCATAATATCATAATTCAACAGAATTGTACAGAAAAACAGACATTGTCCTGAAATATATCAACGAAACCCATTTATCTATCCGCCGACAATAATGGAACATAATTATCGGGCAACCAACCTTCGGTTTGTTTATCTGGGTCCAGAGTCTCGTCTTGGAAGGGAGTATAGCCTCTGTGTTTTTCGTTCCTCAGCACCTTGATCTTTTCCTCCTTAGGCAGCCCAAAAAATGTCCTGCTCTGTCTGAATACTGTCTCCTGGAATTCTTCACTGATGCCATGATTTATCACGTAGAAGAACCCAGAATCCAGAGATGCCTGCTATCTCAAAAACATGAATTAGAGAATCAAATAGAGAAGGAGAAGCTTTCAATGGAGTAAAGTTGGTGCGAAATCGATCACCTGTTTAACAAGAGAAGCCAATTTTTGCAGGTCGGGACTTGACAAATCTATGCAAGGGAGGGATAATGCTCCTGGATTAAGCATGGCTATACAACCAGAAGTAGCCAAATGGAAATGGGAATTAAATCAGAATATGGAATTCTATCGCAGATATCCTCGCTAAAGAATAGCGGGGATGATGCTTTATTGACCAGTACGACCGCAATGCAATTTAATTATCAGCAGTATCAACTACAGCCGTGCGCAATCTAGTCCATTCATAAATCTCTATACAGAGTGTATGTTCGTATTTTAAAGTCATTTATATACATTAAACTTGCTTGATTTTTTATTGGTCTTAAAGTGTTTTGGTGGGAGTGGTATACTCCCTATGTGAGCAGGTTAAATTGATCTTTGAGGTGTTTTGGTGGAAGTGGTGAACTCCCTATGTGGACAGGTAAAATTTATAAAAAATGTGAGGAGTGTCACGGACGAAATTATGGTTTGCTCGTGGTTCTACTCATTTCGTCATGAAATGCAAACTCGGGCGTTTATCTACAGCTTGTATTATGGTTTGGGATCATTTCCACCTCGTGGTTTGTTCGTCGTTTCACCTTGTCCCAAAATCTTTTTTTTAATTAATTTAGAATTTCAAATATATTTGAAACTTTTATTATTATTAAATGAAATGAGAGGGGTTGGTTGGAAAATGTGTGTTTTATATCAATTTTATGAAGACATTTATTTATAGTTGATTAGTTGTGGGGTGAGTACTCTTGTTTATCCAATATTCTTCTTCTCTAGAGGAGTTGTGTGTGTATTTGTGTGAAATAAAACTTGGATATGTCATATTTTGGCATTTTGATAATAGTTTTTAAAACTAGAAAATGTCCTCTCCTCTTGTGTGTTATTTCACATTGGTTGTGAAGATTGTTTTGTGGCCACGTATGAATCCCAACATATGATGATCCTTTTGTCAATAGGAGTAGTAACAAGAGAGTGACTTCTCGTACCAACATAATGGTTGATTGGTTGCAAGGTGAGTATACTTACTTGTTCAATGTTCCCTTCATTGTGAGACATGTTATGTTTGTGCATTTGTGTATCATATTCACATTCAACAACTATACCATCTTTTTTATTTCTTCTATGTTATAATAGTTCAAAAGAAGAACATGAAACTAAACTAGTGTAATAATAATAAGTTCAACATTTTTTTCCAACAAAAAAAAAACATACTATTGGTATTCAAATGGATGAATCAAATAGTACAATATGTTTAAGACTGTAACAAATACAAACTTATAAGCAGAAAATAGACTTCTATCCTTCTTTTTTCACATCAAAATTCCAAAAATAAACCAGTCTCCCTCCAAACAAGTACTAAAGCATGACAAAATACATAAGATGTAAGATTAGCAATCAAAAATTATGTATGAGCCTTGCTCCATAACCTATGGGTCCTATAAATCCACCCAAAATATAACCCCTTCCTCGCCATCATAAGCATCCTTAGATAGTGCATCAACCATCATGTTATGCTAACGATATATGTGTTCAAAAGAAATGTCACTGAAAAGCTGAATTTCCTCCTTTATCCTGCGACACCACTGATAGAGATTTAAAACATTTAAATTGAACTCACCACGGGCCCGTTTTATAGTGACTCTTGAGTCTCCAAAGACAGCGAGCTCCCGAAGGCCAAAAGTATTTGAAACTTTCAGTACACACCAAAGTGCCAATAACTCAGACTTCATATTAGTGCATCTTCCACAATTCATCCTCAGAGTGATATGATGATCCTTGTTTAAATAAATAACCCTTCCTGCCACACATTAGCCATTCTTAGCAGCCCCATCAAATAAAGCTACATGTCCGTAATAATTAAGACATAAAGGACTATTCTTTTTGGGTTTCATCTCAACAAAATATGAACATTGATCTCTGATTACAAGAAGAATTTTGTTAGTAGTTCTTAGCAAGCATGAATCCAAATTTTCAAATATGGCTTCATTTCTAGTGAGCCAAATATCCCAAGAAATCATCGCAAGCAGATAAGGTAAATCTTTGCAATTTATATACCAATTGAGGGCACAAATGTCAACATACATTTTATTTCCAAGTGCTTTATAAAGTCTACTTTTTTACTTATATGGTCATCTCAAAGTGCTAAATAAAGTTTATAAGAATAAATTGAGAGATGCTAGATATTGTCTAGGAGGAAAAATGCTATGCAAAATTTCAACATATGATATTGGTAAGTATCATGATGCATGCTTACCATATACAATAATGTAAGCTACATCTAAAATCAAACTCCATATATAACATGGATACTATAATATGTGATGTATGTCACTTTTTTTTTCCAGATTAGAATGAAAATATGTTAAGAGCGTTAATCCATGGTGATCATTTTATCTAAGTTAATGTAAATTTAAGATCATACAAAACTCTTACAATTCACAAAATAGTCATATTTCTATAAACCTCCAAATAACCCCTATACAACCAAAACCATAATTAATATTTAATGATAATATTCCACTAACAAATATTTAAATAAACTTTCATTCTTATAAAATAACCCTAACATTCATTCTTTAACAATCATGACTAAACTAAACTATAATCAACCATAATAACACTTATTAATATACACTATACTTTAAATTTCATAAAAATCAATATTTATTTTCAACCTAAAAAACCTATGACTAATATCCCACTTAAAATTTTATAAAATAAATATAAATCCATGCACCCCTCTCTATCAATATCATATGCACCCCTCTCTATCAATGTCATATGTAAATCTTAAATGGCTCTGAAAAGATGTCATGCAAATCTCTGAAAAGATGTCATGCAAATCTCAGCAAAGATATGTCCCTACGTCATTCCTATAAAGGTATTATGTGTGTGGCTTAGAAGTCAACCTTCTTTGACTTTTAAATCATTTTTATATGGACACCCCACTAACGTAACTAACGTCTTATTTTAATATGTTAGTTTTATTGTGGGTGCACCTTCTTCTGCCCTTCTTTCAATGCAAGTTGTATTAAATGCACAAGAGTCAATATCTTCTGTGTTCCAATTGCATAATGACGACCCTCCCAAGTTCACAAAGGGAGTGGAAATTTAATTTTTAATAGAGTTGTCTAGAAATTTAATGATTTGGTTTGAATGGAGATTTTCATTAAAATTTGGTGTTTTTTATTTTGTAAAATCTGAATTTAACTATGTTTTAATGGCGATTTGGTTGGTAGAAACAGATTCAATACTATAAAAAAGACCCAAAACACCCAAAATTTCAGAGTTTAAGAGTTGTAACCAAGATTTTTAAAAATTTTGCTGAATTTTTTCAAAATCGTACTGGAAAATCAAAATTTTCCATTTGAAATCTTAAAACTTTTAAACTACATAATTTTTAATTGAGTCCATTATATATGATTTAAAATCTAAATTAAATTAAATTTGTAAAAATAAAATTGAAAATTTTATAATTTCTTTTTTACATTAAAATTACAAATAAACATTCTTGTTGTTTAACATGTATATTATAGATATAAACATTCTTGTTGTTTAACATGTATATTATAGATATATTTAATGTTTTAGAGTTTTAGAGTTTTTTTAAATAATTTTAGAAAAAATATTTTATATATTAGTCCCTAGGCTATCTATTCATTTTTTATTTCCATTGTCAATTAAGTTGTAGGTGTTTTTTTAAGGGTATAGTATTCTCCTTTATTATACCTGCCTTGGCAGGTTATATAGCAATCAGTTTGCATTTATTATTGAAATAGTTTGCAAATTTTTAATCTAAATTTTTATATAGTTGTCCAATGTTTTGTGAATTTTAATTATTAAATTGATTTATTTTAAATTTTTATAAATTCTATAATTCTTATTTTTTATTGGCTAGTCCTATTTTTTTTTTTTTGGTTGGTTGGCAATGTTGATTTGACTAATTAGCCCTGCGTGGGATGTAACTTTTCTAGAATTAAAAATTAAAATGCATAAAAATAACTAATTAGAACAGCTGTATAGTATTTAGTGTATATAATAATTGTCCACTCCATAAAACATTGATAACCACATCAGGATGGTGACTACTACCATCCGTCTCTACTCCCAAGAGCAGGCTCGTTCCATATTTCAAAAAACTTTGATCTTCAATTTATATTTCTCCAATCATCTTCTCATATTTGAGGGGGTTTGGTACCATCAGGTCACAAGGTCGAACTCTGAAACTTGATGCGCGCTCTTCCATAAAAACACCTTGAGATTTGTATTATTAATATGATTATGATTGCTTGATACTCTTACGCGGAATGCTTCGGTTTTGAGTTCTAGTTATTAAATATCTAATAATTAGGATTATTCGAATTACATTTGATGTTACTTTTAATTTTCCATTTTTAAATATAAAACAAGTTTAGATAGAATTATTATAATCATGATAGCATATACGTGATATTCTATTCTTAACATAAAACAAGTTCAGAAGGTTCATTTATTTATTTTTGTTTTATTTTGGATTTCGTTAAGATAAAAGAAATAAAAGAATTGCAATATTTTAAATTGTATAAAAAAAATTTTACTTATGTAAGAGTAAGAGTTGATTGATAAAAAAATCTATAAAATAATATGTTAATGAATTTAATTAATTAATAATTAACAATACTTTTAAGTAATGTTTTAAATTAAAAAGCAATTTTAACTCATTATTAATATGTTTCATTTAATTATCAATAAATTTATAATAAATAAAGTAAAAGAGAAAGACAAATTTAATTACCATTAATAAAATAATTTTAAAAAAATCTTATTCCACTTAAAAATCTTTAATTCCATACATAAATCCTTAATTCTAAAACTAGGTGCATGTGCCTCAATCTAGCAACCTAGCGTAGTGACTGGGAACTGTCTAAAGGGTATTCCACAAAAATGGAAGTACACATGCACCTAGCAAAGCCCACAACTGTTAAACTGATTTTAACTTTTTAATTTTGAATTATAAATAGCTAATACATTACAATATTTTTAAATAACAGGTATAAGTACCTTTAATACTAATTTTAGTTGTTTTTGTTAAATGTTAAATATAATAAAAGCATATCATATGTTGAAAGTAAGTTTTTATATAAACATGCTATGTGTTTATCATGACAAACGTAATAGTAAGCTTTTATATAAGCATGCTATGTGTTCATTATGACAAACGTTATGTGTTTATCATGACAAACGTAATAGTAAGCTTTTATATAAGCATGCTATGTGTTCATTATGACAAACGTAATAGATGATCAATTCTCAACGTAATAAGTTTTTATATAAACATGCTATGTGTTTATCATGACAAACGTAATAGTAAGCTTTTATATAAGCATGCTATGTGTTCATTATGACAAACGTAATAGATGATCAATTCTCAACGTAATTTAACATGCAGGCAAGCATCATGCCCAATCATGAATGTGTGAAAAGGATCAAAGCTCAAAGCGAGGTAGCGAATGTCATTGTTGTAGGCTTCAATGGATTTCTCTTCACCAAGCTAGACGAAGATCTAGAAAAAATAAATTAGATAGTTATGCACATATTTTGGATAATCCTTTATGGTAAAAATAGCTGCAAGTAAATGCTCTTGCCTAAAAGCAAATGGATATGCTATGTGTGAAACCTCTAATGAATACTTTTTGCTAATGGATACTTTTAGCAAAATGACATTTGAAATGTCGTAATTACACCAAAAGAAGGTAATAAATGTCAATAATTTCTTAAAATTTACAACTTAAACCTTTTAGTTCATCTCAAACATTGCTAATTATTATTTCATTAATGTAATTTTTTTTTTTTGACAGAAGCGGATAGGTTTTATATTAATAAAACAGTGACGAAGCCACCAGAGTGTTTACAGTTTCAAAATGTGGAAAGCCACACAGTCTTTCAAGCTTTAAATACATATGCCTGTAAGTAACAAAATCAGGACTTTTAGAGTATTTAACAGTAAAGCTAAAACAGGAAGAAGTCAGATGCTAGACTGATATCAACGATGACGTGCCCCAGAGGCTGGTTTAGTGGCCGGATGGTTCTTGTCTTGACCTGCATTCTCGGTGTTTCGCAATTTTGCCAGGGTGGTCTCCGCACGTTGCAGCCTGAGGTCCAAGTTTTCCGCAGCAACCATGACCTTTTCTTCCAAAGCCTCAAAGGCTGCCTTGAAGTCCGAGCGGATGAGAGCTATGTCCTCTTCGATTCTGTCCAGGCGACGACCTCCTTGATGGTCCAGCTGTTGCATGAAGTTCCCTTGGCGTCGTACCCTTCGTCGCAGGACTCGGACTTCTGCTTCCAGTTCCTGAGTCCGCCATTCCACCCGACTGTGCAGATCGAGAAGAGCGAAACGAGGAGCCAAAGACCTTCGCCACCCGGGAGAGAGCTCTTTCAGAGAGGAATGGGCAAAGCTTATTGATGCAGCGCGGTGGAGATTTTGTTTCCTCTGATCTTCCATATGATAAAGAGGGAGCATAATTACCTTTAACCTGGGGCATGCCTCAAGGCCCATCATCAAATTGCGAGGGTCGTCATTTACCAGACCCGTACTTCCCGTTGCATACCGACTCTTAATGCTGATTAAGGAAACCTTATGAGGATCCGGAGAATTAGCGTCATCATAACAAGACAAGGTACCAGCCGTCCAAAAAATTATGTCATCAAAGGGATTTACAACAGGTGAATCAGCCCGTTGAAGGGACCTGCGATGATTGCAAGAGCTCCTCAGCTTATGTGATATCTTTCCCCTTTAATTCTCATTCTTTGAAGTACAAAAGTTGGCACACTCCCACATCAGCGAAGTCGAATCATTTTGGAGATGGGAGGGCGTACGAGCTGACGATTGTTAATAAGCAGGACAATAGGAGCCTCGCCGCGCTTGGAGAGGGACACCATCAGGCAGCGGGAGGACGTGACATCTGGCTTATGTACCGTTCTCCAAGTTCCCCATACACCCGTATGCGAGTCTGATCCCATAGACTTAAGGAATAGGAGCCCAACTAAATTCATTGTTAATTTTAAGAGCCCCTTTACCCAGGGATATTGCCTCGTTTGCTGCTTTATCCGCATGTCCATTGTGCTCTCTCAAGACATGGTAGAACTCAATATCTCGGAAGAGAGGGATGAGCAAAGAAATTCTTCTGAGAGCTTGACGAAGGCGATTAGAAGTGGGAGAGTTCTTAGAGTTAATGCACTGGATGATCATCTTGGAGTCCCCAACAACGGTAAGGATCTGGATACCATGGAGAAGGGCTTGGTTTAATCCTTGCCAAAGAGCCAATGCTTCAGCTATATTGTTGGTTTCAATTCCCAAATTCCAGGAGTATGTGGAAATCAAATCTCCGGTGGGGTCAAAGAGCACCCCTCCCCCTCCTGCCTCCCCTATCATTAATGTAATTATTACTCTTCCTCTATTATTGTAATTGTCATTAATTTTTAGCATACATAAATTTCTCTAAACGCTAAGATCAAACCCCAACCACTTGACATTCTTCCATAAACTACTCTTAACTACTAATGCTACTTTTAACTTTCCATGGTCTCAAAATTTGACAATAAAATTGGTACAAATGCAAATTCTATACGCAAATTACCTGTAAATCAACATTAAGAAGTCATTAATTGTTTGTGAAATAAGATTTATATGTTTTGATAATTATACATGTATGGATACAAATTATGAAGGTTACTTATGGTAATGTAAACCAAATCTAGCTCAAACTCGACTACTGGTGTCCGTGTTCCTAAATACAACTTAGGTCCATAAAGACAACATCATATCAAAACCATCAATGCTCGTTGCTTACCCAAATCTAGCTCAAACTCGACTACTGGTGTCCGTGTTCCTAAATACAACTTAGGTCCATAAAGACAACATCATATCAAAACCATCAATGCTCGTTGCTTACCCATTTTACATAGACTTCAAAATAAACATATAACATATTGTTGTGAACCAACTTTCCCAAATAGCAAAAAGACATAAATAAAAGTAGTTATGTGCCTTGGTAACAATCATAGATCCAAATCCTAGGCTCTATCAAGCGCCGAGAGGGATCAAATCTCCCCAGGTGCAGACCTCTCCTTGAATAGCTCCTTGAGTGCAATACTTGAGCCACCTAATCCTAAGCTCTAAAGTCTCTAGTTTAAGTCTCATATTTACTTTTTACATTGTATTTTTTTTTGTTTATGGCCGACATAATATTTATTACTTTTTACTTTGTATTATTCTTTTTTGTTTACTTTGTATTATTTTGTTACTCGACAAACACTCTAAAATCTCATATTTACTTTTTGCTTTATATTAAAAGTAAAAAGTAAAGTCTCTAGTTTAAGTCTCATGTTTACTTTTTACTTTGTATTATTATTTTTTGTTTATTACCTACATAATATTTATCACCTAATCATAAGCTCTAAAGTCTCTATTTTAACTCTCATATTTACTTTTTACTTTGTATTATTCTTTTTTGTTTTGGCCGACATAATATTTATTACTTTTTACTTTGTATTAGTTTGTTACTCGACAAACACTCGACACATGAAATAAGATCTCCCTCATACTGGGTTGTAGAGCACCTCTCAGCGCAATGATAGAGTCAATGAATAATAAGCTTCTTTGAGGGGTAACCTCCTTTTACAATATACAAAACAAGATGAGATGGTCTCTAAAATTAGATTTTATTGGTATATACCTAAGACAAAAGGGTACAATTACAATTAAGGTCTTATCCAACCAATAAAGACACCACTAATATAATAATAAAAATGTAATGGGATTTAACACATTCCATTATAAAGTATTATCAATTTAGTACAATTTATCATATTATGGGGGAATTTTGTTTGAGATGCTTTCACAACCCTTTAATCAATGTCACAATGTTATCAAACACTTTTAATAATTTTTTAAATTTTAACTATAATTTTCATTAAGATAATAGCACCATTATCATAGCATTTTTATTTATTTGAAAAATAACACCTTATAACATTATTTCATATGCAGTGGTCTAAACATGTTATGATTTGGATTTTTTTCCGATCACATTTTTTCAATCATTTTTGCCT
The DNA here is from genome assembly GCA_027924585.1 of Larix kaempferi. Taxonomy (NCBI): domain Eukaryota; kingdom Viridiplantae; phylum Streptophyta; class Pinopsida; order Pinales; family Pinaceae; genus Larix; species Larix kaempferi. The sequence continues at coordinate 15,813,088 of BSBM01001138.1, read as the reverse complement.
GAAATCTAGCCAAAATATAGAAGAATTGTTACAATTGCAAATACGAGTTGTTGGGATTTCACAATCCATGTGAAATCGAGGTATTTGATTGTGTTAAATCTACTTATGCATTGAAAAATATAATTTCAGCAATTTAAACAAAGATTGTATAACCAAATGTTGAAGAACAGTAAAAAAGAATCGAAATCATATAATGTTTAAACTACTTCACTTTATATTTATATAATTGTAAACTTTATATTTATATAATTGTAAATGATAACAAAATACCATTGTTTCCCGTTATTTTTACATTTCAATAAAATAACATGAAAATAAATAGCTTAAAATTAATAGCTATTTAAATAATATATAATAATAATTGAAAATATAGTTATGTATAACCTATTTAAACTATATATAATAATAAAGATAAAAGCATGATGTGGTTAGTAATTATCATGTTTTAATAAATATATTGCTTGTATGCGAAATTAAAAACATAAAAATAATAAACAAATTTATGCCAAAGTCAATATAATCACATCAATTCATGTATGAAAGTCTAAGTTGCATATGAAAATTGTGTAAAGCCTAACTTGCAAAGTACATGCTATTTTCAATGGTATTGGTTTTTATGATTTATTTTATTAAAATTAAAATGATTTGACTTATCAAATGCTCAAAATTAATATTGTTTTCATTATCGTTAATAACTAAGTGTGATAGGTTTTGTCATTTAAAAAATATATATATATAATAACATGAATAATATTTGACATTATTTTGTTAACCTATATTTTTTTTTGAATTTGTAAATATTTTAAAAGAATTATATTTAATAAATATTTTTTAAATAAAAAACAATTATAAGTGATGATTGATTTAGACAAACCTTCATCATTAATTGCACATTTAATATTTATTTTTAATATTGTCTTTAAGTATGATATAAATCCAAAAAAATAATATTTTATTTATTTTATTGTACTAAGAGTAGTGAAGTGCTTTACAGCTCCGTATGGGGGAGATGTTGTCATATAATATAATGTTGTGCTATCACAAAAAAAGTAATTAAAAAAAATCATCTAAGCTCATAAAATTAAAAAATTAAAACCAAATAAATAAATAAATTCATATGGGCTTATAAAATAAAATAATTAAAGTCAACATAATCAATCTTAAACCCGACCGAGGATCAAATTTCGGGAGATGTAAATTTTGTCTTGACGTGTAAAAAAATTAAGATATAAAAAATTTACACCTCAAAAAATTGGATCCCTCTCGGTGCTTGGTAAATCCAGTGTTAAGATTGATTTATGCTCGTTATTAACTTTGTTTTATTGGCCACATAGAAATATAGTTTTATTTGTTGTATTATTGAATTTGTTTTTCTGGATTATATTATTACTCAACTTGTTCTTTTGGATTATATTATTATTGAACTTGTTCTTTGGATTTGCCTGAGCACTTAAACATTGATGCAAAAGACCATGCCAAAAAATTATAATACATGTACTTTGTTTTTTTGAATTGTTTAGCTTTCAATTTCGATGGAACGTGATATAAACATTATAACTATGGAGTAACCCTACATCCTTACTGTACACCCTGAACTCTTTCCATGGTGTAACTTGGCATATTCGGTGTAAAACCCTAGTTGTAACCTCTGCTTTTTCAATGCAAAACCCTACACTTTCGCATAAACTTCGGTGCTAACACATACATCGATGCATCCAAGACACAAACATTTAATGCATTAAGTCGCTCAAAGTTTGCAACACCCATCAATGGTATAGGTTTTAAGGAGTATTAAATATAATAACATGATCCCAACTTGTGAGTTTTTCTCAAACCCTTGCATGTGTGACAGATGGAGGATGCAAACCTCAAAAAGAGTTAGTGCAGCTACGAAACCCATTCTCAGAGAGGATGGTACCATATTCAGTTAACTAGGGTTCCTGGTAAAGTTAACCATGCAGAACAAAGAGTAAGACCCTAAAAGGTACCCTAAGGCCCCCAGTTGTCTCCTAGGGTTCTTGGTCGGGGACTAAGCAAGTTGATGCCATGGAAAAGTCCCTAGCATGTGGCTAGGGCCCCTATTTGTATCTAGGGTTTTCTGGTCTGGGACCAGACAGTTTCTTGGTCACGAGGACCAAGCAAGTCCTGCAGGTTTAGACAGAGACCTCATGGTTTGGGACCAGGCATATTCTTTGTCACGAGGACCAAGTAGTTCCTGCAGCGACATACCTGGTCAGTTAACTAGGTGGATCTTCTTCAATGGACCAAGATGATGATGTGTGATGTCCTCTTCTCCTATGTATTCGATATGGTTGAGCTAGATGATCTTATCAAGGGTTGGCCACCCCTTGATGGAGCCACTAGCAATTGACATAAGGAGCAGTCTGGAGGACCACATGATCACATCATCTAGTGTGGACCCTTCCTTATACAGTGATGATGAACTTTCAAGTTGTATGGAGCATTTGTACATTTGAGTGAGAGATGATTGGTTGTACCCACCTTGGTTGCTCATCCTTGGTATTTACACCTTGTTGGTTTTTGGTCTTGGACCTTGTCTTTGACTTGTGGTTAGTGGGGTCTTCTACCCACCTTGAGTTGTTTTGATTTATACCCCTTGATGTTTTTGGTCCTATGGGTACTATGGTTATTTGTCCACTTTGTGGTATACCCTTGGTCCTAGGGGTTATAGGTCATGTACCCACACTTATCTTATGTTGGGTCATGTGTTCGTCCTTGTACCCTGACCTAACTAACTAAATGACCCTAGTACCCACCTAATGTCACCCTATTTATTTTTTATGTCATTAAAAGTGACTTTATTGTTTTGACCATAAATGTTGGTACCCACCCAAGACACTTTATTTATATTTTATATTTTATTGTTTTTTGTTTTTTTTCACTAAAACGATTAAAATTATATTTAAAATGTAGGTCGCGACCGTAGCCTAAAACGACCTAATTACAATTTTTCACATAATTCTATATCGATTTTGATCTTTTTCTACTATTTTACCCTATGCATCAATATAATTCCAGAATTATATCCATTTTCCAACATATTTTTGAGCTTAGTATCCTGAAATTTTGAATTTCGATCTATGTCAATCTTTGATTGTCTCAGCCTCCAATTCTCCTACTTCTTATTTATGATTTTAATCGATCTCATACAACAATTATGAAGTGTGCTTTCTTACATCTCATTTCTGACTTCTTATTTCTGATTCTCATTGATCTCATACAACAATTATTTCTTCTAAGTATATTAATAATATGTCTTTATGATTCAATTCTTCACTCGTCGATTTTGGCAATCTTTGAACCCTACTATTCTCTTCTATCAACGTCTCCCGAATCCTTTGAGTCCTGCGATAGAACCTACACCGGTGTTGGTTATCATCCAACAACGATTCTCTATCTCTGTCCAGCTGCTAAGCTTGCTTCTAGCTAAATCGTGCCTTATGGGATTGTGTGCATACTTGTGGAACCTTTATTTGTTACTAAATGTTCATGTATTAGCTTGCATCTTAGATTTTCCCGCATGTCCGCTGCCTTGTTTGATCCACGCAGGATATGAAAAATTTGATGCTTGGAAAATTGCTTAAGAGTGTTTCAGATCCTTTCAAGGATCATATTTAGATTAACATTGCCAAATTGTTTCTTTGTGTTCAAATTGTTGATCAAGATTTGTGAAACGCCAAATATTTGGACTTCAATGTATTCCTCACTTAGAACCAACTGGAAACCTTTTAAAAGAGCAAGCGCTTCTGCTTGATTATTGGAGCAATTGCCTAGTCCCCAGCTATAATTGACTTCTTGTTTTCCTCCAAGGGAGAAAATCACCCCCCCAACTCATGCGACTCCAGGGTTACCTTTAGATGCTCCATCAAAAAAATAGTGGCTTTATCTTGTGTTTTCCACCATTCCTGAAATTCCATATCATGGTTTATAAATTGCTTCTTGGAGATACGCCTTTGCATTGGCAACCACTTGTTCTAGTGTTTGCACCTGGTTATTAAAGATTCTACTATTCAGAGCTAGCCAGAGTTTCCAACAGATGAATTTAGGTAATGATAGCCAAATATTTTTCCTTACTGGTTTGTTTTAAAGAGAAGAAGGATAGCTATTTTTCCAGGAGGAGAAGAGAGATGTAATTGAGTTTTGTGTTGGTGGGGGAATTTCCAGATTCTGTAAGGAGATAGTCCATACATAAATCGCAAAAGGGCACTCCAAGAATAGATGATCTATATTTTCCAAACTTCTGCAGAATAGTGAGCATCTATGCGGTCCTATAAATCCACGTTTTGCTAGATTTTCTCTTGTCAGTATTTTCTTATGCATTAAAAGCCAAACGAAAAAATTGATTTTTGGAAGACCATGGGGATTCCATACTAGCTTCTAGAGAGAGGGTGTCTGTAGGGGATTCTGAGTTGTTTGTAACTCTTTGAATCCTTGTGTTGCTGTGTAAACTCTCGAATTCCCCCATCCCCACTTGTCTTTCATATGCATATGGAGAGGGCCAGCCCAGTAATATTGTGTAGGAGCGTTGTCTTTTGAAGTGACATTCATTCTGGAACTTCTGGCAAGGCCCATTCCAACCAGTTTCCATTTTTATCCAAATGGGAGATATCCGCCAAAGTATCTAGACCTTTTTGAGTAATCCAATCCCACATTTCTGAGAGTGAATCTACGCTTCCAAGCAGGGGATTGCCCATTATTCTATGTTTCCAAAGTTGAGTTTTTTCCCCATTTCCTGGGATACAATATAACTGTTTTTGAAAGTGTTCAATGCCTGCTCTGCATAGATTCCATATAGATGTGCCTTTGGGTATGCGATCAATGTGCAGATTGCTAATAGATCCCCCTTTTAGATATTTTTTCCATAATAATTTGCTAATCGTGTGGGCACGATTTGAGAACATATTCCATAGAATTTTCCCACCCAACACCATGTTAACTAAGCGGGGATCTCTTACCTGAAGTTCACCTTCCAACAAAGGTCTTTTAACAATATCCCAGCTGACTAAGTGGAATTTGTTTTGATTTCCTTTTCTTCCTTTCCAGATAAACTCTTTAATTAGGCGGGATATTTGGTCCATTATTGACTTAGGCGCAATGAAAATAGAGGATTGGTAGATAGGTAGAGAAGAAAGCATTGATTTTATCATGATCAGTTTTCCTGCATAATTGAGACATTGACCCCCCCAAGAATGAATTTTTTCTTTAATCTTACTTGTGACTTCAGTCCATAGAGAATTTTTGGTTGTTCCCAGGGTTAAGAGGAGACCAAGGTATTTGATTTTTTCCCATGTAGCAGACCTCGAGAATCCCAAGAGATGTGTTATTCTATGAATTATTTGTTGATATGCATTCCATCCATATGCTGCACTTTTTATGTTATTAACTAGCACTCTCATTGCCTTGGAGTAGTTATGGATTATCTCTTTGAAGGCACTAGCAATCTTTAATGATGCTCCTTCTAGAAAGAGGGAATCATCAACAAATAGAGCATGATTTAGGGAAGGAATTCCTTTAGCCAGTCTTATTCCTGGAATATTACTTGCTTTTCTTACTGCCTCCAACTTCCTACTCATAGAGTCCGCCATCAATATATAAAGAAAATAGGATAGAGGGCACCCTTGTCGAATTCCTCGTGTAGCTTGGAAGAAATTTGTAGGTCTTCCATTTATTAGTGGAGCAATCCAAGGCTTTTCAATGCAAGCTTTCACCATATCTATAAAAAAATTACTGAATCTGAAGGATGACAAAACTTTGTAGAGGAACGAGAGTTTAACTCGATCAAAGGCATTCGCTATGTCAAGTTTTATAAGCATTCCTTTTTCTTTTCTAAGCTTGTTGGAGTGCATTGCTTCCTGCATTAGGATCACATTATCCAAGATTTGTCTTCCTTTTATGAACCCTCCCTGGTTGGGAGAGATTAGCTTGCTGAGCAGAGTGATATAGGCCTGTATCTGTCAAAGGAACCAGGATTCACTTCTTTGGGTATCAGTGCAAGAAAGGTGGAGTTAGTATAACCTCAAATCTTAGTTTTTTTATGGAATCCTCTGATAATACAAATGAGATTAGATTTGATAGTGGGCCAACATGCTCCATAAAAATGTATTGTAAAACCATCCAGTCCTAGGGATTTATCCGGCTCCATATTCCATATCACATTGACGATATCTTTTTCTGTAAAAGGTTTCAATAGATTTTGATTTTCACCGGAACTGATTAAATTGGGAATATGAGCAAGGAAATTTGTCGTTGTCTCCTCGTCATAATTGCTATCATAGTTACTGTCCTTCGTGTACAAGGTGTGGAAGTGTGTTTCTGCAAACTTTTTAATTTTTTCAAAACCTTTAATAGTTTCACTGTCTTCTAGAGTGATATCAGCGATATGATTTCATAATTGTCTAACTTTTGCTTGTCTATGGAACAATGAAGTATTGCGGTCACCTACCTGTAACCACAAGCTCCGTAATTTCAGTCTCTAGTGTTCTTCCTCTTGGCGGAGTGTTCTGAAAAAATTTGGCTTGGATCTGTTGTTACTTCATGAAATCCGAGGGAGATATGTCTTGTTCTTCCAGCTCCATATGGAAAGAAGACAACTCTAGGATTGCTTCCTTTATATGTGCAAAGGTTCCCTTAATCACTTTCTTGATCCAATTTTTTAAAGCATGTTTTGTGTTCTTAAGTTTCTGCTCCCATACGTAGCTTGAAGATCCCATAATAGGAATGTCCCAGGCTTTGGACACTTCTTCTGAAAAACCTTCCTGCTTGATCCAGAGTGGACAAAACCTGAAGGGGATTGGTCCTAGATCTTCCTCGTCATTCAAATGAAGGAGAATTGGTTTATGATCAGAGGCTAAATTGGGCATTATTTTTTAGAATATAATTTTCTTTTCAAGAAGAATGGAGCTTTGGATTAAAAATCGATCAAGGCGCGCTGCGATGTGTTGAGATCCTGTCCTATTGTTTGTCCATGTGTATTTTCCCCTCTTGGGATTTATATCAACCAAATCCCATTGTTGTATCACATCTTCAACCATATGAAGCATGGGATCTCTTCCATTGTTTCCCCCTTTTTTTTCCTTTGGGCTCATAACTATATTAAAGTCCCTCACCAGAATAATATTCAGAGGTTTGTAAATATCCAGAAATTCCGTTAGAGTTTCCCAACAGTCTTTTTTCTCTGTATATTGAACAGGGACATATAAATTGAATGACGCGATGGTTAGATTGCTTTGAATGTGGTAGAGTTCCGTATAGATCCAATGTTGTGTTGCGAAAGAGTTTTCCAATTTGAAATTCTCTTCAGACCAGAAAGTAGCAAGCCTGCCAGAGGATCCTCTTGCACTTACTTCCTTTCCCGTGTTCTTGTTCCATTTTGATATGCTTATAGATAGAATATTTTCATCTTCTATTTTGGTCTCTTGGAGCATAAGGATATATGTTGTATCAATTTTGAGGATATCTTTAACTGCGTCGGATTTCAAAGGATTACCTAGTCCTCTGCAATTCCAAGAGACCAGATTCATTACTTACTGGTTGATGGAGGTGGACCACCTTTAGGGGTCATGTATCTGGTATTTCTTCCATAGGCCATGTCCATGGTTCCCATGCTTCCTTGCATCTTGTGTCTTTCAACTTCCTCTTCTCTTATTTCTTTGTTAGATTTCCTCCCTGCTTTCTTCGAGGGTCTCTCCGAGAAGTCTTCCTCTGAGGAGGAAACCACTTCTATAGGTTTTCTTTTTTTCATTTCAGCATATGAAGGTGAAGAGGTTACCTCTTTATGTGGAGTCGGTTGTTTTTCCTCGCCTTCTTCTTGTAGCTCTCCCTCTTCCTTTTCTTCGAGGGCAGCTTGTTCATTCGAATTGCTTAGCATTTCAAATTGGATTCGTGAAGCTTATAACCTAGGGTGAGCATTTTCCAATTGGCATTTCTTTGTTGAGGGATTCATGGTCCCAGTAGGATTTCCTTTCCCTTTTGTCTTGGAAGTAGGTTTTATCGTTGCCTATTTTTGAACTTGTTTCCACTTATCTCCTTTGTGTTTTTCTATTTCTTCCTCTGTTTTCTTTTTGCAATGACGAACAAAATGGCCGTATTCACGATAGTGTCTACACTTAAAGGGAATCTGTTCATAGTCTAGCTCTTGGATGTGGGACCAGTCTATTAAGGTTAGGTTTATTTCTTCTGGCAATCCTACTTCGAGATCCACTTCCACACATATCCGCGTGCAAGTGTATTGATCTTTTTTTTCTGCCTTGTCTATATATCATGCCAAAGTATTCCCTATGGCCTCTAATGATTTTGGATTCCATAAGTGTAATGGAAGATGGGGTAGTCTAACCCAAATAGGGACCACCGAAGGAATATCCTGGGTGGGGTCAAAATCTGGTCTCCATTTGTTCAAATACAGGCCTTATGGTCCCATGAAATAGGTCCCATTTCGGAAGATAAGGTCCCGATCCGCTGTGCTTTCGAATACGAACACAAAATATCCCTTGCCTACTATATAACTTTTGATGTCTTCTACAATAAGGGGTTTCCAGTTCCGCTGCACCCATGATTCTATGGCTTTTGAGGATGGCCATAAACCTGTGAACTAGCCAATGAGGTCCCTCTCCGAAATATTCAGGGTTGTTCTGCAGGGCCGCTCAACCGGAAGAGCCACAGTAGATATCCCTGCGAGTTTTTTAACAAATTTCTATTGTGTTGACATTGTCGGTCGCTTTCCTTAAGCTGCAATCAATCTCTTGAAAGAAGAGATATCTGGAGGATTCGGTGAAGGAGGAGGATCCCCCTAGAGCCATAATTGAATTCCCTTATTTATGCGCAGCCTCAATCGCAGGTCCTCAGCATCCAAAAGTCGATCACCAGTCCGCTACCTCAATCGTTGACTTATTTCCTCAGTGCTGCCATGAACGCTTCCCTGCCTCACTCGCTTCGATGAGGGGGATGTTGATGACCAAATCCGCTACAGAGTCCAAATATTCACATATTTTCACTCGTAAAAAAAAACTCTCTCGTGCTAGACCCCTTCCTTGAGTGTGAATCAACCTAACTAGCTAAGAAAGCTCCTTATTTCATGAAAATTGACCCTCATATATATATATATATATTGAACTTATTGGTAATACCCTAATTTAATGGAACCCTAACTTGTGTAAAGAATTATTTTATGACCTCTCTAGAAGATCCTAATATCCTATATATTGAGGTCCTTTGTTTCTCATTTGGTAAGTTGACAATCCAATATCTTTTATCTCAGCTCTTCTCTTTCTATGCTTGACGTCAAGGGTTCCACTACTACTTGCTTGTGTTTGAAGACCGCCCACCTGTTGAATATTCCATATTTGGTTTGAAGTAAATGTTGAGGGTTTCATGCTCCTAAACTAAGTCGTCCAGCTACACGTGAGCTCTACTAAGGAAGGTTGCAACCTTTTGCTGAATTGTTCGTCTAATTCATGCCCTATTAGAAGCTGGATGAGGTCCGATATGTTTTTATTGAGGTCTGATTTACTTGTTGCAGCTTGCCTAGAGTTCAATCTACTTGCTCAAGATCTGATATGCCTATTTGAGAATCGTTATGTTGTTTGATCCTTTCTTGGAATCCGATTTGTTGTTGCATGCTTGATTGGAGGTCTGATCTATTGTTTAGGGAGGTTGTGACCCTAGATCTGCATATTGGTTGTCCTTTAGTGGAGGCCGTGAGGTTCTAGGGTGTGTTGGTGGCACAATTGAGTAGGTCGTGAGGCCTTAGGGTTTGAATTACCCTATTGCATGCTTACCTCTAGAGGTTGTGTGCCTCTTTGGCCTTAATCTGTCTTTTGAATGTCTGTTTGAGTGAGATTTATCTTATATGCACAAATTGGACTGAGTTCTCAAATTATGTGTTGATGCTTAGTCTTATTTGCCCATATTTAATTGTTAAGACTTACCTATGGTTCAAATTATTTATGCTAAGTTTGGATTGTTGACAGATCTATTTTTTTGTAATTGACCTTGATCATATGTGACCAGATATGGTGTGTTGAGATTAACTTGTGGTCATTTCTCTTGTACTGAGATCTTGTTGAGATCATAATTGTGACCTTGTTGACTTCTGTTATGATTAAGACTATAACTGTAATTTTTTATTGTCTTTGAATGTCCTTGGTTGACTGTGTTACAACCCTCTCATCTCTCTCTCTGGTTTGTACTTACCCTCTGTGAGGATCAGCTGGTTCTTAGTATTTGACTGGCCTCTAATAGGCTCAGCTCATTCTGAAAGTAAAAAGTTCTGAGTATAAAACAGGAAGGGTCCCACACTCCAGGTAAGTACCCTAACTTGTTATTAATTGGACTTGTTACTGTTAATCTTATATTGATGGCTACATGTTACTAAAGATTACTTTAACAAAATGATACCTTGGTAGTGTTAAAGCCAAAAAGTTGAAAGAGATGAAAATTATGTTTTGAATTATCTTGTTTACATTACTGCTGCACTATTTTGCTCTAGTATAAATCTGTTATATTGAATTTTTGCATTAAATGATATAAGATTTGATTTTTCGGCATCAAACCCTAACCCTAACAAAAAATTTAACATGGTATCAGATCTTTAGGTCTTGTAGCTAACTTTGTTTTCAGGATAACAAAATCTACATAGATCCTACGGTAAGGGTTTGTGTCCTAATCAACTTGACTACATGTTTATAGGTGTACTTGGCAAGTTGATTGTAAGGGTTTGAGATGGATTCTAACTCGGTGAAAGTCGAAGATAGGCTTGAAGGGGCCTCAAACTTTAATGCATGTAAGGCTAGGGTATTGAATATTTTGGAGGAAAATGACTTGGATGACTTGGTCACAAGGGTTGTGGAAGAGACCATAACATCCCAAGGAAGAGCAGCATTCAAGAAGAAGCAAGCTAAATCAAAGAGGGCCATCTTTGACTCAGTTAAAGATAATTTGATGCCTGTGATAGCTCCTCTAAGGACAACTAAGGAATTCTTTGATTCCCTAACAAATCTCTATGATAAGAAGGCACCTACTCAGAAGAGAGTCTTGAAGATGGAGGAGAAGGAATCAGTTGCCTCATTCTTCTCACAGATTGCTTTGACAAGAGATCAACTCATGGCAATTGGAGTTGAAGTAGATGATGATGATCTTGTGCAAACAACAGTATATGGTCTTCCTACATCTTGGGAGACATTTCTTGCAGCAGTGAATGGAAGAGAAATACAACCAAGCCTTGATAGGTTGTGGCATGATTTCCTAGAAGAAGAAGGCAGAATCCAGAGTAGATCTGGGCCTCCATCTGAAAAGAATTATGCTCTTGTTGCCGAGACAAAGAAAGGAGGAAGCTTCCGTCAGCACAAGAACAAAGGTAAGGGACCTCAAGGTAAGCACTTTCATAAGTCAAAAGTAAGATGTTGTAATTGTAGCAAGCTTGGTCATTATGCAAAAGATTGTAGAAATCCTCCTAACAGGAAATGGCATCAAGGGAAGTATCATGCTTTAGCTGCTACAAAAGAAGAATAACTTCATCAAAATAAATCTAAGGTTGAGATCAAAGAAAAAAATCAAAGAGAGTTCATCTTGGTTTCATCACTCTAGGGATCCATCTCCAACTCATTAGACTCATGGTGGATTGATACTGGAGCCACCAAGCATATGACTGGATACAAAAGGGATCTTATGGGTTACAAGGCCTAGAAGTTCAATGTGAAAGTGGAGATGGGAAATATAAGTATCTATGCAATAAAAAGAGTCGGTTCAACTGACTTAAAGCTTGATTCAAGTATGTTAATTCATGTTGAGGAAATTTTATATGTTCCTGGTTTAAAGAAGAATGTTCTTTCAGTGGCAATTTTAGAAGACAAGGGGTTCTCTATAGCCTTCTCAGAAGGAAAGGCACTGATATGGTCTAAGGGTGGAAATATGAGCTCAGCTATTGAGATTGGTGTCTGTGAGGGTGACCTTTATAAGGTCTCAGGACATGTTGTTAAAGCTCTAATGAATAACCTCTGTCAAGTTTCAGATATTAAGAGGGAGTCTTCCGGTGACTTAGATATGGAATACTATGAGACATATCGTTCAAAGAAGCAAAGGGAGAAGTCCAAGAAGCATTCAGTTGATCTCATTGAGGAGCCCATTGAGAGGCTCCAAGGATGCTTCAGTGAGAGCCATGTCACTGATTCAAGATCATCCTGATGTGGAGATAGCCAAACATCGGGTTTGGAAAGATGCTATCCGGTTGATAATGGATGATGATATGTGGAAATTAATTCTCAGACAACAAAGGAAGTCAGTTGTAACTTCCAAGTGGATCTATAAGATCAAGGTACTTGTTGACATTCAGAGCTCTTTGAAGCTCTCAGAAAATCATGTACTCTATGACTGGTGTTATCAATCAAAATGGCACTTCGCTGTCTATGACTACATTGCCTTGTCAGTCACAAAAAAGGACCTTATGGATGGAAGAGCCTATTTGATCATAGATTCTTTGGCCTAGAATTTGCAACATTTCTCCCTAACTTAAATTTCTTTGTGACTTGTTTTGAGATATAACTACAACTCTCATATCAGCCAACTCGCGGGTCACCCGTGACAGTCTATATTGACAACCTCCGGGTAACAACTAAAAAGTTGCACCCGTGTGTTTCTGGGCACTATACTCGCGACTCACTCGCTAGTTGTCAAAAGACATACCCGCGGGTATCTCTAACTCGCGAGAAAAAATATTAAAAGAATATTAGAGATCAGTTATGGTAGCTATTCTAACTGCCACAACCTCCCTAACCAATTTCCTTTCGAGTCTATCCTCCCAGCCTTGCTATAAATACAAGGGGAAGGCCTTGAGAAGGGAAGACCAACTTTTGCTAAAGAAATGATGGAGAAAATTCTACTGAAGGAAGAGGAGCCGGAACCCAGGGTCAGGTTTCAACGATGCCAGTTGCAGTGCAGGTTTGGTTGATTGCCTTTAATGCTAATAATATAGAAACTTCCTTTCCCATAAATATTTGTCCATGGTATGAATGTATGTCTTTGAATCTTTCATGTTTTTAATATATGAGTTTCTTTTAAAGCATTCATTTTATTTGGGTCATAAGCTTTGACAAAGGTATGTGTTTTATTGCAGGTGATCTCTCTGGAGCATTGAAGCAGGAGTCTGAAGTTTGAGAGCTTGGATCAAACACCAGTCATTCAAGTATTTAATTCAACTTTATATCTTAGTTATTTAATTCAACTTTATATCTTAGTTACTTTCCTATCTCTTTAACTAAACTAGATGTACGTTGATGATCTCTTGAATTCCCTATCATAGGTAGTTTTACCGCACAACTGAATTAGCGACTCCGCTGGGGAGTTCCTATTGTTGCTTTGGGGGTCCTAGTTGTTTTTCTTCAGTTTTTATTGTTTATGTTGATCTCTGGGAGAGTTTATAGGCTTTATGTGTCCTTTTTAGTTACTTGGACTTGGTTTAGATTTAGTTCTCTTTCATTTTTTGTTTTTTATTAAGACAAAACCATGATTTGTATTCATTTATAGTTGTGTTTTTTCCCTGCACTCGTGAGTTGCAGACTACTGGACCCGCGTGTCACCTGCGAGGTGCTTTTAATAATAGTCACAGTTATTTCCTCAGTTTTTAGGTTTTGTGCTATGGTTTGACTATGAGGTCTTTTCTTGATTGATGAAGGTCTTCTCTGTTCTTTTCTAAACCATTTATGCCTGTCTGTAGGTTTATACTGAGTTTCTTTGACTCTTTTGAGATTTATTTTGGTTTCTTTGGTTTGCTTGTTTGACTCACCTAGGTCTTTTAAATCCATTTTTGTTTGGTTGACGCTTTGATCTTTCCTTTTTCGGTTACTAATTTCTGGAAAGGAAGTCTGACATATTCTTTGATTCTATGCTTTTTTCGTTATGTTAGTTTGATTTAGTGTCTCTTTACCAAACCTAGTTATTTATTGTTTCTTGGAAGAACTTCTTGGGTTTGTTATCTTCAAAAGTTTTGTGAGGGTAGATTGTCTGAGTTTGATAGGTCCGATTACAGTCATCTGTACTTTCATTTTATAGTGTCTTTGTCTTGTTTATACTTATTTGTCATTTCTTTTGTTAAATATGAAATTTTAAAAGCAAGTACTTTAGTTAAGCAAAGGCATTTATTTTTCTAGATTTTAGTTGTATATGTTAATTCTTCAAAAAGTAAAAAACATTTGTTAGCTTTTAGGTTTACTTTCCAAGTTTTAATTTTGAAAGATAAATGAAAATGAATTTGTGAAAAGAAGTTGCACTGTATACATTTTGCTTTTTCAAGTTGTAACCATCTCACACACAAATCACTCCTTTTGAGTAAGTAAAAGCCCTTAAAGAACATTTTAAGTTAAAAAATTATTAGTAACTTTTCTTTCTAGGGTACATAAACCAACTAGCTTAGGATAGTGTTTTGGATCAAATCACTTTAAACTAACCAAGACCATTTTAAACTCAAAATCGTAGTGAACTATCTTTAGGTAAATCCACCCTTGTAAAAGGTGTGTCGGGAAGCTCCACTAAAAATGGAGTTAAGCACGAGGTCGTGTGAGGTTGATTAGTTAAGGATGTTGGTTGTAGAGCCTGATCTTCCAGTCTCATAGATGATGTTGTTTCAGCCGTGTTGTATCCCAGGTTTGGTTATGATCCCGGCACGCGCCCCAGGGGAGTGGTTGCACTCCCTCGAGAAAGGGGGTTCGGGGGTGTAGCCCCCGAAGGAAAAATTTGGGTTGTTTCGCCAACAGATTACGGGCCCATGGTTTTGGGTAACCCGTGGTATTTTCCCTTTGTATTTCCCCTTTATAAGAAAGACTTTGTAGTACGGCTAGGGTTGATGTATTAGGTATTATGCATTGTAAAGATCTTTGACATCGTGAAGAGATACTATGAGACAGTGAAGAGGAAGTGCACCGGATGTGCTGCAGGTTGTATCCCTTCACTTGCTGGATGGTATAATAATATGGACTAGCAATTTCAGTGTGGATGTAGCCCATCTTGGGTGAACTACGATATATTGGTGTCTCTCTTGTAATGGGTCTGTGTGATTATATTTGCATTTATGTTTATTGTTATTTCTTTGCGATCCTGTTTTTCTAACAAAGGATCGCCCCCGCTTCTCAATTAAGCATCTACCAGAATTGATACGCGTATGAGGATACATTAGTACCTTTGTGTGCTCTTGGATTTCAGGCTTAGTTACCTTTCCTATGCGTGTTAGTTCAACCTTCGACTATCCCCCCAGACTCTTTTTGCATTGATGGTAGCCTTAGTATATTGACTAATAGGATTCTACATAGGTGTGAGTGAAATGATATTTTCGCTTCGCCTAGGACAGATGTGGGACAGATCTAGGTGGAAATCCTCTGCAGCTCTTTGGGAAGGTGGTTGGGTGATTCCAACACTTGGCCCCATCGTGACTGTATCGTGGACGCCAGATAACTGTTCTTCATTACTCCACTGACTTGTTCTGGGCCCTAATCATCCCAGAATTCCCTTTGGGAGACAATTTGTTTGCTTGGTCTGGATCACTATAGGAAATTTGGTAGTGGTGTGTTATGTATTTATCATAGTTCTAGTGGCCCCTAGGTTTATTACATAGAACATTTTTTGTTGTAATTGTGGAGTACCAACCTGCTCATAGGTCAAGAAGGTTGAGAAACCTTCCTCCACTCATAGTGGAGCCTCCACTGCCACCTCAACAACACAGAATGGATTCTAGTGGTTCTTTTGAACTAACTAGCACAACTGAAACCCCTATAGAACCTCAAATAATTGCACAAACTTCACCGGTCTCACAGATCATCGAGGTTGAATATTAGCCAACAAAATATTTTGCAAGACATTTCAACCCTCCCTTAATTGGATAGAACGATCCTTTGCTAGAACGAGTTGTTTCTTTAGGTTTACCTGAGTTAAGTGTATATAGATTTACACCTAGACCTAATATGGATAATATAGGAGATGTGTAGGAAGTTACACAGACTCCCACATCGGATATTAGGCCTAGAGGTTTGTTTCCTCCACACAGTAATACCCCAGTACCAAGCTCATTGTAGATGTCTTCTGCTCCGAGTACTTCTTTTAGTTTCAATGTTGGAACCTCAGGAACATCTAATACTCAGTTTACACTGACATCTACTCCTTTTAGATCCACTATTGGCTCATCCAATATTACTTTTTCAGGAACACCCATGGTATCATATACATCTTCCCCTTTCATCCAACAGTTTCAGGCTAATCCCAGCTCAGCTCCTTTCAATCAAGGTTTTCCTTGGCACAGAGGGCATATTTCTCCTTCTGCACCATTTGTGGGCTCAATTCCTACCCCTTCTATTGCACCAACACCAAGTTTCAATCCCTTACAGGATTTAATGTACATTCTGCAAATGTTCAAAACTCAAATGTGCCTGTAGGGAGTGATCCTTTTTCACTTTTTGGTGGAGGAGGCAACAACATTTATACTCTGTTTGGAAGTACTTACACTCATCCGCAATGGTTTAGTACACAAGGAAGTAATCTGCTATCTTATGGCTAGATCAATTTCCATAACACTTTTTCACCGCAACCGATGGCTAGGGCCAACCCCAACAAACCTTATGGGAGCCATGGATTTGGAGGTTCTACTTACTAGATTCCACAAGATCAAATGCCATCGACAAGTCCTCGTTTACCTTTCTTGGCAACTTTGAACTTGCCAGATCTTTCAAAGTTGATGAATGAACTAGTGATGAATGAACCAGTGAAGACAAAACTGGTGAAGACCCGGGGGACCATGTTACGAAATTTCATCTGTGGTGCTCCTCGAACTCGCTAAATGATGAATTGATTCGTTTGAGGCTCTTTCAAAGGACCTTGACTAGTGTGGCAGGCAAATGGTATATCAAGTTACCGGCTACAGCTTATAACATTTTTTGTGATTTGGTGACAGTCTTCTTGAACCATTTCCAACTTCCCGTCCGGTATGATGTCGGTACGGACCTTCTCTCTACTTTCAGACAGAACAAGGCCACTCATTTATCTGATCACATTTAGGAGTGGAGAAGACAAAAAATGACTCACTAAGGCTGAGATTCCCCCATAATTTATATTGGAGTGGTTCTTAAAATCACTGTTCCCTTACATCTCTAAGGATGTGTCAACTTCTGGGGTTACTTCTGAGAAAGAAGCCATTCTAAGGACCTAACAGCTTGAATTGATTTATGCTCAGTCTGGGATCCTTTATGAAATCATTCCCGATGCACCTAGGTCAAACATTGATCTTGGAAAGACTAAACCTGGAACACATGTTGATGGCATTGTGGGTTCAGCTGACTCATCCGCATTAGAAGCTTTGACGAAGCAAGTTCATGCACTCTCTATAAAGCATTCTACTGCGGAAGCAACTACTATTGCATCCTCCCCTACACAAACAGAAGCTGTACAGAATGTGCAATCAAATCAAAAGGGTTCTCGGCAACCCAACAATAATAAAAAGGAAAAGAAAGGGGAAGGAAATCAACAAATTCCCAAAACTACTGAAAATGCCGAGGAGGGAAAGCAAGAAAAGAAGAAGGTGAAGTTTCCTTGCAAACTTTGTAAGGAGAATCACCTCACTCATCAATGTCCTCTAATAGATGAATCCCATAAGCTGTTAAGTGAAAATAAACCCGCCGCCTTGAAGGATCCTTTTCCCAAAGGACAAGGTTCAGCTTCTAGTAGCTCTAATACTGGGGCACTCCTTGTGCCACAAAGGCTGATCAATCTTACATTAATATGGTTAACTCCCATGCTTTTTTGCAAATGAGATCTCGGAATTATACACCAGATATGCAACATAAAGACAAAGATATCCCTAAGTCATTTGTTCCTCTTCATAGAGAGAGACCTACATATCCTATGCCGAAGATACTGAAAGGTCTCTACAAACAAGCAACGCACAACCCTAATACACGGGCCGCTCCAAACTACTCAGTTGTAGAGGACCTAGCCCAAACGTCGTGTTCTATGTCTGCTCTAGAAGTTCTACAAAGCTTCCCATCGCAGTGGAATGCACTTCTGGCAGAAATAGGCAGTATGGATTCGTCAAATATGCTAGCTATATTTCTGCAGTGGTATACCAACTTATTTAAAGAATTCTGCGATGTTTTCCCCTGGTCATATGAGGAGATGCCAGGCATCGACCCGTCTATTGTCAAACACGTCATTACGACATATTCTAATGTGAAACTAGTTCGGCAAAAGCTTCGTCCAATTAGTCCTAGGAAATCTACGGCCATCAAGGATGAGGTTGAAAAGCTCCTCAATGTCGGCTTCATTTATCCTATCAACATGACAAAATGGGTGTCCAATCCAGTTCCGGTTGACAGGGTACCATACGCGTATGCAAAATTTTTAGGGATCTCAACAAAGCCTGTACAAAAGACAACAATCCCACACCATTTATTGATCAAATTATCGATGCATGTGCAGGCCATGAAATGTTTTGTTTCATGGATGGTTTTTTAGGATATAATCAAACCTGAAGATCAGCATAAAACAACTTGTATATGTCCTTGGGGTACCTTTTCCCATAGGAAAATTTCGTTCAGATTGAAGAATGTTGGGGCTACTTTCCAGCGAGCTATGAACTTCGCTTTCCATGACATCAAGAACGTAGTTGACCCTTACTTGGATGATCTACCTACGCGATCTCGGAAGAGAAGAGATCATCCTGAACATTTACAACTTGTGTTTGAACGATGGAGATACTACAAGATTCAATTACATCCTAACAAATGTGTGTTTTGCATCGAGTCTGGATGACTACTTGGTTTCATCGTGTCTAATCGAGGGATTATGGTCGATCCTTTGAAATTTGAGGCTATTGTCAAATTGCCTCCTCCTCGTACTATTCAACAACTTCAGAGTTTATAAGGCATGCCAAATTTTCTTAGACGTTTTATTATCAACTATGCTAAGATTACTAAAGGTTTCATGCGATTGCTTAAACATGATTTTTTCTTGGATGAAGCTACACAAAACTCATTTGATGCTTTGAAAAAGGCACTCTTGTCATCTCCCTTGTTGAGCATTTATACTCAAGACTTTCTTCTATATCTAGCCGCATCTGTTTCTACCATTAGCATAGTCTTGGTTCACCCCATCGAGTCATCAGTGGCTCATGGGGGTTCAAAGCTGGTAGATCCATCCCCGAACTAAGGGAAGGGAATCTCTCGAAGAAAAAGGTACACAATATACTACCAGACCCAATGCTCTTTTTCTTTCCCTTTTTACATTCGGTCAGCTGGTTTTTCATATTCACCAACAGGCCAGAGCACCAGTCGAATCTGACATTGCACATAAATTCTACGCCTATTTCCGTATAGTTGCGGGATGCCAAGTGTTGTGCCACACTTCCCCCAATCCTGTGCATAGTGCTTAACATCACTTTCAGTGGGAAGCTTTCTATTTGGCTAATCGACACTTGACTGCCACTCTTTTCAGTGCTGGCGATGCAATATGTGTTGATGTAATCCTGTATGGATAGAGCTCCTAGCCCTCTGAATGTACCTTTGAGGTTAACAACCTCACCTCGGCGGGACAAACCATTGATAAAATAGATATCATCCACAGTGATATCTAGCATCTCCCCTTGGATATTAAACATACCATGATCCATAGCCCAATATTGCACGAGCATTTGGAGGAGGTTAGATTGCGCACACATGTTTGATGTGTGAAATTTTTTAAGAAGTCCACAAATCTTTAATGCATTTAAATTCAATGGATATCCCAATGCTATCCTGTCCATGGCTTCATGTTCCCTTTCTCTCTAGGTAAGAACCATCCTACATCGAGCAAACCCATTCATGCATTAGTTTTTTGAGTTTTACTTTTTAAACTGCGTCACCCGTGAGCTTTGCTCTCATACAGATGCGGGTACCCACAGGTATCTCTCAAGATAACCTGCACCTTTTTCGCGTACCTGCACATTTCAAACAAGCAGACCCACAGGTGTACAACCCTAAATTTTAAACTTGCTTAAAATCTTCAAAAAACCACAAAACATTCTAAATAATGGATCAAAAATACAAAGAAGGGAGATATGAGTTACCTGCAAGTGGTGGATTTTGATTTCGACTCTCAACAGTTGAAGTGATACGTCTTTTTCCTCTCCTCCAATGGTAAATGGTAATTGTAGGTCATTTTTTGAATTTGTTACTATTTATTCAAAAAAAATTAAATTTTTACCCATTTTATATAGTTTCAAATTGCTTTTTGTCAATTTTCTTAATCCTAATGACCTTTTTAAGTTGTTTTGATTAGGTAATTGCATAGGAAGGCGTTTTTTCTCACTACTAAGTTCACATTTTGATGTTTTATACAAGGTTTGATTTCTTATGACATGTCGGTCAGATCAATATATTGATTCTATCTATCCTCATTTTATGTCATTTTGATCTCCTTTGTTCATCATTGAACTGCCATTTGATGTCCATTGTCGTTGATTCTTTCTAGCAACCTGCTTTGTCACTTGACATCATTGGGAACCTATACCTTATCTATCATTTTTTATTCCAAGTTTCCCATACCTATGGAGTTTTTTCAAGTTCTTTCTAGACTTCATTAAAATTAACAAGATTACCGAGCATTCTTGTCGTGTTCAGACTTGTTAAAGGAATTGAACAGACATCCACCTAGATATAAGTTTACCCCTTTTCTAGATCTTTGTGGATTATTAACAAAAAAGGTATACTCTGGTCTTTTCGACTAGAAGAGTCCTCTCTTGCATACTTTTACACCTTTTTGGACGAGGAGGCTAACTTTACGAAAAAGTACAGTATGGAGTTCTTGTTTAAGTTTTCCAGACTCCTTAAAATTGAAAACACCGACAAGCACGAACAGATCCGGGCTCTATATTAAAATCCATGGATAAGTACCTTATCAAGTATTAATCTATCTCTTCTTCAAACTCGTCAAATCATGAAGAAAGTCCCGAGCTTCCCTCCCATGGACTCGTTAAATTATACATGGTTGGACCTATATCAAGCATTTTTTTCCTCCTTTTCGAGCTTGTTTAAAAAATGAAGATGGATTATTGAGTTTACTTTCTTAGACTCTTTAAAATTTCACAAGAGAGGCAATATCGAGCTTTCTTTTAAAACTTTTCATGCTCGTTAAACTAAGAAAAGACATTTTAAAAAGAGAAGGGAAAGGAATTTTTTGTTATTCATTTATTATTTGGAAGCTAGTCTAAACCATCCTTGAACACAACACTTTAATGAGTCAACGGGTCTTAGTTTTCGGCTTTAGGATTTAATTTGATTCAAGAGTTTGTGTACTCCTCCGATTGGTTTCTCTTCCGATCATATGGAGAGTTTTTTATGTCTCCTACATGACAAACTTATATCATGTTTCATGTCAGTCTAAAGCTGCCTGAAGTACTTACCTTTGGTGCTCAATGTTCAAGTATTACCCCTGTGTCGGCCTTTCTGCAGTTTATCTTGACTCCTCATATCAGCCATCCCCTATATCAGTTTTTTTTCAACTCAATCTCTCAATGTTCCTTGTGTGAGATGATGAAGGATACATAAATGCTTTCCTTCTCACGAGTCTCTTCCTATCGACATAAGCACATTTTGATCTAGGAAGTAGACTTAGAGTTTCTTGTTTAGTACCTTGAGATTTGTAGTCATCAGTGGAAGATTCTCTCGCCGTTGAGTTATGGGAATACATCAATGTCCCTTACTCGACAGATTATTCAAGTGTTCGACTTCAAGACCTCTTATTCACACTTGTAAGGATGTACTAGGTACCTTGGACCCCATTTTCATTATTGGCAGGTGTCCTCGCTTTTGTTAATGATTTTCATCATTGAGATATAAACGCGGCTCTCATATCAGCCAACTCGCAGGTCACCTGTGGCAGTCGATATTGACAACCCGCTGGTAACAACTAAAAATTTGCACCCGCATGTTGTTGGGCACTATACTCGCTACTCACTCGCTAGTTGTCAAGAGACATACCCGCGGGTATCTCTAACTCACGAGAAAAAAATATTAAAAGAATATTAGAGATCATTTATGGTAGTTATTCTAACTACCGCAACCTCCCTAACCAATTTCCTTTTGAGTCTATCCTCCCAACCTTGATATAAATACAAGGGGAAGGCCTTGAGAAGGGAGGACCAACTTTTGCTAAAAAAATGCTGGAGAAAATTCTACTGAAGGAAGAGGAGAAGGAACCCAGAGTTAGGTTTCAACGGTGCCATAAATATTTGTCCATGGTATGAATGTATGTCTTTGAATCTTTCGTGTTTTTAATATATGAGTTTCTTATAAAGCATTCATTTTTATTTGGGTCATAAGCTTTGAGAAAGGTATGTGTTTTATTGTAGGTGATCTCTCTGGAGCAATGAAGCAAGAGTCATAAGTTTGAAAGCTTGGATCAAACGTCATTCATTCAGGTATTTAATTCAACTTTATATCTTAGTTCTTTTCATGAAAAGAATGATTGCTGGTTGTATCTATGTACTTTCCTATCTCTGTAACTAAATTAGATGTACGCTGATGATCTCTTGAATTCCCTATCATAGGTAGTTTTACCGCACAACAACAGGTATACCAAGAGAAAGTATCACCATGTCAAGAACATGGTCCAGTTGTCATCATATGTGTTAACTAAGCCTTTGTCCTCGACAAGCTTAGTCACGTTGTTGAGAATGCCTCTCTTATTGAGAGGGAGTGTTAAAGTTAGTGCAGCTGCGAGACCCATTCTTAGAGAGGATGGTACCCTAGTCAATGAACTAGGGTTCCTGGTCAATTTAACTAGGAAGAATAAAGAGTAAGACCCTAGAAGGTACCCTAGGGCCCCCAGCTGTCTCCTGGGGTTCTTGGTTGGGGACCAAGAAGGTTGATGCCATGGAAAAGTCCCTAGCATGTGGCTAGGGCCCCTATTTGTCTCTAGGGTTTTATGGTCTGGGACCATACAGTTTCTTGGTCACGAGGACCAAGCAGGTCTTGCAGGTTGAGACAAAGACCTCATGGTCTGGGACCAGACAAATTCTTGGTCACGAGGACCAAGTATCTCCTGCAGCAACATACCTAGTCAATTAAGCAGGTGGATCTTGGTCAATGGAACAAGATGACGATGTGTGATGTCCTCTTTTCCTAGGTTTTCAAGATGGTTGAGCTAGATGATCTTCTCAAGGGATTTGCCGCCCCTTGATGTAGCCACTAGCAATTGACCTAAAAAGCAGTCTGGAGGACCACATGATCACATCGTCTAGTGTGGACCCTTCCTTATATAGTGATGATGAACTTTTAGGTTGTATGGAACATTTGTACATTTGAGTGAGAGATTATTAGTTGTACCCACCTTGGTTGCTCATCCTTGGTCTTTACACCTTGTTGTTTTTTGGTCTTGTACCTTGTCTTTGACTTGTGGTTAGTGGGGTATTCTACCCACCTTGATTTTTTATTTATTTATACCCCTTGATGTTTTTGGTCTTATGGGTACTATGGTTATTTGCCCACTTTGTGGTATACCCTTGGTCTTAGGGGTTATGGGTCATGTACCCATGCTTATCTTATGTTGGGTCATGTGTTGGTCCTTGTACCGTCACCTAACTAATTAAATGACCCTAGTACCCACCTAATGTCACCCTATTTATATTTTATGTCATTAAAAGTGACTTTATTGTTTTGACCATAAATGTTGGTACCCACCCAAGACACTTTTTATATATTTTATATTTTATTATTTTTTAACTCATTGGTACTACCCTAATTTAATGGAACCCTAACTTGTGTACAGAATTGTTTTATGGCCTCTCTAGAAGATCTTAATATCCTATATATTGAGGTCTTTTGTTTCTCATTTGGCAAGTTGACAATCCAATATATTTTATCTCAGCTCTGCTCTTTATATGCTTGATGTCAAGGGTTCCACTATTGCTTACTTGTGTTTGAAGGCCACCCACCTATTGAATATTCCATATTTGGTCTGAAGTAAATGTTGAGGGTTTTATGCTCCTAAACTAGGTCGTCTAGCCACCCATGAGCTCTTCTAAGGAAGGCCAAAAACTACTGCTGAATTTTTTGGCTAATTCGTGCCCTATTAGAAGTTGGATGAGGTCCAATATGTTTTTATTGAGGTCTGATTTACTTGTTGTAGCTTTCCTAGAGTCCAATTTACTTGCTCAAGATCTATATGCATGTTTGAGACTCATTATGTTGTTTGAGCCCTGCTTGGAATCTGATTTGTTGTTGCATGCTTGATTTGAGGTTCAATCTATTGTTTAGGGAGGTCGTGACCCTAGATTTGCATATTAGTTGTCCTTTAATGGAGGTTGTGAGGTTCTAGGGTGTGTTGGTGGCACAATTGAGTAGGTCGTGAGGCCTTAGGGTTTGAATTACCTTATTGTGTACTTACCTGTAGAGGTTGTGTGCCTCTTTGGACTTAATATGTCTGTTAGCTGTCTATTTGAGAGAGTTTCAACTTGTATGCACAGATTGGGCCGAGTTCTCAAATTATGTGTTGATGCTGTGTCTTATTTGCCCATATTTAATTCTTTAGACTTACCTAGGGTTCAAATTGTTTATGCTAAGTTTTGATTTTTCACGGATCTATTTGTTTGTAATTGACCTTGATCATCTGTGATCAGATCTGGTGTGCTGAGAGTAACTTGTGGTCATTTCTCTTGTACTGAGATCTTGTTTAGATCATAATTGTGACCTTTTTGACTTCTGCTATGATTAAGACTGTAACTGCAATTTTTTATTGTCTTTGACTGTCCTTGGTTGATTGTGTTACAACCCTCTCATATCTTTCTCTTTGGTTTGTACTTATCCCCATGTAAGGGTTAGTTGGTTCCTAGTATTCGACTGGCCTCTGATAGGATGAGGTCATTCTGAAAGTAACTAAAGATTACTTTAACACAAGGATCCCTTGGTAGTGTTAAAGTCAAAAAGTTGAAAGAGATGAAAATTATGTTTTGAATTATCTTGTTTACGTTACTGTTGCACTATTCTGCTCTAGCATAAATCTGTTATATTGAATTTTTGCATTAAAGTATATAAGGTTTGCTTTTTTTGCATCAAACCCTAACCTTAATAAAAAATTTAACATAACCTGTACACATGAGAGGAGTGTGCTATTGAAATGAGAGAGCATGAGGACT
Organism: Larix kaempferi; assembly: GCA_027924585.1. NCBI lineage: Eukaryota > Viridiplantae > Streptophyta > Pinopsida > Pinales > Pinaceae > Larix > Larix kaempferi. Next base: position 15,787,932 of record BSBM01001138.1, on the reverse strand, counting down.
CTCGATAAATGATTCTCTACCACTCTAGTGTATTCTTTCCCAGCTTAGGGGTGGCTTCTCGGTGGAAGGAATATACGTTGGATAGAGCCTAACCAAAAGGTTGGGTGGAACGTTGTAGTCAAGCCTTTAGTCGCCTTCAGTCGTTCAAATTCTACATGGTTTAGATAAGTACACTCCTGTTGTTATGTTATTATTGGAATATGTGCTTGTTGTGTTGATTCAACTAAATAGATGCAAGGAAAATGCTATCGTATTCTAAATGATTATGATAAATGATTACGTTATTATTTAGTTGCTCTTAAGTTTTTATGGGAATATTGAAATAGTCTTTTAATTGTGGTCATGTAATATTTTTTTTTTTACAGAATCGACTTATAAGCATTGTATTAAAAAAATAGGTTCTTACAAAATGATTGGGAAGATTGTGCCCAACAAAAGGAGGGCTGAAGGCACCTCATAACCAGTCTATTAAGTTCATACATAGCTGAGAATTTATCAAACAGGGAAAATAAACATACAGTTTTAATTGCCGATAACATAAAGAAAAAAACACTTCATAGCTGAGGTCACTTGGTGTTCATCTGACGAGCCTTGAGCTTGCTTCCTTCTCCCATGTCCTCCGTGTCCATGCCAAGAATTACCGCAGGGTTGTTGCTTTTGTTGGTCCTGACACATTCGACCTTTGCTTCTACTATCCTTAAACAATTGTGCACAGACTCTACTTTGCCAACCAGACCTTCATAATAATCCTTCATCTTGGTGCAATTGTTCATAATGTCAGAGTTTGAAATCTGGACAAAGGTGGCCAGATGAGAGATTGACTTCTTCATGTCCCCAAATTCCCCTCTCAGCTAATTAATTTGTGATTCTATGTTTTGTAGGTGGGAGAGAACACCAGGAGAAGGACTGTCAGGTTCCTGGGGAGAGTCCAGGTTCACCCCCCCGATTTCCCCATTCTGATTCCAAAGCTTGCCATTGTTTAAATCTCCAAGGCTGCCATGAACTTGTTGTAGAGCGCCACCTTGAACGAGACAAGTAACAACATCCACAGGTCGCAAGTTCCTACTATGATCCTGTTCAGTGCCGAAATGAACACCATTTGCATCGGGTTTAAAGTTATGCCCCTGTCCACCATCCAACGGATACCAATTTCTTCTTGTCTCCACATTTCTAGGGCGCCCACGCCTAACCAGCTTGGCCAGCTTGCTATTCATCCTGTGAACTTCCTTTCCAGTGATGTCATGGCCCTGCACCACCTCCAGAGCCGAGAGATATCTCTTCAACCCAGCCTCCCCATAATTAAGTTGAATGTAGGCCTTGCAACAATTGCATTGCAGAGCCGGAAGGAAGAAGTTTCCATCATTCCCACAGGCCATACTGTAACGTTCAGACGCAGAGCGAAAAAGATGGCAAAGATGAGTGAGGAGAATGAGGGTAGATTCGTCACCCTGATCAAATAAATAGGAGTCGCGTTCCCAGGAACCTGCCTGCATTGAAGTCTCGCATGTGAGACAGGTGGAGTCAGACTGAGGATGTCGCTGAGAATGTCTTGGGGAGTTAGGCGAGGATCCAAAGCAGATCGAGCAACAAAGGTGGGGTTTGATGTCCAACGTGGTGGCCCAATAAGGTCGAGGGTGGGAGTTATGAGCACTGGGGGGGTCAAGATCACCCAAAGATCTATGGGACCCAAACATTATCAAAATTTTGTCCATTTTTAACCATAAGACCACAATTTAATCCTGCTCCAATGTTTGCCATGGAGTCAGCTTGATGATTGTTTTTTCTGAGAATGTGGAGGAGGGATATGGATCTTATTTCTTTGAGCTTGTGGAAGAAATGAAAGTGGTACTTTGATGTGGGCTTGCGGGAGTTATTAACTAAGGCCCTAGCTTCTTTGATCACCAAGAGAGAGTCGCCAATAGCAATCAGTTCCTGCACATTATTTTCCTTAGCTATTTCAATTCCTTTGACAAGGGCAAGCCACTCCGCATTGTTGTTTGTCTACCTCCCAATCCCCCATGCGTATCCAGTCAGCTTGTTTCCTTCGAAATCCAGAAGAACTCCCCCCGCACCTACCAACCCAGATTGTGGTCATGTAATATTGAATGTAAGTTATCCATTGATTAAAACTTGTACTCAATTTTGATACCTAAGTATGGTCTCTAAAAGTAAATAGATAAGAGGATTAAATTAAAAGGGATTTCACTATCTCGCTATAGGTATGTGTGTACTTAGTATTAATTGATCAAATCTTGGACTAAGAAACATTAAGTAAATGTGAGAAGTAAATCTATTATCCAATAGCTCAAGACCATTTTCCTAGTAATTATTGGTTATACAAATGTATTAATAATGGTGTTATTATCTTGTTGCATAGTGGTAAATGTGATAATGGTGTATTTTCATAATAAATTTACTAGGAGCTATCATGTTTGGAACTCTAATTAGGAGAACTTTATTAGAAGAGTGGTAATGGACTTATGCTTGATTTAATACATGGAATACTTTGTATGCTTGAATGGATTAGTATAAATATTTAATATGATCTTATGTTGTCAACTAAGCTTGATAAGAGATAAGTTAAAAGATTTTTATGCTAAGTTAACAAAGCAATATTATATGTGTTATGATAAATTGTATGGCCTTCCTTTGAATGGGATCCTTGAACCACTCCATGTTAACAAGACATTAAGATTGACTCATATGTCTCTTCTATATCGGATTTTAAATTATGAGAAAGTATCTTGATTATAATGATTTAGTAATCATTGAAATTAACTTATTGATTTATTGGATGTTATTAGAGGAAATTGTTTTTACCCCATTTCCCAAATTGGTAATGAGGAAATTGGGTACATTACAAGTCATTGAGTGCATAGGTGGATTCTTTGAGATGATAATGACATAATTTTCATTTTGTTTATATACAAAATTTTGGTGTGAGTTGGGATCTTAAAAAATTGTAGAGTGAGTGGACTATAAATTAGTGAGAAATGGATAGAAAATTTGAGCATGTTAGATATGGGTTAAGTTTACTTAAAACTGGACAAGTTATGTGTGAGCTATGAAGATAGAGGAATGTGTCACCCCAGTAGTGTATATGTTCCCCTAAGTCAAGGTGGCTCATTGTTCACTGCATATACCTACACAATTGTAAGGATATTTCCGTAAGAAAAATGCAATATCGATCATTGGTCATTGAGGAATAATTGTAGGTGGACCATGGAACTTCAAAGCAAACATAGGAAAACTTAGTACCGATCAGTGGTCCTTGAAAGAGTGAGTGGAATCTAAAGGAGTGAGAAATGGATAGAAAATTTGAGCATGTTAGATATGGGTTAAATTCACTAAACATTGGACAAGTTATGTCTGAGTTATTAAGCTGGAGGAATGAGTGACCCTAGTAGTGTATATATTCTTCTAAGTCTAGGTGGATCTTCATTCACTATGTATACCTATACAATTGTAGGGATATTTCCATAAGAAAATTGAAATATCGGTCATTGGTCATTGAGGAATAATTGTAGGTGGACCATGGGACTTCAAATCAGAAAACTTAGTACCGATCAATGGTCATCGAAGAAGAATAGTAGGTGGATCATGGAAATTCAAAGCATATGAAAAAAGTAGTACCAATCATTAGCCATTGAAGAAGAATAGCAGGTAGATCGTGGAACTTTGAAGTGTACATAGGAAAAACTTAATATCAATCATTGATCATTAAAGAAGAATAATAATTGGATCACGAAACTTAAAAGTATACATAGGAAAAACTTAATATCTATCATTCGTCATTAAAGAAAAATCATAGGTGGATTGTGGAACTTCAAAGCATAATCCTTTTCCTTTACATGCTTCAAGAAGTTGGTGCATTCTAGTTAAAAATGAGTCTAGACTATCAAGCCTCTCCCTCCCACAAATAACTCCTAAACCATTAAATCATTTTAAAAATTGTGATCAAAGTGGATATGCGGAAATCAATTTTTATAATCGACAATGAATATGGTTATCAGATTTTAGGATAGACATTAATTGAATAAGATGATGTGGTAATCCCTATCTAATGTTCTTCTAATATCCATCACATATGACTGACAAGTTATGACTCTAGAGCTTCAACTAACCAATGAGTGAATATGACATTCCACACTAAGATCCATTCCACACAATGGTCATTATTGATTTTCCCCTGGAAAACACTAAGTTTTCCACATGTCATGCTGCACACATAACAATAACTTTGAAGCATTGATTTCCAAATTGATGTATGTTAATCTACGAGACACAAAAGTTAGCATATTGCCAATTAAATTATTTTACTTTAGCAAATGATAATAACATTGAAATATTAATGTTAAATTAATTGGAGTTTACATCAGTAGTGGGTTGTAATGTCCGACCCGTATGTAATCTCTCATATTACCACAACAATATTTACATGTGGAACTGTAAGGACAAAGAATATGTAGTGACCGTGTAATGATGGTAAATTGTCGAGATCTTATTGACATTCTTCCATTTTGACCACCCTTCATTTGAAAGGGGTTCAATTAATCCGCACTTAGGGTTTGACGAGGCTATTCTAAGGTTTAAACTTTTAGCACTCTGTAACGTACCTCGCAATCTCTTTTCACCATTGAGACCACGGGGTACTCAAAATTCATATCCATATTTTAACATGGATTACCAATTTCGTTTTTCTCCATTCATTTAATTACACAACAAAATTAATTATATATATATATATATAGTCCCAAACTATCATACACATTCACAATTCCTTTATTGACAATTCAAACAGGGAACATGCATATAATGCCATGAAATTCCATTTACAGATATGAACATAAGCATTAATTTAATAGTAAGCAAATACATAATTAACCATAGCATTCATAGACAATTATATACTTATCTTTTAAGCCAAATATTCTCCAACTGGTTGCATGTGAAGGACATTCTTCCTAGCCATGGGCATTGTCAATCCAAGTCTTACTTTGAAAGGCCACCCCCAAGCTGGGGCTATCAATCCACAAGAGATAAGTGTTTTTCCACAGCTTCTAAACAACCCAATATATCATGCAACCCACTAGTGCCTAAACCCCCTCCACAGTTATCCCAATCCTCAATTCTCCTTCCCCATCAACTTGCTCAACGCCAAGAACAAGCCCCGTTCTTAGAGTTAACAGTCCCTCATACAACCTCCAGTTCCCTTCTAGCACTCCAAAACAGGATGGATAGGAAGTCTCTGAATTGAGAACTCCGGGGCTAAGCTGCAGGCTAGGTTTCTCTCTCTAACCAGTCTACCGAGTCAATGGCATGCAAAATTGATATTCCGAAATGGCTTCACACTTCTCTGTCATAGTATCAAGCTCGGCTCTCCAAGGTAATGGCATGTCTCATGGTGAAGGAAAATTCGAATGGTGGAATAGTAGACGGAAAGAACCCCTCTCAAGCTCTAATTCTTACTTTTATAGCCATGCATCATGTTTCCATGTGGCCCATCCACATGGAACCACTCTTAATCCCCTTTTGCATAATTAAATAATGCTTTCATTTAAATAAAGTAGGCTCCTAATCATGGCTTAAGAAAATATGGTTAAATGGATAAGGTTAAGGATATAAGCTAATCCCCCTTGGGTCTTTTCCATTAGCCCACTGTCACTTCCCTCTTGTGGATTCATAGCCCCCCATCTCTTCTTCGCCCCCCTTCCTCTGCAACCATTGGATATTTTATATTAATATCAAAATGTACATTATATTTACATAGTCTTGGTCATCCCGACCATTGTTTCTGGCTTCTAGCCTTTATAACAATATTTACAAATTTACATCACGGGGTCAAAACTGGGGTATGAAATTCTCCTCTCCCTTAATTTATGCACTGTCCTTAGTGCATCATCGACACTATGTACATTTGCAAATTTTTTATCAAAATTTCAAAATATTTGTGGGTATGCCTCTCGCATCACATCCTCGAGCTCCCACATCGCTTCTTCAGGACTGTAATGGGTCCATTGGACCTTAACCTGTTCGATGGCCCTGTTGCTCAACAACATAACTCTCTTGTCTAGGATGCACACTAGATGTACTGAAATATTGCCTTCCGGTTCCACCTGGATCACAGCCCAATCAATTATGTGGTTAAGATTAGACACATATTTCTTTAATAAAGACACATGAAATACATTATGCACACGCAGACAAGTAGGCAATTCTAATGCATAAGCTACAGGCCCTATTCTATCCAAAATTTCAAATGGCCCACAAAATCAAGCTGCAAGCTTTGGAAAAATTCCCAATTTCAGGGAACTCTTCTTTGGCCTAACTTTTAGATACACATGATCTCCCACTTTAAATTTTTTCATTGCTCTTCCTTTGTTTGCATAACTCTTTTGTTTGTTCTGTGCCACTTTCAAATTCTTCCTGATTTTTACCATCTTCTCTTCCATCTCTTTGAGTAGTTCCGACCCAATTATTACCCTGTCAACTTGATTGTCCCAATTGATTAGAGTATTGCACTTTCTACCATATAATTCTTCAATGGACTCATCTGCAGGGAAGCATGATATCCATTATTATATGCAAACTCTACCAGATACAAGTAGTCTTCCCATTTTGATGGTTGATCCAGCACATACATCCTTAACATATCCTCGATAACATGGTTGACTCTCTCAATCTGCCCATCTGTCTGTGGATGATATGCTATGCTCAAATTTAAATTTTTTCCAAATCCCTTGAATAGTCTCTTCCAAAAGTTTGAAGTAAAAGCAAGAACAAAATGTAAATGCCCTTGTATGACTGCTTAAAAGGAGTCTTGACAGGTGTTGAATCCTTCAAATTTGTTCCTTGTCAAGTCCCTCTCAATGATAGTTTCTCTTCTCTCCTTGGATCCACTATTTCTCTACTATATTATGTTATGTTATGCCACAAGAGATTAATCAATCATGGAAATCATCAATGGAGAGCATTAAGAAGTCGTGGAAATCATCAATGTAGTCGTAGGTGATGCCATAAGAAATTAATGAAAGATTTTATTGATAACGAGAAAAACCATGTGATTCTGCAAAGTGACATCGACCATATAGAGAGACTTCAACTTGATATTAGCAGTAACCGATGAAGGATGTTATTGAAAATGAAAAAGATTGTAAGATTCTACACAGTGACATCAACAAGACGGAGAGCATTCAACTCAATATTAGCACCACATTCCAAGATTAACACAAAAGATTGTCATAAATTGGTTGCAAAGGTTGAGAAATTTCTTTACATAGGCATATAGCATACTCCATCACTATGAGCTAGGGGACTGTCTCGTGTGAAACTCAATGAAATTCTCCAAGAAAATACAATAATAAAAGTTAAGTTTTGATAACCTCATTCAAGGCCTTTGAATTGACTTTTTCGTTCAACAAATTACCATATCAACACCGTAATAGGCGGATGCATTACTTCAAGATTCCTTCACTACCAAATTGACAAACTGTGATAAACATGGTTAATAAAAAAAACATGATAGTAGGTGATTTCATCTAACATTGAGTTAGCCTACCATTTCAAATCGATGGCCAAAGACGATCCCATTAGTCGTCAAATAGATTTGGACAAGCTCCAAATGACCTTCACATCTCTGTCAGACATATAATGTAGAAAAGGGAACACCTTATAATGTAATAAAAACATTGATATAATATTGTAAAATCTCATTATAATGTTTTTCTTATCATCTTGTAGTATCATTGTCATGGCATTTTTTATAGGAGATATTCTGGTTTAAACAATTTTAAATTAAATTAGAGAGAAGAGCTCACTTCTCTTGGTTTTGGATGTAATTATTCTTGTTTAATATAAAAATTGTCATAGTATTTTTATTTATTTAAAAAATAAGATCTCATAAAGTTCTTTTATATTTGGGAATGCAATCGATAACAAGATGCTCCTATGCTTTCTGTTATCCTTATTTTACCTTTCAATAAAGTAACATAAAAGATAAAGTATTTTTATTAATTAAATATAAAACCATTAAGGAACCGACTTTTATGTTACTTTATTGAAAGGTAAAATAAGGATAACGGAAAGCATAGGAGCATCTTGTTATCGATTGCATTCCCAAGTATAAAAGAACTTTATGAGATCTTATTTTTTAAATAAATAAAAATACTATGACAATTTTTATATTAAACACAAACTTGTGTCAGAATAATTACATCCAAAACCAAGAGAAGTGAGCTCTTCTCTCTAATTTAATTTAAAATTGTTTGAACCAGAATATCTCCTATAAAAATGCCATGACAATGATACTCTCAGATATTTAAACAATATATTATAATAATAACAATCGGAAAAGAATGAAAAGAGAATTAATATAAATTTCTAAGATCATAAAATTATCTCTAAATATAAAATATAATATATTTGATCGTTTATTATCATCAAGGATAAATATAATTTATAATATACAACAATGAGACATGTTACAAAGAATGTAATCGACGTGAATACAAGATACCTTTTAACTATGTTATATGTATGTGGTGATCCCTTCCAACTATGCTATATGTATGTGTTCATATTCACCATGGGTTTTGAATATGAGGATTTTTTAAGGGTTGCATTTGGATTTAAGTACAAGGATTGGATGAGGCTATAACAAGATTGACTAAGGTTGCAACTAGGGTGTGTGTTGTAGTTCAAACCAACTTTGAGAGGGAAGATGATCGTTTTGTCATTCAAACCAGATTTGAGAGGGAAGAGGATGTATATTATCATTCATACCGGATTTAAGTGGGAAGAGGATGCTCAAGGTAGATTGAATGACTAGTAGGAGGAGGTGAGAGTGTTGATATGAGAGTCTTAAAGGCTTGATTCAACTAATTAAATGTATGAATCGTTAATCTTGAAATCAAATGCCTCATTCTTCTTTGGCATTTGAAGGTCACATGCTTAATCCCTTTGCTTATCAAATTCATATTATGCAATCCATTAGACACATATCCCAGTCTACCAAGATCCAGTTTCATTTTTTTTGTTATGTAGGGAACAATGGAACTTTGCTCGAGTTAAGTACTTATGTGTACTTTTTTTTTGTGCAACACTATTGTATTAGAAGTCTTCTATGTTCCATGGTAGATTCAATAATATTGTGGTTACAATAAAGTTCGATGTGGTTATGCCTTATTCATTTCATCCTCATGTTGCTTGGTTTATACACGTCTTGTGATTACTTACATGTATCATTGTGGTTAACTCATGGTTTCATGTTTGTGCATGTAGTGGCAAAACTATTGCGCATCCATGACTTTCATTGTTATCGCACCTACTATGCCAACACACTTTTTGTAAATTGTTGGAACTTGTTTTCTTCATAGATCTACTTGAAATTAACATATACTTAGTTGTAAGAAATCGACCTTATATTTAAACACTTCTTGTAATTTACCTTCCTATATTGACTACCTACTATAGATCCGCTACCACTACCTTTAGAGATGCACCAAGCTTGAACAAATAAACCAAAACCTTGGCACTTACTTCCTCCCCATGATAAATCCTTTGGCATATGAGGCATATATAACATTCTCTATTTGTTCAAGAATATGCTCTTTTGGAATCCTAAATTGCAATGGGCAACGAAGTTTATGAAGAGGTCTATGGTCAAATTGATTCAATCTAGTCCTCTGTAGTCTTTGAGTACTTGGATGTCGCAGAAAAGAATGTTGTTGGAAGAGGAGGTTAACAATGTCATGTCGACAAATAAACAAATGGTTAGCAAAGCTGCCATGAATTCCATGTAAACAATCTATAAGTGTATGTATGTACTCTATCATTGCCACCAATAATGAACGATATATCCCCAAGCAAGGAGCATATCGCCACTAGTGATGGGTAGTGTAGTCGCCATGAACCTATTCAAGTCAAAGACAACGGGTTGGTAATTCAATTTATGGCCCTCAAGTTTAATTGATGTGCATTTATACAAGCAAAATTAAACACCTCTATGACCTCTCACGACTTCCCTTTCAATACGTTCTCACTGCACCTCGAATTCTACATAATGCCATCTATGTTTTTCGATGTAAGACCAGTTGTTGTCCTTGATTCCTCCTGGTTGCACCAAAATGCAATCACCATTAATTCCACCATTATAGAAGCTTTTGGCTTTGTGTGTGTGTGTCTTAATACTCTATATAATTACCTATTTAGTAAGGTCACCATCCTTAAGCTTTTAGCAAGATTGAATGCACATCACATGAAAAGTTTTTCTATACTTCAAACCCTAATGAACTTTGATTCCCCTACATCATCATTTCTCTTTGTTAGCTTGGTATTAGAACTCTTTGTTAACTTAGTATTATGCAAGAGTAACAAGCAATAACAATAATTGCCATGACACATGATAAATAATTAGATTTGAAATTAAAATCAAATTACATAATTAATTATGTCTTGCAATTTGTATTGAAATCTTAATTTTACTATACTAAATTTTGTAAAATCAACATTCATATTTATTTTATTTAATCTTACTACAAAATTATAGATTTTTTTTTATTTAAAAAAACTCTTCCAAAATTCAATGTGTATATTACAACACATCCACTTTGTGTTCTCCTCAACATTCGCAAACCTACAATATACTAATTATATTAATGATATGAAAGAATACCAACTCCAATATACTAATTATATTAATGATTTGAAAGAATACCAACTCCTATATGGTCGTTCGTTTTGTTTGTGGCAAGAGTCAAATGAGTTGGAATGTGATAGTTGTGTTGGTATAGGAGTCATTAATATATTGTAGGAGTAGTTGGTTTGGTTACTTGTTCATTGCTAGTGTTAAATATATATATATTAATAAAAAAAAGAAAAAGCTACTAGCATCAAAACTTAAACCGATTATTGTAAGGCAATGTTGAAACACAATATAAGTTGGGCCGGTCAACAATATTGTTAAGTTGCAACCTACTTTTTCTTTATATTTCAAAAGTACCAAATATCAAATCATTCATCTACCTTCTCACAATATATATTATTAAATTTCATAAAATCTTAAACATTTAGTTGAATAGTATTAATTAAGATACTTCCCTACTCGTGTAGCGCGAGGGTATTGTATTTCTTGATTATCGTGTAATTGCTTTAAATTATTATTTACTTTATTCGAATTTATTAAAATTTTCTCACTTTTCGTTAAAAATTATTATATATATTTGTGTTGGAAATCTAATCTTCGGAGATTGTGATTTCACTTGAATTGTAAATATTGTAGTCAATTCAATAAAGGGAAGATGAGGAGTCGTAGGGACTCCCACGGATCTCTTTGGAATCCGAAGACTAAGAGACATTTGACCAATGTATATATAAACATCTTAATTAATGAAGAATATGAATTTAAGAGTTATCCACTCAACAATGGTATTAGAGCCTAGCTGCCTGCCATAATTCCTGTTGTTCTGAGTTCTGGCATTCTGCCATTCTTCCTACTTGCTCCTGCATACCTACTCGTCGCTAATCTGCTTGCCATCATTCTTTGCCTTCTGCTTCGTTGTCCCTCCGTGCTCTCCTAGATGCCAGTCTGTTGGCTCGTGCATTTTGCATGATATGTTGATGAGTACTCTCATTCTGCTGCCGGTCTAAGCGTTGGTGTTGAGTCTTATTGCTGCGTTTTCCCATTTGCATAGACTGAGAGAAACCCTAATTTCGACCACGTTTTTTAGAGGCTGCAATTTCAACCAAGTGCGTGGGCTCTCCATATTGATGTGCACGGGTTTCCCCTATTGAGTGGGCTCTCCATTATGAGTGGACTGAGATTAATTGAAGCGTGAGACTACCCAATTTCTTTGCGTTTTTTGCTACGGTGGTGAAATTCTATAATGGTATCTTGTAATGGTATGCACTTTGTAATGTCCCTTTTTTGAATTTTATTAAAATGGTGAATTTTTCAACTTTTTCCACTAGTTTGACCTTTGACTAGTCTTGGGTTCTTGACCTCCAAATGCTCCCAAATTGTTACAGAAGGTGTATGAATGGTTTTAGTGCATAAATATGAGGTTCATGGATGATTTAGAGTCATCAATAAGCTTCTACAACTCCTCTTTAAGTTCTGTCGAAAGTAGGGAATTTGACTAGCAATTTCTCTTTGACTAGTATTGGTCTCTTGGTCTCCAAATGACTCCAAATGCTTGTATAATGGGTCTGGAGGTATTTGAGAGGTATCAAGACATATAGCAGAGGCTGATGGATACTTAGAAACCCTTAAAACACTTCTGCAACATTCATTTACAATCTGTACAAAGTAGGGAAGATCGCTAGTAATTTCGAGCTTTAAATCCCCAAGGGTAGATGTCACTTTTGGCTCTCCAAGTGCAATTCGACCCTCACAACTTTCAGAACAGAGTATGGGTATGAGTAGCAGACGTCAATGGCTAACTCTCATGAGTATTATGGGGTTATTACAGTATATTAGGAGGCGCAACCATGATAGGGTAAATTCCATAAATTTTGCTTATGGGGGATTTGCATTCTAGTTCGATTTGGACATGAAAAGGGTAGAGTTTATGGTTCTGAAAGTAATATGAAACATATTTGTCATCCATAGCATACATATATCAGTCCCAACCAGCATTGAACTCGTATAAAAATGCTCATATACATCTAATACAAAGCCACTTCCAAAATGGAGCCAATCCCATGAAACTAGTTAATTAAGAGCTAGGAAATGTGAACATTTTTGCATAATTATTTCTTGGATTTCAAGCCACTGAGCTTGGGAACATGAAATTACAGAGTATATATTAGATATGGCTATCACAACATCATCCAAATCATATAATATCCCTCATACAAATCTGGTACAAGACTACTTCAAGATTGGGGCCAAAATCCATAAAAACTAGTTATTCAAGAGCTTGGAAATGTGAGCCTTTTGTACATGTATTTCTGAGATTTCGAATTACAAAGCATGTGGACATGATATTACAGAGCCATACAACAAATATCGGAGCTTGGGAATCAAATATGCTCAACAAAGCACCAGCACCATTCCAACAAGTGCGCCATCAACATGAGTGTGGGGGAATGGAGAAGAAGGAATGAGAGGATAGGGGGATAGATGAGAATTTCGACTGTATGGACCTTCAACCTGCAACTAAAAACACCTTCATTCAGATCCAATGAGAGGTCTAGGTGGCCTCTCCATCAACCAACTAGGAGAAGAATCCAACTCTCTCGAAATTGGTTCACTAGCAGGATGAGTGAACACTCACCGTGCAATGGACAAGCAAAAGCTCTCCAAAATGCCAAAGACCAATTAACAAATGATCAAAAATCCCTTATCCTTCCTCATGAAATCCTTTTATTAACTTCATGAGGCCTCCTAAAGTCGAATTTCCCTCCATGGGCTTCCTCCAACTCATCTTTGTGGTTTAGTAACTCATATGACACTTGTCTTGTCTCTTCATGCTCCAAATATTTCCCCAAGTAGAATGGCTGCCTATAACTCCCTAATGCACCCTCTTTGTGGCTATTTTTAGCCCTGACATGTCATATTTGTCATAGTCTGCAATCAGGTTTGAATATGTCATAGAATCTTCATCATTAGTTGTCATAGAGTATAGGGAATATCCTTCCAAGTGGCACACATTGTCTTCCTAACCTCTTCCTCTCCCCATGGGAGTTACTCCTCTTCACCAATTTGAATTCCTTAGCTCATGAACTGCCATATGAAACCTCACCAACCTCCAAATACATTTCCTTGCCCATAGATTCGAATTGGATGAAGTGCATTCCAAGTGTGTGGAGGGAATCTAGCCACCTAAGGACTCCATAAGCCTCCAATTGTCTTCATGACCCAATGCCACATTATTTTCTCAACATTTATTATTTATGTGACCCATTTTAATGTGAATATGGTAAACCAAATTTATTTTGGGTCTTATAGCTCCTTCACTCCAACTTTTAATGCTTCCACCCCCAACCTAGGAAATTAGTAATTTTCCTCCTTGGCAATTATTTGACCCTTAACATCAATTTGACAAACTATCAGGAATATGGCCAATGGGCTTAGGCCATTGTGACCCAATGCAAAATTTGGGACATGACAAATCCTCCCTTCCCAATATTGCTTGTCCTCAAGCAATTTCAAACATGGGTGTTGAAGAACCTACTTTCTGTATACTTCTTTGAAGTTGCCACTGAGTTTCCCAACTTTGAGTCTTCGAGATTCCATGAAGATTTTAGAGAGGAACCACCATGCTTGTTGCTGCACTACTTTGATTAAAATCACTTTATTAAGTGGGGAATCCATCTCCCATACTACTTGTTTCCCCACAAAATTGAAACCAATGAGACTAAAAATTATCCCAGGGTCCCATTGCTTGTATTTCACTCCAACAATTACGAGTGCTCTCCAACTCATACCATCAAGTAAGAGAATTCCTGGATCCCATTTTCTTGTATGCATTCTTCCAAACATCATGAGTACAAAATATATATCATCAAAGTACATAACAACATAATGAAAATGTACATCAAGGAGGTGCTTCATCAAAGAATCATGGAAGTGCTTATACCTCCAAGTAAGTAGACCACCATTTGTCAAGTGCATACAAGCTTCAAGTGACCAATCAAATCTGCTCCAATGACATAGGTGAAGATCCCATGTCCTATAATGCTACTCCAAAATGATGTAAGATGCATCAAAATAATCAGTCATGTGTTCTTTCATCCAAGAAGTGAATGAAGAACCTCCACTAAAATCTGAACCAAGTAGGGAACAAAGAAAACAATGAGTCTTCAAGGGTCCCACATAAGTAGAATTTGTGCATCCATGAACATGTGTATCATCATGAAATAAAAAAGGATTCTGCTGCCAATAATAATTTGCTCCAATCATATATCTCTTCACCCAAGTAGTGAATGAAGTTCCTCCAATATCAATTGAACTAAGCAAGGAGCAAGCAAAATCATGAGTCTTCAAGTGACTCAAGTGAACATCATGATTGCATCCATGTAGATGTGTCTCATCATAAGGTAACAATGGATGCTGCTGCAAATGTAAATAAGAAATGGTGCTAATAATGTCATCATATAAATGAGAGATAGGAGTTTCATGCTCCTCATGTGGCACCATCAAAAATAAACCTTTCACCCATACTTCATTAGGATGAATGTTGAAAAATATGGAAGTGAAGGATGTAGGAGAATGAACCAACTCACCCAAATGATCAGAAAGTGCAGAAGTGTCCTCATGTGAATGCTCCATAATGGTAGGATCATGCACCTCCCTCAAAATTGCAAAACTTTCCTCATAGGTTGGTTCCAAGGCAATGGAATAATACTCTTCTTCAAAAATTGTGTCACCATTTCCAAGAGTTAACTCAAGTTCCTCTTTCACCACATCAAGCCATGCTTGGATCTCATCAAGCTCATCTTCAAACACATCAAGCACATGAAAATTTCCATGTTTCTCATGATATACCATGTCATGAGAATCTTCCATGCAATCTACCATATGACAATTTGAAACATAGGAGGAAGAAGAAGTATATTGCAACCTTTCAAGAAGTTGCTCATTTTGAATTTTGAGTTTATGAATATCTTCGTTATTCTTCAAGTATGCATCATGTAATAATTCATTAAACTCAACCAAATTGTTTCTATCAAAAGGAAAAGACATGAAATTACCTTTGATTTTTCACATTGCTCTTTGGATCTTCTTTTCATTCATATTCAAAGACCCTTCAAGAAAATGAGGCTCTTGCAAATGAACCTCCTCATCTTCTTCCTTCTTTCTTGGACCAACTTCATGAAGCTCAAGTGGTGATGGGGAAGTTGATCTTGGTTCTTCTTCAACTGCTACAAGGTCTTCATTCTCATGCTTAATGGAACTTGGGCTTGCAACAACACTTTCAAAAGCGATCTCTATGTCACTGACATAGAGGTGTGAGCACCCATAAGTAGGTACTCCTTCATAGTTTAAGCATCCATCAATAGATGCTCTTTGTTTCATTTCCAAGGTAGAATGTGTCTCGAAATGATCTTCAATACTTTCAATAGAACCTTCTTCATGCTCATGTGATGTCTCTTCATCTTTTTCAGAGTCACTTGGGAGTGAATTTTGATCCTCTTCATGTACTGCTTCTTCTACTTCACCTATTTCAGAACTAGGTGGTTCATGGGTATCCTCTTTTTTCTCCTTCAAGCAAGTTGATGCATATTTCCCTTTGGTTTCCTTAAGATGAATATATTTGGAATCTCTTTTTGAACAAATCCCAAAAACTCTCCCAAGTTAGCTAGCCAACAATTCAAATTCTTTCATCATCTGCTTGGTCATGTCTTCAAATATTGGTTTCATGAGTTTCCTAAGCTTCTCACCATCATCTAAGGTTCCCTTTTCATCCCTAGTCATAGTTTCCTCAAAAAATTGCTCTTCTTTTCCTACTTTTTCTTCTTCAACAAGAGAAATTTTGATTTCAATATCTAATGGTGGTCCTTGAATTCTTGTCCTCATGAATATCAGACCACATCAGGTTCCAAGATCATGCTCTGATACCACTGTAATGTCCATTTTTTGAATTTGATTAAAATGGTGAATTTTTCAACTTTTTCCACTAGTTCGACCTTTGACTAGTCTTGGGTTCTTGACCTCCAAATGGCTCCAAATGCTCCCAAATTGTTACAGAAGGTGTATCAATGGTTTTAGTGCATAAATATGAGGTTCATGGATGATTTAGAGTCATCAATAAGCTTCTGCAACTCCTCTTAAGTTTTGGCCAAAGTAGGGATTTTGACTAGCAATTTCTCTTTGACTAGTATTGCTCTCTTGGTCTCCAAATGACTCCAAATGCTTGTATAATGGGTCTGAAGGTATTTGAGAGGTATTAATACATATAACAGAGGCTAATGGATACTTATAAACCCTTAAAACACTTCTGCAACATTCATTTACAATCTGTACAAAGTAGGGAAGATTACTAGTAATTTCGAGCTTCAAATCCCCAAGGGTAGATGTCACTTTTGGCTCTCCAAGTGCAATTCGACCCTCACAACTTTCAGAATAGAGTATGGGTGTGAATAGAAGACATCAATGGATAAATATCATGATTATTATGGGGTTAGTCCAGTATATTAGGAGGCGCATCCATGATAGGGTAAATTCCATAAATTTTGCTTATGGGGGATTTGCATTCTAGTTTGATTTGGACATGAAAAGGGTAGAGTTTATGGTTTTGAAAGTAATATGAAACATATTGGTCATCCAAAGCATACATATATCAGTCCCAACCAGCATTGAACTCATATAAAAACGCTCATATACATTTGATACAAAGCCACTTCCAAAATGGAGCCAATCCCATGAAACTAGTTAATTAAGAGCTAGGAAATGTGAACATTTTTGCATAAGTATTTCTTGGATTTCGAGCCACTAAGCTTGGGAACATGAAATTAAAGAGTATATATCAGGTATGGCTGTCACAACATCATCCAAATCATATAATATCCCTCATACAAAGCTGGTACAAGACTACTTCAAGATTGGGGCCAAAATCCATAAAAACTAGTTATTCAAGAGCTTGGAAATGTGAGCCTTTTGTACATGTATTTTGGAGATTTTGACTTACAGAGCATGTGGACATGATATTACAGATCCATACATCAAATATCAGAGCTTGGGAATCAAATATCCTCAGCAAAACTCTAGCACCATTCCAACAAGTGTGCCATCAACATGAGTGTGGGGGAATGGAGAAGAAGGAATGAGATGATAGGCGGATAGATGATAATTTTGACTGTATGGAACTTCAAAATGAAACTAAAAACACCTTCATTCAGCTCCAATGCGAGGTCTGGGTGGCCTCTCCATCAACCAACTAGGAGAAGAATCCAACTCTCTCGAAATTGGTTCACTAGCAAGATGGGTGAACACTCACCCTGCAATGGACAAGCAAAATCTCTCCAAAATTCCAAATTCCATTTAAAAAATGATCAAAAATCCTTTATCCTTCCTCGTGACATCCTTTTATTAACTTCATGAGGCCTCCTAAGGTCGAATTTCCCTCCATGGGCTTCCTCCAACTCATCTTTGTGGTTTAGTAACTCATATGACACTTGTCTTGCCTCTTCATGCTCTAAATCTTTCCCCAAGTAGAATGGCTGCCTCTAACTCCCTAATGCACCCTCTTTGCGGCTATTTTTAGCCTTGACATGTCAGATTTTTTATAGTCTGCAATAAGGTCTGAATATGTCATAGAATCTTCATCATTAGTTGTCATAGAGTATAGGGAATCTCCTTCCAAGTGGCACACATTGTCTTCCTAACCTCTTCCTCTCCCCATGGGAGTTACTCCTATTCACCAATTCGACTTACTTAGCTCATGAACTTCCATATGAAACCTCACCAACATCCAAATATGTTTCCTTATCCATAGATTCGAATTGGATGAAGTGCATGCCAAGTGTGTGGAGGGAATCTAGCCACCTAAGGACTCCATAAGCCTCCAATTGTCTTCATGACCCAATGCCACATTATTTTCTCAACATTTATTATTTATGTGACCAATTTTAATGTGAATATGGTAAACCAATGTTATTTTGGGTCCTATAGCTCCTTCACTCCAACTTTTAATGCTTCCACCCCCAACCTAGGAAACTAGTAATTTTCCTCCTTGGCAATTATTTGACCCTTAACATCAATTGAAAAACTCTCATGAATATGGCCAATGGGCTTAGGCCATTGTGACCCAATGCAAAATTTGGGACATGACACACTTCTTCTTCAACAAAGTGGAGTCAGTACCACTCCTCACTCCTCCATGAGCTGCGACCTTGGAGTTGAAGACAATCGTTTATCTTTTGGAGTCGAAGAATTGCGACGTTGTGTGTTGTGGACTCTATCGTGATACTGCATTGTTGCTTCTTGTGGGTGCTTGCTCAAGCTCTTGAAGCTACAACCTCATTCAACGGTGCTTCAACTTCTCCACTATTGTCGCGACTTGCTCTTGAAGCTAGTGAGACCTCCATCTTGATCTTTGTTGAGCTGCAACTCCACTCAACAATGGTTGTTGAGTGTTGTCCCATTTTGCTGCGTGGAGGTAAAACTATTTTGTGCTGCAATTTGTGTGATCATTGCAAACCCTAATTTTGACCTAAAATCTGTGTGGGAGATTGAATGGGAATGAGGCTATATATCATGAAGATAATTCTGCAACATGTGTGACCTGCGATCTTTGAGACTGTGTGGAGTTGTTTGGGCTACCGAGAGAGGCGATTTGAGCTACAAGCCTCTCTCTTGAAGCTTGTTGCATTTTTGTGCCGCGATTTGGTGTGGGGGAGGCTCTACCTCCATCATATATATGCTATGACCTCAACCTCCGAGATGCCATCCAATTCGTGACCTACGACTTCACTCATTGGAGTTGCGCCCTTGTTTTGGAGCTTGGTGACCTCAACCATTGAAGTTGTGACCACTCAACAGCCTTTTGCCAGTTTTGACTGGTATCATATTATTGTATTAATTCATTATTAATGCTTGTCCATGTATTTCATCTTCGACGAAAATTTGAGTTGGAGTATAGGGTGAATGTAATTTTCTATAAGCTGTAAAATCAAATGTAATAACGCTACATAATTAAAATTATAGTGTTGTAAAATTAAATTAATAGTTCTGCAGAATTAAATACTGTTATAGAATGAGATTGATAGTGTTGCAGAATTAAGTTGATACTGCTACAAAATTTGTAAGAAGCAATTTTGTAAAGAAGGGAGTAGGAATTTAAACTTGCACCTTCCCATCTTTTCTTCCAAATATTCTATTTAAAGTTGCAGATTCAAGTTCAAGTTGCAGAAGATGCACTCACTGGCATCAATAGTTGGTGCTATCCTTACTGGAAAGGACACTTATTCAGAATGGTCCAGGAATATTAAAGCTACGTTCATCTACAATGACTTGTGGGGCGACATATGTGAAGGAAAATCCATTTACACAGATGAAGGCACAATCTCGACTATTGATCCAAAACCTCCAACATTGGAGAAAGAACTTGCTATCTGGTATACCAGAGACAAGAAATCTTTAGCAATGATCACTGCTACAGTCAGTGAAGAGGTGAGCCAACACATATTTCCTGCAAAATCTTGTTTTGAAGCATTGAAGACATTAAAATATTTGTATGACTCACATTCTGAAATGGAGGTGATTAAGTTAATGTTAAAATAGTTCAGTTTGGATGTAAAGGATAATGATCCTATGCTGATTGCATATGAGATCAGAGCAATCATGCACAAGATTCAAGCCTCTGTCATGAAAACATACATTCCACTTGCAACATTTGTCAAGTCCCTCTATCCTACTCACTCCAACTATCTTGAGTCTCTTGAGGCAAGTGACAAGTTCAAAGACCTCACCTTTGACACCTTGGTGGAGAAGATTGCAGACAGAGAGAAAGCCTTTGGAAAGAAGACAAGTGAGCATCATGGAGAATCTCTTTGGTTGCTCAGATAGAAAAGAACCAGTCCAAAGACCCTTCCAAGGGAGAACGAAACAAGAGAGGAAGAGGAAGAGGAAGAAGAAATTTTAGAGGCAGAGGGGACACAAACAAGTCAAGCAAAAGATCAGATATGAAGTGCAAGCACTATGGGAAGACTGGACATGAAGCAGATCAATGTTGGGATTTTTGGGACTCCATCAAAGGAAGACATGACCAGAACAAAGAAGACAAAAATAAGAGCCAAGAGGCTGGTAAAGCCTTTGATTCTGGTCATTGTATTGCTACACATTGTAATCTTGGAATTAATGAGATAACCTCTCTTTCATCTTACAAAGATTGTTGGTTGCTTGATACTGGTGCAACATCTCACATGACTTTTAGGAAAGATTGTTTTGAAGAACTAAATGACATAGTAGATGGCATAGTTTAATTTGCAGACAAATCTAACCTCAAACCAAATGGAATTAGCTCAATCAGGCTCAAGTTATCTGGATTCCCCGATTTTGTGTTAAAGAATGTTCTCTATCTTCCAGAGTTGCGAAGAATCTTGCTGTCCTTAGTGCATATTTGACAACAAGGCCATTCGATCCACATGTTTGATGGAATTGTAGAGGTAAGGAATTATTCTGACAACAAGGTCATCATGACCGGATATGAAGATGGAAAATTGTTGAAGTTAAGGGGCTCTTCTACAAGAGTTCAAAACTTTGCCTACCTCTCTCAGCATGAAGAAGGTAATATGTCATCCAGTTTGTTATGGCATGCTAGATTTGGCCATCTGAATTATAACAGTCTTCGTTTATTAAGAAAGAATGGTGTATTTGGTTTTCCCACCATTTCTAAGCAAAAGAACAAATGTGATGCATGCATACTAGGCAAACATAGTAAGCAGCTATTTCAAGATGCTAAATTCCGAGCATGTAGAAAGTTAGAGCTGGTTCACTCTGACTTATGTGGCCCCATGCCAATTCCTTCTGCAAATGGTAATAAGTACCTCATGACCTTTGTTGATGACTATACTAGAATGTGTTCGGTATACTTGTTGAAGACAAAGTCTGAAGCATTTCAAACATTTAAGAAATTTCATGCATGGATAGAAAATCAAGCACAAGCTCATATTGGTACATTTCGATCTGATAATGGTAAAGAATACACATCTAATGCTTTTGAAGACTATCTTTGTAAACATGGGATTACACATCAAACTTCAGTTCCCTACAATCCTCAACAAAACGGTGTGGCATGAATGATGAATAGAACCTTAATGAATATGGCACACTCAATGATGTTTTTCAAGAATGTGAAACTAATGTTTTGGGGTGATGCAGTATTGTGTGAAACATATTTGAAAAATAGAACTTGTCCATCTCATGTTCTTGAAGACAAGAGTCCACATGAAATGTGGTTTGGCCACCTTCCTTCGGTTAGGAATCTCAGGGTTTTTGGTTCCACCTGCTATGCCTTGATACCAAAGGATAAAAAAAACAAGCACGGTGATAGAAGTCGAAGATGCATTTTCTTGGGGTACTCAGAAACCTCCAAGGAATATCGTCTTTATGATGAAGTAAACAAGAAGTTTGTTGTTTCCAGAGATGTCATTTTCCTTGAAACTAATAAAAATGATTGGTTTATTGAAAGACAACTTGATCGTCTGGAGATATTTTCCCATCTAAAGACATATCATGAATTTGATAATGAAATTCCACATCTTGAAGGGGGGATCTCTATCTTGGATCAATCTATGGAATTTCCTTTTGAAGCACCAACACCCCCTCATGAAGAAACTCATGAAGAAGAAGTTATTGCCACTTCACCTGAATAGGAGACTCAACTAGATGATGTGATTGAGAGGATTGGAAGATTGAACCTTGAAGAGAATGAAGCACCACCTATTGATCTACCTGGGCCATCAAGGAATATTTTGAAATTGGCCACAAGGACATTTGAAAGTGTCCATCCAGATGAAGTTGGAAATATGGGAATGAGAAGCTCAACCAGACAAGAAGATGGAGGATATGCAAATAACTCAGGTGATGGCATGGACGTCTCATTTGATTGTGAAATGAATTTATCTGCTAAATTTGAACCAACTTTCTTTGAATAGGCTACTACCTGTGATGAGTGGAAAGAATCCATGCAGAATGAGTATGATGCACTCATGAAGAATGGAACTTGGAAGCTGGTTGACCCTCCATTCAGAACCAACCAATTGGCAGCAAGTGGGTATACAAGAACACATACAAATTAGATGGATCACTTGACAAGCACAAATCAAGGCTCATGGTGAAAGGATATGCATAGAAAGAAGGAATTGAATATGAACAAACGTTCTCCCCCACAGCAAAATGGGACACCATCTGCACCTTACTCTCTTTCGCAGCACAAAATGGATGGAAAGTCCACCAAATGGATGTAAAAATAGATTTCTTGAATGGAAACTTGAAAGAAAAAGTCTTCATGTCTCAGCTAGAAGGTTTTGTTGTGAAGGGACAAGAACACAAGGGTGCAAACTTGTCAAGTCCTTGTATGGCCTGAAACAAGTACCTCGAGCATGGTATGAAAAGCTAATCGAGCATCTTCTAAAGCTAAATTTCATACATTATAATCTTGATGATGCAACATGTTTGTAAAGAAAGTAGGAAGATCTATTGTGTTTCTTGTGGCGTATGTAGATGACCTTTTGATGATAGGGAACAATGAATGTTATATAACATCCATAGAGAAATATTTGAAGAAATTCTTTGAAATGAATGATTTGGGACATCTTCATTACTATTTAGGAATTGAAGTGAATCAACATCGTAAGTACATATTCATCTGTCAGACGAAGTATGTTGGAGAATTGTTGAACAGATTTTGAATGACAGAATGCAACCCTCTCTCAACTCCAATGGAACAAAAGCTAAATCTCACATGCAATGTCCCCTCCCTAGTGGCTCCATGGTCATCTTTCTAACCCATTCAATCCCCATGGGTTTAGGCAAAAATTAAATAAATTAGTTAGAGATTAATTTTGGTCTATGATTATCTCATGCAATTAAATTAAAACATGGAGAAGTGATATAGTCGATAGTTGTGAATATTTAATTATTAATTAATGGTTTGATGAGTTGGAAATGCTTAGCTGTCCCAGAAGGGTGCATAGGAGATTAGGTGGCCCCTATGAGTTGTCTTCCACAAAGGAAATTGGAAGAAAAGTAATGAAAAGCAAGAAAGCAATAGAAAAGGAGGAAAGCACTGAAAAGCAGGAAAGTAGCAGAAAAGCAACAAAAAATCAAGGAAAAGCATAAGTTTCCAAAAGCAGGAAAAGTAGACTAAAGCAAGCAAGAAAGAAAAAAACAAAGAAATAATTACATAAAGCTGCAAGTCCTTATTTTAGTCAGTGAGGGCGCAATTGATGAGGCTAGTGGTTCATATGCAATGCATATAATCAAAGAAGCCACCAGAACTTATAAAAAGAGGATGAGGGAACCCATTCACATGTCTTGCCAATTTGTTCATTGAGTTGAAGAGCTTTGATCTTTTCAAGAATTGGGAGATGTGTGCCTTGTCACCAGTTGGGAGATGTTCCCCTTCTGTTCACCACAGTAGTTGAGGATTCAGCTAGATATTGAGGAGGAAGGTATCCAACCTTTCTCACTGAAGATAATTGTAGGCTTCTTATGTAATTTGCAGGCCCATTCCACTTCCATTCAAGTTTTCTATTGTTCCAACACTTTTAAAGTGTTTTCTACAGAGTTTTGTATTTGTCCATGTTATTGATGGAGGATGGCGATTTCATGGGTATTTGCTCATATACCTAGATACCTGTAATGTAAATGATTTACTTTTCCAATCAGTGTAATAAATTTGCTTCATGTTTTTCAATTCTATCTCTCTCTCTTCAATGAACATTTACTCCTATGCTCATTTTAATGCTAAATATAACTAGTTTTCAGAATTGATGTAATGACTTGACTTCCACATCTCCAAATATCATTTTGTAAGTTGCTACAGTAAGGAGAAACATAATTGGAGTCATCTCATCCTCCATATCAGAAATACGTGACCACTGGGCACCATTAGAATTGAGTTGGAAATCACCTAGTTGAGATGTCTTGAAACCTCAATTTTCCTCCTAACTTGCAAAATTTGTCAAATTGAATCCAATTTTCAAACTCGGTAATTCTATAGCAGGTTGGAGTAGTTATAGACTAGCCACTTCCAGTTCTGAAACAAAATCCATTGGGTTCCACATAAGTCCTAGGGAAATTGCCTTGAAGCCTTTGGTTCAACCAAATGAGTCTACCTAGGCGTGATGTACCTAGAAAGTGTGCAACTGTCAAAGTTGGGTGTTTTTCTAAGGATTATGTAGGATGTTCTTAGTCCGTGGAAGACTCTAATATACCTCCTTGAAGAATTCATATAGGTTTAGAGGTGTTTGAGTCTTAAATTTAAACTCCTAGCCAAAACTAGTAAATTTTGAATTAGTATGCCTCGACCTGGGTTTGGGCACATTACATCACATCAAGTGAAGGAAAATAATTGAGGATGTGACCAAGTAGCAATAGCTTGTAGGAAGCCTTATCTACCTTACCACCACCCGACCAAATATTTTTTTATGTTGTTGGCATCCTTTCAAGGTTCATGCACAAACCTTGTGAAGGACACTAGTCTGTTGCAAAAAGAGTTCTAAGATACTTGAAAGGGACTCAAGACTTTGGACTCAAATACTCTAAGGTGGAGGACTTCAAACTCAATGGGTACTCTGATTCAGACTTCGATGGTGACAAAGAGACGAAAGTGTCCACTTCTGGATACACAATGAGTCTTGGATCAGCAGTTGTCTCCTAGAGATCATGCAAACAATTAGTTCCAATAGATTCAACAATAGAGGCAGAATATGTGGCTGCTATAGAAGCAACGAAAGAGATTGTGTGGCTTAGGAAGATACTTGAGTATTTGCAGGAGAAACAAGAAAACTCCACAACACTATTGATTGAAATCACTTAGGCAATCAAGTTGGCCAAGAACTCCAAATTCCATGATCGAACCAAGCACATCAACACAAATTACCGTTTGATTCGGCATCATGTAGAGGCCCAGACAATTCATTCACGACATTGTTCCATGATACGAACTATTACACCAAAACACGAAGGTGTTAGTGAAGGTCTCCCACTAGGATCTTAACATCCCACTACTTTCCATAGTCCAGACTCTGGGATGGATGTGCGCTTGTACGGTGGTGTCCGCTTTGAGCTGTACGAGCCCCTAACGAACACTGCAATGTCGACGTTTCCACCCGATCTATGACTCGAACTTGAGTGGAGGCTCTGATACCAGATGATACAAACCGTTATACCAAAACCCTGAGGTGTTATTGAAGGCCACCCACTAGGATCTTAACATTCCACAAACGAACAAATTGCAGACATTTTCACCAAAGCACTTGAACGAGAAAAGTTTGAAAATTTTAGAACCATGCTTGGACTCACAAATACCCCTTCGGACTAAGAGGGGAAATACTGAAAATCTAATCCTCTAGGATTATGATTCACCCAAATTGTAAATATTGTAGTCAGTTCAATAAAGAGAAGATGAGGAGTCATAGGGACTCCAACAGATCTCTTTGGAATCCAAAGACCAAGAGACATTTGGCCAATGTATAAATAAACATCTTACTTAATGAAGAAGATGAATTCGGGAGTTATCCACTCAACAATTTGTATAGTAACAATCTTTTAATAACTAAATAAAAATAAAATATATTTTAACTTTTTTTAAGCATTATATTATATAATAACAAATAAAGTAATAATTGTTTAATTATATTCTTTAACTATATTCATCATCATCATCATTAACTAATATTTATAATTATTATTTTTACTAATTTTAATTTACCTCTAAAGCATTTTTTCTCATTTGGAGGATTTTGCATAGGGTAAACCCTATATTAGTGAGGGAACAAGGATAAGTCAATAACTCATTGCACCCAGAGTAGTGAGGTGCTTACAACTCAGTATGGGGGAGATGTGTAAAGTAACGTAACTGTCATGTTATGTACCAAAAATAAAAAGTAATTAAATTTTTTATGTCGACTCATAAAATAAAAAATATAAACCAAATAAAAAATAATTAAAAAAATCCATATCTCGTCATAAAATAAAAATTTAAAACCAAATAAAAACTCATTAAAAAAATAACACCTCAAGAAATTGGATGCCTCTTGATGTTTGATAGATCCGTGTTTAAGATGAATCTATGTTGATAAATATATTAATCCATTAAAAAAAAATATGTCACAAAATTAGATTTAAATCTTGATAGAAATGGTAACATCTTTCCTCACAATTACTTAAGTTACACTTAGTTAATATGGACAAAAATATATTACTAAAAATTAAAATAATTTTTTTATAACTTAAAAAAATGCTACTATTCAATTAAATGATTTTGTTATTTAAGTTAAATGCATTGTTAAAATCAAATCATATAAATCATTTAATTCAAATAAATTAAACTTATAAGTAAATTATTGTGCATTACATATAACATGGGAAGGGTTGCCTAATCCTTATCGATGCTACTTGTAACTTAATAAAATCATGTTATCCCTAGATATAACAAAATGGAGAAGGATCAATTTAAAATTTAACAAGACGGGGTGGCAATGTCCCCACGTTGCTTTTGTTATGAGATCAGCTATAAAACAAGATTTAATGCTTAGTTAAAATTTGTTTTATAAATTTATAAAGGTAAAAAAGTTAAGTGGTTTTACTCCATTTTATGTAATTTTTAAAACTACATAAAATCTAACAAGGTAAAGTTATAAGAAGGTAAGTACTTTAAATTAATTGTTACTATATTCTTTAATCATATTTATTTATTTAAATTTGGAAGTGTATTATTAAAAGTGTTTATACAATTTAACACGATATAGATATTGTTAAGTGAGTAACACTGGTGTCATTATATGATAGCTTAAAAACAAAAATAATATATGATATTTTCATCAATGAATATCAATATTTTCATAATAATCAAAATTGTATTTTTACACATTTATATATACATAAGATGTGAGTTTTATGTTTTATATTCTTGGATGAAATTACAACCAATATAAATCCATTTTAAATGATAAAAAGTTACACATATATAAGATAAAAATATAAAATAAAATTACAAATTGAATAATATACTAAAATATAATTTTAACATTTTAGTTATTTATATGATTATGTATTTATATGTTTGAGATTTTTACTAGACATAATATAATTGGATATTTTTTTGTTCTTTTTAAAATTTTGATTAAATTTTACTTTTATAAAATATAAATTGTAATTAAATATTTAAAATACAAATATAAAATTTCACACATTAAATATAAATAAAATTTTATTAAATTAAATTAAATATAAAAATATTTAATTTAAATAGATTTTTACTAGACTATCAAGTTATTAAAAGCCAAATTTCATTTCAAAACTTATTTTATATGATTCAAAAATTCAAATATAACATGAATTATATTAAATCTTACAAATTAAGAAGTTAAAAAATAATCTTTAAAACAAAAAATAAAATAATATATCAACTTTAATCTTTATCAACAAAACAAAGCTCTCTATCAACTCTAATTTTGCTTTTGCAAAGTTCTTTATCAATTCTAATTTTGCTTCTGCAAAGTTGTTTGGGATAGCCTATGAAACCTTTTATTCTAAATGTATAAAGATTTGCGAATACATTCAGTGAAGTACGAGGTTATAACAAGTCCATTTTCGCACTAATACAGTTTCAAACAAAGTTTAGGTCAATTAAAAACAGTTACTGATTATGTGAAGGGTTATCGAGCCCTTCACAAGCATGCCCAAAACCAGCAGTCCTATGAGGACAATAATTTAAAACCATTAAACAAATGTTAACAAATGCAGACAATTTAATACATTTCTATGTTAATAGGCCCTCAATTTGAACTATAAAATTAAACCATGCTTAGTGAGCTGTTACAGGAATATTATACAATGTATATTAACTATCTACATAGTCAATATAAAAAAGAGAGAACGTTCTGAGCATACATATCTTGAGCATTCACATGCTCTCATTCATCAAGCTAAAACCTCTCGATGTTTTAGACAAACCCTTACAAAATAACTTTGAACCATATTATAAATTACAAATTATTTTAGAATCAATAAAAAACCAAGTCTATATGGTCACAAATCTCCAACTCAAAAAGTTGTTAACATATCCAGATATTAAATGCTGGTGAAAAGCAAGTAAGCTTGCACAATCATGGAGGGTTAAACCAAGGGTTAAGCTTGCGCAACCATGTTGACCAAGCATAGGTTGAAGGAAGAATAAGGAAATTGAAGTCAGTCCCTATACCGTCAAAGAAAAATAAAACAAGTTAGTATTTCACCGATAGAAAAATTTATCATGGATAATGGAATAATGCTAGGATACTGGTGCATACCTGAAGTTGAAGGAATTATAAAAAATACTTAATAAACATCATCAAGTCCTTGAAGAGGAATAAAATCTCACAAGTTCGATGTCCTGAATCTTTTCCACAACTATCTCGATCAGTTGTGTCCATTTGGTTAAAGAATCAATACTGTCGCAGTAGAGATAGCCATTCGCCAGATTGGCGAGACCACCTCCGCTCTTCTTCATGATGAAAAACCAGCGTCGTCTATTCCATCCCACTCCATGTTCGGGTACACAGGGTACTACCAAAGGACCAAACACCAAGAGCAACCACTTCACACAAACAGATCACAGATCAACACACCGAGGTTTTGACGTGGTTTAAACCCTCTTGAGGGAAACACTCCACGGCCCCGGCCAAATAGCTTCTACGGGACAATTTATTATGCAAAGAAAGAAAGTTACAAATGAGCTTCTCATAATCGATCAACTAAACAATGACCCTCCATGCTCTTTAAATAGAGATCATGGACCAATCGGGTGTTAAGCCACGGATCAAGGTTAGGTTTGATCTAAGAGAAGTTGAGCCGTCGGATCACTCTATGTCGGAAACATATCGTGACCGTCGGATTAAGTATTTACAAATGCATACTAATGCATACTAAAGAAACACACTATCCCTAACGGATATATTACACAAGTTGATCTTAACTAACTCCTAAGTGTCTAAATATCCTAACATCCCCCCTTAAGAACAACTTGGGATAGGATTGAAGGATTTACAAAAGTGACACTATTAGGAGAAGGAAGGAGGCATTAGAGCCTATCCCCCCTTAATGACAAGTTCCTGAACTCCTAACATAGATCGAAGTTTAGAAAACTTCGCTTCTGTAAGAGACTTGGTGAAGATGTCTGCAACTTGATCATCTGTAGGGAAAAAGAGCACTTCAAGAACCCGATCATGAACAAGATTTCTGATGAAGTGCATATGTAGCTCAATGTGTTTGCTGCGTTGATGTAGAACTGGATCTTTGGCAAACTTGATGGCACTTTGATTGTCGTACCAAAGTGGAGTAGGCTGCTGCTGCTCGAATCCAAACTCTGAAAGGATCTGTCGAAGTCATAAAGCTTCCTGACTGGCATTAACTACTGCTCGATATTCTGCCTCTGCCGAAGAAAGAGCAAGAGCTTGTTGTTTCTTACAAGCCCAAGTAATAGGTCCAGATCCCAGACTGAAAACATAACCTGCAGTAGACTTTCGATCATCAGGATCACCGGCCCAATCTGAATTAGTGAAACCAACCAACAAAGGTTTCCCCCCTGTACTGTAATGAATCCCAAACTGAACTGTACCTCGAATATATCGAAGTATTCTTTTAGCTGCTTTCCAGTGACTTTCATGAGGTGTCTGCATATAACGGCAAACTCGACCAACGGCAAAGGAAAGGTCAGGACGGGAATGAGTCAAGTATAACAGACTACCAACAAGTTGACGATACAAGGTGGCATCGACTTCAGGTGAAGTACAAGTGGCAGAAAGTTTGACTCCAGACTGGAAGGGAGAAGGGGCTGGTGTACAATCTTCCATGTGAAAGCGACGAAGAAGATCACAAGCATACTTAGACTGAGAAAGAAAGATTCATTCTTTGGTTTGCAGGACTTGGAGACCAAGAAAATAATGCAAATGTCCTAAGTCTGACATTTCAAAATTTTGTTTAAGACTGGATTTCACATGGGTTATAAGCTTAGGGTCACTACCAGTAAGAATAAGGTCATCAACATATAGAACAAGTATGATGAGATAGTTTCCTACTTTCTTGGTATAGACGTTGGGGTCAGAATGGCATCTAGAAAAACCAGTGTCAAGGAGAAAGTTATCCATTTTGGCATACCAAGCTCTAGGAGCTTGCTTAAGGCCATATAAGGATTTCTTAAGGCGGCAGACAAGGCTAGAGTTATTCTGAACATAGCCAGGAGGTTGTTCCATGTAAATTTCCTCCTGTAAATCACCATGTAAGAAGGCAGACTTGACATCCATTTGATGGACTTCCCAGTTGTGTAAGGCTGCAAGGGAAAGAACAAGGCGGATGGAGTTCATTTTTGCGACAGGAGCAAAGGTTTCATTGTAGTCAATCCCTTCAACTTGGGAAAAACCTTTGGCAACTAACCTTGCCTTAAGTCTTTCAACACTTCCATCTGATGCATACTTAGTTCTGTAGACCCATTTACATCTGACAAGTTTTCTTCCTTTTGGAAGAGGTACAAGATCCCAAGTATCGTTCGCCATTAAGGAACGATATTCTTCATCCATGGCTGCATCCCAATATGGATTCCCTGAAGCTTCTGCAAAAGTTTCTGGATCATGATTCTCGGAAACTTGAGCCAAAAGAGAAGAGGCTCGCTGAAACTGAGAACGTGTTCGACGTTGATCTCTAGGATCACCGGCAAGATCACCAGCTGCTTCACATGTTGAACGGACCCATCGAGGAAGCACTTGTGCTGGTGCAACTGGAGGAACATGAGCAGGCGGAGGTGGATTTTCATACTCACTGTCATAATCAGAAACTGGAGTTGGAAACCTGTCAAGGAAGTTGGAAGAAGAAGAAGAAGAAGGCACAAACGCCGAATCAGGCTCGCAGGCCATAGATGGCACAATCGTCGAGTTAGGCTCGCAGGCCAAGAGATTTTCATCAAATTTAACATCTCTTCTAATGATTATAGCATGAGAATGTGGTTGAAGAAGTCTATAACCTTTTACATCTTCAGAATATCCAACAAATATGCACTTTTCACTTTTAGGCTGCAATGCTTTCCATTTTTCATCCGGAATGTGAGCCCATGCTTCACTACCAAACACACGAAAGTGACTTACATCAGGTTTAGTTTTACTCCATGCTTCTTCCGGTGTTATACCTTGTAATGCTTTAGTGGGGGTGCGATTTACTATGTAATTTGCACAATTAATGGCTTCAATCCAAAATTGAAGACTTAGTCCCTTAGATTGGATCATACAATTAGCCATTTCTTTTAAAGTGCGGTTCTTCCGCTCAGCTACACCATTTTGTTGTGGTGTATATGGAACAGTGTGCTGTTGTTGGATGCCTTGTTCAGTGCAGAAAGTAGTGAACTGTTTGTTAACATATTCTCCTCCATTGTCAGATCTTAACTTAATAATTTGATGACCAGATTGTTTTTCAACAAGGGCCTTGTAGGCCAAGAACATGTTAAATACTTCGCTCTTAAGTTTTAGGAAATAAACCCAAGTGCGTCTGGTGTAATCATCAATGAAAGTTAAGAAATATTTGAAACCAGAAAAGGAAGCAGATGGAAGAGGACCACACAAGTCACTATGCACAAGCTCCAAGGGAACCGAGGCGTGCCAAGAGGCACGTTTGTCAAAATTGTCCCGATGATGTTTTCCAAGTACACAACCGGAACAAACACCATCTCTGCAAGATACCATCAGAAGACCTGTCACCATATTTTCTTTACATAGTTGTTGCAATGAGCGATAATTTAAGTGACCAAATCGCTCATGCCAAAGTTTGCTCAAGTTATCACTATGAGCAACAAAAACTGAAGGGAAAGGTGATGACCCAAAGTTGTTAAACTTGTACAACCTGGTAATATCATCAACAATTCCGGTAGCTAGAACATGTTGAGGATCTTTAAAATCCTTGATTACAACTTGGTGAGGTGTAAAAGTCACATTTTTACCTTCACCAGAATGAGTGATCTGATAGACTGATAACAAATTGCAGGAAATTCTTGGAACACATAGTACATCACTAAAATGATCATTATCTACTGGAACTGTTCCAGCTCCTACAACACTTAGAGATCTATCATCACCAACAAATATTTGTTTGGTGTTACATTCATGCATAGTAGAAAAGATGGCTTGATCCTTAGCCATATGATAAGATGCTCCAGAATCAATGAGCCATTCATTTGAAGTAGAAGAAGAAGATGCATTATAAGAATAACCAGAAGCACAAAGTGCATGTCCATGAGAGGTAGATTCTGAAGACGAATCTAGGCTGATGTGGTGCTTCTTCATTGTTGCTTCCAAGGCTGCCATCTTCTTGAAACACTTAGATTCATCATGATTATCTTTCTCGCAATAGTTGCAATGACGCTCAGTCTTCTTGCCTTTTGGCTTGGATCCTTTGTCATTTTTTAAAGAAGGAGTTGACTGAGAGGATTTTGGACCCTTGTTTGACTTATTATTGCGAAAATTTTGTTTCTTAGGAGGCTTGGACTTTTCTTTCTGTTGGGATAATAATGCTTTCCCAGATGTATCTGCATTGTTGATTATTCCAAGATGAATGAGTTTATCTTGTTCCCTAATCAAGGAATCACAAAAGGATTCAAGACTAGGCTCTTGATAGCTAGCTGCATTCAATGATGCTTTCATGGAGTAAAATGTAGATACAAAAACAGAATATGCAGGTCCAAGTTTGAAAAGAGTATGATAAATGCACTGTTTGTCTTCCCTCTCAATCTTACAGTCTGCACATAAGAGTTTAAGAGTTTTGTACTTAGATAAATAATCTTGAATGCATGAAAAGTCACTTGGATTTAAAGAAATCAACTCATTTTCGAGTTGGTGACCTCGAATTTCATTGTGTTTACCAAACACAGTTTCCAACTTGTCCCAAGCAGTATTAGGTTCATCAATTCCAGATATGTGGAATCGCAAATCAGTAGAGATTGACATCCCAATCAATTCACGAGCTTCATCACATCTATTTGCCCATTTTATTTTCTTATCATCATCAGTGGGTTCTTTTTCTTTCCTTGTGGTAATTCTGAAAAGTCCCCTACTTCGTAGAACATCCTCCATACGAGATTTCCATGAGAAATAGTTGGAACTGTTAAGTAGAATATCACAATGGGAGGCCATATTTGTAAATTAATGGCTGTAAAAATAGAAACCAATAGTCTAGATGTGAAGAGCTCGAAAAAATAGGCGGTTTAAAAAAAAACGGCACTGAAAACTGACTTTGTATGATAAAGTTATGCTTGAACAAAGAAACTGTTGAAGATGTCCCCAATAGTGACGTGGCAGCTAGAGAATGTCCAGCAAAAAAAAGAACCCCCCTCTTCCCAAGATGAACCTTTTGACAATCACTTTACAAGAAAGTTGCTTTAAGTGAACCATTTTTGTAAAATAAGTGATTTCACTTTCACAATGATATTACTTTTAAATAGTGCAACAATAAAAAAAACTTAAGTGACTCACTTGTATTTTTATTTTTTATTATTTAAGTGAGGTGCACTTTTACAATAAAGTAACTTGAAAATAGAAATTGCATGCACTTTTCCTTTTAAAAGTAACTTCCTAAGACTTGAACTCAAGACCTATTAAGAAATAAAACAACTTTGAACCAAGTGAGCTAGATTAAAAGGTATGTAAAATATGGGAATGAGGAAGGGTTTTTTTTTTTTTTTACTCTTCTTGCTCGGTTTGCGTGCTTGCCATTTTTCCTGCAAAACAGACCACAAAACGAAACAAAAAAAACTTTTCCACACTTGTGGAGTTAGATCTTGTTAGCTTGCCCGGAAAGTCTACGTTTTCTCTCTGTTTCTGATTTGCCGAGATCGCGTAAGGTGCACGGCAAAGAGCATACGCAGCCGAGAAAAACCCTTTCCCTTTCTGTTTCTGATTTGCCGAGATCGCTCAAGGTGCACGGCAAAGAGCATACACAGACGGGAAAGCAACAATCCGAACCCCAAAAAAATCTAACAGCAAAAAAAAATGAAATATGAGATTTTTTCTTATTAAAAAACGAAATAAAAAAAATGCGTCACTGTAACATTATATCTTCAGATCTGATGAAATACGCGTTTCTAGAGCAACCGGGAACCATTTTCGATCAAACGAAAACTATTTCCCAATGGAAACGACGCTCCGGACGCAATGGAACACCTCCCACAGCCCAGAAATGCACATAAATACCAGAACTAGAAACCCTTTCGAGTTTCGCCAACAACAGTTCAAGATCTAGATCATAACCGGAAGCGACACTTCATAAAAGCTCTGATACCATGTTTAGGTACACAGGGTACTACCAAAGGACCGAACACCAAGAGCAACCACTTCACACAAACAGATCACAGATCAACACACCGATGTTTTGACGTGGTTTAAACCCTCTTGAGGGAAACACTCCACGACCCCGGCCAAATTGCTTCTACGGGACAATTTATTATGCAAAGAAAGAAAGTTACAAATGAGCTTCTCATAATCGATCAACTAAACAATGACCCTCCATGCTCTTTAAATAGAGATCATGGACCAATCGGGTGTTAAGCCACGGATCAAGGTTAGGTTTGATCTAAGAGAAGTTGAGCCGTCGGATCACTCTATGTCGGAAACATATCGTGACCGTCGGATTAAGTATTTACAAATGCATACTAATGCATATTAAAGAAACACACTATCCCTAACGGATATATTACACAAGTTGATCTTAACTAACTCCTAAGTGTCTAAATATCCTAACATCCCCTCTTAAGAACAACTTGGGATAGGATTGAAGGATTTACAAAAGTGACACTATTAGGAGAAGGAAGGAGGCATTAGAGCCTATACTCCATCGCCTCTCCCTCGTACCTACAACTGCATTTGTAAAAGATGTAACTTAAAACCTTAATATTACCACCTTTCATACACTCTAGACAGAGAAAAGGGGATGGCAGGTCCTCCGTCATATCAAAACTGCCAAACCCTAATGCACCACCTTCCATTATCAGGGTTACATGCCTCTCAAGCACTGAACATTCCCCATTGTTACAAATGTCAGATATATTCATTCCCTCGCTCAGCTGTCGGATAGCATATATTGCTCTCTAAATTCTTGTAGGGTCTTTCCAAAGGTCGAGAAGCCAAGGCTTGTGTTGACAATAATATAATAATAATTAAGTATATATTATTTACAGAGTAGAAACTCCGCATCTTTTGCTTCTAGAGAATTAGTTTACATCCTGTGAGGCCCATCAATGAAAATATGACTACAACCAGCGTTAGAGGCCGTTGACCCTACCTAAGCATATTGTTATGGCTGAACCCATTCTCTGCAACCTGCATAACAAATAGCCAAGCGATGATTTGGTTAAAGGATATAATAAATGTTATATATATAAACATAGAACAAATAAAAAATCCCAACTAAGAAATGATGCAAATCTACCTATATATATATAAACAGAGAACAAATAAAAATCCCAACTAAGAAATGATGCAAATCTACCCGTTGCCGTGTGTTCATTCCCTAACCTTTCAGATTGAAGCTTGAACGAAATCATCCAGGTGTATCCCAAGGTTGGAATCACTGCCATGTTTGTGTTCGCACCTCCTCCATCGCGAGTTCTTCACATAGGAAGAAACTCAACGCAATGAGCATTATATGTTTAAATCAAGCAATGGAAACTTGTCTTGCAAGCTAAACACTACGATCAAGGCCTTTAAGGCGTCTCATACCTCATATTATACGTGACGAGGTAAAACAATGCAGAAGGTTATTACAGTCTTCGAACCATTGGGAAATTGCCAAGGAGAAATAAAAAACCTCACTTACGAATGTATGCACGAGTTGACTAGCCGTAAATTCTAATGCAAATTGGCACGAAGGCTAAAGAGTATTAAGGAGCTAGTACATTCACGCTAGCTGTATACCTACTTAGCCCACACGTAACCGGAAGAGAATAACTTTCATTAATAGTATGCCGACTCAAAGCACGAGATCTCGGATAATAAATGTGAAGATCTCAGATAATAATAACACCCATGCATTACAAAAATGTAAAAAAACTCGTACATCAAAACTCATTCGTAACGTATTAAA
The DNA here is from genome assembly GCA_027924585.1 of Larix kaempferi. Classification (NCBI taxonomy): domain Eukaryota; kingdom Viridiplantae; phylum Streptophyta; class Pinopsida; order Pinales; family Pinaceae; genus Larix; species Larix kaempferi. The sequence goes on along the minus strand of BSBM01001138.1, from coordinate 15,751,166 downwards.
TGCAGTTGACAGTACACATGCATTTGCAGAAGACTCGCTCCGGCTCAGTGACGATAGCTCGCCGTCAGGTCCTGGGGCACAACACCCCATGCAGACGGCATATGGATAAAACCAATGGAGCGCATAGGAGTTTATTATATTTAAAATATATATCCTATCTAATTTACAAGAAAATCAACATATAAAATATGTGAATTTTTTTTTCTCCAAAAAAAATCACAATCCAAATTTTTATTAAAATCTGAACTATATTGTTCTAAAAGATACCAGTGCCATTACATTTTACATCTATCTACTTGATAAATCCATATTTTCTTTAATAAACCATAATAATATTATAATAACATCACATACAAGTAGCCTATACTTCCTATCACATATCTTATACAAGACATGTGATGAAACGCCAATTATTGATTAAGTAATTAAAGAAAAGGAGAAATAGATATACAATGGCAATCGATCCCAATTATGAAAGGGCCACCAACATTTTGATTAATGGGCCGCCATGGTATAATTTCTATAACCATGGATTGATTTTTAACAACTTCATTTTGAGGAAAGGAAGTCGAGATTCCTACCTACATTTTTTCTCATAATTGCATCAGCGAACAATTCTTTCAAAATTCTTTAACAGTTATACTATCAGAAGGGTTGGGTGACTTTCATATCAATTCTCAAAATAATAGATTCCTTTTTCTTTTTCTTTTCATTATGAAATTTTTCAAAAAAGTCAACCAACTCCTTTCTTTGACATAATCCATTACACTACTTTCAAGAATTAATATTGGGTTAGATACATTTTTCTACATAAATTTTGGATTCAATGATACCTATAATTTCTATGCATCCTTTATCTTTATCTCCACTAGTATATGATTGAGGAAGAGTTGACTGAATCTTTCTTATGTCCTATCATATTTGTATTTCACACTGTAGATTTGTCTTCGCCAATTGAGGATTCTATTCTTTGTTAATATTTCCAACCTCTAAAAAAAACATGTTTATTTCTATTTTTTTATATTTTTATTCAATAAAAAATGCAGTTATCATATACAATGTTTTTTTTAAGATTGTTATGTTTGGTCATTTCATTTTTAAGTAATGGGGTCTTTTTAATCTACATATCTCCATTATCCATTCTAATGCTTGATTGAGGAAGAGTTGACTGAATCTTTCTTATGTCCTATCATATTTGTATTTCACACTGTAGATTTGTCTTCGCCAATTGAGGATTCTATTCTTTGTTAATATTTCCAACCTCTAAAAAAAACATGTTTATTTCTATTTTTTATATTTTTATTCAATAAAAAATGCAGTTATCATATACAATGTTTTTTTTAAGATGGTTATGTTTGGTCATTTCATTTTTAAGTAATGGGGTCTTTTTAATCTACATATCTCCATTATCCATTCTAATGCTTGAGATCAATGATTTCAAAAAGTGCTAATGATTAATGATTTTCAAACATTTCCATTGTATGCTATTTTTTTTTTATGCTCAATTAGTTATTGCCAATGTTGATGTATATTTGGCAAATTTCATTCTAACAAGTGCTTGGTGTAAATTCCTTAAGATGAGATGATCTAGTATACATTGAAAGTTTTACTAGAAATAACATCCACATATGTGAGAGAGCATCCCTTAAATTTTTTAGTAAAACTTTCTAATAAAATTAGTATTAATAAATGATGTAGAATAAATATTAATATGTAAGACTTTATAATATGCATTTTTAAAATTATTAAAAATAAATTTTCTTAATTATTATACAACAAATGCCTAAAAACAAATGAAAATAACGAAAAAATATTTACACAAATTTCTTAAAATGTTTCATTTATATAAAAAAACTAAGATTTGCCACACCATGAAATACATATATAATCCTATTAGTAAGGCTTCTTAAAAGTGGCTAAGAGGAGACACAAATTGAGTGTAAATGTAAATAATGAACAACTTATCATTATTATTTCAAGAGTTTTAGGTAAAAGAGTATTGATATTGTCCAACTCTAATTTATTATGTGATATTTAATATTTATTTGTGAAAACAAATATATAAAGCATAGTTAGTATAGTTATTGATATAAAAAAGAGAGGATGTTAAAATTTCTTATGTGATATTTAATATTTATTTGTGAAAACATTATTTTTTCTTGAAAAAAAATCGTGCTTTTTATTCAAAGTTTGAATTAAAAGTACATTCATAAAATCAATGCTAAAGCACTACAACTTTAAGTACTTTTGAAAATACCAATTCCACACAATTCCATGTGATATATAATATTATGTCCTCACAAAAATCAAATAGCCTTACAAAAATGCATAGCTTATTGACATCTTAGCATAGAGCTAAAATTTATTTTTAGATATTCATCTAGTAGCTCAATACTCTGTCAAAATACAAAAATTACACAAACTTGGATTGTAGTCCATCCAAAAATGAAAACCTATAAATGTAAAATTATACAGAATTCTAGTCATCTCAATCCGCAAAATTACCAACCAAAACTTGAACAGCTGGTATATGTCCACTTTCTGATTTCGTCTCGAACCATTCTGTCCCTACAAATATATTCTGCTCCTCTAACTATTGATTTTCCATTCAATTTAAATCTATTCAATGACCAAATATTGGACCATTTATTGATTTTCATTATATATGAAGCCCTGCTCAATATACTCCTAGATAGGAACTCTTTTTTTAACACAAATGGGTAATTTTGTTTTGTATTATAAACAACTGGATAGAACCAACATCAAAATTAATTTACAGTGTTGTTTTTCATAACATGTCTATCTAATCACCTTACTATGCTGAAAAAACTGATTACAATCCTTCAGATTCTAGAAATATTTATAAAATTGCTACTAATAACTGAACTACTAAAGTCTTTGACAAAATTTCCTAATAGATTGATAAATAAATGAGGCATATAAACTAGGACAAAAAGTGAACATCACTTAGACACTTCAATCTGCATCAAAATCACCTTCAATTTGGCCTCTATTGAAAATACTCCGTCGAAAATCCAGAAAATCTGCTTGAATTAGCCCATTTGTGCCTTCCGAATTAGCCATAGGGTAGAAAATGTTGGATATTGGTGTGCTATCCATTTCTATATGCATTGTGTTCCCATGCAACAATAGAGCCTACCTAACATGGACTACCCTAGTCAGCACCCCTATGCCATTTTGGTGCACATGTTGAGTTTTTATCATAGGCGCGGGAGCCTTTCTAGTTTCACCATGACTTTGAGAAGAAGCCTCATATATTTCTTTCTCATACATTTATGGCCATTCCTTATAAGGCTCCCGTTTTATGTTTAAGTTGCATATGCATTTGCCTTGATTCCACTTGTGCTTATGAGCTTGATGGCAGATTCCACACTTTAAGCTCGTTATATAAGCCTCCATCTCTTATCTCATTTCCATTAAGCCATGTATCATTCGGCCTTTGCAACTTGACACCTCTTACTCGGAGGAGACATACCCTGAGTGTCTTTGTCTTGCTTATGTTCCTTACACTATGCATAGCTCTGTTCCATGTGCTTGGAACTAGTTTCACATACCCCTGGCACTTGTCTCCTCCCATTACGAACATTATTCCATCCTTCCTCCGAGCTCGTTAAAAACAGTAAGGATATCACGTGTTTAATTTTTTGGACTTGTTAAACTTACACAGAAAATATTTTTATGGAGTCTTCTTTAAGCTCTTTTCAGACTCCTTAAATAGGAAAAGATTGTCGAGCCAGCTTGTCTCTTTCATACTCGTTAAAGTACTTGAAAGGTCGTCTCTACGGTATAAGTTTAACCCTTTTTCGGACTGTTTAGACTATATACGAAAAAGGAATACTCTAGTCATTCGTGGTTAGAAGAGTTCTGTCTTGCATTGTTTTATCCTTTTTCGGGCGAAGAGACTAACTTTACGAAAAAGTCGACCTTGGAGTCTTCTTTAGGATTTTCAAACTCTCTAAACATGAAAACACGTGCGAGCATTTACCAAATTGGGATCGATATAAAATCCACGATATGATGTATAGAGTTCTTGTTTAAGTTTTTCAGACTCTTTAAATATGAAAACACCGATAAGCACAAATAGATCTGGGCTCGATATTAAAATCCACGGATCGGTATTTCATCGAGTAATCTTCTATCTTGTCTTCGAACTCGCAAAAAAAAGAATAAAGTGTTGAGTTTCCCTTCCATGGACCTGTTAAATTACACATGGTTGGACCCTTATCGAGCATGCTTTATTTCTTTTTCAAGCACGTTAAAAAATGAAGAAGGTTCTCAAAAAGAGAAAAGGGAAGGGAAGGGAAGGATCTCAAACTGTCTTTCAGTATAATGGTAGCAAGTCCACTATGTACTTGAAGAAAGCACCTACCTTTGAGTTTATCAAACAATTGGGTTCTAGTTTTGGCCTTAGGATAAACATGATCTCATAGTTATTACTCCTTTGGTTGGTTATTCTTCCAATCATATGGAGAATCTGTCAATGTCTCCTACATTGCAGATTTATATAATGGTCCCTTTCCATTCAAAGCTGCCTAAGTCACTACTGTGTTGTGTTCACTATTGAAGGATTAAACCTGTGTCGACCATTCTGTAGTTTCCTTTAACTCATGTGTTAGCCATTCCCTGTTCAGTATGTTTCATCATGTACTCAGTCCTGCTCCAAATCAGATCAGTCCTTGTTTGTTCCTCATGTTGGATGATGGAGGATGCCTTAAGGACTCCCTTCCAACGGACTTCTTCCAATCGAATTCAACTCATCTTGCTCTAGGAATGAATTTTAGAGTTTCGATAGTACCTTGGGGATTGCAATCATTAGTGGAAATTTCCCTCGCTATTGGGTAGTGGGAATACATTAATGTCTCTGAGTCGATGGATTCTTCAGGTGTTCGACTTCAAGAACATCTATTCACACTTGTTAGAATGTAATAGGTACCTTGGGTCCCATTTTCATCATCAATGGGTTTCCTTGTGTTTATTAATGATTTACATCAATGACCGGTAATCAAACGGTGTCCTCCATGTTCGACTTCAACTCATTCATTCACATGGTTTAGATTTGTACCTTTAGGCGGTTTGGATTGAATACCTTGGGCCTATAGTAGCATCATCATTTTTTTTTTATTTCCCAAGCTACGCAAGACTGAGCCACACTCATTTTGGCTCTCGGTGAGACATAGATCCAATGTTTTCACTATGGCTATGATCTCCAGTTTTGACATAGATCCACCTTTGTATTTTTGTGGCTATGTTCATACTTATGTTTCTCATGGATCCACTCTTGTATTCTTGTGGCCATGATATATGCCTAAGTTATACACATGTATTGTATCATCATTGTTTCCTCCTGTAGGTCATGTTCCGTCATTTGAACATGGACATTTATCCCGGGGATGAGATTGTCTGACACTTTCCTTTGTTTCAGGTACTTCATTCGAGCCTACGATTCTTAGTTTATCTGGTTTCCTCGAATCCATATCCCAACCATTCATTATTTATAATGTATTTTCGCCATCGTGTTCCCCTATGACCTCATACATTAGGGGGCATCTGTTATAACTAAATTTGGCACTTCTCCGTCTGTGACGACACTGGCATGTTCTTCTCTCATGATGACACTTCACGGGACTGCTGTGGGCCACACAAAAGGACATTGTGGATGGAAGAGCCATATTTTGGAACTTAATAGGTTGGCCTTAACTTATTCATGGTCCATTCAGTAGTTTGGAAGCTTCTGATCACAGTTGGAGACCAAAAATCTTCTCGAAAAACCCTAGAAATGACTGTTTTGGCTCATTTTTTCATGTAGGAGCAGGTTGCACATGGATGAACTGTGTGTTGGGTGCACCTTGCTCCTTTATTACCTACATGTGACTAAGAAAAACCCCAAAAATATAAAAATTCTCGAAAATTGGGTGGTTTTAGAACCACTTCTTCTGGTCATAACTGCTCCTTCCTCAACCAAACCTTCTCCTTTCATGATAAAAGAGAGGGAGAGGGACCATAAAATGGAAGCTTAACCCACATAATGTTATGCTGGAGGAATTTTGACTCACATCCCCCTCACTTGTGCCCTAATTGCTCCTAAACCCTAGTAGATATGATCAGAGGTGGGGATCTTTGGAGGAGAGAAGCAGGAGATTCGGAATTGAGGTTTCAGGAAGTGTGTTGTTTGAAGGAAGGTAACATTATGTACTTGCTTCATTCTTTAATGAAAGAATAATGATTCTTCCCTTTCCAATTATCTATGTATGTGTATATCTTAGATTTGATTGCATCTTGATGTTTATTAGATCAATGATTTATGTTTTTTTGAATGTCAAATTGTTATTTGTAGTCAAATTGGTTTGAGGAAGTTCTTTGGAGTTGTTTTGTAGGTTGTAGCATTGGGGAATAGGAGGAAATATCTAGGAGAAGGCTTAGATCAACTTTCAATATTAAGGTACATGCTTTCTTAACTCAAACTCTTTGTTCTTTTGCTGCTTGCAGAACCTCTAATGTTTTTTCTTTCCAACCCCAGTATGTTGGTGGCCTCACCCCATCCATAGGTAATATTCCCTAACAAAAATAAAATATTACCCAAAGCTTTCGTCAATTCTATTATCCATTCCGGTCTCCAAAAATGAGCAAAGAAGGGCCTAATCGAAATCTGCAAAAGAGTAGCCCCAACATCTGCTACAGAACACAAAACTTTGAAGACCAAAAAACAATCGGAGTTGGAAAACCAAAGCTGAAAATCAATCCAAACTTCTTTTTTTTCAAACAAAAAATTCCTAAAATCCTCGAGGGAGAATAAGATCTCGAAAAAGGAGTTCACATTATCTTCTGTAAAGCATCTTGATTTTTCACAGCTATAAAAAATATTATAGTTATTCCCATCAGAAAAAATCACAAAGAGAAACGCGTTATTGTTCACAATCTTACTCCGGAAATATGCTATAGGATACTTCCACAAACAAGACCAGAGAACCCTATCAATCATAGAAAAATCAAATTCTCAAAGAAATTGAACAACACTCCTTGCGAGGGATTTGAAACGCATAACTCCATCCATTGCAAAATGCATCCACTTGTCAGCAGGCCAAACTTCTGTCACATCATCCAACATGTAGATGTGGTACCATTTTCTACTATGCATCCTTTCACTAGAAGAGAAGCTTGATTAGCTAGTCCATCCACAAGAGATTTGTGCTCTCTACGAGCATGGATGATATGAGTGTTAGGAACTTGCGAGAGACGATTGATGATTCTTTGATGTAGATGATCTGATATAGGGTCTTGTAACTTCTGACAATACCTTGCCTCAACAGTGACAAGAAGGGATTTTCCAATAATCACTAATGAATGAAGACCAAGATCTACAAATCGCTTCAAGCCAAGAAAAAGAGTGTAGCACTCAGCCTGATTATTTGTGTCTATCCCAATACCACATGCAAAGGTAGCTTCTATATTTGCTCAAGGGTAAAAAATTACCCCTCCCATTCTTGCTATCCCAGTATTTCCCTTTGAAGATCCATCGAAGAAAAGAACATGCGATTGGATTCCCTAAAACCAATTATGAAATTATTCCCGCGTCATATCCAGTTGCTAAGAAGGGATTTGAGCATGAGTACCAATCCTTTGATTATGAATCCAATTTTGGGAAATAAGGACCTCAACTAAGAATCTTCTTCCAAAGACCATGTTTCAGAGTTTAAATTCTTAATATTATGCATTTGTATAGCTTCAGCCAAAAGAGCACAGGAAAAGACTGTTGTATCAGATGCAGAAGTCGATTTGTTTTAAAAACATTCACTGTTTCTTTCCACCCATACTTTCTGAAGCACATATTTTGGAAGGGAAGACCAAATTCTAGACAATACATGCTTCTTCAACAAAGTACCAGAAGATCTATTATTCCAATGTATAAAATACCCATTCCAATTTTATGGAAGGTCTATAGGATTGGATAATTCATTCAAAATATAATTCCATACCTTCTTTATATAGTTACAATGGAAGAAGAGATGAGGAATAGTCTCTTTTGAATCTTTACACATGATGCATCTCGAAGGTCCTTCTATTTGACATTTTTTGAGATTCTCAGCAGTGAGAATTTTCCCATGGATAAGAGTCCAGCAGAAAGTATTAACTTTTGGTATTCCATCATGATGGCAGAACGTTTACGACCATATCGAGAATGGGGGATGTTGCTATTGCATATATAGTTTCTCATAACCTTCTTTCACAGAGTAAGTTCCTTTCTTCCCCCAACCTCTAAAATCTTTGGTGGCAATATTGATTGGAGGAGCACCATGAAGATGGTTTAGAAATTTATTAAGAAGGGAGTGAAGAGGAAAAGGAAGATCAATTTTTTTCTAATTATTCCAATTCCCATTCCTATCCCAATTTGATAAGTCAAACAAAGTATTGATTCCATTTTCACAAAACCAATTTTTGATTTCTAAAAGATTAGCATTCAAAATTAGAGGATCAACACCTAAGATGGAATCGTTCCATATTTATATTCTTTCCATTGCCTGGGATCCAATAGAGACCTTTCTGAATTATTCTACCAGCTATCTTACAAAGTCTCCAAATGTTTGAGCCATCTTGATCCCAATTGTAGTTGTCAAGACACCTTTGTCTAGGACCTAAAAAAATATTTTTTTTCTCATAATGGTTTTCCACCATGTCGATTCTCCAGAGACCAGATTCCACGTAGGTTTAGCACCCATCACATAATTCATCAACGTTGGGTATATTATTCCAATCCCACCATGGCCTTTTGGAGATTTAACTAGGCTCCATTAACCAGATGGAATTTTTTTGTATTGATTTTTCCACCTCGCCATAAAAAATTTCTCATATATTTATCAAGTTTTTGCATAATTCCTTTTGGAGCTAAAAAAGAAGAGCAATGATAAAGGGGTAAAGAAGAGAGTACGTACTTGATTAGGACCACTCTACCAGTAGGATTTAACAATCTCATTCCCCAACTGATTATTTCATCTTTTATTTTTTGCAAAATGAACTCCCAATCAAATTTTTTGCTCTCTTTTGGGCTATTGGAATGCCAAGATATTTGAAGGATGACCAATTGGAGTGGCCTGCAAATCCTAGTTCTTGAGAAATACTTTGCATAAGTTGATTGGAAACATTCCAACCATAAATGTTACATTTAAATTTATTTACCTCACCTCCGAAAGCATGAAGAAAATGATCCAGAGATTGTTTGAATCCGTGGGCATTGATTATTGAAGCACCACCTAATAAGACAGTATCATCAACAAAATCGACATTATTAACAGATTTAATTCCTCTTTATATTTGAATACCACTTAGCTTTCCTTCATCCCTTTCCTTCAGGAGTTGTCTTCCCAAAGTTTCAGCCATAAGGATGTGAAGAAAATGAGAGAGAGGACATCCCTGCCGGAGTCTTCTGGATGCCTGGAAAAAATCAGTAGGCCTACCATTTATCAAAGGAGCAATACAGGGTCGACTGATGCAAGCTTTAATCCATTTAATAAATAAAGGGGAGAATCCAAATCTTTCAAGGACCTCAAAGAGAAAACTATGGGGAAATCTATCAAACGCATTGGCCATATCTAATTTGGTGGCCATCCCCTGCTCTTTTTTAACCACACTAGAATGAATTGCTTCTTGTATTAGGACAATGTTATCCACAATATGTATTTTTTCAACAAAGCCACCTTGCCCTTCTGAAATTAGCAAAGGAAGAAGAGGCTTTAAACGATTGGATAAGATTTTCGTCAAGATTTTTTGCAAAGAGAAATAGGCCTAAATCAAGAAATGGATGTAGGCCTAGTTTCTTTGGGAATTAAATGCAAAAAAGAGGAATTTGTTGCTCCTCCAATTTCCTCCCTTCCTTTTTCCATTTCGGCATTTTGCAAAGATCTGACTTAATTATGGGCCAACATGCTTTGTAAAAATAAATTGAGAACCCGTGAGGTCCAGGAGACTTATCTGATCCAAGTTCATGAACTGCTACGAGAGCTTTTGGTTTTGAAATATATTTGTTTAGTAATTTATTCTCAGCTTCATAAATCAAGAAAGGCACATTTTCTAACAATTCTTCTTTGTAGATGGAATATTCCACCCCCTTTTCCGTGAATATATTTTTGAAATGACTAAAATCCTCTTGCTGAATTTCAAATAAATTGGAGATACTCTCCCCCCCTTCTATCATTAATTCTCGGATTACATTTTTGTTGAGTCTGAAGCTTGACTATGAAAAAAATTAGAATTTCTATCACTCGCTTCCAACTAGAGAGCACGGGATTTGAGACACCATCTCTCTTCTTCTTGGTGAAGGGCTTTAGTCAGTTTCAAACTGACTTACTTCTCTCGTTGTAACAAATCTTGAGTAATGTCTGCAGTTTCCAAGTAATCCTGAAGATTAATTAATTCATTTTGATACTTGATTATTTCTTGTTGAGGAGACTTGTAATAGAGCTTAGCCCACTTTTTGAGTTCTATTGTCACTGCATGGAGTTTAGATTCCCAAATATAAGAATGAGAGCCATTCACAAACATATTCCAAGTTTTGTCAATGATTTGGAGCGCTTCTGTCTGATTTAGCCAAAGACGGTTAAAGAAAAAAGGGATAGGGCCTTGGTTTTCCATTTCTTCAATAGATAAACATATTGGTTTATGGTTAGAGACAACAGAAGGTAGAATATGAACTTGCAGAGTATATCCCAATTGCGGTAGGGAGCTTCTAGCAAGGAACCTATCAAGCCAAGAATCAATATGACCAGGACCGATTCTGCGATTAGTCCAAGTAAAGTTACCTTTTTTTGGTTTTACATAAACCAAGTCAAGATCCCCTTTTAGTTCTTCCATGATCTCCCTAAAGGGATCTCTTATAAGAGAGCCTCCTCTCCTTTCTTTATGGGTGATATTGATATTGAAGTCACCAACAATAATGTTACACTAACTTTCTCTCAAGGAATTTAAAGAGTCCCAAAAAGCAGGCTTTAAGGAGTTAATAATTGGACCATATACATAATTTACATATTTTAAAGATTTCATGGCTTCCAAGGTTTTCCAATTCTTCCATTATCCAATGCATTTCCTCTTTTTGTTGCCTACGAGAAAATTTACGACGATCCCAAAACAGAGCTAGGCCTCCTGGAGCTCCAACATAACTTTTAACAATTACTGAACCATTTTTCCATTTTTAAAAAAAACTTGAATTACTTCGATGGCTTCCATTTTGCTCTCTTGGAGGAGAAGGAGAGAGAGACAATATTTATGAATCATATTCTTCATAGAATCAACTTTTTGTTTTCCTCCCATTACTCTGCAATTCCAAGAGACAATATTCATTATTTTTTAATTGCAGGATGAATTTTCCTTGGACATCCCTTTCTTTCCTTTCTTACTTGAAACTGAACCCCTGAGAAGCAAGTATAAGGAATCTTGCTTACCCAATTGTTTCTCACAATCAACTTCTTCTCCCCTTAAATTTTTCTTGGATCTCCTTCTAGATTTTCTACTTGTTGTTATGTCCCCTTCCAGATCATCTGATGATTCATCTTGAGAAAAAATTGTTTCCTATCTTTCTTGAGAATATTGAACTTCATCCTCCTCTACCCCTTCTTGCTATTCTTGAGAAAATTGAGAATTTATTTCAATTATTGGTTTATTTGGTAGGATTGAAACAATTTCTTCATTTCCTATTTCTTCTAAAACATAATGAGAGAGATTCTGTCTTGTTTCCTGGATGACCTGCTCTGTCCTCAATTCCTGATCTACTGGGTTCTTTCCATCAACAAGAGACTGGAATTTATTCGATATTGAGGATTCTGGCTTGCTAACATCATTCACAATGATTTGCCTCTTCCCCTTATGTTGAACAATTTTGCATTCCTTAGCAAGCACTTTTTCTGTTTCTTTTATCTCGGATTTGGAACAGTTCTTGGCAAAGTGGCCATATTCTTGGCACTTTTTGCATTTGAAGGTTAGTTGATCATAATCAAATTTTTGTTCGTAATACCAACTATCCATCACCATATTTACTACCCCTGGGAGGCCCTTGTCTAATTCCACTTCAACACAAATTCGAGCAGACGAGAACAAAGAAGATTTCGGCTCACATTTATCAATGTATCGGCCTAAAGAGTTACCAATGGCTACCATAAATTCATCAGACCCTCAATGAAGAGGATGATGAGGTAATTTTAAATCAGACTAGGACGATAGTGGGAATGTCTTTTTCACAATCAAAAGATAAATTCCGACTATTAAGATACATGCCTCGAGGGTCCATGAAATAAGGACTATTGCGGAAAATTAAATCACAAAATTCTTTAAATTCAAAATGGAACACAAAATATCCTCCCACAAAAATAACATTACATCCTACAAGTTAGAAGAGGTTTCCGGTTGTTATTTATCCATGACTCCATATCCCTAGGAGAAGGACAAAGTACAGTAAATAATCTGACCAAACCTCTTTCAGCTAGTCCAATGGATTTCATCTTCGTTGTATTTCATGTAATTTTGATCTCTGGAGATGTGGTTCGTTTCACAAAACTAGCAGCCGATTGAGTGGGAGCGCTCATCTTCTGTGAATCTACCAAACACTTGAAAGCTTCATGTAAATGATCCAGATCAGAAGTTTCTGCATGATCCATGGCTTCTGTAGCAGTGCAGTCCAAGGCAAAACTCAAATCGAGATCAAGGTATTGCTAAAGTTGCAGAGCACGGAGTTCCTCACTCCTAAATAGAAACTCTTATAACCTGGTGCAATTCAACATTTTAGATGAGCCTTGAATCGACCTGATTAGTCGTCCTGTCATTTATTGACCAAAATGATCATAACTCTTTTCTTCCACAAGACTTCCATGTTCATAGACCTGTACATATATTTTATCAAGTGTTTTCGTAATGCCCCCTCTTAGATAATTCATCAGCCTCTTGGTTTGCTTCTCTATAAAACATAGTTATTGATATTAGAAAGAGAGAATGTTGTAATTTATTATGTGATATTTAGCATTTATTTGTGAAAACAAACATATAAAGGATAGTTATTAATTGTTTCCTTTTCTTTGCATCAATTGCATACAAGTAGATTCAATATTTGAACATTTATAAAGTATAACTAAAGTATCGGTTCATTTTTTTAAAAAATTATTTTATTTTTCAAAAGGATTTATCTGAACTGTGATTAGTGCTATACCATTAAAAATAAGAATAAAAAATTCAATTTTTTTTCCTATCCTTAATGCAAGTTTCCTTCTATAGAGAAGAAAGTTTAGAAAGCTTTCCTACTTTTCTGATCTCATTTTATTATTATAATGTATCAAAATGGATATAATTTTTTAATCAATAAATACAACTTACTTTTTTAAAGGGGAAAGTTAGGAAATTTTTTCTAATTTTGTGATCTCATTCTATTTTTTTGCTAATTGACTAATCAATAAGTATAGGGTATTAAAATTAATATAATTTTTCTGTTAACAAATAAAATTAAAATTAAGAAATGAAAAACTCTTTTAAAAACTTAATTGATTGTGTTTGAACATTTAAATATAATATCAACTTTAATTTATGAATAGTTAAGGAACATATTATTAGTCCCTGCCATAGGGGAGACTATTGTTTTGAATTTTTCAATTAATTTTATGGAAGTACAATTAATATTTTAACATGTCTAAAGTTTCACTAAAATTTTAGTTTAGTTTAGTTTTTTTGTTTGTTTTTAATTAGTTTTTTTCTTAAATTTCTATAGCAATTTATTTTAAATGCGATTGGTCCTGTACCATAAAAATTAAGATTAAAAAATATGACAAAAAAAAAAGTTTCCTAAAATTAATACATGTAAACTTTCATAAAGCTTTCCTGCTTTTTATTAAGATTAAAAAATTTGACAAAAAAATAAAAAAGTTTCGTAAAATTAATACATGGAAACTTTCATAAAGCTTTCCTGCTTCTTTTTCCTGTTGGAATAGATTTAATACTGAGAGGGGGGGGGGGTGAATAAGTATTAGCGTAGTTATCATAAGTTTTTACCTTCTTTAACAGATTAGTCTTAACTTAATCTTGATGATTAATCATGCATCTAATATAAACAAAATCATTCATCCATATATGCATTAAGACAAAGAACACAGAACACAGAACACAGAACACAGAATACAAGAATTTTGACGTGGAAACCCAATCGGGAGAAAACCACATAATGCTTCTTTTATAGTGTAAAAAGAATACATTCAAGGAAGCACCAACTGGAAGGAGGCACCGAACCCCTGTTTTTACAGGATCCGACCCGAAGGAAGAACCGACTCCCTGTGTTTCTCCAATACCAACTGGAAGGAGGCTACAACCCCCTTTCTCCTTGCCCCATCCTACCGCCCAAATATCCAAAATGTGATTCTGAATTACCAAAATTATGACTCACGCACACTTCTAATCTTCTGATATTAGTTCTGTTGTGCGCTATCTTCGCATGCAGACGATTCACTGTCACTATGCTACATACATCACTTGAATTCTCATTCCTCCCAATTCTTCACTTCTGCTGATGTCTTACTTCATGTATTGTGTGCTCGTTGATTCTAGAGTTTGCGCCAAGATATGCCTGTTGAGATGATACTGCACAACTACACTCACCAAGTGATACTGTGACTTCAATTGATAGTTTGATGCTCTGAGATACTGCACCAGTAACAGATGGAACTGCGCACTTACTGATGGGTTTGTTCTGTATAAGTGACACAATCTTTTAGACAATCTACGACATGCTGTGCATCAATAGATTCGTCCTTTCGGTTTAAAACACTTGTCTCACATCATCCTCATCATGACATGCTTACTGGATCTTGTTGTTGCTCTATCATTGCGCACTAGATGAACTGCTCAACTTCACACACTTCACTTCAATCTTTATGTATCATCCAAACATCTGCGCATCACTTGATATACTTCGGTTTGGTTTCTGCGCTTCTGTCTTACAACATCTATGACTATCTGCGTGATGTTTGCAATCATGTCATTCAATCTTCATGCATTTGTGCATGCTTATGTGTTTCTGCCTTTCGGTGTTTTCACAAGCATCACAAATCTATAGCATCACTCTGCGCACCATCAGCTGTATCATTGCTCTGTATGTGCGTGCTCGACTCCTCGCTAGATCATGTTGTTTTGTCCTCGATCCCTTGATGCCCCAAATATAAGTCTGTAACAAACACTTGAAGCTCTTCTATCTTTCCATTGAGCTTACTTCAAATCTCCAACTTGCATCTCTATTTATACATGTCATGCACGAATTGTATGTCCACAAGTTGGTTGTAGCTTCCCTTCTTCCATACTTCATGTATTGTGCTTTTTCCACATGTCATCATATGCGTTGTTGATGTGTCATCCTTTGTGGGTCTTATGCATTCACGGTCCCCGACTTGGTGGGACTTACACCTTAGTGGTGTACTTCTTGCGCTCTTGATGTACCATTTCCTTGAGGTATGTGTGCATCCTTTCTCTTCAACTTGATGAATCTTTGAACTTTGTTGAACCATTCCTTGTGGGTAATGCGCACTTGATGTACGAATGCTTTGCGAAATCTACACATAAATTGACTTCTTCTTGGTGGGACCTTGACCCTTGCAGTTTCATCCCTTGTGGGTATTGCACACTTGATGTATCATCTGCTTGTGGGATTTTCACATAGATAGAATTCAACTATTGCATCCTTCTTGGAACTTGTGCACCTTTTACCAACTGAAAGCATCTTCCGATTTGGAAAGAATTGCGCGCTTTCAGGACTGTCTGACCATAGGATGTTTCTTATAGCTTTCTCACTCTCGATCCTTGACCAAGCAATGGTGGCGCATCCTAGAGTCTTATTTAAACATTCTCGCACACTTGTATCTTTGCTTAACCAACTCCTTGGCTGCTTGTGAACATGTACCTTTGTCCATCCAATTCTTTTGCTGCTACCTTGAGTGAGAATGACTTGGTGGACTTGACTTCTACGCTGGTACCACATGTAGTAGGATACATTGCTTATGTGCTTCTTTGAACTGGATCTGTATGATGTTCCTTCCTTATGTGCTTTTTCATATTGATCATGCATGATGTATCCTTAGACAGGAAGCTTTAGACTGGATGCAATTTCTAGATATACTTCTTCACACTGACATCCATGTCCTTCACCATCTTGCGCATATACTTCTTCAAAGTGGATTCCATATACTTCTTTGATTTGGTATGGGAATGATGTATCCACTTTGACTTCCGTTGACAACAACGACTCAAATTGATTCAATTGACATTCTCTTTGAATTAGTTGACATCAATGACAACCAAAGTTCAACAATCCCCCCCTTTGGCATTGATGTCAACACCTTATGAAGCTGTGTATGATCTTCTCTGAATTGTATGCTTCATCTATACTTTGTTCCGGTGCTCCCCCTATGTATGTTCTCTCCCTGATTTCTTTGGGGTTTTGGATATTGCGCTTCCTACAGTTAGTACTTCCGCTACTTCTACGTAGACCATTTTGCTTTCTATTACTTCCGCACAGACCACACAGATGGTCTACTTTAAGCCCTTTCATGTTTGTTGTCTACTTCATAGTCTTCTATATACTTCAGGCTCTTTCATGTATGGTGCATCTCCATGCTATTTCTTCAATGATCTTCATGCTGATTCTTTTCTGGTGCATTCATGCATTTATTATAGTTGTTCCTGTTGTCTTGTCATCTTCATGCGTTTTCATGCCTCAGCTTCAACTTCATGCATCTCTCCCCCTTTGACATCAATGACAAAGAGGTGCCACTACTTGTGCAATGTATGCTCGCTTTTTTGTTTTGCGCTAGCCTATACCTCAACTTTTTTTAGGGATGAATCCCCCTAAATTTATGCTTCATTACTTTGCTATAATTCTATACTGATATTATTTCATAATTATCTTTGATTTCCTTCTTGGTATGGATGTTATATTGTTCCTTCATCTTGATATCTTGTTCTTGTCACAACACTTCATCATTCTTTGCGCAATGATCCATACAAACATTCTTTCGTGCCAACTATGCAATGCCAATTCTTGCAGATTTATGCCTCTTTATTTGGGTTCTCATTATGTTGAGGGTTGAGAACCACACCCAGTTTTTCCCTGAGATATTCAAATGTACTTCGTGGAAGAGGTTTTGTAAATATATCCACAATTTTTTCCTTAGTATCAACATATTCTAGTTTGACAACATTATTAGCTACTTTCTCTCTGACAAAATGATATTTGATGGAAATGTGCTTACTTTTGCTGTGCATAACAAGATTATTGGAGATATTAATTGCGCTAGTGTTGTCGCACAGTATTTGTATCGGCTGATCTATATTTACTTGCATATCTTTTAAAGTTTGTTTCATCCATAATACTTGTGAGCAACAAGTAGCAACTGCAATATATTCAGCTTCTGTTGTGGATAATGCAACTGATGGCTATTTTTTGCTAATCCAAGGCACAAGACAATTTCCTAAGAAAAATATAACACCACTAGTACTTCTTCTGTCATCAATACTTCCTTCCCACTTTGCATCAGTGTACTCTACTAAATCTAGGTTTTTGATCCGTGGATACCATAGGCCAAGATACATGGTCGCTTTCAAATACCTGGAAATTCTCTTCACTGCTTGAACATGTGTTTCCTTGGGTGCTGCTTGAAATCTTGCGACAAGTCCAATAACTTGCATGATATTTGGTCTTGAAGCAATTACATATAGTATACTTCCAATCATAGATATGTATAGCCTCTGATCAACTTCCTTAGCCTCATCTTCTTTACTCAATTTGCACCCTGTAATCATAGGAGTACAAAATGGCTTGCAATCTTCCATTTTGAATTTATTAAGCATCTCCTTCACATACTTATATTGAGAGATGAAAATACCATCATTTAGTTGAGATATCTGTAATCCAAGGAAAAAGGACAATTCCCCAAGCATGGACATTTCAAATTCTTTTTGCATATCTTTGGAAAATTGCTGACTCATTCTGTCATCATTACTTCCAAAAATGATGTCATCGACATATAATTCCACAACTATCATCCTTCTATCCTCGATTTTTCTGTAGAGATTGTTGTCCACACTAATAGGCCCTATGATCTTGTTTAAGTCCATATACGAGCTTTCTTTAGCTTGCAAACATAATCTTTGTTTTTTGAAAGTGAAAAACCTTCTGGCTGTTCAATGTATACCTCTTCTTCAAGGTATCCATTTAGAAATGCTGATTTTACATCCATATAATATACTTTGACATCCTTTGCACAAGCATAGGCTAGGAATAGCTTGATTGCTTCCATTCACGCCACAGGGGAAAAAGTTTCTTCAAAGTCTATTTCTGACAACCCGTCCTTCTTCATTTAGATTGTTTCCGAATACCCACTTTGTTCCAATAACATTCTTGTTCTTCAGTCTTGGAACAAGTTCCCAGGTTTCGTTCTTTTTGATTTGATCTAATTCCTCATTCATGGCCTTCATCCAACCTCCATCATATATGGCTTCTTTAATTCCTTCTGGTTCTATTTGAGATAGTTGTGAGAAATGCACTTCTTTAGTTGGATTGCTCAAACTCCTTCTAGTTCTTACACTGACATCTTTGTATCCGATAATCAAATCATCTGAATGATTCTTTTGGACATATCTGGAAGGGCCCTTTGTGTCTGGTCTTGGCATCTTGTAATCTGCGCTGATATATTTCCTCCCGTGGAAATTTTGTTTCTTGATTTTCTTCATACGACTGTTCTAGTAAGGGTAAATCATCATCTTCTTCAATTCTTCTATGAGTTAGTACTTCGGGAATTTCAATTATATTTCCAAGTCACAAATTATAGCACTTGTAGGCTTTTCTCTTGGAGGAATAACCAAGGAAAATCCCTTCATCTGATCCGGAATCAAATTTTCCAAGAGTATCATCATTTCTTTTGATGTAGAATTTGCTTCCAAATATTATGAAATACTTAATTGTAGCTAGTCTTCCTTTCCATAGTTCATATGGTGTTGAAAACTATTTGTTCTGATCAAACATCTGTTGAGAATTTGGGTAGTTGTATGAATTGCATGTGTCCAAAACATATCTGATAGCTTTGATTCGTTTAACATTGTCCTGGCCATCTCTTGAACATTTATGTTTTTTCTTTCTGCCACCCCATTTTGCTGTGGTGTTCTGGCTGGTGAAAACTATGTTCTAATTCCCTTTTTGTCACAGTAGTTATCAAACTTGTTTGATGTATATTCTCCTCCATTATCAGACCTCAAGCACTTTATTCTTAAGTCGGTTTTGTTCGCAACCACTTCTTTAAAAGTTTTGAAACATTCGAATGTTTCTGATTTTTCCTTAAGAAAGAACACCCACGTCATTCGAGTGAAATAATCAATCAATAGAAGGAAGTATGATTCACCATTCATTCCTCTGGTTCTCATTGGACTACATAGATCTGAATGAACCAATTCCAAAGGTTTTGAGGTTGTGTACTCTTTTATTGGGTACTTAATTCTTGTTTGTTTCCCATGTAGACATTGTTTGCATAATGAGTTTGATGGCTTAGTAATTCTTGGAATGTCCCTTACTGCTTGTTTTCTACTAATCCTGACCATATTGTCAAAATCGATGTGTCCCAATCTTCTATGCCATAGCCAACTTTCATCGGTTTGTCACATGCAACATTCTTCTTCTCTTTCCTCATCCAGAATGTAAACATTGTTAGGAGTTCTTGTTAATGTAATTGTAACTTCGGAAGATATTCACTTGTATATTTCATATTGTATTTATATTTTATTATTGTACTTCCGACGGAGATGTTTATTCCCCCGGTCGAAGAAGTCATTATTCTATATGGGTCATGTAAAGTCATTGAGGTTAACCCTCCTTTGTATGTCGGGGCATTAGACCCCAGAGTTAAGTTGCCTATGGGTTATTAGACTCTCCTAGAGAATTCGGCCCAGTCAGTTACACTTAGGGGCCAACCTTTTTGGGGTTAAGGTCAATTGAAAGTTAAAGTATAAATAGAGAGGGTGCTCCTCTCTATTCTCACATTCACTCACTCATCAATTTCGCATAAGTGAGTAGGAGTACAAGTTCGCACAAGTGAATAAGAGAGAAGCCGCTGGAGACCATTTCTATCTTTTGGGGTTTTGTATTGTTGCTCATTCTATCTTTGAGGAAGTTGCGGGGTTTTCTCCTTTATGGTTTCCCCGATGAAACTCTTTATGTCTCTTGTCTCTTGTGTTTTATTTGATGTGCATGTTATTCTCTCAGATAAGATCCTCGATCATATTGAATTAAATAGTGAAAATATAACATGGTATCAGAGCTAACCTGAGAAGAAGACACTGTGCAGCTGCGGAAGCTAGGGCTTCTTAATTTTTGGATCTCTTTCCATAGATCATCAAGGGAAGGAGGCTAGGCTAACTATCCTAAGGAAGGCACATCTTTATGTCGAAACATAAATTGATTCTGAGCATTTTCAATTTTTGGCTTGTCACTACTGCGGGAAATTAGGGCTTTTCACAGAAGTGGAATTTTGGAGTGCTCTCAGCACAAGATTTTTCTCCTCATCAAAATCGAAATTTAGAGACCAAGATCAAATTTTTTCGTTGGGTAGAACCCTGGGATTTGTCAAACACTAGTTTGACTTTTGGACTAGAAAAACCAGAAAACCAGAAAAGGACCAGAAGGTGCAGATCTGAAATTCACAAGTCACTTTTGAGGGGTCAATTTTTGGAATTTTCAAAATCCAAGTGCACCAGCATACTCGCCTCATCTAGGAGAATCTTCCCGTGAAAGAAGAATTCAATTCCGAGAATTTTCATTTTTTGGCTCGTCACTTCTGCCGGGGGAAAACTAGGGCATCAAATATTTTGGGTTTATGTTCACATATTTAGGGAAGTGAGTACATTGGACAACTTGCCTCGAGGAGGCACATCTACCTGTCCAACCAGAAGTTCCAAATTCCAACTTTGGAAAATTAGGGTTTCTCCAACAAACCCTAGGTCAACCAGCTCCAGATCCAGCCCGAGCATTCAGATTGGTAAGATCTAAATCTTTAGTGTTTCCATTTGAGGTTCTCATTAAATATGTCTCACCACACCAAGCTTGAGGATAAGCTTGAATGGGATGATAACTTTCGAGCATGGAAGTATATGATTGGGCTTGTCCTAGAAGAGAATGAATTGGACACCTATGTGCATGAAGAGGTTCCAGTTCTAGAGGGAGATGAGGCTAAATCCTTACACAAGAAGAACCTGGTTAAGGCTAAGAGAATCATTACAGATTCTATCAAGGACCATCTCATACCACATGTGTCATCTCTAAAGACACCCAAGGAGATGTTTGATTCCTTGACCAAGCTATTTGAAGGAAATAATATAAATCAAAAGATGACCTTGCGAAACCAACTGAGGAATGTGAAGATACAAAATGCAGAGCCCATCCAGTCTTAATTCACAAGGGTCTCTCAAATCAAGGAACAACTTTAAGCCATGGAAGAAAATGTAGAGAATGGAGAAATAGTGATGACCACCTTGAATGGTCTTCCTAGGTCATGGGATTCCTTCATTCAAGGAATTTGTGCTAGAAAGAAATTGATCACATTTAGTAGGCTATGGGAGGAATGCTCACAAGAAGAAGCTCGACTTGTGGATCGAGAAGAAAAGATGAATACGGAGGACCAGGCTCTCACCGCACACACCAGGAAGAAAAACATCAAGAGGGAGCATCCTCATCACAAGAAGGGTAAACACCATCAGAGGGAGAATATTGGAAGAACTAGGAGAGATCTGTCTCACATTCGATGCTTTACTTGTGATGAGAAGGGACACTACTACAGATATTGTCCCAGGAACAAAGGTAGCTCCCACAAGAAGAAGAACAACAAGAAAAGACATCATGCTCACACTGCAGAAGATGATGAACCTGCAAGAAAGAGAACCAGAGAAGAAAGTGAAGATTCTTCAAGTGATGAAGAATATGTATTGTAATGAAGGTAACCAGTTACATGGGTTCATTCAGAAGGTTCCACCTCATAAGGTGAATCTAGATATCACTTTTAGTATTTCATGAAAGGAGTAGGAGAAGCTCCTACAAAGTTGGACTCCAAAAAAAAAAAAATATCAATGCTCTATGGAAGAACCTCTCAGCATTGGTTAAGGTGCATAAGAAAGGAGTACACTATCATAGACTCCAGTAGCTTCGGAAAGGAAGCAAAGATCAAGAGGGAGCACACTCTAGTAGCTACGGCAAGGAAGCAAAGATCAAGAGGGAGCACACTCCAATAGTTTTTGCAAGGAAACAAAGATCAAGGGGGAGTCCACCCAACAACCAAGATATTGTTATTTCTTGCATGTGTGATTACTTAAATGATATTGTTGAGTCATGTACATACTTATGTTCCTAGATTTAGGATATGTGTTATGCATGTTAGAAAAGATGCATTAATGAACAAGATACTACTAATATGTAAAGTAGTGGGTAAGTGGCCTATGGTAATGTACAACATCCCATTTCTACTTATCTAGAATGAAACCTCTTTGCTGACATGTTGGGAGTAATAACACTCTTAACAATGTTCTGGTAGAGATGGAAGGCATCTAGGAAGTTACCATATAAATACAGGATATGGATGAATGTTGTGTTGAATCATTGGCTAATATAGTTGCATGATTGTGTGACCTATGTCTTTATGCATAAGAATTTGTTTTGACAATTATGAAATGTTTCTAATCATGCAACTAAATTGACTTGTAGGAAAGATCGTGTACTACAAGAGAGACTTGTTTCGAAGAACAAGTAACGATGATTCAACTATAACATTCAAGAAGATTTATGAAGTCAAGATGAAGACATTGAAGAACCTGAAGTTCCCAGGATTCGAGATACAACAATGAATGAAGTAAATCCAGAAGATCATGAAGAACGCGAGATGGAAGACCCACAAGAACCTGGGTACAAGAGGAAATTCAAGATGCATAGAGATATGGCGCTCGAGAAGGAATTCACAGAGAAAGCAAGAGACCGAGGCCATACTCCAGCTATGTATCCTTGTTGTGTGACATCATTGACAAAGAACCTTGTAACTATGAGGAAGCAGCTGAGAAGAAGGAATGGAAGGATTCCATGATCGAGGAGTACCAGTTGATCATGAAGAATGATGTCTGGAATGTAGTCCCGAAACCAATAGGGAAATCTGTTGTGACTTCCAAGTGGATCTACAATATCAAGCATGCTACAGATGGCAGCATAGAGAAACACAAGGCGAGATTTGTGGCACATGGCTTCTCCCAGAAGGAAGGGATAGACTATGAGGAGACATTTGCACCTGTATCCAGATACAGTTCCATCAGATTAGTACTTGCTCTGGCTGCAATGATGAAGTGGAAAGTACACTAGATGGATGTCAAGACAACATTCTTGAATGGTGTAGTAGAGGAGGAAGTTTATGTGGAGCAACCACTCGGATTTGAGACACATGATAGGGAGACTCATATGTGCAAATTGAAGAAAGACTTGTATGGATTAAAACAAGCACCCAGGACGTGGTACAGCAGGATTGATAGCTTCCTGACTAGTTTGGGCTTTACCAAGAGTAAAGTGGATTCCAACCTTTACTACAAGGTTGAGGAAGGGAACCCAGTGATACTTCTACTTTATGTAGATGACCTATTTGTGACAGGTGAAGATGGGTTGATTGCTGACACGAAGAGGAATCTTTCCGCAGAGTTTGAGATGAAGGAACTGGGTATGATGCACTATTTCCTAGGTATGGAGGTGTGGCATAATACAGATGGAATATTCCTTGGACAAGGGAAGTATGCAGTAGAGATCCTGAAGAGGTTTAGGATGAGGGACTGCAAGGCCATGGCCACACCTATTGAATTGAACCTGAAGCTATTGAGTGATGCTTCATCAGAGTCGGTTGATGCCATGATGTATCGTCAGATGATTGGATCTTTGATGTACCTGATGAATACGAGACCAAATATTTGCTTTGCTGTGAACACATTGATCCAGTTCTTAATGGATCCGAGACATGTTCACTTGATTGTTGCAAAGAATATTCTGAGGTACCCGAAGGGTACGGTGGATTGTGGGCTCAAGTATGATGTGAATCAGAAGATTAACCTGGAGGTTTATGTTGATTCGGATTGGGCAGGAAGTGCCATTGATAGGAAGAGCACTTTGGGTTGTTGCTTTAGTATGGGATTAGGTGTGATCTCTTGGTTTAGTAGGAAGCAGTTCTACATGGCACTGAGTACAACCGAAGCAGAGTATGTCGCAGCTTGTTCGGCTAGTTGTGAGGCAGTATGGATGAGGAAGATATTGTCTGATTTGTTTGATCTCCAGTTGGACACGACTTGTATATATTGCGACAACCAGAGTTGTGTGAAGTTGTCTAAGAACCCAGTGTTCCATGACAAGTCGAAGCACATTGAGATCAAGTACCATTATATCAGGGATATGGTGTAGAGAGGAGCAATGAAGCTCCAATATGTTGCGACAAATGAGCAGATAGATGATGTATTGAACAAGCCGCTGGACATAGTGAAGTTTGAATACTTCAGAGAGAAGCTCGGTGTACTTCAGATCGAGGTTCCCTCCAAGTGGAAGTGATGAGTCCGGAATACGCAGATGCACATGGGATTTTCTGACATGGTGGTAGGTTGGTCCTCCCATGGTCGTTGATGTAATTGCCGATATTTTTCGACATGGTGGTAGGTTGGTCCTCCCATGGTTGTTGATGTAATTGCTAAGATTTTTCGACATGGTGGTAGGTTGGTCCTCCCATGGTCGTTGATGTAATTGTTGAGCCTTTCCCGGATGGTGGTAGGTTGGTCCTTCCATGCCGGTTTATGTAAGTGCTGTGTGATGTGCATCTGGGTTGTGATCCGTGTGACGATGAGATGATCTAAAGATGATGAGGTGATAGTAGGGTACACAGGTTTTGCAGAGGAATATAATCATTCCTGGGATGCTCCTTCAGGTTTTGCAGTGGCATATAATCAGTCCCGGGAGATCCTGCAGGTTTTGTAGTGGCATATAATAAGTCCTGAGATGTACCTACTTGATTGCTTAATTGCAGAGATGATGAAGACCTACATGGAGGCTAGGCCTACATCCAACATGAAAAAGGGCTGGCTCTGTAGAACTTCCTATGACGAGTAGATTGGAGATTGATGGTCGAGATAGCAGTAGTAGTGACGATGATGATCCAGCTTTGATGATGATCCAGTGACGAAGACTTGTGCTGATGAATTGTGTCAAGAGAATACCTTCCTAGTTAAGAGGGAGTGTTAATGTAATTGTAACTTTAGAAGATATTCACTTGTATATTTCATATTGTATTTATATTTTATTATTGTACTTCCGACATAGATGTTTATTCCTCCGGTCGAAGAAGTCATTATTGTATTTGAGTCACGTAAAGTGATCGAGGTTAACCCTCCTTTGTATGTCAGGGCATTAGACCCCAGATTTAAGTTGTCTATGGGTTATTAGAAACTCCTAGAGAAGTCGTCCTAGTCAGTTACACTTAGGGGCCGACCTGTTTGGGGTTAAGGTCAAGTGAAAGTTAAAGTATAAATAGAGAGGGTGCTCCTCTCTATTTTCACATTCACTCACTCATCAAGTTCGCATAAGTGAGTAGGAGGACAAGTTCACACAAGTGAAGAAGAGAGAAGCTGCTGGAGACCATTTCTATCTTTTGGGGTTTTGTATTGTTTCTCATTATATCTCTGGGGAAGTTGCGGGGTTTTATCCTTTATGGTTTCCCCGATGAAACTCTTTGTGTCTCTTGTCTCTTATGTTTGATTTGCTGTGCATGTTATTCTCTCAGATAAGATCCCAATCGGGAGAAAACCATGGGATGCTTCTTTTATAGTGGAAAAACAATACATTCAAGGAAGCACCAAATTCCTGTATTTACTAGCACCAACTCGAAGGAGGCACCGACCCCCTAGGTTTACAGGATCCGACCTGAAGGAAGCACCGAATCCTTGAGTTTATCCTGCACCAACTAGAAGGAGGCTACAACCCCCTTTCTCCTTGCCTTGTCCTACCGCCCAGATATCCAAAATGTGATTCCGACTTACTAAAATTCCGACTCACACACACTTTGATCTTCTGATATTAGTTCTATTGTGTGCTATATTCGTAAGCAGACGATTCACTATCACTATGCTACATACATCACTTGACTTTTCATTCCTCTCAAGTCTGCACTTCTACTCGTGTCTTACTTCATGTATTGTGTGCTTGCTGATTTTGGAGTATGCGCCAAGATATGCTTTGTCTATCTGCTACTGCGCAACTGCACTCACCAATTGATACTGTGCCTTTAATTGATAGTTTGATGCTCTGAGATACTGCAGTAGTAAAAGATGGAACTATGCATTTACTGTTGAATCTGTTTTGTATAAGTGCCATAGTATTTTAAACAATTTGCAACATGTTGTGCATCAATAGATTCATCCTTTCGGTTTAACGCACTTGTCTCAGATCATCCTCATCATGATGCATGTACTAGATCATGCTGCTGCTTTATCGTCGCACATAAGATGAAATGCTCAACTTCGCACATTTCACTTCAATATTTATGCATCAACCAAACATTTGTGCATCACCTGATATACTTCGGTTCTGTTTCGGCGCTTCTGTATTACAACATATGTGACTATCTGCGTGTTGTCTGCAATCCTATCATTCAATCTTCATGCACATGCACATGCTTTTGTGTTTCTTCCTTTTGGTGTTTCCGCAAGCGTCACAGATCTACAACATCATTCTGCGCACCATCAAATCTATCATTCTTCTGTCTGTGCGCACTCGGCTCCTCGCTAGATCATACTGTTATGTCCTTGAGCCCTTGAATCCCCGAATATAAGTCCGTAACAAACACTTGAAGCTATTCTATCTCGCCATCGAGCTTACTTCAAATCTCCAACTTGCATCTCTATTTATACATGTCCTGCACGAATTGTATGTCCACAAGTTGGTTGTGGCTCCCCTTCTTCCATACTTCACGGATTGTTCTTTTGCCACATGTCATCATATGCGCCGTTGATGTGTCATCCTTTGTGGGTATTGCGTTAACAGTCCACGACTTAGTGGGAATTACAACTTAGTGGTGTACTTCTTTCGCTCTTCATGTACCATTATTTTGAGGTATGTGCGCATCCTTGCTCTTCAACTTGATGAATCTTTGGCCTTTTCTGTACCATTCCTTGTGGGTAATGCACACTTGATGTATGAATGCTTTGCGGAATTTGTGCATAAACTGACTTCTTCTTGGTGGGACTTTGACCCTTGCAGTATCATCCCTTGTGGGTATTGCGCACTTGATGTATCATTTGCTTGCGGGATTTGCACATAGATAGAATTCAACTACTACATACTTCTTGGAACTTGTGCACCTTTTACCAACTGAAAGCATCTTCTGATTTGACAAGACTTGTGCGCTTTTAGGACTGTCCGACCATAGGATGTTTCTTATAGCTTGCGCACTCTCGATCCTTGACCAAGCAATGCTTGCACATTCCAAAGTCTTCTTTCAACATGCTTGCACACTTGTATCTTTGCTTAACCAACTCCTTGGATTCTTGCGCTCATGTACCTTTGTCCATCCAATTCTTTTGTTGTTACCTTGAGTGAGAATGAATTGGTGGACTTGACTTCTGCATTGGTACCACATGTAATAGGATACATTGCTTATGTGCTTCTTTGAATTGGATCAATATGATGTTACTTCCTTATGTGATTCTTCATAATGATCATGCATTATGTATCCTTAGACATACACCTTCAGACTGGATGCAATTTCTAGATATACTTCTTCACACTGGCATCCATGTCCTTCATCATCTTGCGCATATAATTCTTCAAAGTGGCTTCCATATACTTCTTTGAGCTGTCATGGGAATGCTATATCCACTTTGACTTTAGTTGACATCAATGACTCAAACTCAATCAGTTAACATCCTCTTTGACATTAGATGACATCAATAACAACGAAAGTTCAACATTTCCTATTTCATTCCGTTTTTTGTTATTAGTTGTCAATAATAGTTTCCAACTGTTTTTCAAAATTTCAAAATGGAAAGGTCTTATTAAAAAAATATCCAGTTTTAAACTGATTTCCTATCCCAATTAATCGGGTTGGATTTGTGCATGGAGGATAGGTAATGTTTATTCATTGTGATCTACACTCTGGGCTTCATGTTGATAAGTAAAGAGGATCATGTGTTGAATAAGCTAATGCTGCCTGTGTTTTTTCTTTTGTCAAGCAACGAGAAGCTTCAAAGAAGAGCACGACACAATTATTTTGGACAGCCTAGAAAGAGCGCTCCCTTATTCCACCATTATATGGATTATTCTACTAGATTTGGGCGTCTCTAATTTGAATTTTAGTCAAAGTCAAGTTTCAGAACACCACGTATCATACTACACTTGTATTGTTCTAGTGCCAACAAAGTGACCGCTTTGATGTCTCTCGACGCCAATTAATTGATGAAGGTATGTTTGCAGTACATTAAATTATTGGAGGATATTTCGTTTGCAACGCATCTAATAGTTGGAGATCAATATTTGCTTTGCATTTTTTAAGTTATAAGCTTTTGATTTAATTAGTTTATAGGATTTTTGTGTCTTCATACATAGAGGTCCAAGAAATCCACATGATAGAAGTAGAATAACTCTATTTCACAAGTTCAGATGCTAATTCCATATATAATATTCACTATTTAGAGTTTATTTTTTATTTATTTTAATTTTGTAGTAATGTTTCCATAGTAATTATTTATTTATTTATTTCTTATTTATTTTAATTTCTAATGTAGTTTCTTGCCAAATTAATGGAAAGTTAAAATATTCCATTTAATAGCCTTTAGTGTAGATCAATTAGGAACAGGTAATTTTTTTTCTTTTTGTGATTTTTTATTATGCTATTGTTTTTTTTATGCATGGAGGTTTCATATTTTTTTTTGTTTTATTGATTTTCTTTCATGCATCGAGGAGGTTGGTCATAGGTACAAAGAGAGGTCCACAAAGAACGGTTGTTAGATACATGGAGTTGCATGGACGTTTGGTTATTAGATAGATGAAGTTGCATGGAGGTTGGCAACATGCAGAGAGAGAGAGAGCCACAAATGATGAATAATGTAATTTTCAAGTGTTTTTTTTTAAATGTGTCATTATTCAATTGCTGAGGCCATGGGTAGATTCTATCTGGACAAATTCACTAGTGAATGTTATCTCAAGCTCTCATCTTTGTGGATAGATTTAATATCAGTTTTTGATGTCACTGAATTTATACATAGAACTCTTATTGTAACACATATTTTTGGATTTCTCTTGATGAAAGAGATTTTGTATATTTAAGAGTTATCGAAAGTATTTAGTTTTTAATTTTTAATTCATTTTAAGTTGCAATCTAATTTTATTATTTAAATTATTTTATCTATTTTTAAAACAAATTATTTTTTAAAGTTTAACTAAAATTTAAATCAAAATGTATCTCATATCTCTCTAACTTTTTTTTATTTTAAATTTCTATTACACTTTAAAAACATTATTTAAAATAAAATCAAATTTAATTTTAACTAATTACATGTATTAAATTAACATTTAATTACAACAATATAATCTTCCTAACAAAACATGTATTTATATATTTTTAGTGATAACTCTTTAATTTTATTTATATCAATGATAATAGCTTTTATTACCAATCACAAAATTTCATTATTTTTTTTTCAAATTTGTTTTTGTTTTTATTGAGAAGATTAATTTAAATGTAATATGTTAGTGTAAAAATTACATAAAATGAATTATTATTTTTCAATTTCACTCATATTTCTTTAAAAAACAATTTAAATTAAGGATGAACATTGAATAGTAATTTATTATATCAATGATTTTATCATCTATTTAATATGATCAATAATGTCATCCAATAAATATTATAAATCATTGTGTTGAGAAATATTTACTATTAATACTTATTGGTTGTGTAAATGTGCTTTTTAATGCATTTTGGCCCTTTTCAAGTATGATATATTTGGAAACGGTTGTATTTGTTATTGAAATTGGACTTTGTTTTCTTTATTTGGCCTTGATTGACATTATAGTCCAAAAGAGATGTATTCCACACATAAGATGCACATAACCTTTAAACTTTTTTTTTTCTTCCAAATTTTCATTTTAATTTTTTTTTAAAAGGTAAGACTTTGCTATTCAACCTTTATTGATTTTGAAAACAGAAGTTGTTATAATTTATTATGTGATATTTAACATTTATTTGTGAAAACAAATCTATAAAACATGGTTATTGATATTAGATATAGAGAATGTTTTGTTTTGTTGAAACAATAAGAAGGACTCGACTTAAGAATTTAAATTCTTAAGTAGAATCGATAAAATTTCCAACAAAATATTCTCGGCATATGCCCTGAAGATTGAATCATTGCTTTACAAATTCAAAGTTGCCTTTGGTCTTTAAAAGGGTCAATTAAAGGAAACAATTATATAATAAAATATTTGGAAAAAATCAATATGACATTTTATCTATGAAATTATTATTTAGTTGGTGGTTTGATAAATATAATATTATTAATGGAAGGCAATATGTCAAAAACCTAGAAATAATATGGAATAACTTTAATTTTTAATTTAACTAGAAAAATTATATATTTATGTTTAGAATTTGGGGTGGACTATGGCCTATGCTTTTTTAGGATTGTACGAGGATGAGACAAGTGTACTGTCTAGAATGATTTTATGGCAGTTGTTCAAAATTCGAAATAAACAATTATAAAAAAAAATTTAAAAAATAAGTGGTAGCTGATGAATGGATAACGGGTAACAAATACATGGATAACTTGTAGCCGAAGAATGGATAACCAACCGTTCATGGCAAATAACTAGAAGAATATGATAGATAAAAAATAACTGATGCTTGATACATGAATGCATGAATAACTCGTAACAAATAACTTATGGTGATACTTAACTTGTGATCTATCAGTGTTTACCACGCACAAATTAAGTAGCCATATTAGTTATTGATAATAAGATATTGTTTTTCAAGAAAAAATATTATAATTCCACAATTTAATATTTACTCTAGTCCAATTAATGATAATTTCTTTATATAAGCTTTTGTAAAACCATAATGTCCACAATAGATGGAAATGAACATAATCCAAAATCCAATTAATGATGATTTCTTTCTTGAAATTTTTGTCCACAATAGATGGAAATGACCATAATCCAACTATTGATGGAAGTTTTTGGAAATGTTTAACCATAATCTAATTAATGATGATTTCTTTGTGGAAATTTTTGTCCTATTGATGATTTTCTGGAAGCTTTTGGAAATGTTTAACCATAACTAATTAATGATGATTTCTTTGTGGAAGTTTTTGTCCACAATATATGGAAGTGTTGAAGTTTTTGTCCACAATATATAGAAGTGTTTTGACGACACAAGCCCTTTTTAAATTATAAGGTGTGATAGACATTTAGAATATGATAATGTTATTATAATAATGTTATTATTGCACCGAGTGAAACAAGGTGCTTTACAGCCCAGTATGGGAGAGATGTTGTAACGTAATGTAACGTTTATAACAAAATAACGTATGTAACAAAATAACGTATGTAACAAAATAATTAAAAAAATATCCATGTTGGTTCATAAAATAAAATATTATGAAAAGTAATTAAAAAATAGATGTTCGTTTATAAAATAAAAACTTAAAACTTAAACCCGGATCTATCAATCAAGAGAGATCAAATTTCTTGAGTTTAAATTTAAGAAAAGAAATACACCTCAAGAAATTGGATCCCTCTCGGTGCTTGATAGATACGGGTTTAAGATGGATCTATGCTGGTTTTATAAGATGGATTGAAATGAGGTACCAGCATAGATCCATCTTAAACCCGTATCTATCAAGCACTGAGAGGGATCCAATTTCTTGAGGTGTATTTCTTTTTTAAAATTTAAACTCTAGAAATTTAATCTCTCTTGATTGATAGATCCCGGTTTAAGAAGTTTTAAGTTTTTATTTTATAAAATATTTTATTTTATGAGCCGACATGGATTTTTTTTAAATACTTTCCATAATTTTTTTATTTTATGAGCCGATAATAAAGACAAACGTTACATGTAACGTTACAACATCTCCCCCATATTGGGTTGTAGAGCACCTCGTTTCACTCGGTGCAATTAGTTATTTTGAATTTATATAAATTCTTTAAGTAAAATATTTTTATACAATTAAAAAGAAATTATGGATATTGAGAGTGGAGGCATTATTGTTTAGAGTTTCATGATGTAAGAGTTTACATCGGAGTTGTATAATGGCTAACTAAAATGCCCCTGACTCGCCGGAATCCAGCAGAGGATTTCTTGTTAAAATCACAATTTGGAGTGCTCAGATCGCAATTTCGGCGATCTGGGTAGTTTTAAAATTGGACAATTAGTCTAGAATAGGCAATACCAATTGCTGAAATTACAAAAATGCGATAATAACAATTTCCAACAATAATTTTTACCGGTTTTTATCCCAAAATCACTGGAAAAGTGGGGCGTTTTGGTTGTTGTTTATCCTACGCCATTTACATCACAATGCATATTATACCCCAAGTTTGTGCATGGCTATTAAAAGTATTACAAGAATTGGTATTGATGTTGTATGAGAACATTTTGTTATTTTTTTCTCAGAAAAAATGCACAATTTATCATTCATAATAAACCGTATTGTTCAGGATTTTTATAGCCATTACATATAAGTTCCTCTGTCCCATATAAGTTCTCTGTCCCATATATATCTCAAAGTATAAAAACTATTATCTTTGTCATATCACTTGACAACTTTTTCTATATAATCCTTTCCAGTTTACAGCTAGAGTGATACCAAAAAAAGGCATCATACAAAACCAAAAAAGTATAACACCAACAATATGCTATGTTCTATCAAACTGTTATTCTCATTCAGTCCTATTCAACATGTGCTTAGTGGCCCTCCTCAGGGGCCAATTTGGGATTGGTCCCCTTTTGTCAAATTGGGAAAGCCCCAAATCAAGTTCTAGGATGTTATCGTTTACATGTTCCCACTGGAACCAAGTGCCCTCATTTACCCGTAAGCCAATCTTGGACATGGAATTTGCTTGATCATTCCTTTCCCTGTAAATGTGCTGATAACTGATATCTTGAAATAAGTCCGCTATCTGGATCAGTTCTTCAAATAAAGCTTTAAGGAAGATGTTCTTTGGAGCTGTCATGTTGCTCATCCAATCGATCACCAGCTTAGAGTCGCCAAATATCTGAATCTCTCTAATACCTTTTGAGACGGCAAAGATTAATAACAACTTTAGAGCTCTCATCTCTGTCATGTCTCCTCCCGTTGATCCAACGCAAGGAAGGGAACATGATACCAAAATCTGGGCTTTTATAACACTTTTCCCATTTCATCATAGACAGTTCATATAAATAAAATCATGTGTGCAGAAGCATACCCAATAAACATGCACAATGGAATTAAACCATGTACACATATTTCACATGCATTTACCATTCGAATAACAATCATCAATTAAATCATTGCCGAAGTAAATACACATGAGAGAATATACTTATCTCGCTATAATGTTGTCCCAAGCAACTAGCTATGTCGCTGCAACGTTCCACCCAACCATAGGTTTCTGCCCAGCTTGTATTCTTTCAGCACTCAGAGACCACCCCCGAGCTGGGAATGATATCTACAAGGAAAAGGGAACTCTCAAGCTCAGCACAACCCAAAGCAATGGATACCCATCTCAAACCCAACATTCTCTTACACACAACAACTCAACTATTGGGCATGGAAACACATTTGCAACAATGGAAATTACAGAATGGGGTCTATGGGTTTTCCCCAAATCGTGGCACACCCAAAAACGGGTTGTGGGATGAGGAAATAAACCTCAGGGAAGAAAAACGATTTCTCCCACAACATATGAGCATTCAGTGGGCCAAAAACGACCTCTATGAAACCCCCAAATTGATTTATTCTCTTCCCCACTGTTAAACAAAACAAAAACGCCTTTCCCAACTAGAAAAATGAAGGAAAAAACAACAAAACCATGGAGGAAAATGCCTAGGAAGCTCCAAATTCGTGAGAGAGCAAAACTGATGGGTGAAGAATGGCTTGGGGAGCAATTTCGAGGCTCTTTTCTTGTCCAAGAAGTAAAAACATGAATTTCCATGAAGGGTGGTTTGCCCATACCCGAATTTGGACAGCCATACCTCTCCATTCTCAAGACATTAACTACCTGTTGATGCCTCGGATATCGTAGCATCAATCAGAAAGGGATTCTCCCCGAGAGACGGTCCCAATTAGACTGTCTCCCGTTTGGTGTAGGGAATCCGTCCGGTTAGCGGTTCCGGCAACCGTGGTTTTGGACTTTAAATCCGATTTTACCGGTTATGGCCCGATCCACCTTTCTTTTGTTTTTTATGTGTTTTATATGAGATGCATGTGCCTAAATTATACTTAATCTAGATGCCATTGAAACAGATCTAAATCTAGAAACAGAAACACTTCTATCTATCCCTGCAGGGGAACACGCTTAAGGGGAGAGCAATCAGCTGTAACAGATATCATAAGCAACGAACAGATAGCTATTATTTCTCACGGTCAAAGCTACAGCGAGATGAGGATCTTGAGAAGATAGCTTCTCATTCAAAATGGAATGCATCTATTGCTCAGAAAAAGACAGAGGGAAACTACAGGATAAGGAAACAAATCTACAATGAAATTCACAGAACGCATCTATTGCTTATGAACCGAAGAAAACAAATGGTTTGATCTAAGTAACAAGGATAAAGAAACAGATCTGGGATTAAACTAAAAGATCCCTGCAAGGAGCAATTAAAAGCATGAACAATGAGCCATACGAATTATCCTGAAGAAAGAACAGTTAGCCATTCGTTCTAGAAGAAAAAAAATCTACAGCAATGGTAAAAGTATCAGCAGGTAGCTCCTGATTTAATATGGAACGCATTCATTGTCCATGAAATAGAGAGAACGCATGCATAGATAAGAGCAAAATCATTAATACAAAGAAATAATTCAGAAGTTAAGAATGATCTCACATTGCAGAATTGCAGTCATTAGAATAGTCCAACATGAAGCAACCCAACATTCCAAGCAAAACGTCCATCTCCTGTGGCTTCTATTAGAAAATTTCAATTTACAGAGCCGATACAAGATAGCTTATATCATTTGCCCAAAATTTTCATTCCCTGCAAAAAGGCCCCTCCTCCTAATCTTTCCTAGCTTCTATTTATAGTTACAAATTTGCCCTCTGGGCTGACACCTAGCATCCCCCACCTGTCATTTACAGGGATTTCTAATATAATCGATCACCAAAAAATGGTCACTTCATTTACAAAATATTTTGACAAAAAGAATAGGGACAGCTGTCCCACAGCTTACGCCTTACATATAACAGAAAATTTGCTAAACTCAAAGCGTTCCCTGCTGGGCACGTGTCTGGCTGAAAAGAGTGGCTCACTGAATTCAGCTTCTTCATTCCTGTGCGTGAGCTTCTCCTGGCAAAGGGTCGCCCAAGTTGATGGTCACTGATGCTGCCTGGGAAGAGGTCCTCGACTCCCCTGCTGATGCTGCTCCTAATTGGGAAGGGGGAATGGGACTGGCCAGAATTTCTGCCATTGTTGGGGGAGAGACTGCTGGGAGAGGGGCTGCCGGGTCTACTGATGCTTCTGCTGCTGTTGCAGCTTTCCTGACCTCCTCTTCTATGTAACTGTGCCACACACCTGTATCCCTTATGATTATGTTTGCTGCAGCAGGAAACAGGATTTTCTGAGAAGTTATATTCTTCCCGAGCTCTATTTTAATGCTTTGTACTTCTGCTTCAGCAACTTGATATGTTTCCTTCAGCAGATGGTTGTGAAGTGTTGATGAACCGATGTAATGTTGGAGATCATCTATGGCAAGGACATCAATGCTTTTCACATACTCCATCTGGACGCCTAGCTCTTCTTTCAGTTGAGATAACCGCTGCTCTTTTCCCGGGAAGTCTTCTAGGGTCTGCGGGAAACTTAATGAGCAGTTATCATGGACTCCTTTGAGCTTTTGGTACAGGTTGTTGATTCTATCTGTGGTCTTCTGCACACTGGCCATCAGCTTATTGGCACAGTTCCGGCCAAACTCCAACAAGGCTATATCTTCATTAAAATCTTCCACGGTCTTGAAAGGAAGATGCGGGGGGAAACCTCCTTTCCCTTCCCTCCATGCCATCTGACTTATGACATTTGCTTTGACACGGGTATTCTTAGCCTTGAGCCTGTGGGCTTCCGCATTCACCTCCTTTAGCCTAACCGTCATGGCCTTGAGTTTGCACACCTCATCAGTGATTATCTCTTGAGAGCCATGCACTTGCTGTAGTATATTGCACGACAGCTCGTGGAAGGGGGACATGTCCAAGGTTCTGCTTTCCGCTTGCTCTAAACGCTCAGCTAATGCCTGCTTGTCTGTTTCTAGCTGGGAAGCCTTTTCTTCTGCTCCACTCTTCTCTGCTTCTGCAATCATTATTTGGAGTGCTAGCTGGTCCTTTTCCTCCTCCAGGTAGCTGTACTTGTTTGCCAACTCCTTGTGCTCAGCGTACAAGCAATTATACTTGTTCACTGCCAGGTCTCTTTGAGCTTGCTCATTAGCCACGTTTCGCTGCAGGGTACGTGCTCTTTTCTTTGTCAATATATTTTCTTTGACTATCACCCCTACATTGGCAAATGATGCTTGTGCTGTCGCTATAACTGCGGAGGCCATGGCAATGGGATCCGCATCTGTGTTCTGCATGACAGCGACCTCTCGGTGGGTAACTATGTCGTCATGGAAAGGACTTTTAATCCTTTCTTCTGATTGGAGGACCATTGTTTTTCTTTTCTTGTCATAGACAAACTCATTCCATTTGGACACCGTACGCTTCCCAGATGGAGTGTACGGTACAATTGGTCGGTTTATGATGTCTATGTCTTCTTCCATAGGTGGGGTCCGGACTTCCTGAGTGGGGTCTGTCCCTTCCCTTTGGGTACTAGAGCCACCTGCCTGAGAGGTGTCTATCTCCATGTCCTGCGCACCGGACCCACCTACCTGGGCATCTTCTCTTGCCTTCAATTCTTCCTCCGCTTTCTTCCTTGCTTCAGCTTGCTCAATTTCTGCTTCTTTCTGCTTTTGGGCTTCTTCAGCCTCCTTCCGCAGTCTCTCATTTTCAGCGTCCTGCTGCTTCCTTGCTTCCTCGACTTCCTTTTGTAACCTTGCCTCTTCTCTTAACCTGAGCTCTTCCTGAGCTCGGGCATCCTTGGCTTCTCTCTCCTTTTGCTGGATAGTCTTCTGGGCTTTGGTTGAGCTAGAGCTCGCTCCAGTACTTTGGTGACAGATCCGTAGCTCAGTCATATTGCTGATGCCTCTGAATGCTTCCTCCTCGGCATTGGGGTAGTGGGAGTATTCGAAGTTAGCATAGTTCCCCTTGCAATGCTCGGCCACTTTACCCTTTCTGTCGTTCCTGTGGAAGATGACTTCACCGAAATGGAAGGCCTTCAATTCTTGAACAAATTCGTCGGCAGAGGCCACCCCTGAAAACTTGTAGGTACCTATGCAGAAAGGTAAGGGGGGAAAGGAAGCCTTGTGTAGCTTGTGGAGGAATGCTCCAATCCCATCCAAGAAGAGTTGTCTCACTGCTTCCTTGAGTACCACATAGTCTGTGGCATACTGCGGCAATATGTATGGGGGCTTAGTCCCTCCAAACATTCTCAAGTAGGTGCCTTGTTCTGAAAAGTAGAAGTCCCCATAATCCTCGAGGACTTCCAAAGCGTTTTGTGACAGGCAACTTGGTTCTTCCTTGAATATTTTCTCGTATAGGGGCATGATGAAACCCTCACAGATGAGTTTGTAGCTGGGCTTGTAATTCTGAGCCCACAACATCTTGAATGCGATGTAAACCGGGGCTGTGGTCCTATCCCATGTACACCCCAATCCGGGGAACTCTATCTTGGCCAAGATACAGTCTATCAGGTACGAAGACATGAAGAATTCAGCCTTCTTCGAGGCCAGCCCGGGCTTAGCAGCACTTATCATTGAGGCCAGACTATCTGACAAGATAGTGGCCCAGTCAAAAACTGTCCCCTGAAATGCCACATAGTGAATGATAGGGACCCACTGAATCTTGTATACTGTGCCATCGGGCATGCCGAAGATTCTACACAGCATCAGGGCGATTAATCTATAAGGAGCTCTTAGATTCTGTACGTCATACTCCTCACTCCCTTTCTTCCTCAAATGTTTCCCTTGCACTAGTAGCTTCTTGGCCATCTCGACATTGTTCATCTGGCTTAACCACTCATCAGTCAGAGCTTGCTGGACACGGGGAAACCTGTAGGCTGCCGTCAGATATGCGGGTTGAAACGAGGCGATAGCCATGTTCCCGCTATCATTTATCACTCTTCCTTCAGCATCGGCATGTTGGAGTATCCATCCGATGACTTCAGCGCAGGGGAACAGCTCAGGGCGGGTAGCGGCCTTAGTTATGCCTGAGGTTCTGATATTTCGATAGATTGGTGCTTCCTCTAGCAGCATATCTGGGATTTCTTGGTCCCGGATCATTCTGTGGATGTCTCCCCATCTGATTTCCGGAGGGACACCTGTGGTGCACCTAGTGTCCTGGAGCGAGGTTTCAATCTTAGGAGGGACAGGTTTCTTTTCTGTCATCTTCGCCTTCTTCTTACTGGGTTTTGGCATCTTGAATTATCCCTGGTAACATCCATATACAATTCATCATGAGTTTGAGCCACAGGTTGTATGGTTTCAGCAGAGAGCAACAATTGTTTTAATGAGATAAATCAATGAAGCATGTATTTAGGAAGTAAAACATTATTTCAATTATAAGACACACACTGAAACATTTGAAGCTCGTAAAAGATGAGTGTGGGATAAGCTATGTTGCGGACGCTATTGGTTTTATTGGACCGATAGGTGATTCGCGGAAGCAATCGGCCTCCGGTTCCGCTTCGCGGAAGGAGAAGTCCTTCGCTATGGCTGCGGTTGGAGAGGTCGAAGGCGGGGAAGAGGCGGGTTGACTCGGTGAGGGCTATGGATGCTATCGTCACGCGCGGCCACTTGCCGAGTCACTATGGGAGGCTTTGGTCTGAGCGAAGGTAACGGCGCCGGGGACAAACTGACGGGGAGAGCTAGGGCGGCTTCAAGTTTTGGCTCTCGTGGCTTAACCGCTTACGGGTTTCGGCTTCGCGTGTAGGGACTGGGGTTTATGGAAAAGGGCCCAGGGTTCACGGTCAGGATATGGAAAGCCCACAGGGTTTCGATAACTTAACCCACGACGAGGGGCGCGGCCCGGGGTTTAAATTCAACATAAGGCATGGTTAACTGCCCGCACCCATCAACATAAGATATATGTTTTACGAAGGCCCACGACGATTATGTGAAACGAAAACTCCGTTCACTGTACCTGACGGGCAAAACATAGCCCTTGACGGGTGTTTTGCCCGTCACAATCCCACTAAAACCCAATAATTTCCCCAAAAGGACAGTTCAGTAGTGAAAAACAAGGTGAAGATCCTACCTGGCACCGTGGGGATTGCTTGAGCAAGGTGGCTGCGAGCACGGAGGCGCGAGGTGAGCTGGAGCGATTTGCACGGTATCACACGTCGCTGGCCGGTTCAAAACAATGGTGTATTGGTCGAGCCCCCCCACGGTATTTTATAAGGAATGGCACGTGTGAGCATTTAATTGGGTAGGTGGCGTGGTTAAAACGGGGTTTAAATTCGCCGCGCATAGCGGTCACGTCAAAGCACCTCGGTTTCCGTGCGACCGCCACTTGCGGGGCCAGTTCGTGAATTGCATCCGCCGTTGCGGAAGGATTCGATGAAAGCTTCCGACGTTTCGGGGCTTAAAGCGGAAAGGAAACGCGAAGCCTTCCGCGAGAGTCTGTCGCGTAGCGGACGGGTAACGCCAAAGCTTCCGCCCTTTCGGAACGGTATAGCGAATGCTCCCGGTATTTTCGGAAGACTTTTGCGAAAGCTTCCGTGAACCAAAACTTCAAAGTCTCGTTGATTTTCGGAAAGTTTTTTGGCTACGGCTCCCGCTAGTTTCGGAAAGCTTTTGGGAATGGCTTCCGCCGTTTCGGAAGCAAAACTTATATTTTCCGCAAATTCACCCGGGATCGTTTCGGAGTCCTTTTGCCGGTCGGGGTAAGCAATTGGCTTCCGCTGTTTCGGAAGGGTAGCCCGAAGGCTTCCGCTGTTTCGGAAGCAAAAGCTGAAGGCTTCCGTGACAGCTTCTTGAGAAACTTCTAAGTCTTTTCAAGGTTTCGGAAGGCGATCGTGGATCCTCCCCGCGGGTCTTATGGAGATGGCTTCCGCCGTTTCGGAAAGGTTTCATGAATTCCCCGCCGTTGCGGGAGGATTTTATGAAAGCTTCCGCCGTTTCGGAAGGGTTCAACGAAAACTCCCGCCGTTTCGGAAGGGTTCAACGAAAACTCCCGCCGTTTCGGGAGAGATGCTCCAATCTCTCCGCCGTTGCGGAAGGTTGAAGCTAAAAACTCTTTAAGTCCTTTGTTCCCGCACCTTCTAATCAGAAGGAAATCTTAGTCCTTTTCGGGAGACTGAGGCGAATGAGTCCCGCTGTTTCGGGAGGAAAGCCGGAACCTTTCCGCGGTTGCGGAAGGATTCAACGAAAGGCTCCGCCGTTTCGGGAGCTAAGTCGTTTCGGAGCTGGAACCGTTCCGCAGAAGCAACGATTGAAAATTTTATAAGTCTTTTACTTCGGAAGAAAATGATGAATTCCTTGGTGTTATTTCGGCGAGTTTATCCGAAGGGCTTCCGCCGTTTCGGAAGGCAGAGCTGAATTGTTCCGCCGTTTCGGGAGAACTACTTGAATTTCTCCGTGGTTGCGGAAGGTTTGGGCGAAAGCTCCCGCCGTTTCGGGTGGTCTCACCTAATGGCTTCCGCTATTTTCGGCAAAGAAAACCTAAGTCTTCCTTTTGGGAAGGTTGGACGCTTGACTTCCGCGGCTTCGGGACTATGTCCGGATCACTCCAAAACGTTTGGGCAAAAACTAAGTTATCTTTTGGCTCACTGGGGAGAACATGGTAGGATTGACGGCAAGCTGCTCAGCAAGGAAGCAAAATTTTATGCTGAAAACAGAGCGGGCGGCTGGGATGGCTTTTTCAAGAAAACTTTCTACAAAAAATACAGGAGGGGCCCCAACATGTAGAAAATTTTGGGGAGGGATGTTGCTGCAACAACAATGGCGAGTCGCTGGCGAACACAGATCTCTGAAAAAAAAATACTCTACATAGTCCGGAACCCCATTAAAACCTCCGTCTCGGGTGCATTATTCAGCTGAGCATTTTAGACCCATGCGGGGAAACGAGCACTTTTTTCCTGCTAGCCTTTGGGGAAAGGGGAGCTTTGACCGAGGCATCTTCACCACTCTCAGAGGGCCAGCATATGAGATTCATTTTAGGAGGGTCATCCCTCAAATGGTCACTACTGCCAGACTCCACAGGATCTGCAACACTTTCTCATGGACATTATTGTTCTCGTTCCTCATTCCCATGCTGCTGGCACCTTTGGGATGCTTGTACTTTGGACAGCTTAGCTGTTTTGAGCCTTCCAGGGATATTTTCTTCCGGACAGATCTTTGATTTGGCATCCTCAATCCATAATGTCCTTTTGTGTGAGTTAGAGGTTTTATTGATTTGATCAAACTTCACGGACGGAGAGGAGCCTAATTTGAGATGGGCCTTTTGGACAGCCTCCTTGATTTTACATGTCCCTTTTGCTTTTATCTCAGCCATGCTTTAATTGAGGCGAGAATCCCTGGAAAACAGACTCTTGGATGTAGGCCATTTTGGCTTTTAAATCAGCAGCATGGAGTCATTTCAATAACCCATGTCCTCGAGAGGTGTCACTTTCCATGGGTCCAACTTAGGTAACCTTTCTTGAGATGCCTATGAAGTGTGAGAGTGGGTGGAACCCAACGATAGTAATGAAGATGGCCATGGGTCTCTGCTATTGAACAGGGTTAATGTGACTAGCAGGGTAGGCTTCCCCCCTCTTGAATATTTCAGCGAGAGCACAGCAGACCGGGTTTACTGAGCAGGGTCCCAGACTCATGGGTTGCAAGTTTTCTTTGAGAGAGCTGCCTTCAACGGGAGACCCAACAAAAAAGGGTGCTTCAGAAAACAAAAACCTATTGAAAAGATCAAATAACAAAACAAGAAACATCATGGCCGAAAAATAAAACAGCTAACAGCGAAAGCGAACAGACAACTTTATTTATGTACAGGAAGTCTCACGGAGACTCACGCGAAGTACTGTTTCAGGGCGAGGCCATTGAGTGGAAGGGCTACTTCCTCTCCCTCGAGATTTGTCAATTTATAAGTGGATGGGCCCAATTTTGCAGAAATTTGGTACGGGCCTACCCATAGATGTTGAAATTTCGTGTGCATTCCTTTGCCTTCGTGATTATGGTCCCATTTCAGGACTAAATCCCCAACTTCAAAGTCCCTCTTGCCGGATTTCCTCTTGTCGAACCATCTCTTAACTATGTCCTGGTGTTGATGAAATCGGTCTTTAGCTTTGTGTCGGGCTTCTTCCAGTCGAAGCAGGGTGTTTATCCTGGATTGTAAGGCTTGGCTACCAGAACCCCGAGAGGCTTGGGACAATTGCAAGGATGGCAGCAAGATGTTTGGGGGAAGTATGGCTTCCTTGCCATAGACAAGAGTGAAAGGGGAGACACCTAAAGCATTCTTCGGGGTTACCCTATCTTCCCATAAGGCATTTGGGAGAGCCACATGCCAACTTCTCTGGTTTTCTATCACCGTTTTCTTAAGGATTCGAATCAGATTCTTGTTTGAGGATTCAGCTAATCCGTTTCCCTGAGGGTAGTAATTGGCTGAATAATGCAACTTAATTCCCCATTCATAAACAAATTCATTTATCTTGCAAGATGAAAAATAAGTAGCATTATCTAAAACAAGGGAAATTGGAACCCCAAACCTGGTTATGATGTTCTCTTTCAAGAAGCTGATAACTGCATCTTCATTGATCTTGCGCAGCGGGATGGCTTCCGTCCATCTGGTGAAGTAGTCGGTAGCTGTCAGAATGTATCGGTGTTGCAAGGAAGAATTTGGATTTATTTCTCCGATAACATCTATGCCCCATTGCTCAAAAGGTTCAGAGATGATGACAGGCTGCAATGGGCCTGCGGCCTTAGGTAACTTCCCAGTGCTTCTTTGACATACATCACAGTTTCGTGCGTACGTGTGGGCATCTCGAAACAGAGTGGGCCAGTAATAACCAGCTCTCAGTATCTTGTGTGCTGTCGTCTCTCCTGAATAATGGCCACCTGCGGGGCCATCATGCAATTCTTTGACAACTTTGTTTGCATCCTCCTTTTCCAAACATCTAAGAAGGACTCCATCATAATTCTTTCTGAAGAGAATCCCATCAATGATCTGATAGGGTGCTGATTTCAAGCAGAGTGCCCTTCTTTGTTTAGAATTCCAGTGCTCGGGTAGATATCCCTGCTGTAAATAGTGCACTAGATCTCTATACCACGACTGGGGAGCTGTGAAGATATGGCATACCTCAACCGAATTGAGTTCGGCTTCGTTTTTCCAATGTTGTTCTTCATCAGTCGAGTTTCCCGCCAGTAACTTGCACAGACCTTGTCCTTTGATGATTGTAGCAGGTTTAAATTCCAAATCATACTCCTGCAGAGCTGTGACCCAGTTCCCTCTCCTCTCTCCCAATTCCTTTTGAACGAAAAGGGATCTAACAGCTGGATGGGGGACTATGACTTTAGTTCTGTTCTTCAAAATGTATGGCCTAAACTGCTTGACTGCTTTGAAGACTGCGTAGGCATGCTTGTCAACTACGGGGTAATTCAGCTCAGCCCCTTGCAGACCAGTGCTCATAAACGAAATTGGGTATTCGTCCCCCAACTCCACCTTTTGCGTGAGTACAGCTGCGAGAGAATCATCCGAAGCGAAGGTATACAAGATGAAATCTTTATCAAAATCTGGGCTTCTTAAGGAAGGAGCTTTAGCTACAGCCGCCTTGATGTCTCTAAATGCGTCCTTTTCCAAATCTGTCCACTTGAATTGTGTGCTTTGTTTAACCATCTGCTGCAATGGCTTAACGATTTGTGCAAAATCCGGAACAAATCTGCGGACAAAATTGATGGTGCCCATAAAAGACTGCATAGATTTTTTGTTGTGGGGCATTGGGATTTTATTAATAGCTTGGACCCTTTCTTGG
Organism: Larix kaempferi; assembly: GCA_027924585.1. Lineage (NCBI taxonomy): Eukaryota > Viridiplantae > Streptophyta > Pinopsida > Pinales > Pinaceae > Larix > Larix kaempferi. Next base: position 15,706,809 of record BSBM01001138.1, on the reverse strand, counting down.
TCGATTGACACTCCCCCCTTGGAGATGACATGACCCAAGAGCTTACCTTTGGGTACAGCAAACACGCTCTTCTTGGGATTCAAGGAAATACCATACTTCCGGCAACGGTCGAAGATGTGCCTCAGATGAACAACATGGTCTTCCCTCTTCTTTGAAAAAACTGTCACATCGTCCAAGTATACAACAACGCATTGCCCACCTAATCCTCGGAAGGCAATGTCCATCGCCCTTTGGAATGTGGCTCCTGCATTTATTAGACCAAATGGCATCCTCCTGTAAGCGAAAGTTCCCCATTTAGTCCTGAAGGTAGTCTTGAGACGATCTTCTTCGGCTACTAACACTTGATTATAGCCAGAGAAACCATCGAGGAGAGAAAACAATTCAGATCCAGACACCATTTGTAGGATTTGCTCCATTGAAGGTACGGGGTAGTTGTCTTTATCCGAGGCTTTGTTTAAATTTCTGAAATCTACACATAGCCTAATCTCTCCTGATTTCTTCCTCACGGGAACCAAGTTTGCAACCCATTCGGAATGCCTAACTTTGAAGATTATCTTCGCGTCCAGGAGTTTCTTTAATTCTTTTTGGATCAGCGGTTCAAGAGTGGGATGCATCCTTCTTAACTGCTGCTGAAATGGTTTGACACCCGCTTTCATTGGTATAACATGCTGAATGATGTGGACGTCATATGTCTTCAGATCTTCATAGGTCCATGCAAACACATCCTTGTACTGTTTAAACAATTTAATGAACTTGTCTCTTTCTCCTGGTGAACAACATTTGCCAAGGTTGACAAATTTTGGTTCTGTCTCGGTACCCAAATTAACTAACTCATGTTGCATTGATGAGCTGTTAGTTTTGGTATTAGCTGGTCTTTTGAATTTATTTTGAAGATCGAAAAGCATCTCGAGGGACCTTACCCCTTTTGGCATGAAATTTCCCTTCTCCTCTTCCTTCTTCATCAAATCATCATCATGTTCTTCCTCGTCTATTGCAGCTCCTTGAAAACTGTCTTCATTTGTCAGGAAGCTGATAATCTGCTCATCATCATCGAAGATTCTGAAGTTTGTGATGTTATCGGGAATGGAAGGCCTGAAAATCAATTCAATCGAGCATTTATTATTTGTCGGCACCAATCTAGAAGCAGATGTTGCTAGCAAATCAGCAGCAGAATTTTGCAACCTAGGAATTGATTTTATATTGAAAGCGTCAAAATACATGATTAAATCCCATACCTCAGCCTGGTAACCTTTCAAGTGCGGTGAGAGGCAATGAATGGTGTTTCTTACCTGTCTGACTACTATCTCGGAGTCACCAAAAACCTTCAGGTACTTAACACTTAAGCCAATGGCCTTCTTTAAACCATGCACCAAAGCTTCATATTCAGCGGTATTATTAGTACAATCGAATTCTAATCTACAAGACAAAAAATACTTGTTCTTCTTTGGATCCATTAGAACACAACCGGCTCCGGATCCTTCCAGAGTTTTAGAACCATCAAAGTATAATGTCCAAAAGGTATCTTTAGGTTCAACTAAGTTAGTTTCTTTGTGGTCTACGTCAGCAACTAAATTGACTATGTTACAATCAACCTCATCAGTCCGAGAAAAATGAAGGAGATCGGACTGTTTGTCTGATTCATGGCAAAAGGTTTCAGATTGATAGTTACCCGGATCTATTTCCAAGAAGTAATTTCCCAGGACCGAGGAAGAGAAAGCTACAGCCTCATTCTTTTCTTCTAGCTGGGTTACGTTTTGTTTCATATGAGGTTCCCTAAGAATTTTAATCTGATTCTGCCTGTTCTGATAAGGCAGCCATAGATGAGACCAATCGGTAGCAAAGTAGCCGCTCAACTTGGTAGACCAATCCCTACTTAGAATCAGCCCATAAGCTTCAGGAATATCGACCACCATTATGTCAATGAATTGGCAAACTCTAGGGTCGGCTGACAGTCTAATTAAAACATCTTTCATCTCCCCTATAACCTTGACAGCAGTCCTGTCTAATTGTATGATTTGAGCTGGAGATGGTACGGGCTGCCCATTAATTTTCTTACAAATTGAAAGTGGCATAACGTTTGAAGAAGCTCCAGAGTCTACCAGACAGTTATGAACATTGTGATTAAAAATTTCGAATGTCAGCAGAAATGGCAATGTTTGGGATTTGGATTTCCCACCGATGCTAGCTTCGTTAATTTCAGGATTGTCTTGAGAATCTGTTAATGTAGCGCTGGGTTTTGGTTGTAAAACATGAAGTAGTTTGTCTCGTTGATGGGGCAAGCTACACATGTCAAATATTTATACGTTCGCTTTAACTTTCTTGATATCTTCGATAATATCATACCCTATTTCGGATTCATTCCCAATTCGAGTGGACTGATCTGTTTTGTTCAAGGTCTCCTTAGGCGGCTGAACTGTGTTATCAGCACTTGGCTGTTTGGCCGCTGTCTGGTTTACTTTGGGCTGTGGTGGGATGATTGGTATATGCCTCCTGGGCGGACCCTTCGTAATCTTAGGCTTATGGGAAGAGGTGGATGGGACAGGATCCGCAATTGGGCCCTTGCTGCGAGTAGCAACATTTATGGTAGAGGGAGAGCTGTCTGCGTAATCTTCTTCTACTAATTCAGTCATAGGTACCCAATACCACAATACCATAGTAGTGTCCGGGGTTGGTTCCTCTAACTCAGGGCCTGACTCTTCTGGAGGATCATCCGGGTCTGGGATCTGAGAGTCTAATATTTGGTTCATGACCAAGCTCATGGAATTGATCCATTGAGGGCAGCTCTTCTCCGAGTGTGGTTCTTGGTGAAAGGTGCAGAAATTCTCCATCCCAATCTCATTCAAATTTAGAACAGGGGCAGTGTTCATTGGTGGGTGAGACTGTTCCCCGTCTTCCCTTCTCTTATAGAATGGCTTGAAAGGTTTCCTAGATGTATTAGCAGCCTTGTCTTTCTCAAGATCTACGATTTTGTTAGATAACTTCTGCATCATCTTAACTACGTTTTCCATATCCGTAGATGGCTCTTCTTTGCCTCTCGTGAGGAGCAAAGGTTTCTTGCTAGCTGCTGGTTTTGTTTCCACATCTAAGGCATGTTTAGCTATGCTATCAGCCTCTTCCTCTACCTTTCGAGCTTCCTCAAAATTCTCTATTAGGGTCGTTTTCTTGGATCGTTTTACAAACATTGCGATTGGACCTTCAAGAGCTGTTGTGTAGTATTCAATCAAAGACTCTTCTGTGGGTTTGTTAGTTTCACTAAAGTTATTTAATAGCGTTGTGAATCTTTGATTAAAGTCTTGAACCTTCTCCTTCTTCTCCATTCTCATGGATAAGAGCTCTTTCATAAGCGTGGCTACAGTTTTTTGGTTCCCGTATTTCTTGAGGAAACACTTTTCGAAATCATCCCAACTAGAGATTGAGCTGGGTTGAAGGCTAAAGTACCAAGATGATACCTTAGGCTCGAATGTATACGGAAACAACCTGCAGACTACGTCTTCATGTTGTACATTTAAAAGGTTCAGAGCTAAGTAAAAACTCTTGAGGTGATCCTCCGCCGAAATGGCCTTCCCTGGATCGTACTTAGGCAAGACCTTTTCTGGATTTTTAGGGAGATTATGGAATGGTCCAGCCAGGTTCAGCGCTCCCCTTGCTCTCCAGGCAGGTACAGCCATGTTTGGGTTTGGACGTGGAGACCCTGGTGGAGAATTGTAAGGTGAATTCGGTGGAGTACTTTTGGGAGTGGTAATTCCTTCGAGATTTTCTTGGTCTGACTTGTTAAGAGTGCCGGAGATTTCTTCCAATGTTAGATTTACCAGTTCTTCAAAACTCTGAACGAGGATCGAATCACGGGTATATTGCGGCTCCTTTCTGGGTGTAGTTTTCTTAGGGAGGAAGTTGACAGCGTTTAACCCACCTAGCTGTCTAACGTAAGATCTAGTATGTCTTCTCAAGTCCTCTATTTCTGCAAAAGGAACAGCGTACAAAGCTTCCTGAGGCTCAGGGTCAGAAATGAGGCGTTCTTGGTCTGTTAATCCAAGATCTGGGCTGTGTGACAGGTTTTCTTCAAGCGGGTTTTCAGTGTTATCTATGACCGTGGAAGATTTTCCTCTATCAGCCATGCACTTCAGGCCCTCCTTCTAGCGCCAAAAACTGTTGATGCCTCGGATATCGTAGCATCAATCAGAAAGGGATTCTCCCCGAGAGACGGTCCCAATTAGACTGTCTCCCGTTTGGTGTAGGGAATCCGTCCGGTTAGCGGTTCCGGCAACCGTGGTTTTGGACTTTAAATCCGATTTTACCGGTTATGGCCCGATCCACCTTTCTTTTGTTTTTTATGTGTTTTATATGAGATGCATGTGCCTAAATTATACTTAATCTAGATGCCATTGAAACAGATCTAAATCTAGAAACAGAAACACTTCTATCTATCCCTGCAGGGGAACACGCTTAAGGGGAGAGCAATCAGCTGTAACAGATATCATAAGCAACGAACAGATAGCTATTATTTCTCACGGTCAAAGCTACAGCGAGATGAGGATCTTGAGAAGATAGCTTCTCATTCAAAATGGAACGCATCTATTGCTCAGAAAAAGACAGAGGGAAACTACAGGATAAGGAAACAAATCTACAATGAAATTCACAGAACGCATCTATTGCTTATGAACCGAAGAAAACAAATGGTTTGATCTAAGTAACAAGGATAAAGAAACAGATCTGGGATTAAACTAAAAGATCCCTGCAAGGAGCAATTAAAAGCATGAACAATGAGCCATACGAATTATCCTGAAGAAAGAACAGTTAGCCATTCGTTCTAGAAGAAAAAAAATCTACAGCAATGGTAAAAGTATCAGCAGGTAGCTCCTGATTTAATATGGAACGCATTCATTGTCCATGAAATAGAGAGAACGCATGCATAGATAAGAGCAAAATCATTAATACAAAGAAATAATTCAGAAGTTAAGAATGATCTCACATTGCAGAATTGCAGTCATTAGAATAGTCCAACATGAAGCAACCCAACATTCCAAGCAAAACGTCCATCTCCTGTGGCTTCTATTAGAAAATTTCAATTTACAGAGCCGATACAAGATAGCTTATATCATTTGCCCAAAATTTTCATTCCCTGCAAAAAGGCCCCTCCTCCTAATCTTTCCTAGCTTCTATTTATAGTTACAAATTTGCCCTCTGGGCTGACACCTAGCATCCCCCACCTGTCATTTACAGGGATTTCTAATATAATCGATCACCAAAAAATGGTCACTTCATTTACAAAATATTTTGACAAAAAGAATAGGGACAGCTGTCCCACAGCTTACGCCTTACATATAACAGAAAATTTGCTAAACTCAAAGCGTTCCCTGCTGGGCACGTGTCTGGCTGAAAAGAGTGGCTCACTGAATTCAGCTTCTTCATTCCTGTGCGTGAGCTTCTCCTGGCAAAGGGTCGCCCAAGTTGATGGTCACTGATGCTGCCTGGGAAGAGGTCCTCGACTCCCCTGCTGATGCTGCTCCTAATTGGGAAGGGGGAATGGGACTGGCCAGAATTTCTGCCATTGTTGGGGGAGAGACTGCTGGGAGAGGGGCTGCCGGGTCTACTGATGCTTCTGCTGCTGTTGCAGCTTTCCTGACCTCCTCTTCTATGTAACTGTGCCACACACCTGTATCCCTTATGATTATGTTTGCTGCAGCAGGAAACAGGATTTTCTGAGAAGTTATATTCTTCCCGAGCTCTATTTTAATGCTTTGTACTTCTGCTTCAGCAACTTGATATGTTTCCTTCAGCAGATGGTTGTGAAGTGTTGATGAACCGATGTAATGTTGGAGATCATCTATGGCAAGGACATCAATGCTTTTCACATACTCCATCTGGACGCCTAGCTCTTCTTTCAGTTGAGATAACCGCTGCTCTTTTCCCGGGAAGTCTTCTAGGGTCTGCGGGAAACTTAATGAGCAGTTATCATGGACTCCTTTGAGCTTTTGGTACAGGTTGTTGATTCTATCTGTGGTCTTCTGCACACTGGCCATCAGCTTATTGGCACAGTTCCGGCCAAACTCCAACAAGGCTATATCTTCATTAAAATCTTCCACGGTCTTGAAAGGAAGATGCGGGGGGAAACCTCCTTTCCCTTCCCTCCATGCCATCTGACTTATGACATTTGCTTTGACACGGGTATTCTTAGCCTTGAGCCTGTGGGCTTCCGCATTCACCTCCTTTAGCCTAACCGTCATGGCCTTGAGTTTGCACACCTCATCAGTGATTAGCTCTTGAGAGCCATGCACTTGCTGTAGTATATTGCACGACAGCTCGTGGAAGGGGGACATGTCCAAGGTTCTGCTTTCCGCTTGCTCTAAACGCTCAGCTAATGCCTGCTTGTCTGTTTCTAGCTGGGAAGCCTTTTCTTCTGCTCCACTCTTCTCTGCTTCTGCAATCATTATTTGGAGTGCTAGCTGGTCCTTTTCCTCCTCCAGGTAGCTGTACTTGTTTGCCAACTCCTTGTGCTCAGCGTACAAGCAATTATACTTGTTCACTGCCAGGTCTCTTTGAGCTTGCTCATTAGCCACGTTTCGCTGCAGGGTACGTGCTCTTTTCTTTGTCAATATATTTTCTTTGACTATCACCCCTACATTGGCAAATGATGCTTGTGCTGTCGCTATAACTGCGGAGGCCATGGCAATGGGATCCGCATCTGTGTTCTGCATGACAGCGACCTCTCGGTGGGTAACTATGTCGTCATGGAAAGGACTTTTAATCCTTTCTTCTGATTGGAGGACCATTGTTTTTCTTTTCTTGTCATAGACAAACTCATTCCATTTGGACACCGTACGCTTCCCAGATGGAGTGTACGGTACAATTGGTCGGTTTATGATGTCTATGTCTTCTTCCATAGGTGGGGTCCGGACTTCCTGAGTGGGGTCTGTCCCTTCCCTTTGGGTACTAGAGCCACCTGCCTGAGAGGTGTCTATCTCCATGTCCTGCGCACCGGACCCACCTACCTGGGCATCTTCTCTTGCCTTCAATTCTTCCTCCGCTTTCTTCCTTGCTTCAGCTTGCTCAATTTCTGCTTCTTTCTGCTTTTGGGCTTCTTCAGCCTCCTTCCGCAGTCTCTCATTTTCAGCGTCCTGCTGCTTCCTTGCTTCCTCGACTTCCTTTTGTAACCTTGCCTCTTCTCTTAACCTGAGCTCTTCCTGAGCTCGGGCATCCTTGGCTTCTCTCTCCTTTTGCTGGATAGTCTTCTGGGCTTTGGTTGAGCTAGAGCTCGCTCCAGTACTTTGGTGACAGATCCGTAGCTCAGTCATATTGCTGATGCCTCTGAATGCTTCCTCCTCGGCATTGGGGTAGTGGGAGTATTCGAAGTTAGCATAGTTCCCCTTGCAATGCTCGGCCACTTTACCCTTTCTGTCGTTCCTGTGGAAGATGACTTCACCGAAATGGAAGGCCTTCAATTCTTGAACAAATTCGTCGGCAGAGGCCACCCCTGAAAACTTGTAGGTACCTATGCAGAAAGGTAAGGGGGGAAAGGAAGCCTTGTGTAGCTTGTGGAGGAATGCTCCAATCCCATCCAAGAAGAGTTGTCTCACTGCTTCCTTGAGTACCACATAGTCTGTGGCATACTGCGGCAATATGTATGGGGGCTTAGTCCCTCCAAACATTCTCAAGTAGGTGCCTTGTTCTGAAAAGTAGAAGTCCCCATAATCCTCGAGGACTTCCAAAGCGTTTTGTGACAGGCAACTTGGTTCTTCCTTGAATATTTTCTCGTATAGGGGCATGATGAAACCCTCACAGATGAGTTTGTAGCTGGGCTTGTAATTCTGAGCCCACAACATCTTGAATGCGATGTAAACCGGGGCTGTGGTCCTATCCCATGTACACCCCAATCCGGGGAACTCTATCTTGGCCAAGATACAGTCTATCAGGTACGAAGACATGAAGAATTCAGCCTTCTTCGAGGCCAGCCCGGGCTTAGCAGCACTTATCATTGAGGCCAGACTATCTGACAAGATAGTGGCCCAGTCAAAAACTGTCCCCTGAAATGCCACATAGTGAATGATAGGGACCCACTGAATCTTGTATACTGTGCCATCGGGCATGCCGAAGATTCTACACAGCATCAGGGCGATTAATCTATAAGGAGCTCTTAGATTCTGTACGTCATACTCCTCACTCCCTTTCTTCCTCAAATGTTTCCCTTGCACTAGTAGCTTCTTGGCCATCTCGACATTGTTCATCTGGCTTAACCACTCATCAGTCAGAGCTTGCTGGACACGGGGAAACCTGTAGGCTGCCGTCAGATATGCGGGTTGAAACGAGGCGATAGCCATGTTCCCGCTATCATTTATCACTCTTCCTTCAGCATCGGCATGTTGGAGTATCCATCCGATGACTTCAGCGCAGGGGAACAGCTCAGGGCGGGTAGCGGCCTTAGTTATGCCTGAGGTTCTGATATTTCGATAGATTGGTGCTTCCTCTAGCAGCATATCTGGGATTTCTTGGTCCCGGATCATTCTGTGGATGTCTCCCCATCTGATTTCCGGAGGGACACCTGTGGTGCACCTAGTGTCCTGGAGCGAGGTTTCAATCTTAGGAGGGACAGGTTTCTTTTCTGTCATCTTCGCCTTCTTCTTACTGGGTTTTGGCATCTTGAATTATCCCTGGTAACATCCATATACAATTCATCATGAGTTTGAGCCACAGGTTGTATGGTTTCAGCAGAGAGCAACAATTGTTTTAATGAGATAAATCAATGAAGCATGTATTTAGGAAGTAAAACATTATTTCAATTATAAGACACACACTGAAACATTTGAAGCTCGTAAAAGATGAGTGTGGGATAAGCTATGTTGCGGACGCTATTGGTTTTATTGGACCGATAGGTGATTCGCGGAAGCAATCGGCCTCCGGTTCCGCTTCGCGGAAGGAGAAGTCCTTCGCTATGGCTGCGGTTGGAGAGGTCGAAGGCGGGGAAGAGGCGGGTTGACTCGGTGAGGGCTATGGATGCTATCGTCACGCGCGGCCACTTGCCGAGTCACTATGGGAGGCTTTGGTCTGAGCGAAGGTAACGGCGCCGGGGACAAACTGACGGGGAGAGCTAGGGCGGCTTCAAGTTTTGGCTCTCGTGGCTTAACCGCTTACGGGTTTCGGCTTCGCGTGTAGGGACTGGGGTTTATGGAAAAGGGCCCAGGGTTCACGGTCAGGATATGGAAAGCCCACAGGGTTTCGATAACTTAACCCACGACGAGGGGCGCGGCCCGGGGTTTAAATTCAACATAAGGCATGGTTAACTGCCCGCACCCATCAACATAAGATATACGTTTTACGAAGGCCCACGACGATTATGTGAAACGAAAACTCCGTTCACTGTACCTGACGGGCAAAACATAGCCCTTGACGGGTGTTTTGCCCGTCACAATCCCACTAAAACCCAATAATTTCCCCAAAAGGACAGTTCAGTAGTGAAAAACAAGGTGAAGATCCTACCTGGCACCGTGGGGATTGCTTGAGCAAGGTGGCTGCGAGCACGGAGGCGCGAGGTGAGCTGGAGCGATTTGCACGGTATCACACGTCGCTGGCCGGTTCAAAACAATGGTGTATTGGTCGAGCCCCCCCACGGTATTTTATAAGGAATGGCACGTGTGAGCATTTAATTGGGTAGGTGGCGTGGTTAAAACGGGGTTTAAATTCGCCGCGCATAGCGGTCACGTCAAAGCACCTCGGTTTCCGTGCGACCGCCACTTGCGGGGCCAGTTCGTGAATTGCATCCGCCGTTGCGGAAGGATTCGATGAAAGCTTCCGACGTTTCGGGGCTTAAAGCGGAAAGGAAACGCGAAGCCTTCCGCGAGAGTCTGTCGCGTAGCGGACGGGTAACGCCAAAGCTTCCGCCCTTTCGGAACGGTATAGCGAATGCTCCCGGTATTTTCGGAAGACTTTTGCGAAAGCTTCCGTGAACCAAAACTTCAAAGTCTCGTTGATTTTCGGAAAGTTTTTTGGCTACGGCTCCCGCTAGTTTCGGAAAGCTTTTGGGAATGGCTTCCGCCGTTTCGGAAGCAAAACTTATATTTTCCGCAAATTCACCCGGGATCGTTTCGGAGTCCTTTTGCCGGTCGGGGTAAGCAATTGGCTTCCGCTGTTTCGGAAGGGTAGCCCGAAGGCTTCCGCTGTTTCGGAAGCAAAAGCTGAAGGCTTCCGTGACAGCTTCTTGAGAAACTTCTAAGTCTTTTCAAGGTTTCGGAAGGCGATCGTGGATCCTCCCCGCGGGTCTTATGGAGATGGCTTCCGCCGTTTCGGAAAGGTTTCATGAATTCCCCGCCGTTGCGGGAGGATTTTATGAAAGCTTCCGCCGTTTCGGAAGGGTTCAACGAAAACTCCCGCCGTTTCGGAAGGGTTCAACGAAAACTCCCGCCGTTTCGGGAGAGATGCTCCAATCTCTCCGCCGTTGCGGAAGGTTGAAGCTAAAAACTCTTTAAGTCCTTTGTTCCCGCACCTTCTAATCAGAAGGAAATCTTAGTCCTTTTCGGGAGACTGAGGCGAATGAGTCCCGCTGTTTCGGGAGGAAAGCCGGAACCTTTCCGCGGTTGCGGAAGGATTCAACGAAAGGCTCCGCCGTTTCGGGAGCTAAGTCGTTTCGGAGCTGGAACCGTTCCGCAGAAGCAACGATTGAAAATTTTATAAGTCTTTTACTTCGGAAGAAAATGATGAATTCCTTGGTGTTATTTCGGCGAGTTTATCCGAAGGGCTTCCGCCGTTTCGGAAGGCAGAGCTGAATTGTTCCGCCGTTTCGGGAGAACTACTTGAATTTCTCCGTGGTTGCGGAAGGTTTGGGCGAAAGCTCCCGCCGTTTCGGGTGGTCTCACCTAATGGCTTCCGCTATTTTCGGCAAAGAAAACCTAAGTCTTCCTTTTGGGAAGGTTGGACGCTTGACTTCCGCGGCTTCGGGACTATGTCCGGATCACTCCAAAACGTTTGGGCAAAAACTAAGTTATCTTTTGGCTCACTGGGGAGAACATGGTAGGATTGACGGCAAGCTGCTCAGCAAGGAAGCAAAATTTTATGCTGAAAACAGAGCGGGCGGCTGGGATGGCTTTTTCAAGAAAACTTTCTACAAAAAATACAGGAGGGGCCCCAACATGTAGAAAATTTTGGGGAGGGATGTTGCTGCAACAACACTACCTCAACCAACTCTTGGAGAAAAATGAATGATTGGGCACAAAAGTCAACAAGGATAGTTGAGGGTTGATGGGTTCTCTCATTGACACTTGGCTTCACTTGATTGGCTCAAGGGTTTGAATATTTCCCTCCCAATTCCTTGTAAACATCATGCCCCCATCTCTTGTTGCATTGCATAGTTAGGTGTGGGCATTTCTATTAAAATGCATATTTACAATTTCCATGGCTTACTAGCACATGGGTAGCATAATACCAAATACTTGCCTCTTCAAGATCGAACATTCACTAGCGGGGCCTTGGCCTTGAGCTCCACTCTAGGAATCATACATAATATGTATACAATATTTACATTATAGCCCAAAATATCCTAAAGGTCAAAATGAAGGTATTATAATCTCAACATAGTTATTGGTATTCAAACCTAGACTCGCTGCAAATTTTATACAGTGGTAGTCATTGAGAAGCAAGATACCTCCAACACCCCTTCTGACAGGGTCTTCTTAGGATGCTCTATCGAAATAAGCCCAATTGCGAGCCTTATTGATGACTTCCTCCATAATTCTTCTCTCCTTTAGAAAGTTATCCGCATGAGGAAAAAGGTTGAGAATGACCAAACTTTGAGAAGCAATGATGGAGGAGGAACAAATTTTGTTATTGTTTTGTGGTTTACATATTTAGGCTTTGTGAAGATAAATTAATTCACGTGTAAACTTTATTATATTATAGACGAGAGTTTTATTATATTTATTTAGGTATGATAGTAATGTATACAGATTATGGAAGAATTATTCATATTTTTAAGAAACATATGCAAGATATTTTTATAAAGAATACGTACAAATTAAAAAAATCCATCATATTTATATATGAAGATAAATACAATTACAGGAAAATAATTTAAAAATTCCTTCTATCTACCCTCAAGTTGGGCTTTGACAAGTTGTTTGAAAGAGATAGTTTAATTAACACAATTTTGTGTTCTTTTCAAAGTATCGAGGACCTCATTGGAATGTGAGGCATGTGTTAAAATTACATGAAATCACCATACTTGATTATGATGATGTTCAATTTTGGTTGTAACTTGATCATGAGAATTTATTTGCAATAAATGGTTATTGTCAACTATTCTAATTCTAATTTTATTTATTTGCAATAAATGGTTATTTGTCAACTATTCTAATTCTAATTTTAATTTATTTGTTCTTCATACTTATTTTACTTTATATATTGAATGATATGGGTGGTATGCGAATGAGAACAACAAATTGAATAAATGTTAATTGAATCAACCAATTAAGTATTTACTATATATTTATTATTAAATATTCAATATATATTTATTATCCTATCAATATATATTGAGAAAAAGTAATCCCTACATTTCATTTCTTTTTGGTAGATGAGATATTTCTAGAAAATAAACCATTTTTATTTTCAATATGAACTTTGTGATGGTTTACACATTTAAAAAAAAACACTAAAGGAAGTATAAATACAAATAAATTAACACATCGAGGATGTAGTATAATGGTTTATTTTATTTTTCTTAGTATAAAAGATTTTTTGAATAATTGCTTTAAGTTATTGGTAGGAAAAATAATCACCCAACAAATATCAATAGTGATGGTTAAGTTATTGTACATTTACTATGTCAATTAAAGATCTAAATGCTTGCAAGATGTCGTGAAATGTAAATTATCATCCCCTATTAATAAATCTAAGTGAGAATTATTAACCATGGGTCGTCACTCAAACCATTGCTTTCCTTTCCTCATCAACCATATAAATTGAGCAATGCTTTTTTAGTGACTCGAATTTGAACCCCACATACAATCATTGTTGAGAATCAAAAGGACTTAGTAAATTCGAGTGCTAAAAATATCAAAACCTTGTAATTTCTCAAAAAATGTACACTAACATGCCTCCTGGAAATTTTGCATGATGGCTGGATTGGCACATAAGAGATTAGTTCCTATGGGTTGGGGATTGAATATATAACCCCCCATTGTAACAAAGAAGTTGAGTGTTTTATGGCATTAGGCATGGATCAAATGATTTAAATGTTCAAATAGTTTGAATAAGGAAGGTGATGGATGCATATAAAAAGAATTGACATTGCACAGACAAATAAAGCATAACAATTATAGAAATATTTGTCATTATGATGGGGGAATATAAGCACAATGCAATTGAATTCATGTAATGGAATGAGGTTTAGGAATGTGAATTGCACCTTTATTTTTAGGAGGCATGCATATAAAATTCAATCAGTACAACCATATGTGGCATGGCTGACTCCCCCCAATGGAAAAAAAAACGCCGACCTCAATAAATGAAGGTTAAGTGGAGAAGGAAATGAAAAATTGAAGACGAAAGTGCTCGAAGGAAATAAAAAAAAAACTCAATAAACATTGATACCGAGGAACCAATACAAAAGGAAATATACATGTACATACCTTGGTATTGTATGAGTGGTATTCATAGGAACAAAACATGGCAACTTCCATGAAGAACTATCATAGAGACCCAGAGTCAAATAATCTATAGTAATTATCCAAAGAAAATGCAAGTGTTGAGGATATGTAGCAGTGGACAAGTTATAAAGAACTTGAACCATGAGTTGTCACACTCATTAGAGGTGCACAATAACATGAATAGAAAAAGTACTGTAAAAGGTAGGGGAATCCCGAGAACATAAATGTAATTAGAACACGCACTAGATGATGTTGTGGGATTTGCAACACGTTGATGGATTTGTAGCACAAAAAAATAGTGTGGGTGTGGGATCCATAGCATTCCTCCTAGATATGTAGCAACAAAACAATTGAAAACATGATCTAGAGCATGCAAGAATTTTTAAAACTTGAAAAACCTGTCAACAAAAAAGTAAAAAATTATTGTTTGGATTTTTTTTGTTTGTTGCAAATCTTGGTCGTTAGCAAGAGATTTAAAAAAAATACTTATCCAACTACACCTTAGTGTGTTTTCATAACTAGAATTTATTTAAGTTCATGAATGTCAGCCAAAATCTAGTTTTCCAACATCCCAAGTGCTAATGGAACCTAAAATAGGTCTTCACCATTAGATTTATTTATTTATAATCTTCGCTTGAAGAAATCAAGTGGTTATAAGTGTTGGTGACATGGTCAAAGAAACACCAATATCTAAATTGAGTTGATTGCTAAGACTTTGATGAAGGCCTCCTTATACATTGATTTATGACACAACCTCAACAAGTGGCATTGGACATGAGAGGGGTTTTATCACAATCAATGGTGCAAAAATTGACTAATCCATTATGCTAAATTTTATCAATTTTGTATGGCCCAAGCCAATGAGTGCGAAGCTTTCCCTTGAAATTTTTGAATCCGGAATCAAATAGCAAAGCCCAATCTCTAATTTGGAATCTATTTTTTTTTATGATTTTTTCATGCCACATTTCACCCTTTACTACTTCAAAATGGAAGTGATGCAAATGTTCTTGGCCAATCTCATCAAGTTCATAGATATGTTCCAAGTGATGCTTTTGTACTTCATAAAATACACTACCACCCGCAGTGCAGTCCTTAGTGTCATAATCTCAAATTCAATAGGAGGGAATACATGCTTATTATACATGAGCTCATGGGGGTGAACCCCATAATGTTTCTCCATGTGGTGCAATAATCCCAAGAGCTTCTAGGAATCTACTATCCCAATCCTTGTGACAAATTTGCATACTCTTGGTCAAGATAGATTCTAGAACCCTATTGGTCACTTCAACTTGCCCATTTGCTTATGGATTGTATGGTTTAGGGGTTTTATGATTTTTCTAGTACTACTTAGTGATAAACGATAAAATATTTGAATTGAACTTGCTTTGTAACAATTTCTTGAGGAACTTTGAATATAATCAAGATGTCTTCATATATAAAATCTGCTACAACTTGTTCTCTTTCTCTAGGAAGAACCTTGGATTTGACCCTTTTGGTTACATAACCGAGACACACCAAGGTGTATACCTTATTTTTATGTGCAGGGTTGATAGGCCCACCTAAGTCCAAATATCATTTTTCAAAAGGTTCCACCACAAGTCAAGGCTAAAAAGTTGTCTCATATGATTGTATAGGTTCGCCCATCCTTTGGAAACTATCACACCTTCTCACATACTTTTTGGCATCTCAGAAGATGGTAGACCAATAATATCCTAGGTGTAGAACTTTGTTTCCAATCCTATTATCAAAAAAGTGCTCCTCTACAAGGATCATCATGGAAATATTTTAGGATGTCATATACCTTATCCTCTCGAACACATCATCAGATGATGAAATCTAGTCCTATGTAGAAAACATGGGCCTAAACCCATTAGTACATTACACTTTGTTTGAAAACTCTTTGTTGCTATTTTGGTGGGATATGATTCGGAAGATTTCCTATAACCACGTAGTTAGAAATATTTGCAAACTATGGTGTGTTAAAAGATATGAAAAACATATGTTCGTCAGGAAAAACATCTTAAACAAGAGTTGTATCCCCATCATTGGTGAGCTCAAAAAGAAAATCGACAAGAACAATTTATTTTCCTAGCTTATAAAGGATGGTGATGTCGAACTCCTCTAGTAATAAAAACCATCTTTTCATTCTACTGCAAGTAATAATTGTATTCATCAAATAATGGATGCTAGAGTGGTTAGTAGATACAAATACAATATAACTAGTTACATAATTATGAAATTTGTTAATAACATGGACAACAACTATAAAATCATTCTCAATTATCCTATAGTTTAATTTAACTAGAGTGAGAATTTGGTTGGTGAAGTAGATGGAATACGATCATTGATCCTCCTTTTGTCCAAATACTTCACCAATTACCGTATCAGAGACATCTACAGAAATATGAGAGGGAAGAGACCATTTTGGTCCTCTCAACATAGGTGTTGCTGATAAATTTTCCTTAAGAGTTTCAAAAGAAAGTTGACACTAATGAACCTAGTGAAAATCCACATATTTATAAAGAAAGTTAAGCAATGGAGACACAATCTTTGTAACACTGGCAATGAAATGTTGATAATAACTAGCATGTCCTAGGAAACTACATGCATATTTTTGAGTTTTGGAATTAGAAAGGCTCGAAATCACCTCAATTTTTGTTGGATATGTGGTGTTCTTTATCCCTGAACTTAAAACAACATAGGATATACAGACGTTAAGATGTAATAATTCATAATTTATAGAGTAAAACAAGAAACATTAGGCAATATAAAGACAAATATTGCAAGAAATGAGATTTATATTATGAGAATAATTTCGGGAAGCAATGTTCCCAGGCCTCTTGAGGTTGGGTGACCTTTTACTTGACATGATCAAATAATTAATAAATACCAACTTCCTAGAAGGTCTTAATTAATAGAGAGACCCTTTTTACATTTATTGTTGACTACTAACTTATCAACCTTATTCCATAGAGATGGCCATATACAATGATGGATAACTCATAAATATTTAAGGTAGGTTAGGGTAGGACCCTACCATGCCCCCCCTTCAAAATAAACGTTTACCTCAATGCCGACAGTGAGGAAATTGTTGTAAAGTTTATGTTGGCTCCTAGGTGGCATCTTCTAGCATCATATCTATCCATTGGATAAAAAAATTCTTGATTGTTCCCTAGTGCAATTGTCGTTCCATGGAAGCCACTGCTAACAGCTGGAGCCAAATGGAGTCTTCATCCAATTAAGGTAAGCTATTTTTCAGTTTACAATTAGATCCTGCCACTTTTTTGAGGCACGAGATGTGAAATACTAGGTGAACTTGGAGTGATATGGAAGAGAGAGATTGTGGGCAACTTGTCCAACATGTTGGAGGGGGTCCATATAACTTTGGAGCTATCTTTTGGTGAAGATGGGACTTGAGGGATTTTTGTTTATAAGGTTGGATTCGAAGGCACACTTGATCCCCTACTTCAAAGGAATGCCCAGAGAAATATTGATATGCCTACTGTTTCATTCTATTTTGATCCATAACCATATTGTCTTTAAGGGTGCAAACAATAGTTGGTAAGGTGCAAAGTGTGTTATCCACGACCTAAAATATAGAGGTACTTGGAAGATAGGAAATCAATCATAAGGGATTTTTGCCATACACTGCTTCATATGGTGTCATTTTGGTGGAGACATGATAAATGGCGTTATACCACCACTCAACCAGAGGAAGCCATTGGGCCCAATGGTGTGGCCCGTCCGATGAAAATAATCTCAAGTATATTTCCAATAATTTATTGACTACTACCATTTGACGATCCATTTGGGGGTGATAGGTTTTGCTGAGATTCAACTACATACCTTGAAGTTTAAACAAATACTGCCAACAATTGTTGTTGAGGTAGGGTCACGATCATATACAATAGAAGTTAGCATGCCATGGAGCCTAAAAATCTAATCCATAAAGACTTGTGCCACTAAGGAGGGTGTAAGAGATCGTGGTAAGGCACACAAGTGAGCATATTTTGTCAAATGATAGACTACCACCATAATGATTGTTTTATTACTCTCCTTAGGAATCCCCACTATGAAATCCATAGATATGTCTATCCATATATGGTTGGGAATTAGAAGTGGCTGCAAAGCACTAGGTGACTTCATTGTTTCACCCTTAAGTCGTTGGCAAGTGTTGCGAGTTGCAACAAAGTTGTGGATATTTTTTTTCATGCCTTCCCAAAAGAATGAGCACTTAATTATTTCATAGGTTTTATGAAAACCTTAGTGGCCTATTGTAAGTGATGAATGTAGCTCCTCTACAACTCATGGTTTTAAGGACGAATCCAAGGTGAGAAAAATGCACTCCTTATACCTAAAGATATTTTGGTGCCATGTATACCCAGGTGAAGGATTTGGGTCTTCTTGTATCCATTTGATGAGGTGTTGAACTGTGTCCTAGGCTAGCCATTCCTGACATGATTTGTCGAGCCATCATGAAATTGGTAAGAACAAGGTGAAGAGGGAACTCTCCTCTTCAAATTACCTAGGAAAAACATCTTCCACCAAATTGTCAAGTCCCTTTTTATATATGATATCATAATTATAACCCAACATGATCTTAGTGACCCATTTATGTTGCTTATGTAAGGACAACCTTTGTTCTAGGAATTACTTTCTATCATGGTCTGTCTTGATTTGGAAATGTTGTCTAATTAAATATGGTCATCAAGTCTCAATTGCATGAAGTACAACCATCATTTATTTTTCATATGTGGACTTGCCCAAGTTTAATACGCTCATAGAGTTTCCTACTAGTGAAGGCTAATGGGAATCCATCTTGCAATAATACTTCTCCCAAGACACAACTAGAGGAATCACATTCTAAAATGAAAGTATTAGTGAAATATAATATGGCTAACACATGCGTAATACATGGAGCATCCTTTAGGGTAGAGAAGGACTACTTCGTTGCCTCATTCCAGGAAATTTATTCTTTTTATCAATGCTGTAAGAGGAGATGCAATCTTTCCATAGTTTTGCACAAACTTATGGTAGTAGCTCATAATTCCAAGGAACCCTCCCAAGATCTTGAGAGTTTTGGGGTAGAGCTAGTTCTTAAAAGATTCCACTTTATTGAGGTCCACATGTACACCAACATGAATCACAATATGGCCCAAATATTCAACCTCAATCACCAAATGTGTTTCACAAATAACTGGTGATATTGTAATAATTGCATGGTACGAGCAACATGTTGGAGATAGCTTTCCTAGGTGGGGTTGTAGACCAAGATATTATCGAAGGATATTGAGAAACAATGGCGGAGGAAAGAAAAAAAGATCTTATTCATGAGGCTCTAAAAATTGGATGGGGTGTTGTAGAGACCGAAGGGCATGGCTAAGAAATCATAATGATCCTCATGAGTGTGGAAGGTTTCTTGGGTATGTCCACCTCTTTCATCTGGATTTGATGGTATCTCGAGCAAAGGTCAATTTTGGTGAAGAATTTGGATCCATGTAACTCATCTAAGAGATAATCAATGATAGGTATAGGAAATTTAACTTCGATGGTTAATTTGTTGAGAGCCTAGAAATTAGGACACATGTGCCAAGCAAGCTCCTTCATTTTTCAATACCATAACCACTATGTATGAATAAGGGCTTCTGCTAGGATGAATGATTCTAGATTCCAATACTTCCGAAATGATTTGTTCAATTTCATTCTTTTGTGCAAAAGGGTGGCAATAAGGGCATACATTGGGAGGTTGATTGCATGGGATTAAAGGAATAGCATGGTCATGTTCCCCACAAGAAGGAGGTAAACCCATTGGTTCCTAAAAAACCTATTGATACTAGGAGAGAACCTGTTGCAAGTCAGGGGGACATTTGGTGTGGGGATTTCCACGAATTTGATGGTATTGAACTGAGCAATGATACATGAGTTGTCTTTCTTCAATAATTTCTTTGTAAGGTATGATGAGGTAATTTCAGAAGAAACATAGTTAATTATGTTGAGGTGATGTGTATTCCTGACTTAAGTAAAGTTGAGAGAGGGTTCCTTAAAGTCCATGGTGTTAGGACCCAAAGACTTGACCCATTCAACCCCCAGAACTATTTTGCAACCACCCATGCCAACATCAACATATGTGTTTTGAGATGGTAGTCACCCATTTGGAGTTTCACATTTTCACAACAACCCCCGCATTTTATCATACCCCCATTGGCTATCATAATTTGGAAATTAGATAAAGGATGAATATATAAATGGGTTTCTTCAACCACATGTCAATGAATGAAATTATTGGTGCTACCATTGTCAACTAATACAATGACTTTCTGGTGTTTGATGGAACCGATCAATTTCAATGTTTGAGGTGTGGAGAAATCATATAAGGCATGTAGTGATATTTTTGGTTGATCCTCCGGTACTTGTATATTGAGAGCATCATCCAAAGGGGGTATAGTATCCTCCCCATGAGGTTCTGGTGGAGCTTCCATCGTGGTGTCGTCAAGGGAACCATGTGGGGATGCTTCGATTTGAAATACGTTCTTTGCATTTATGCCCTCATAAATATTTTTCATCACACTTGTAGCATTGGCCAAGTAATTGACACTCATCCATGGCATCTAGGGAAAACTTGTGGATTCACAGTGGTAGGGCAGTGGAATTGTTGGAAATAGGAGCCATGGATGACACTATGTGAGTGGAAAATGAAGGGAACTTGGGTTGGGAATTGATCACTAGTTCAACTTATCGAGCTTTATCACAAGATTCCAACCAAGTGGATGGTAGTTGCATAAGGAAATGTGCACAAATGAGATCCTTGAGTCCACTTATGAAACATTCCCAGAAAAAATAATTAGAGAGGCATTCTGTGTGAATTTCCAATTGCTCAAATGTTGTAATATAGTCCATAACAGTGCCTTTTTGGTGCAATTTGTTCAACCTACCCAAGTAGTGAGTGTCAAAGTAAAAATGCTCATGAACGATCTTCACAAATTGGCCATAAGGGGCATAACAACAATAAGATGTCTAGTACCATTTCCACCATTGCCATCTTTTAGAATATAACTATAAAACCTCAATTTTCAACTTCTAAAGATCATCTTTAATGCCATGGAGAGAAAAATAATTTTCCATTTAGGTCACCAACATGAGGGGTTGAATCCATCAAATTTACACTTTTCAATCATTAGGAAGTGGTTCCATGAAGTTTTATCCTCAAAGGAGTGATGTTGGGTTTCTGAGAAGAGAGTGTGAGAATGTTGGTCTTAAGTGACCATAGCTTCATTGGTTGGAGTATCGAATTTTTGACAAAATCCAACATTTTGGGAAAGAACAATCATTATATGGTCATGGTTTGTCAAGGTGTTGGTGTTGTCACTTTAAGGTGGAGCTGGTCCAAATTCTGATCCATTGAGTGTTGAAAGTACATGACCAATGAAATTAGGGCTTGACGATCTTAAGGCGCTTTCGGTTGGGGAGGATTATGTTGGGGTGGATTGTAGTTGGTATCCTCCATGTGGGCTTGGTTGTGAGTGTGTACCATGGAAGTTGAAAAATATGAACACTGAAGGAATAATGGCCAAGTCCACACAAAAATGATGGTGAGATATGTATATCAAAATGATCAGCACAATGCAAGGATTCTTTTGATATGGGTCACAAATAAGGGTTTCCAGGACCCCCCATATTTTTTTTAGAATGTTGGTAGGTGTATTTCTCTTTGTCAAATAATATTGTGCTGACATAATTCCCAAATTATTGCTAGATGTAAATATATAGGAACTTTGTGTGACCTCCAATGGAGAACCAGTTTGTTGCACTGACAACTCTAACATAATGAAGTATCTTCACTAACGGGTTGCAGATATAAGGGTTTCTAGAATTTCTATGGTTCTGAAGGCAAGGGATCATTAGGTTCTATAAATCTCTAATATATGTGTGGGGTCCAACAATAGTACTCAACCCAATATCTCAAGGTATTAACTAAGGATGATCAATTGTGCTCTTAGTTGTACTACTTGACTACGTACGTACATAAGAGTAACTTCTAGAGTGCTATGCCTGATGCCATTATAGGAACAAGCCAATTGATTGGATGTTATACAGTTGGATTTAGATGACATAGGGGACTTTTGATATACCCAAGGGTATGTGGAAGTGAGATTTTGTGTGCAAGTTTTGTCTGATCCGATACTAATTGAAGGGGTACCAATAAGAGTTAAAACGATGTCCAATAATTGCACCAACCGAGGGTACAACATGAATAAGTACCAACTGTATTTTTTGCATATATTTTTCCCCAACCACATGTTTACCCGTTGAATGAAAAATCTCTGCTTTTAATTAAAGACATCGGAACACGTCTCGAGCCTAAAAGAAAATTCTATGAAATATTGCAGGTATGTTGTCTCAGAAAAGTGGTTATGATACCACTTGTGGTGTTCTTTGTCCTTGAAACTTAAAACAATAGAGGATATATAGAGGTTAAAATGCAACAATCCATAATTAATAGAGAATAACAATGAACATTAGATAGTAAAAACTAAATATTGCAGGAAATGAGCATTATATTATGAGAATAATTTCATTAATCAATGTTCACAGGCCTCTTGAGGTTGGTAGATATTTTACTTTAGTAGTGATAAATACCTTCATAGCCTTATAGCTCTTGAAATAGGCTTCCCATATAAAAAACCCTAATTACTTGACACGATCAAATAATTAATAAGTACCAAATTCTTACTGGGTTTAATAGAGAGACCCTTTTTACATTGTTTGTTGACTACTAGCTACTTGGCCTTATTCCACAGAGATGGTTGTATACAAATCATGACTAACTCCTAAAGTAAGATGGTTTAGGGTAGGACCCTAACAAGATCTACCATAATACCTAAAGGAGAGATATGATGACTAACTAAATTCCACCTATAAATAGCATGTGAAACTTCCTAGGACTGGAAGAAATATTTTTTTCCTTGGCATTAAATGAGGACTTACTCCATATTGTCAATAACTTCCTTGAAAATGTTACCATGCATAGTGAAATATTCCATTTAAATCTCTACACAATAACGAATCAAATCTAAAAATAAATTGAGGACAACCCACTAGAAAGTAGCAAGGGCATTGCATAGCCCAAAAGGAAGTACTCAATAAGCACGGGTTCCTCATGGTTAGGTGAAGGTTGTCTAATCTTGATCATCTAGGGAAATTTGAATTTGGTTGTATCCACTAAACCCATTAAGGGAGAAAAATAATTTCTTACCAGTTAAGGTATCAACTCCTTGATCAATGAAAGGAAGAGAAAAATGGTTCTTTAAAGTAGCTTTGTTCAATTCCCTATAGTTAACACAAATGAGCCACTTACCATTTTTCTTAGGCACAATTACCAATGATGAAACCCATTGGCTATTTGATATAGGAATATAGATGAAATTGACATTCAACTTTTGTAAGTCTCTTTTCAGTATCTCTTTCACACCAAGGCTCATTCATCATCGAGGTTTTCAAATAGGCTCAAGTCATTATTAATGTAAATATGATGGATACAAAGATTTGGATGAATTACTTTCATATTAATATACTCCAAGGAAAGTGGACTATTGTTTTTTTGTACTAATTGAACCAATTCATCTCTTTGAGAGACCTCTAATATGGGATTGATATTTAGGGTCTTTCCTAGGCTAATTTCCACTTATGTACTGGGATATTCTACTATGGCATATAGAGGGAAATGTATAGAATTTAATACAAAATATAGAGAAGTTAATGAATATTTTTCCCGAGGACAAATGTAAAAGATACAATAAATAAATGGTACACACATAGTTTGGTTATGAAATTATTGATCAAATCATTCTCAATTTCATCCTTAAAATCTAGAGCTTGGTCAAGCATAAGTAGAGGTTGAACACTTTCATCTTCATTGTTTCCATCCTCCACCCACATGGGAATTTATTGATCTATAGAGGGCTTGGCTAGAGGATAGAAAGTAATTTTATTGGTGGAATTTATATGGGAAATGGTCACATCCCTTGATTTCCAGCCAATGTATGCATATGTACTAGTTAACCAGGGATTTCCAAAGACTAATGGGTAGCCTCCAAGTTTGAAATTTGGCTGTAGAACCATGAAATATGTTGGTTATGCCAAAAAATCCACTGATATTACTACATCATCAAGCATCCATTATGGATTAGAATTAGATTGATAAAATAACTGAAGAAGTGTAGGATTTTGGCATAAATTGGGAAATTTGATATTCTCCATGATTTCCTTAGTCATGACATTGATGGTAGCCCTAAATCAATCAGAGTGTTAGGAATAGGAATATTGTTGATATGAACATTGACAATGGGGCTTCCTGGGTCAATATATTTGTTCATAACAAAATTCCCAAGAAATATAAAGTTGACTAGCTGACCAATAACATGGATAGTTTCAGGATCCTTCTTCTTCATATCCTCAAGCATTGTTCTCAAACAACTTTGGCATAAATAGTGACATATTTGATTTCTTGGAACAAGGGGTTTTTTATGCTCACATTCCATAACTCCCCTAAGAAACCAAAATCTGGCTGAGAAAGTCATTTGTCCAAACTTAACCTCTTTGGATATGGAGGAAGTGGTGAACCGCTAAAGGGTTGTGGATGCTTTAAAATTGTTGGGGAGCTAGTTTGTAATAATATGGGAATATGATCATCATGAGTAGCTAGATCAATAACATGATTTTTAGCAAATTATTGAAAATATTCATCATCATTCTCTGAGATGATTAGGGAAGTCCAACTATTAAGAACTCTCCCTAATCATAAATGGATGCCTTGATACTCCACATGGGATATGTAGTAAGTGAGGTAGCAAGGCAACTCAACATTGTAAGTAGGATGAGTAACTTTATTATTTAGGTTAGGAATGGGTTGAACATGACTTTGAGGAGGTCTTTGCAATTATTGTTGCAATTGCAATTAAGGGTATTTTGGGAATGGATACTATGGCGTGTGTTCAAGAGGAGGCCCCCACCAACCTTGTTTCTGAGGTTGGTTTTGAGCTTGCTACGGAGCCCATGGCTGTCATGGAATAACTGGCTACCAATTCTATGGAGGATATCAAGTGTTAGACCAAAATGAATTATGAACTTGAGATGGGCCTTGAACCATACTTAGCGATCATAGTTTCCATGACTGTTTTTAGCAATGAAGCATATTTTTCTCTATCCTTTTAGTGGCTCCTTGGTATGCCAATTTCAACTTGGGAAATGAAGGGAAATCACTACTTTCATGTTTCTATTCACATATGCCACAATTTTATGCTTTGTTGAATGGGAAATATCTCAGAGGATGCTTCTTTCGACACTTAGAATATAAAATTGATAAGATCGGCTATTCCTCATCATTCCTTTTATTTTATTGCAATGTATCTAGCTAAGGAATTAGGGAGTTGAGAATATTAGTCTTTGAATATTCCAAAATATATCCAATCTTGGTGCAGGAAACTCCATTCCCTACAGATTTTGTAACTCAAGTTGGGAATCCTATGTGCCTTTACCATGTTTTGCATTATGTTTTAAACTAAGCTTATATACAACACTTGAACACCCATCAAATTAAGTACATCAATGCAATCATCTTGAATTCATTTTAAGAGGATAATTCTTAGAGTTTCTAGGCCCAACCTATTTTTCTTTGATTATTGCAAGTTAAATTGGAACCTTTTCACATAATCTTCTAGATTATCACCTTCTCTTTGGCTCATATTAAAAATATCCTTTCAAGAAAATAAATTTAATTTTTGAGCATCTAAATAATAATCATAACTTTGAAAAAGCACATAAAATTCAAAGAGGAATGTGTCTAGATCCTCACTAGAAATACCATTGAAGTTCAACAAAGTTTAAGGAGGAATGTTCTTCATATTCCCTACTCCAACATGCTCTTTGATTAAAAACTTAAAAGTAACAATATCCCGATGAATTGAAACTTCTTCTTCTTCCTCTTCCATGTTGTACAAAGTATTTTCAAGAGCTAGTATTTTGTACACTACTAATACTTTTTAGGGAATGGATCCCCTTTGACTGGGTTCTTCTAAGATCCTAATTCTAATCGACCATTGTTTATTTCATCAATGTCCGTTGATCTTCTAGTAGGTGAAATGAATTCAACTTATACTATTGAAGAAACAATATCTACTATAGAACTGGGTTTGGTGGCTTTCTTGTGGTTTATATATGAGAGTTGGATTCAATCTCTGATATTTCTCATGTCACCAATTTGCTTTATAGTTTGTTAGTAAAATGGGTGGCTCTTATGTACCAAACAATCATCCTTTTGGATCTCTAACTCGTTGCATGCATCCTACATGCTCTAAAACTAAAGCATGACACTAAGTATGAGATTAGCATAGGGGTGTTGTCAACCATCCCTGTATCTAATCCCCTTACCCTTTATCTTTCCTAAATCAATGAATAGAGAATTTTTGAGCCTTTGATATATCCCCAACATTGATGCCAAAATGATAAGTCAAGTAATGACTAAACTAATAATAATAGTGGTGGTTAATTTACTTGTGCATTTACTATGTCAACCAAGGGTCTAAATGCTTATGGGATGTCATATATTGTATGTTCGGCCAAAAAAAATCATATTCCTACTTCTAGAAATGTCAACTATGATACAAACCACAAATCACATCTTATCTCATGCATGAAATTATGTCTATTGAAAACACATTCTTGAATCATTGCAAACCTACTGTATAAAAGAAATTTTATAGGAAATATATAAATCTACATAGATAATTAAATCGAACTGTATAGGTGTGAGCAAAATCAGAATTAAAAATAAAAACTACATAAACTATAAATGGTTAAATTAGCTACATGAAAAAGTAATCCATCAAATACTATGAGTACATGTTAGTGGGGTTGTACTTGGATTTTCTCAACCCATTTTAAAAGAGAGTCTAAAATCAAACCAAGACAAGAAACAAAATGTTGGAATATAGCTAGGAATACATGTATATCTAATCTTTGTTTGGTACGCTATTGAAACTATATAACTACTTCGAAAGAGATAATTAAAGACATAGTTACATGGCATCTAAAGCAAGTATGTAGCATCATTCATATTCCCAACCACGTCGCTTTGCACGCTCACCCATATGATTTGGAGCAGCCAAGATTATCATAGAAAAAAGGGACATTTAGCAACGAACCTGTAGCAAGGGGATCGATAAAAAACATATTTGTAATACATAGATATATAGGAAAATGACCTACAACAATTCTCAACTAATTCATTGCACTAAGAGTAGTGAGGTGCTCTACAACTCAGTATGCGGATATGTTATCACACAAAGTAGCCTTATGTACAAAAAAAAAAAAGTAATTTATAAAAAAATTCATGTAAAAATTAAAACCAAATAAAAAGTAATTGAAAATTTTATGTAACAAAAATACACCTTAACAAATTGGATCCCTCTGGGTACTTGATAGATCCAGGTTTAAGATATATATATTATGGTTATTCAAAGGAGAAAACAAGCACACTAACCTTTTTCAAAGTGTTGGAAATATAATCCTTTGGGATTATGGTTCCAAGGCAACATTGTAAATATTGTAAATATTTAGGAGAATAAGAAGAGGCCATAGGAAGTCAGTTAAACGTTGGAAGATGGAATCCAACAATCATCCATGAATGTATAAATAATTTCTTTTGCATTGAATAATCATCAATTTGGGAGTTATTTACCTACAATGGTGTCAAAGCAGAGGATCTCCATTAACTCCTACCACTCATACCTGCATGCATGCCATTCTCCTGCCAGATTCTCTGCCATCTTGCTTGGCTTTCCGGTTGTCTGCTATAGTCTTCCCTCTGCAATCTCCCGCATCCTCTTGAAGATTCGAGAAGGCGTTTTTGACAACTATTGTTGCTGCATTCCTCATAATTGCTGCATGTTTTTTGTGAAGACACTACTATATTTTTTTGTGTCTGAAGACTCTCTCTGAAAGCCTAATTAAAGAGAAAGGTCTAGCCCATGAGCCCATGATTAAAGACTACAATACATTTTTGAAGTTTCTCCTGTTCAGGTGTGCCACTGAATTAGATTTTGTGCCTATAGCTGCATTAGTGAATGATGGCACTCCATTAAAATTTGAAGACCGTTCATTAATAAATGAGTTCGTGAACCTTATCACTATTCTTGTTGTGTACAACTCTCCAATCGGTGTTGATTGAAATGCATTGAAGATTACTGGTGTTGGAATGCGTGCTGTGGTATTGTATCATGTAACTAGAGGTCGTTGTTTTGCTGTGCATATTCTTTCTAAAGTGCTCTCGTGTTGAAGCATTGAATATGTAGGATAGGATTCCAAAATGCATGCGCATTATAGCCGATACATAACACGCACGCATTATGTATCACTATAACGCGTGCATGTTTTGCTTAATATAACAAAAAAAATAAACAGTCTGTGGACCGCGGCACTGTTTTACCCACCGTTTTCTCAAAACTCGAACGCTCTAGCGATTTCGACTTTCCAAAACACATTGGAGAAGCTTTGGAAGCTCAACAAGGGATATTTCATCTTGCAAGGAGGATTGGAAAGGTAAGCACCCATATCCTTGCCTCATTTCATCATTAAAAATATACATTTTTATGTTTCTCTAAACTAAAAATATTTGTAAATGAAATACCAAAACTAAAAATTATAAAATTTGTTATTTAACATATGTTAATTCCTCCCTACTATCAATCCCTTAATGAATTTTACATCCATCCTGTGAATCAGTGAGCCTATATTTTAAATCAAATTTTAATTTGATTTCCATAAACACCTCTTAAATTATAAATATATATATATATATATATATATATATGTATATATTTATTTAGACTTTCTTTTTCCCACCTAAACGTGGTCTTCATACCCACACCATCACCATTTTCTTTTGCTTCTAGCATGCCCGCACTAGCTTGTAACTCATGCCCGTAAGGGCCATATTTATGCCTTTGAACATGCCTGCAGCTAGACCTTCTTCAATTTCCTGCATGGGGGTCTTTGACATGCCTCCAGAATGCCTGCAGATTCCAAAAACATGCCCGCATATGCATCTTCAAGATGCTCGCATGTCACCTTGTCCACATGCCCGCATGTCCATCGACTTCATTTCTGGATGCCTGCAAATGCCATAAGGGATGCCCTTGATCTCCTTGCTAAGTGTCAACTTCAAGCTTCTTTGTTCATGTCACTTGTTATCTCCAAGTAATCCTTGTCTAGGGTATTAGGACCAACTCCAAATGACCACAGTATGGGTCATTTGGCTCATTGGGTGTGCCAATTCCAATCACCTTGTCTTTTGTCTTGTCTTTTCCAAGTCCTTGTCAAGTCACCTTGTTTGCTTTTCATCATGGCATTTACACCTTTGTCATTAATGTTGTCATCAATGAAAATCCTATTCACAAGATAATTCTGTTAGCTGCAACTGACTGGGATGCACCAACACCCCAACAACCATAGATTTACAAATGATATTTCAGACTCTTCTCAAGTCTGCAGATTACATACATCATCAACCATAAGCCCTTGTTTGTTTCCAAAGCACTTCATCATTCTCATCAAGCACTCATTATTCAATATAACTTCATTCTGTCCATCAACAAATATCACCAATCATATCACATCTTCATTCTGTCATCATTATTCATGTCATCTCAATCTGCTACCATATTTCCATTCATACACTTTACACTGTCCATATGCACATCGCAACATTCTTCCCATATCATTAGTCATCTCTTCATCATTCTACTAGCATGTATTCATTCTATCCATCAATATGCTGCCTCAGTTTAAACCATAATAAAAGATAGAAAGAGAGATTGTTTTACTGCTCCACCTGCTGCTGCTCCTTCACCAAAAACTGTCCTCATCTTCCTGACCCCCGAGATTAGAGCTCTCCTCTCACTAGGTTTTTTGAACCCAAAATCCGACGACATAGATGTCCGATTTTCGACATCATGCCGTCAACCATCCGACAAGTACCATCTTTTTTTAACGTCAGTTGCATGTCATCGGATATGTGACAACAAAAAAAGATGTCGGATATCCGACATCCTCCAGTCTGATATCCGACCGCTCCTGTTTTCCCATTCCCGTCGGATATTCAACATCTTACAGTTGGATATTCGACAATATATCATGCCCGAGAAGGTCGGATATCCGACCATAATATCTTTATAATCCGACATCTTACAGTCGGATATCGGATAGTATATCATGCCCGAGAAGGTCGGATATCCGATAGTAATCTCTTTATAATCATTCGGATATCCGATGTCCTCTGCATAGAAAAAATTCCAATATCCGATGCCTTTAGCCGTCGCTTGTATGGAAAAGGCGTCGAATTGTTTGTAAGGATACGTCGGATATCTGACGTCCTTTCCATAGAAAAAAGTCACAAAACCGACACCTTTAGCCATCAGTTGTATGGAAAAGGCGTTGGATTGTTTGTAAGGATACGTCGGATATTCGACGTCCTTTCCATAGAAAAAGTCCAAAATTCGACGCCTTTAGCCGTTGGTTGTATGGCAAAGGAATCGGATTTTTTGGGGGTGACCATCGGATATCTGACAGAGTTTTTGTATTTAAAAAAAACAAAAACCTCCAAGGTGGTGCATGGAACCTCCCAATTGGTGAGAGTTACAAACTTGTGCACAAGTTTGTAACTCTCACCAATTGGGAGGTTCCATGCATCACCTTGGAGGTTTTTATTTTATTGTGATTAAGGTTATCTTTGTGAGTAGTGGGACCCAATTCATACTTGTGCACAAGTTTGTAACTCTCACCAATTGGGAGGTTCCATGCATCACCTTGGAGGTTTTTGTTTTATTGTGATTAAGGTCAATGGTGGTGAAGGATCCTAGAGAATTGATTACTTGCATTAATTTCCAAGGAATCAACCTATGGCTTATATGTCTATAGGTAAAAAAATAAAATCAATTCTATCCACACTATCATAAAAATATAGTCCACTGTCCTCCATATACAAAATTATGCCTGACCATGTCCAAGATAACAAAACTATCAATCTTAGCCATTTCCAATATGCAAAACCAAATAAAATCAAATAAAGGACAATGGTAATGCAAGTCTAGTGGGAAAAGGAGGAAGGTTTGGTAAGCCACAACTTAGTAGTAACCTCAAGTTGCATATCAACAAATGAAATCTCAATTTTTATGGTTTCCCGAAAAGGTGGCACAAAATGAGAGCATGATTGAGAATTGACTGAGTACTCAAATAGTCCTTTGATGAAAAAACAATGAGAGAAGTAACAACAACAACATATTTTACAAGGCCCTTGAGGAGACAAGGGTGGATTAACTTCAACACTTTGTCCAGGGCAGCTGGCGCACAGAAGAAGTAGCATTTAAAGTGGTGCAAGAAATCTCATTCGGCTCACCCCAACCATTGGGCTTGGAAGGATCAACATGTCAACACCTATCATCATTATCAATACGTACAAAATGGAAAAATTCCCATGCAGGCCTAGCAATTGGTAAAATGAGCAAGGAAACATTGTTCATCTCTTTCATACTAGGATGCCATTGCAAATAGGATGTGTAACCCTCCATTTTGTATGGAAATCCACATGTGATTCTGATCACACTCTTTATGGGTTGAAATTGTCATGATTGTGGTGATTGAAAGTAATCCTAGGCATGTTGATGCAAAGGAAAGGCACTTTGAGGAACACTTATGGAATGTTTTGACCTCCTAATAGCTTTGACACTCAATATTGGGAAAATTTTGTGAGTAAAGCGTTAATTCTGGGCCTAATTCCCACCATAAATTAGTTATAGAAGTAATTCTTAGCACTTCTTAGTCCTCAAGCAATGTCCTCTTTCAAATTCAGGCATGATATGAAGAAATTCACTTTGCAAAATAACTGAGGATAAATCCACTTGAGTTATTTTTATTTTATTTTCATTGAGTAGGTCTCATTTAGCAAACAAGTATTTTTTGAAAGTGTCCTTCAATCAACCAAACCACATAAAAGTATATTATCATTTCATTCAAGTCACCCCTATCAAGAAACAATTGGTCCTTTTAATACGAATTTCAACAAAATGACTTGTAGAAGAAAGATGAGGTAGCAGTTGAGAACTTAGAAGTACTAATAAAAGGCCCAAAACAAACAAAAAGATCACATCAATACATTCCAAGAAGAGAAAGACCAGCAATGTGACACCAAAATTGGTTATGAGGAGCAACCAAACATCACAACAAGCTCCAAGAAATTGTCAAAATTTAGATGACATGAGAGTGGGTTGTAGAAAGGAAGCACCGTAGCCCTTCATTGAGCTCCTCTCTGTTTCGAGAATAATTTAATATCCTCTACTGAACAAGGCCAACCATGTGAAGGTGGAAGCTCTTATGGCCCCTCCCCCCCTCACATCACTCGCAATTCCCCATACCCAATGCATGTACTTGAAAAAAAAATTACGTGCAAATTCATTCAGTCAACACATTCATTCAATAAAAGATAACATTCAATAAACCATTCATTCATTCAGTGAACACATTCATTCAATAAAAGCTAACATTCAATAAAGGTAACAATTTACTACACTGAATCATTAAACCATTAAACCATTCATTAAACCTTTCATTCATTCATGAGGCCAAAAATCATGGATGACATATTATTATAAAAAACAATTAGACAATATTTTTTCAGTCACTTATTTTTAATTCTTTTTCTCTTTACAAAATCTCTAATAAAATCATCTTCTAGATCTTCTCCTCCAGTTCTTGGTTCTTCATCAACTTGTAGTGATGTTTGCATCCTAGAGTGCTCGCTACGTGGACTTTGCGGCAAGGGGTTCAGATTTACTACAACAATGTGAAAATGTTGCATCAATATATTTTGCTATTGTAATCACAAGTATTTCATTTTAAAAAAGCATTACAAAGGTGTTTTTTACCTGTTGTGGCCACATCATGTTCTTCATTTTCCTGTCCAGGATAAACCTGTACAGGATAAACCTGTACAGTGTGACCCTCTATATGCTCTGCAGTTGAAATATGGAGAAGTACAATTAATGTTCACCATCTGCAATGCTATATATAAAATCGTAGCATATGAATAAATTCGTTACCATGATTCAAAGCATGATCTTCGATTTGTTGTTGTCCCTCCTCGACAATAAGGGGATCATCGCTTTCCTGCTCAAAACAGAGCCAATATTTTTAACGAATAGATTGCACAAGTAATAAATCTTCATTAAACTATATAGATTTTATATACCTGTGCACCAGATTGATTAGTACCAGAAGACTTTGTTTGCCCAGACAAGCTTTTTCAGCGTTCAACAACAGCTCCAAAGCCGTGCTGGAAGCCAAGCTTCAAGTATTCCTCAGTGGCCACTTCTTTGAATTGGTTGGCTTGCATATTTGCATAACGTCATTAATTTACATTTTGTGGTGCAATAAAAGGAAAAATAAATTGCAATTTATTATTTGGATGCATTTTGGTTTTTTTAAACTTACAATTCGTGCCGCCAAATTGGAATAATCACCAGGCCCAAGCTTGTGCTGACCAATTTTATCCAGTCTTGCCTTTGTGGCCTTTGATGTGTCTGACAGCCTATGCAAGTGTTGAAATATGTTAGATGTTCCAAATTCGATATAAAAATCAATAATAATAAGGTTTAGAATTACATTGTGGAAAGTATTGCATACCTCCCTGTGCTTGGTATTATCTTTCCTTATTTTCTCAGACCCCTCTCGTTTCCATCATCCACTAGAGCTCTCCACTCTCTTGTTGGAATCATTGGAGGGCACTCATACCTAGGTTTCCTTTCTAGGTGAACCCTATATTCGTCCTGGACAATCTTCATATGTTGTTTATCCTTTTTCAGGACCGCAACCTGATTGAAGGTCTCATTGCCGAACAGGCCAACCAACCGATTAGTGAGCTCATCTTCTAAATTTTTCGGTTGTCTATCCCACCTTATGCAGATGGTGGGCCTGAATATCTCCAAGGACAAATCATTCATATTTTTATAAAAAACATCATTTCCTACTAAACGATCGTGCCATGATCATGATTAGTTGAAAACAAATGTTTTGTCGATATATTACAATCAAATTATAAACACTAACTTGATCAACGTTTATTTACCTGGGACGAGATCTTCGTCCACCAAAAATGTTGTCTCGATTGTTCCCGTTCTAGTGACACGAGAAGATCCAGGAAATGTAACTTCAACAATATCAATACTAGGAGGCTTGGTGTCGACCCCTTCTTCTGGATGATCTGGTGTGAGTCGGTCACTAACGGCCGGTGTGCTCACAGCTAGGTTTCGAGGTGTTGTTGAACATGTTGCCGACTGTTCAGTCGACAACAATGGCGAATGAATCGATGCACGTGTAGTCGTTCTCTCGTGATGTGACATCTCTCCACGAGCATCACTGGGGCCAACACCGCCTTGACGACTAGTGTGTGGTATCAGAAAATTCTGTAAATACAAACCACATTTTATAAGTTCACTATCATATAAAAGTGAAAATTATAAAGTTATAAATGAATTATATTATGATTCAAGATTCTGTAACTTACTTGAAAGTTTTCAGTTCTCTGATTCAACACTGCAATCTTGGCTTGAATCGCGTTTGTCTGCGAAATTTGGAACAACAGACGAACAAGCTCTGCACTAATTTTTTCCAAGACGTTCTGTATCATCTTAACCAGGTCTTTACCTGAACCAATTATGTCAGCATCGGCTAATATCTAAGCCACTTCAATATTTATTGATTGCTATGATGCTGCTTCATACAACAATTCATTGGTCTGCAACAAAAATATATAAAACACTAATGAGTTCTATCATGATAGATTCCTAAAATTATATTAACAAAACATATCTATCATGATAGATTCCTAAAATTACAACTAGGTTTACCTAATGCTTGGATGATGGTGTCATCTGATCCACAGCTATGGACTTGCCCCGATCATCCGGCCCCTGCAAAAAAGAAGTAGAAAACATTATCATAACGAAACCAGTATACACACGAAAAATACATAACAAAATAAACATTATGCTACGTATTATATTGGTACAATTCCAATGAATTATACCTGCTGCCTCGAGGATCGTGACCCACTCATTGGATCAATCGTCATTGGTTACCTCCCCCATCTGCTAATAGGGAGGTTCCCCTTACAAAATGCTAAATAAAAAACATAGAGAAAATTACCAAAACGAAACCAAAATACTCAATGAAAAAATATAATAACAAAACATTTTGACATATAATTTAAATTGTACAATTACAATCATGTTTACCTGTTGCCCCGAGGTTGCTGTCGTTTGATTTATAGTCGGGTGGCTTCCTCGATCAACATTCTGCATCAAATATAGATAACATTATATAAACCAAACTAATCTACTAATGAAAAACAAAGCAAAAAAAAACTCTTTTTTCTTATTATATTTTTACTATTACAAAGATGTATACCTGCTCCCTCGAGGAAGTTGTACTCCTATGACCATCTGCTGGTAGGGATTTTCCCCGATCACTAGCCTGCGAAGTAAATATAGAAAATTTAAACGAAATAAACTAACGAAAAATCATTAAAATGTTAAATTCATTAATAAAAGGTTGGGTAAATTGTTAGTTTTACCACTCCCATAGTAACCGTGTTTGTATGTACTCGATTCAAATTGTAATTAATAAGCAACTCTTCCCCTGCAGATATTGATTTAATGGCACATACAAAAACACGGTTTCCTTCACGCCCCTCAAATTTGCAGTTGGGTTGCTTAATTGTAGACCCTGGTTGTGTACAGTTTATAAACCCCGCAATATTCCCTGTGGCCTTTGGCCTTCCGTCAATGTACAACGTTGCTCCTTTATTTTGATCTTTGTCTTTCAACTATAAATAGTTTGCTGACAATCCATATCTAAGCATACTTCATTTATATCGGACTAGGCGCATCCAATCTTTATAGTTCGAATAGGGTCCAACATACTCCATCAATTTTGTATATCTGTCATAATCGACCTTTATGCCATCCATGCAAAACAACCCCAAACCATGTAATGACGACGGTGCAATTCAATATATCCTCTCGTTCACACAAAAATCTATGTTCAGTTGAGGAATATCCTTGGGTACCCATTATTTCACTATATGTCTGTACCTCAAGGGAACCTCGATGTCGCTGATTGTCTCATCATTGTAGGAACATGACCCCCCTTCAGCGAGAAAATATTCCATGCATTTATGGAATTTTGTTCTAATCTTTTGACATCTGGTTGATAAAACTCTTGTAGACCTATTGGATGTCTCACTTTCCTCTAGCCTTCCTAAAATCCCCTCACTCGAGGAAGACAAATCTGAAAAATACCTGTTTGGTTCTCCCTGCACCATGGGAAAAAAGTTTAGATAGGACCTCAAGACACATCACCTCTTAAAAGGTGACATGTAGTGCCTTTTATAAGATGACTTGTACCGCATTCCCTTTCTCAAAATGTAGGCATTCAAGTGATGAGGAAGAGGATTACTTTATCTTTCTTAGGAGTAGAAATTCATGCAATTATGAGCTATATTTTATTGCTCCTTTGGGTCTTGAGTCCGATATCACACCATCTAGCTAACTTTTTCATCATGGCCCTAAAGTCTCTCTCATCCCATTAGTTTTGGTTCATCACCTAGGTCATTGAATTACAGTCACATTTAGTAAGATATTTATATTTAGCAATAATAATATAAAATAAAAATAATTAACCATTATGGAAAAATTCTAAAAGTTTTCATGACTTTCAAAACTAAGATCTTTGAGGTGGTTAATAAGTGTTCACAAATCTTCAAAAACAATATTTTATATAATGTTGTGAAACTTGTATAATCTTATTCAAAATTTAAACTGAAATATTCTTAAGGAAAAGGATGAGTTGCTTGAATATTGGTAACTCAAAGTAATTGAATCAAGCAACGACGAACCCATAAACATGTAAGTTGTTTTGAAAAATGGTAGCTTTCAGTCCTACTCCTAGACCTAAGGTCGTCCATATAGAGAATGGCTGTTTTTCTAATGAATCCTTTTTTACCATACTAGAAAAAAAACAAAAATGATGATATTGTGGATTGTATGCAAATATTATGTAAAGATCCATGCCCATAGTTACAAATGGCCAAAAACCAATGCTATGGGACTATGTGAGGTGATATTGTCAGTTTAGGATAAGTGTTCGTTTGATCCCCTTGGGACTAAATTTTTCAAGGGCAGTTTTGAGTAATAAGAGAACCATAAACTATATTTTCTCATTCGATGTCATCAAAATGTATTGTATTGAGTAATAGATACGTTGATACAATGGATGGGAATGCCAATGAAAAAAATGTAGAAGAAACTCATAGCTGATTAATGATCCTCCTATACATCTCATAATCGAATTCATTTGGATCACCACCACTAGCACTACCATAGTGCTCTCCTTCCTCCTCCTTCACCTCCTTGTATCCAGTACAATATTTGCATATAACTATTCTGAGGGATCCCCAATCGGATCACCATCATCAAAAGTGATTGGTTATAGGAATGGTGCAGTAAGATCCAAGTTTCCCAAATCCAACTCAATTATACTATCCAAACTCATATCGATAGGAAATACCTCCATCTATGTCCTTCCCTTTGACCACTCTTCCCTTGTCCTATATATAAGATAAAGGTTTCTGTGAACATACGTGAATACCTCTTCTCTCTTCTCTTGACTATTCAATATGGTTGTTTTTCAAAGTGTTCACATTTTCATATGTTCACCAATTCCTCTTGTAACAAAAGGATGATCTAACATAAGAAAGGAACCTTGTGATGACTTATTGTAAAAGAGTGTATGCTACCCCATGTGTTGCCCATTAATCATATACCTTCTTAATCCCATGTCCCTATCATGTTGTAACATCTAAATCTCTCAATTTTAGTGGAAAACTCTACAAATCCATTCTCCACCTCTCAAGGATGGCTTTGTCCTAATATATCCTATTAAATGATGGAATTTGCATGCTTTTCATTAAGTCACTCATCACTATAGTACTTGGTAATTGAAGGTGTATAATTATTTTCCCACCTAGTGCCAAGAATATCTCATATGTTGTTGAAAATAATAAATTGTTTTAATTTACAAGAAAATAAATAAGTGAAGATACTTACCTGGGTGTAGACGTTTCCTGTAATATACTCAGAAGAGTTACTTTCAGAAATGACTGTGCCTTTTAGAGGCCAATCAACTCTAGGAACAAAGTGACCCTATTAGAGGGTTAGTACAAACCAGAGAGAGAGAGATGACTGGGATATGGTACAATCAATCAAAGAAATTCAATGACAGTCAAAAGGCTCAGTACAATCACAATAAAGATCATCCCTTAATAAGTCTCAGCATCACAAATAAAACTCAATAAATATATATAACCACAGACTGAGGACAAAGACACTCACAGCCTCCAGTAAGGTACACGGACCAACCAAAGGGTACAAAGACCAACCAGTAAGGGACAAGTCAAAAAGAAAAGAGTGGGTATAAATACTCATAACCCTTAGGACTAAGGGGGTCTACTACCTCAAATGTGGACAAACTACCATAGTTATACCCATAAGACCAAAAAGATAAAAGGTGGTACAAATCAAAAGATAACTCAAGATGAGTAAAAGACCCAAAAGGTAAGAGGCAAGGTAACACAAAAAAATTATCAACAAAATGAAAGGACCAAAATGAAAGGACAAGGTACCACAAGACCAATAAAAAACAGGGTGTAAGGACCAAAAGTAAATCAACCATTGTGGGGAAGGTACAAATAAGGTCAAATATATATTGCAATATATCCTTGTAACTACCTATTATTTGACATGTCAAAGAGATGGAAGGTCAAATAATGTCAAATATATGCAATAGCTCCTTGTAACTACCTCTTATATGCAATAGCTCCTTGTAACTACCTCTTGTAATTCAAATAGGACCTCTAAAAGGTATGATAGCAAGCAATCTTCCTAACTAATGTCTGGAGGGTGGTACGAAGTGGGTATAAAGACTCATAACTGTTAAATTTTGAGCATTATATCACAATACTCTTGGATCTTTACTGAGAGAATAAAATATATAGTATATCAATGCATAACAATCACAATAAGCATGACAAGCATCACAAGAATCAAAAGCATGAGAGATAAGAGACACAGAGTTTCCGTGGGGAAAACCCTAAGGTGAAAAACCCCACAACTTCCTCAGAGATAGAGATAGGAATGGCTCAACCAAAGTACAACCAAAATACATTGAGATAGTCTCCTAGTAGCAGATGATCCTCCTCCTCACTAGTGCGCCACTTTCTGAGTGAGAGAAGTGTGAGTTTTCGAGTGATGAAAATAGAGATCTCTCGATCTCTATTTATACTAACCTGTTTGCCCAGTTACACTATGGGGCTGACTTGTCTAGCTAGGTACATCCACAATATAATATATATTTCAGGGCCGACCCCACACATGGTGGTCTAATAACCCATCGCCAAGTACACACACTTGCGACACTTGTCAATACACATGACAACACTTCCTTATAGAGGAATAACACATCTCTTATAAGGGTACAATAAATATATATGAAATACATTATGAAGTTACATATACATCAACACTCCCTCTTAACTAGGAAGGTATTTCTCGACACAGATCTACTAGACAAGTCTTCTTCTTGGGATCATCTTCATCAATGCATCGTCATCATCATCGTCACTGCTGCTGCTATCTCAACCAATCTCTGACTCAACTCATCATAGGAAGTTCTACAGAGCCAGTCCTTTTTCATACTGGATGTAGGCCCACCACCTGCAGGTCTTCGTCATCACTGGCCATACTGTGGAATCCTCAGGACTTATTACGTGCGTCACAAAACCTCGAAAGAGCATCCCAGGATGTTACGAGCACACGGCTCTACCTATAGGATCTCCCAGGGCCATATTATATGTGACCTCACCACAAAACCTTGCAAGAGCATCCCAGGCTGTTACGAGCACACAGCTCTACCTATAGGATCTCCCAGGGACAGATTATATGTGGTCACCACAAAACCTCGCAAGAGCATCCCAGGCTATTATGAGCACACAGCTCTACCTATAGGATCTCCCAGGGACAGATTATATGTGGTCATGGAAAAACCTCGCAAGAGCATCCCACGACTTATTACGGGCACACAACCCAACCTATCGGATCTCCCAGGGACATATTATATGCCATAGGACAAAACCTCAAAAGAGCATCTGCCAGATATCCCAGGGCCAGATTATATGCCATAGGAAAAACCTCGAAAGACTATCTGCAGATCTCCCAGGGCCAAATTATATGTCCTCCCAGAGCAAAACCTCGAAAGAGTATTTTCCAGATATCCCAGGGCCAGATTACATGCCATAGGAAAAACCTCGAAAGACTATTTGCAAATCTCCTAGGGCCAAATATATGCTCATCTGCACAACCTGATCCACGACCATACTGATGTACACATGATCATCCTGATCATACAATGCATCTACCTGATGCATACAAAGTATCTACCTGATACATATCATCATACATGATCCACTTGATCATACAATGTATCCACCTAATACAAATACAAATACATGATCCACCTGATCATACATGATACATATCAACATACATGATCTACCTGATCATACAATGTATCCACCTGATACATATACAGATACATGGTCCAAGCATCCAACATAATGCATATACAAAATACATACAAATGATCCAACCGATCATATCTAGCATCCAACATGATGCGTACATACATATACATATAAATGATCCAATTGATCATATCCAACATCCAACATGATGCGTACATATATATACATATAAATGATGTAATTGATCATATCCAGCACCCAACATGATGCGTACATACATATACATATAAATGATCCAACTGATCATATCCAGCATCCTCCTAATGCATATACAGAGCAGTAACTGGAGCATCGTCCTGATGCTCATGATCTATCGCTTACATCCACAACCATGTGAAGGATCCTCCTTCCAACATGCTTGGAATGGCCTCTGCAAATGTGTCCATCACTTCTTCCTTGAAGTGTCATCAATCTGAAGAACACCAAGCCTCTCTCTGAAGTACTCGAACTTCACCCTGGCTAGTGGCTTCGTCAGCACATCTTCCATCTGCTCGTCCTTCACAACGTACAGGAGCTTCACAGCTCCTCTCTGCACCATATACCTGGTATAGTGATATTTGATCTCTATGTGTTTCGACCTGTCATGAAACACTGGGTTCTCAGACAGCTTCACACAACTCTGGTTATCACAAAAGATACCAGTAGCATCCAATGGGAGATCAAATAACTCAGACATTAGCTTCCGTAGCCATACTGCCTCACAACTAGCTGAACATGCTGCAACACACTCTGCCTCAGCTGTACTCAGTGCTACGCAGGACTGCTTCCTACTAAACCAAGAGATCACACCTGATCCCATACTGAAGCAACACCCAGATGTGCTCTTCCTATCTGCAACACTGCTAGCCCAATCTGAATCAACATAACCCTGCAGGTTAAACTTTTGATTCGCTTCATACTTGAGCCCATAATCTACTGTACCCTTCAGGTACCTCAGAACATGCTTTACAGCAACCAGGTGAACTCTCCTCGAATCCGTCAGGAACTGGATCAATGTGTTCACCGCAAAGCAAATATCTGGTCTCGTGTTCGTCAGGTACATCAAGGACCCAATCATTTGACAATACATAGAGACATCAACCGGCTCAGATGAAGCATCACATAGAAGCTTCAGGTTCGATGCCATAGGTGTGGCCATGGCCTTGCAATCCATCATCCCGAATCTCTTCAGGATATCTACTGTGTACTTCCCTTGACCAAGGAAGATCCCACTTGCACTCTTCCACACCTCCATACCTAGGAAATAATGCATCATTCCCAAATCTTTCATATCGAACTCGGCAGCAAGCTTCCTCTTAGTATCTGCAATTAATTTGTCATCTCCTATTACAAATAAGTCATCCACATACAAGAGTAGAATCACAGGATTCCC
This sequence comes from Larix kaempferi, assembly GCA_027924585.1. Lineage (NCBI taxonomy): Eukaryota > Viridiplantae > Streptophyta > Pinopsida > Pinales > Pinaceae > Larix > Larix kaempferi. The sequence continues at coordinate 15,665,063 of BSBM01001138.1, read as the reverse complement.
TTCCTCAACCTTGTAGTAAAGGTTGGAATCCGCTTTACTCTTGGTAAAGCCCAAACTAGATAGGAAACTGTCCATCCTACCATACCAGGTTCTGGGAGCTTGCTTCAAGCCATACAATGCTTTCTTCAATCTGCACACATATGACTCCCTGTCATGTATTTCAAAACCGAGTGGCTGTTCCACATATACTTCCTCTTCAACTACACCATTCAGGAAAGCAGTCTTGACATCCATCTAGTGTATTTTCCATTTCATTGCTGCAGCCAGGGCAAGTACTGTTCTGATGGAAGTATACCTGGCTATAGGTGCAAAAGTTTCTTCATAATCTATTCCCTCTTTCTAAGAGAAGCCACGAGCTACGAATCTTGCCCTTTATTTCTCTACACTGCCATCTGCAACATCCTTGATTTTGTAGATCCATTTGGAAGTCACAATAGACTTCTCTTTAGGTCTTGGGACAACATCCCAAACATCATTCTTCATTATTGATTGGTATTCCTCAACCATGGCATCCTTCCATTCTTTCTTTTCCACTGCTTTTTCATAACTGGAAGGTTCTTTGTTCATAATGTCACAGAGTAAAGCAACATAGCTGGTATGTGATCTGGTTCTCTTCTTTGCTCTGTGTTCTTCTTCTGGAATGCCAAATCTTTCTGCATCTTGAATGAGCTCTCTAGACCATGCAGGTTTCCTCTTGTGAGAGTTATCCTCACGGGGTGGATATACAGGTTCTTGTGGATCTTCAAACTCACGAACAACTTCTGGAATTGCTTCAGTCATGGTAGTGTCTTGAAATCTAGTTTCCTTAGGTTCTTCATAAACTTCGATAGGTGCCTTCCTTGATTTGATGAATGCTGAGTTTTCATCAAATGTTACATCCCTGCTGACATCAATCTTCTTGAACCCTGGAAAGTATATTCTGTAATCCTTCGAGCTTTAACTGTAACCCACAAAGATACCCTTCTTTCCTGAAGGATCTAGTTTGGTCCTCTTTTCCTTTGGAACATGAGTTTATACTAGACAACCAAATATTCTGAGATGGTTGACTTCAGGTTTCTTACCAGAGAAGACCTCTTCTGGTGTCTTGTTGTCCAATATCTTGTGGGGTGTTCTGTTCTGCACATATACAGCTGTTCTAGCTGCTTCTTCCCATAGATGCATAGGTAGATCTTGGTCATGCAACATTGCCCTTGCTGCTTCCATGATTGTTCTATTCTTCCTTTTTGCAACTCCATTCTGTTGAGGATTATAAGGAGTAGTCAACTCCCTCTTAATCCCTGAATCATTGCAAAGCTTCTTGAAGTCACCTGTGGTGAATTCTCCACCATTGTCGGATCTGAATGTTTTGATCTTCTTGTCAGTTTGATTCTCCATCAAGGTTTTGAATTCCTTGAACTTATCAAACACCTCATCTTTGTTCTTCAAGAAGTATACCCAAGTCTTCCTGGAGAAGTCATCAATAAATGAGACATAGTAAACATACCCACTCAGAGAACTGGAAGACATAGGACCACATACATCTAAGTGGATGATTTCCAGGATATCTTTTGCCTTGCTTTCACTGCTTGGGAAAGCCTTCTTAATGTTCTTACCTTTTGCACATCCTTTGCAAACACCTTCATGTTTGGTCTTGATTTCAGGAAGACCCTCTACAGCCTTGCTTGCAATTGGAAGTGCCCTATAATGCATATGAGCAAGTTTTCTATGCCAAAGTTCACTTGGCTCCATGGATTCATGTACCATGGCATGTTTAGGTTGACCCTTCAATTTATACAAACCTCCCTCTTGCTCTCCAATCACTACTACATCATCGATTGTTTTACCCTTTGGCCACATTAGGACTTGGCCATCTACAAATGCAACCCTCATGCCTTTTGCATCTAATGCAGAGATGGAGAGAAGATTCTTCTTGATCCCAGTTACATAAAGGACTTCTTTCATCTTCAAAGATTTTCCAGAATCTAGGTTATAGGAGGCTTCACCACTTCCTTTGATTGGGTATTGAAAATCATCCCCAAGTTTCACCTTATGAGGTGATTCATGTTCAGATAGGTTTACAAAATATTCCTTAAACCCAGTCATGTGTTTGGAAGCCCCACTGTCAATCAACCAATCATTACAACCATGGGAGATAGTACCTGTGAGAGCAGAGATTAGAACATACTCTTCTTCACTTGATAAGTCATCACTATCATCACTTTCTGCCCTAGCCTTCTTCTTTGGAGGTTCATCATCTTCGGCAACATGAGCATGGTACCTTCTTTTGTTACCCTTCTTCTTCTTGCTGGATTTGTTGTTGTTGTGGTTGTCCCTTTTGTTCTTGGGACATTTTGAAGCAAAGTGACCCTTCTCATTACAAGTGAAACACCTTAGATCTTTCTTGTCTTTGTGATAATGATGAGAAGATTTCTTCTTGAGATGGGATGGCTCCCTCTTGAACTTGCCCTTAGTGTGAGCTGTGAGAGCTTGATCTTCATTCCCCATATTTTCTTCTCTTGCCACAAGCCTTGCTTCTTCTTGAGAACATTCCTCCCACAATCTGCTGAAGGAGATTAATTACTTTCTGGCACAGATCCCCTGGATAAAAGAGTCCCATGACCTAGGTAGGCCATTCAAAGTGGTCATAAAAATTTCACCCTTCTCCACCATTTCATCTACAGCTTCAAGTTGTTCCTTGATCTGAGAGACCTTGGAGAAATACGATTGAATGGTTTCTCCATTTGACATCTTGACTCCTTTCAATTGATTCCGCAAGGCCATCTTCCGATTTATGTTCTTCCCTTCAAATAGCTTGGTCAAAGAGTCAAACATCTCCTTGGGTGTCTTTAGAGAAGACACATGGGGTATAAGATGGTCTTTGATAGAATCAACAATGATTCTCTTTTCCTTGACCAAGTTCTTCTTATGCAATACCTTAGCCTCTTCATCCTCTGGGATAGGGATGTCTTCTTTTATATAAGAGTCCAACTCATTCTCTTCCAGGATTAACCCAATCCTATACTTCCAAGCTCGGAAGTTATCAGCCCCTTCAAGCTTATCCTCAAGCTTTGTGTGGTGAGACATCTTAAAGAGTACTTCAAATGAAAATAGAAAAGATTTAGGTCTTACCACTTGAAATGCTGAAAACTGGATCTGGTCCCGGATTAGGGTTTGTTGGAAAAACCCTAAAAATTCAAAATGTGAATTTCAACTTTCTGAAAGGATAGAAAGATGCGCCTTGATGATCTGATCATCCTGGTGTATTCAGAATTTGAGATCAGCAAAGATTTACCCTTAATATTTGTCTTTTTGTCCTCTCGGGTTCACTAGGGAGAGCCCTGAATTAGGGTTTGAGTTTCCCGGAGATCTACCCAGCCAAAAATCTCGATCCAAAGCTCTAAACTTCGATTTTTGCAAGGAGCTTCCAGCTATGTCTTCAAATTTCAGAAATTCCTATTTTTGTGGGAACCCTAATTTTTAGGGCCAAATCTAAAAATGCTCAGAATTGAATTCTGATTGGACAAATAGATTCTCCTTGATGAGTAGAGTCAATCTACTATACTTCTTTTCCAAAAACTGTGGAGAGAAACCCAATAAACAAGAAACTCAAGTTTCTGTCACTGCAAAATGTCTTCTTCTCAGGTTAGCTCTAATACCATGTTAAATTTTGAGCATTAATTCACAATACTCTTGGATCTTTACTGAGAGAATAACATATACAGTATATCAATGCATAACAATCACAATAAGCATGACAAGCATCACAAGAATCAAAAGCATGAGAGACACGAGACACATAGTTTCCGTGGGGAAAACCCTAAGGTGAAAAACCCCACAACTTCCTCAGAGATATAGAGAGCAATGGCTCAACCAAAGTACAACCAAAATACACTGAGATAGTCTCCTAGTAGTAGATGATCCTCCTCCTCACTAGTGCACCACTTTCTGAGTGAGAGAAGTGTGAGTTTTCGAGTGATGAAAATATAGATCTCCCGATCTCTATTTATACTAACCTGTTTGCCCAGTTACACTATGGGGCCGACTTGTTTAGATAGATACATCCACAATATAATATATATTTCAGGGCCGACCCCACACATGGTGGGCTAATAAACCATCGCCAAGTACACACACTTGCGACACTTGTCAATACACATGACAACACTTCCTTATAGAGGAATAACACATCTCTTATAAGGGTACAATTAATATATATGAAATACATTCCGAAGTTACATATACATCAACAATAACCATTTGGACTAAGGGGGTGTACCTCAAATGTGCACAAACTACCATAGTAGCCATAAGATCAAAAACATAAAAGGTGGTATGAATCAAAAGATAACTCAAGATGAGTAAAAGACCCAAAAGGTAAAAGGCAAGGTACCACAAAAATATTGTCAGCAAAATGAAAGGACCAAAAGTCAATCAACCAAGGTGGGGTACAACCAATCATCTCTCTCTCAAATGTACCAGTGTTCCATATAACCTGAAAGTCCATCATCACTATAAAAGGAAAATTCCACACGGATGATGTGATCATGTGGTCCTCTATACTACTCCTAAGGTCAAGCGTTAGTGGCTCCATCAAGGGGTGTCCAGTCCCTTGAGAAAACCATCTAACTCCACCATCTCGAAGACCTAGGAGAAGAGGACATCACAAATCATCATATAATTGGTAAATGACTGTGTAAAAACTCAAAAACCCTAAAGCAATCGAGCGTGCAGAAGGGGAGCTAGGAAAAGACAAGGCTCACAGGCCAAAAAAGAAAGCTCAAAAAACTATACTGGGACCGGTGTCACAGTAAGCGAGCTGAAACAAAACTGGTCAGAATGCCAACAAGCAACACTAAAAAGAAAAAGACCCTCTAAAAAGGTGAAACGACAAGCAAACTTCCTAACTAGGAGCTGGAGACCTCGACAAATCATATCCTCCGCAAGGTGATGAAATCCAAGTTGAACAATACAAAATGAGAGACCAAAGTGGAAGGATATCCCTCTACCGAAAGGGATCTTGGGTAAAAGATCCCTAGAAGAAGAGTCACTAGGCTACCTCGTTCATGACATGTCGGGGAAGGTTAACTGGCACTTCTGTCTTTGATCCCAAGTATCATCTACATGTTAAAATACAAGGAAGACAATGGATAGATGTCCTTAGGCACTAAGTGGAGTGCGAAATTCCATAAAGTCTATCCGGAATCAGTCCTCGTGGCTTACCCCTGAAAAAACGAGAGGCCTCCCCACAAACTGGTCGATGACCGTGTCAATAAGTACAAGAGGATTTTAGTACCCTAGAGGACACCAACTATGTCTCAGATGAAAATGACAAGGGGGAATTATTTGGATGCCTATCCCCGGTGTCCTACCTAATTACCAAATTCTTTTTATCCTCAAGCGAGGTTAAGGTGTGTTGAGTTAGGGAGATGAATTTTAATGGTTGTTGTATTACTCAGTTGGGTAATGGAAGTGCAACTCATGGTGTGATGACCGACTCAAACCATGTAAATGAGTATGAATCAAAATAATCATTTCCTTTCAATGAATACTAGCTAAGGTAAGGAGAGAGTTCTTCAATCAATGCAAGCATGACCTTTTTCAATAAGATGAAAAAACCACTCAAATTTTTTCTTTTTTGAATATGCCAAACTAATGTTACTTCTTTCAAGATGGATCTGATCTACTACTAATTCTACTTCTAATGAGTACAACTACGTGACAAATAACAAACGAAGATATGCTTCCAAATACAAGTTCATTGTTGGCTACATTCATTTCAAGCTCACTAAGGATGGAAAAAGGGAAGACATACTTGGACACATCAACCTCCTTTTTACTTTCATATCTGAAATATTTTTTAAATCTAAGTTATTTGAGACTATTTTACATACTTTCATATCTGAACTCGTGATCCTACACTTGGTCTCCCCTGAATACATTCTTCGCTTCTTCCAAGATGAAGCAAAAGAGGAAAGAATGGTGAACATAACAATTTCCCAAGGAAGCATAGTAATTTTTTTATGAAAAAGACAATGGCTGTACACACATACAAAACCAAATTTCTTTAAGTAATTAGATATTTGGAGCAAGTTAAGTCCATTTTGAGGACTTAATCAACAAGTCTAGGCATAGTTTTGGAACATCTAGGCATACCTCAGCCTTAAGAAGTAATTCTGGGTAGTGAAGAAACAGGTACAACATAAAAAAATAGATATGGGTATATGCATAATTGGACTAAGTCCAATGCGTATATGGTAAGATCCAAGCATAGAATTTAGGGGTAAAATATTTTTTTGCTATTTTTTGCCACCTTTTGCCTAATTTTGGCATCCTAGACACAACCCTAAAAGCAAAAATCCCTAGATGTTATAACTGCGTACTATCCTTTCAATCTCATTTCTATATTATCATTCTTTTTAAAATTTTAATTTTAATTTGTTTATTTTTAAATAAATAGTAATGTATGTACTATGTGAGGCATATGGTGGGGGCACTTGATCAAAGGAACTCACTCTACATCTAGTTGTAGGAGAAATTTGGGTTTCTTAAAGCAAATGCATTCCAAATGACACAACTGACTAGGACCTATGCTGTATTAGAGGATTAAGCATATAATAAAGCAGTTGTGGTTCATTTGTAGCTCTTTCTCGACATCAATAATGATAACATTCATATTGTTAGTGGACACTTCAATAACCATTAATGACGTAGGAGCATGTTAAGATTCCTAGATAATAATGCCAACAATGTATTTGAGGCCTCTCAAGAGTGAAGTAAAATGTACCCACTTCTTGATCACTGAGTATTAAATTATTAATACAATACTTTTCATTTGTGATCTCCATGGGTGTGTATCTAGCAAGAAACCTTTTGAGAGCATACATGCAATTAAATTGTCATACAAATTTGTCTTTGAACTCATCATGAGGAACATGAGAGGTGAACAAGATGACATAATAAAGATAAGTTTGAGGACAAGGTCATGGATGGACAAGTACTTGGACAAATACATTCTTGATGGCACAAAAGGTTGGAGGACATAGATAGCAAGAGTGACAAATGGTAGCTTGGGAATTGGAAGCCATGAATGGTATGAATGGCCAAATGACCCATTATGTGGTCATTTGTTGGTTTGATGAAGTCATGAAGATTACACTCTTGTGGATGGACCGGTGCGTAGAGTGATTGTGCACGATATAGTTATTTTCTAGCAACCTAACATTAATGTTTCTTATTTTAAACATATGGTGCCAAGGAATAGCTGGTTATCACGTCACTCTAACACATTGAAGGTCTCTTGTTCAAGTCTGGGAGGCGCCATTCATTGATTTGAATGAACCCTCTAATATCCTTGTTACAGAATTGGGATTGGTCATGTTTTATTTATTGTAGGAGCCCTTTCATTTTTTTTAACAGCTGGGTTCAAGTGTTTGCAGGTATACTTATTTAATCTTTTCTCAAAGAAGGGTTTATGGTTTTCTGAAAGCATCCTCATTTTGGTTGGTAGGTACTTGATTCAACTTGTTCTAGTATGCTGCCATACCCTTTCTTTTTTTCTCACAGCTAGAGGTTCAAGTGTTTACA